>OU015531.1:37222584-37847584 GCA_907165065.1 Caprimulgus europaeus | reverse complement strand
CTATTACAAAGCAAGAGCTAAACCACTATGGGAGAAGAGGTCCTAAGTAAGGTGCTGAAAGTCATATTTTGCTTATATAGTTATAAAAATGCAGATTAGCCATGTTTCTAGCATGATGTGATTGGAAAAAGAAGTAAATTGTTAGATTGTGTTAGATTTTTTCCCTTCAATTTCTTTGATTTAGGGTTATTATAATCCAGTTTTGTGATATGGAATCCAGTTCAGTAACTATGTCTCAAGGACACTTGAATGTATAAGTAAAGGCTTTTCAAACTGATTTTTGTGTGCATATTGACTATTACACCATGACCAAGGTCTATAAATCTCTTACTTGAAAGAATAATAGCTCTTATTGATCATAGTTTGATCATGCGAGATAAGGCAAGTAGGAATAATAAATCACCTTTATGGATTATTTGTGTGCGTCAAGTAAATGGGATTAAATACGTTTCACATGTTTGCTGATGAATCTGATTTGTACGTAACCTAAGGATGTTTCTGTATATAACATGTTAATTAACAGAAATGGAAGAAACATTTTCAGTCATTTCAAACCATCAGTCATCTGTCTCAAAAGCAAACACACTGGCAGTGCAGCACTGGAAAATACTGGCACATAATTCATTTTATCACTGGTCCTAAAAACAGAGTATTACACTAACTTTATCAAAAGGCTGCAGGAAAACACCACTGTAATTCACTAAATGGAAGTACCTGGAAAATTACCCGTACCTGCTTTAAGCATGCATATAGCAGCTGTTCTGTGATACTCTTAGGAATTAAATTACAATGAGTTTATAATTTACCTAGATTGTCTGAATCACTGAGGAGATATCTGTGGCTTGCTATGAAGAATAGTTCATAACTGAATTCACTTGTTTTGAAAATGGTGTCAAGATACTCTGGATTTTTTTTCCCACAAACATAACCATTTAGGCAATTTTAATTCTGCTGTGAATAACAGATTGTGCAAACCCCAGAAACAGACAAGATACAAAAATTCCTCCTACTTCCTAAACTCTATTCCCATTATTTCTGGAGCTACAGGGTAAACTCTATTTGCAATAAAGATTCAAAGGTGATTATGTGAATTTTGGTAAAATGTAATAGTACTTAACACAGCAGTCCTAAATCTGCCTTGGAAGAAATGCAGTGTTACCCACCCCAGACTTCCCAAACTGGCCTCCCATCCATTAGTGTCAGATCTAATGGTGTTTTCTCTCTTACATTTCTCTCTCTCTATTCTTCCTGCTTCCCTTCCTACTTTTTAATCTTTTGTTCCTCTACTTCATTAAGTGAAAGAAATATGGGGTTTAGTTATCCTGTGCTTTTATATGAGCAAGCACAACTTGACTCTTTAGTAACCATAAAAATACCAAAGTATTGCTCAGGAAAAATAAAATAAAATAAGTTTCAAGACCTCAGTTATGGGCTCTCTAAAACAGCTAGCATGGTTAAGTGACTATGTTTTTTAAACTCATCACTAATGGTCAAAGGATCTTGCAACATTTTGCTATTAGTTCTCATAATGTTTGGTATGTCATAGAATCATAGAATGGTTTGGATTGGAAGGGACTTTAGAGATCATCTAGTTCCAACCCCTCTGCCACAAGCAGGGACACCTTCCACTAGACCAGGTTGCTCAAAGCCTCATCCAACCTGTCCTTGAACAATTCCAGGGAGGGAGCATCAACAACTTCCTTGGGCACCCTGTTCCAGTGTCCCACCACTCTCACAGCAAAGAATTTCTTCCTAATATCTAACCTCAGTCTACCCTCTTTCAGTTTAAAACCGTTACCTCTTGTCCTTTCACTATGTGACCTTGTAAAAAGTCCCTCCCCAGCTTTCTTATAGGCCCCCTTCAGGTACTGAAAGGCTCTTATAAGGTCTCCCTGGAGCCTTGTCCTCTTCAGGCTGAACTCAACTCCTCCAGCCTGAGGCTCAACTGTCTCAGCCTGTCCTTACAGGCTGCTCGTTTTCATGGCCCTCCTCTGGACTCACTCCAGCAGGTCCATGTCCTTCTTAGGTTGGGGGTCCCAGAACTGGATGCAGTACTCCAGATGGGTTTTCACAAGAGCGGAGTAGAGGAGCAGAATCACCTCTCTTGACTTGCTGGACACACTCCTCCTGACACAGCCCAGGATATAGTTATTTGCCTTCTGGGCTTTGAGCGTGTTTTACCAGCTCATGTTAAGCTTCTTGTCCAGCAGTACCCGTAAGTCCTTCACATCAGGGATGCTCTCGACCCAAGAGGAATGCTTCTCCCATTTTACAAACAGAAACAGAGGCACAACCCACACAAGCAGCTGAACAGTTGAATTAACTACTTCCAGCCACATGCCATTTACTTCTGAATGGCAATTCACTATTTCAGCTACTAGTGGAACAAAATCTTGTCTCAAGGAGAGCTGGCTGTGCAGTAGGTTTATATAGTGTCAGAAGGTGATACTTCTATTACATTACAGACTTCAGAAAACAATGACCTTATTATGGTAAGTCATGTCTGCACAGAACACTCAATCTACCCTGTCTGGGAGACTTGAAGTTATACAGGCAGAAGAGCACAAGTGGGAAGGACATTCTACAAGGCAGAAAAAGAGACAAACTTGCCATCCCCCTGCCTCAGTCAAAAATTGGATTCTGTGGTAGAAGTAGCTATAAGGTATCTATGGATAGTCAACCAGAAAATCAGGCAAACTGTAAGCTAAGTCATGTCAGTTTGTAATTTAAACCAGGACCACTCAGACCCTTCAGGATACTGCTTAAGTCAAAATGTGACTTTGTCAAAGTATTGAAAGTGTCAGCTTAAAAAGCAAAACACCACCAGCAAATCCAGATCTTTGATGTTTAGAAAGAACAGCATGTTCAATAACTTTTAAGCAATGAAAACAATTTCCTTTCTAGACAGTAATGACTGTTGAAACTCCCCATCTCCTGAATCGTTAAAATTCAAAGCAAGCATGATAGAGCATTGGTAAAAGTCATTAGAGGGTCATAGGGAAGAGGTAGCAATCCCTGGAATAACAATTAATCCAAATCAATACAGAAATTAGAAGGAAAGATTAGAAACTGCTGAAAGTTACCCAGTGAGAGCTAATATATATTTTTAGCAAAATGAATCCTGATACATGATCAATAAAGCTTCAATTAAGAGTCAAGTTGAAGTTCTCTAACTACTTACGACACTAAAAATAGTTAATATACTACCAATCTTCAGCAAGAAATGCAGCTGTTTACTATAGTTTGTAATAAACAGCTGTGAAGCTTTGGAACAGAGACAGCTCAAAGTCTGACAAAGAAATTAAAACTTGGCAGAAGTAAACAAACGGACAAGATTAGATTATTGAAGAGGTCTGAGTTGTTTTTTCTAAAATATGCAACAGGAAGACTGTACTGCAATATTCAAGTCTGACAGAAGAATCAGTTATGGTGTGTTGGAAGGAATCCATTTGTTTTCAGAGTGATCACTGAAAAGACAAACTAGTGCCTTATTAACACTGCAATGGCCAACTCTCTGCATAGGCACAGATGCAGAGGAGAGACTCCATCTTGTTGCCCAAGAATTGCGAGTTTTGGTTGCAGCACACCGTACACGCACACATTGAACCACTATTAGTTCATTCAAACAGAAACAGCACACTGTAAAATTCAATGCAAGAATTCAAAGCAATTTTCCCTCTGGATGTCTACCAACTTCTCATTATGTAGCAAGGCTGACAGGCAAAGCTTTGCAACATTCTAGATAATTATCTGGACTTTCCCCTCAACAAATCAAATAAATAATGACTCTACACAAGTTGCAGTCCAGCTCTCCCATTTATTTTCTCTTCATTTGACAACAGAGAATGTTCTGATAACTTTCTTTTTTGCCTCTCTGTGAAAAAGGGCAATAAAACCCAGAAAATACACATGCACACCAGCAGATGACAGCCTGCCATGACTGTAAATTATTTGAGGAGTTACCTGTAAACTGTTTCTTACAGGTCTCCTGAAAGCATTTGACATATTCTTGGTATTTTGAAAACCAACAAGGAATGATTGTGAGCAATGATAATAAAACATTTCCCTATAATATTTTTTACAGGGTATGACATTACTGAATAGATTTCTTGCCTCTCTACTCATCACATTTGCCTAAAGCTTCACAACAGTGAATTAACTAATATCACACTATCATCTCTGGTATGATAAGAGGTCACTGCTGAAGCACTCTTCTGTCATGCCTGCAGCCTTCTGGAAATAAAATAAAAATCCTGATGAAGCCATACCTCTTTCCGTTTCTAAAAGTGTGAACAAGCCTTGTAGATCTGCTATTAAGAAAATAAGGATAACCAGAATTTCTAGTCAAAGACTGCTTGCAGAATCCACCTCCTGCACATTTTATTACAAGCGTAGGACATCTTAAAGAAATGAACTTATACATCAGCACTTTGCAATGTTAAGAGGAAGGACAATGTGTTCAGGTCAGGCTCTTCAAATGACTCTTGAGAAGCCATTTGCTTTGAAAAAGAATGCATTTGTGCAAACACTGACTTTAAAATAAGCTGGTCAACTCTTTCTTATTGCCATGAGTTAACTGAGACGCAACACAGAAAAGGTGCATGCAGAAAAATATTTCTTCCTCCTTCCCAGCACAAGAACAAGAGTCAGAGAGCAGGAGGCTGCTATAGCTGAGATTACTTGGAGGCAAAAATTATTATATGTGATCGTAATGGGAAGCACTTTCAGCTCATTCAACTGTGAAGCCATTACAATACAGACACCTTCAGATTGCTCATTTCTCAACAAAGTGGTCATTCTATCACAAGTTCTGCTGCAGGCCTCTGCCTCATACACACAAAGCACATGCCACAGCCTTTTATCCATGCAACAACTGTGGTCCTGTGCCACATATCTACAGCCCAGGGAGAATCCCATAGGAAAGCATAATCCTCAAAAGCAATCTGCTGCTGCTGGCCTTTCTCCACCATGGAGGTCACTGCCAGATACACACTCCTGCACAGATACCTGACCTGTCACTGACCAGGTGTCGACCTGGACCTTTCAGTCTGAGAGGGGTCAACTTGAAAAGTAGCACTGTTCATACCCTGGGGTTGAAAAGATTCTCCAAGTGAGTCCTAAAGCAACCGTCATGCCACTGGGTGGTCCAGCACGAGGACCTGTGTTCCAGTACCTAGCAAATTATCTAGCTCCATGGGTGAAATACTTCAGGACACAGGAATGAGCAGGGTAGGAATTAATGTGCACTCACCTTTGTATTTTTGTGGTTCCTTTGGAGGTTATTGAGCTCTGTGAAAAGGTTTGTCATTTCACAGAGAAAGCTAGGGGAGGAATTGCTAAAACTATTGACTAGATATTTCAGGATGATTCTCTTTCAAGACTAGCTGTTGCTAACCACATCTACTGTTCCACCTCTGTTGTTTTTTCAAGTTTATTCCTGTCACCTTGGACCAGTTGCCTGATGATTGTTGAGCACACCAGTGGAGAGGAGGGAGGAGAAATTAATCAGCAGCCAGGCAAAACAGAGGCATTGTAGGGAATATTTACATGAGATCAATAAAAGGTAGGACATAGTAGGGGTGCAGGAGAGGGAAAACAGATGAAGCCACCTAGACTGTACATGGTGGGGGGGGAGGGGAGGGAAGAAAAGAAAGTAAGTGGAATGTAGCAAATTGAAACTTCAGACATCCTCATCCTCCTCTTTGTTCCATGGAAATAAATCATCCAGTTCTACCAGACTAACAAATGTCCACCACATCTGCATAATAGCATTTGACCAGTGAATAACAAGAAATTTTACTTTCCCTTTTAAATCTATTTCTAATTATGACTTCTAATTAAGTCCTTCAAAGGACTTCAACTTCTTTTCTCACTCTTGAACTTGGTATACTGGTTTGTTATATTGTAAGTCATGAGAGCTAGACTACCTTTAAAATGGGAAAACATTGTCAGCACGTTAAGCCTCAAGGCACATTTATTTTCTAGTCAGCAATGTGAGAAATTAATAACCCCTCACTAGCAAATTTTTCTAGAAATGAGTAAAAAGCTGTACACAGTCTTTGGTGTTACTAACTCAGTGATGAGAATGGGAGATGAGAATATCAGTGTGGCAGTTGCATAATTATGAAACACACAATGTATAAAGTGATGTTAATGATCCTAACATTTAATAAGTAGAGCAATATGATATTAAAAGCATTTTAGTTTTATTCCTATATTTAATTAACTTGTAATATATATTACACTAAAAATCCATTTTCAACTTTCTGCAAAGCCTGCATGTCTGAAGGACTATAGCATCTCAGGCACTGTGCAATGAAAGGCACCCAAGATTATAATTTTCTTTACGTTATACTTTCAGCTTTTTAGTAGGAAAATAGCTACAAGACTTCTTAACACAAAGACTGTGTTGCCAGCGTATTTCCATACCTTCTGTGTCACATTGAATCTTGCATTGGGAAGTCTGTGATACTTGGCAATCTGATGTTATGAAGCAGTCTCAACAATGATCATAAAAATCACAATAACCTACAAACCACCAGACTCCAAAATCCATATACGTGACCCTCTTGGTCAGCGAAGAACACATTCTAGGCTAAAGGTACAATGCCCTTCTGTCCAAGGAGTCTATCTGCAGGAAATTCTGCAAGGTTGTGATTACAGCCTTCCAGACTAAAAAGACTCGAACAAAAAAGCTGCAAAAAGAGAGAAAGCCTTGATTTCAAATAAAACTGATGAGTCATGTAGAAAGAGATCCAAGATATTAGTCACTACCTGCTTTCTCATTGTATACTACTGTTATTTAATTTCTCAATAGTTTTTCTGTAACATCAAGTTCAGAATTTCATATAGCCTCACAGAGAACAAAAACCTCCATAATAGATGATATATATTAAAAATGTGGCAATAAAATCTGTTAACAAAACAGCTTTATAAAGAGGACTGTGGAAAAGTATTAAGTTGAATAGTCCTGTTAATAAGTATAAGATATCAGGTAGAGATACAAAACCAAACTATTATTTATCAGCTCTGATTAGACAAATTTAAAACCAGTTTATGACAATGACTAAAACTATTTCGCTTTTTTTTTTTTTTTGCACTGCTTTTGTTCCTGTTGATTGAAACCTCAAAAGATTAGTTCAACGTGGCAGAGATCATAGCAGAAATGGAAGTTGTTAAATTTCAGAAGACACATGAAACATTCTCTGAACATGAGAAGCTAGAAAAAGTGCTCCCTGCTCTTGTGCTTTATGCAGAACTGCAATCTGGAGGAATGGTTCCAATGCAAATTTTGAAAACTGAAGTAATTTAAAGAATTTTGGTATTATTTATCTGTTCAAGCCTCTTTCTAATTTCATTATGAAGATTTGCTAGCAGCTGCCCATTTGGATTCCCACCTCTGCTGAAGTGGAACTAGGTAGACTTGTGGAAGATGGCAAAAGGCATTAGAAGACAGCTTGAATAGTGTCAAAGCATCAATTATGTCACTTGCAGCAGGAGACCTGCGCTGAAATAAGGGAGAGAAGCCAGAGCAGATATAAGTGTGCCGTCATAAGTATGCTAGAAGCAGTAGTTAATTAGAAGATAAGGAAAATGTATTAGTACAGGAAAAATAATGAGCTCATAAAATTGAGTACATTTGACAAAGAAGAATATTGGGGACAATACCAAAGGTTACAGGAGGGGCAACTGCAATTTCCAGCCTTAACCATATCTAAGTTTAAGATTTTAATAGCATTTTTGAAGTTTCTTTACTTAAAATGTAAACAAAAGGCTTCTGAGAAGTTCAAGCTATTTTACTGTTCTTGACATGTGCACTTTGGTTCCTTCTGTTCATACTTTGCTAACAGTGAAACTATAACCTTGACTGCCCCTGTTCAAGATTAAAATTCTCCATCTGAAAGCAGACATTCTCTCCTTGAATTCTTTTTCCACCTTGCCACAAAGTCAGTAGCTTTGGTGTTTACTACCTAATTATTACCCCACACAGGTGCTTTATAAATACATGCAGCTCACTGGAGGACTTCTGGATAGGATTTCAGTTCTTGCTACTTGAGATATTCCTGTCCTGTTCTGTGTTCTTACAAAAAGTGGATTCAGGAGTTTTTTAATGGTCATGAGCATATAATCAGGGCAGATAACTGAAAGAGATACTTGTGTTCTCACTACTTTAACTTTTGAGGCCTGCAAAACTGTGAGAACCTTACAGCAAATTTTCTGAATGTCCACAGGCACCAGCTAATCCCAGTGGCACATAAGAATTAAAGTAAAAGAGCACTTGCATCACTTAAGTAATTCCTAATTTTTTTCCCCATGCTTATCTCTTGCACCATTTTTTTATCCACTCTCCTCCTCTGAAAGATCAATTCAACCTAAATCAGGAGCAGAGAAGGTTTCATAGGGACACTAGGGAAGCCAGGGTAGGCCATTAGAAGGACTGGTTTGTTTAGTGCAGAAAAAAATCACGTTTACTAGTGGCCATGATTGCTCTCCGTGAATATCATTAGGTAGGAACAAAACACTTTCTTCCAGATAGACAAAAAGGGTGATTGAAAAGGTACTGGACAGTGTGGGCACAATATAAAGTTCAGGTGTGAGATGTTGCTGAATACATTCAAAGTAGACAGAAGACAACAGCTTCAAAACACCAAAGGTTCTCCAGGCTCCCTCCCTCTTGGTCACCATTCCAGGACTAAAGAGGGTGGAGAGAAAACATCCAATTTGGTTTCATTAATAAATTTGCTAAGTCTAACAAGACTGAGTTCAATAGTATGAAAAGGAAAGTGAAGAAAGAGGAAATACCTTTTGGTTCAATATTTTTGCTTTTCTCCATCTGCATCTACCCACAGACATTTGTCCAGGCATTTGGCAGAATTTGCACTTTTTGTTTAGGAAAACCATGAAGCAGTTCATTATAAAACAAAGGTAATGAACTCCTTTCTAAAATTCATTAAGTATTTAAACAAAGGAAGGAATTATTGATTTTTCTCACAAAGTTACACACATTCATAGGAATTTTTGAAGTACAAGGTCTGACTTTTGTTACTGAAGGCTGCTGGTCAGCAATCAGGATCCACAAAGTCAAGGAAACACTGAAGAATCAGGGAAGTTAGTAACTGATTAATTAATAAACATTGAAAATTATTACAAATATCATTCACTGCTCTCCTATTCCCAAACAGGTGGAAAAAGAGCTGGATCTAACAACACTGACAGTTAAATGTTTATCAGTTGCTATGCTTTAGAGCATTTTTCTTTTTACTCTTCAGTCAAAACCGCTGACAATTCCATAATCTTTTGTAAAAAGTTTTGGTATATTCTTCCAGATGAAGTTCCTTAGGAAGATTAAAACTTCTGTCTTTGGTGTACGATGTCAATTAGCTACATGCCTACTGCATCATGACCAAAAAAAAAGATTTGATAACATTTTCAGAAACCTGAGATTTTCTACTAATGTTTCCAAGGTCCATCTTTTTGCATATATTTTTGGAAGGAATAGGAGTCATCTGAAGATTGCCTACTTGTTAGCTTTTGTTGACATAAGTAGTCATTTGTTATCATGTATAATCATACTGGGCTGTCAACACCACTCAGAGTCAGCAAGAAGCAAGATGGATATCTCCCAGGGAGGTACAAGTCTTAAATATAGAGAATTCATCAACAAGAATTTTTTTTTTAAATTAAGAAATTTGTATTTACTTAGAAAGGAAAGCAGAGCTGGGCTGTTTGAGGGTAGGACTGTGAAAGAAGGTTAAAATGTGTCCAAGACCCTCTGAATATCAATGACATTTGGGAAGCTATATCCCTTCTGTATCTATGGAAATTCTCAACTTATAAAACATTGGCTACAAGTCATAATGATTGTGGTGAATTAGATGTCTTTTGCTTTGATCTTTTGGGTCAATCCAAACCCTCAAATTGAAGCCAAATACGTGGCTTGGGAAAATGCAACAAGAAAAAACAGAAGAGTTTATAAATCCCTGTAAAGAGATTAGTAAAGCCCTGTGTACTTGGCTGTAATCAGAGAGAGGAAATGCAAAGCCATGATATAAATTACACAGGCCAATGGCTTTAATTATGAAAAGAGAAAAATAACCCCTGGATTCTTGTTATGAAGGTGTTGCAACTAGTATGCTTTTTGAAGTCAAATGAAAAGCAAAAATTGCTAATCATAAACTCAGCAGCATATCATAATCAAGTTACTACAAATTTGGTCATGCCTATGTTTTTTGGCTACACAATCTTTGTCCATCGCCGTAATATGAATCTTAACAGTTTGCTGTCAGAAAAGGAACACTGAGAACCAAAACAGTACCTCATTATCACACCCACGTAATTACCCACCAGCTTTTCCAAAGCACCTGTTTGCCCTCCTGTGCAAGCCAGCATCACAGCTAGCCTGTGCAGTGTGCTCTGCCCAAAGCTCTCCCAACATTGAAAGGGTTGCTGTTGAAACATGCTTGTTAAAGCCTCACCAGTATTTCAGCTTGTCCTGTTAGAAGAATGAATTTTAACCTTCTTTTCTTAAGCCCCTGCCCATCCTTCCTATAAGCTATAGTGAAATAAGGAAATTATAGAAAAATCTTATTTTTACCTCTGCACTTCGTGCATTTTGCTTTTCACAATATTACAGAACTAACAACGGCATTAATATTTAACTGATAGTACTTTTAAAAGTGCATTGTGGGATGAGACACTGTCCAACAGGATACTTGTTTGCAAAACATCTGAATAATAGAGTTCAGAAATGGATTAACAAATTGCAAACTAAGATCATGATTCTGCTTCAGCAAATTGCCTGAATTATTAAAAACAAAACACAACAAAAAACCCAACAACAACAAATCTCACAAAAAACGCAAGGAACTAACCAACTAAAAAACCCTCAAAAACAAAAATCAAAACCCCAACACCCCTGCACCTAAGCAATGGATTTCTGCATTTCAGGATTGGTTGCATTAAAAACTTTGGCAGGTACTCCACAAGCACATTCAAATATCCTTTCTATACTTGAAAATATTTATTTTATGATTGCCCATCTGTTTCGGTGAGGTTCATTACGGAGTAAGGTGCCACTCAACATGCATAGAGTAGCAGCATAAACCCAATATTTGCTTAGAATTTACATCAGTGCTTAAGCCTGCAAATGTTTTATTCATGTCAGTCTCAAGGTGTGTTCAGATAAATGGTGGAATTATAACCATTCATTACATGGCTCAGTCTTTTGGAAATTTCCTTCTCTAGAAAGCAGTCATTCAAACCACTAGGAGACTGAAAGACTTAAGGGCAGCACTATGTGGGGCTTGATCTTCCTGTATCTTCAACAAGGAGATCTCAAGTCGTACACTTCAGGAGCAGAGTCAGCTAGTTACCTTCAAACACAGGTGCATGCTTAATATCATCATTGCAGCTCTGGGTATACTGAGAATTTTTGTTTTACTAATCTGTAGAAGAAATAACCAGTCACAGCAGGCAGACTACCTGTGCTTGCCTGAAGGCTGGTTTTTTTTTTTTTTAAAAAAAAAAAAAGTAAAAAATTCACAACTTGCCTGTGGCCAGCGTGCTTGCTGAATTAATCTTCAATTATATGCCTGTCCACTCAGTGCTTTTTGTACTTAGAAGCAGCAAGGAACAGCTTGTCAGGAGATCACTATCTGCATCACTCAGTGGTGGCTAGCAACGGTGAAAACACAGGACAGAACTTCTCTGAAAGTTTCAGTAAAACATGGAATTCAGCCCAGGCTGAACTCTCCATAAAACTCACTTGTAGAGAAAACAAATACTCCATGTAAGGAAAGCTTTGAAAAACTCATGGGCTAAGCCAAGCACAGCATCAGCACTTGCAGGCATTCACTGCTGTATCTCCAGCCACTTTCTATTCATTGAAGCTTCACACATTTGCACAGAGGAAGCCTATTTAATTCCACTGAGAGTTAGGCCAGGAATCAGATATCAAACTTGACTATGAAGCTATCTCACTTCACAAGCGGCACTTACTTTTTCAACAACATAAACAAAAGAATAATGAAGATAAGTGTTACAGGTGAATCCGAGCCCTGACCCAACAGACTCTCTGCTTATGTTTCTTCTTTTTCACTCAGATCATTAATCAGGGCAGGGGGCATCTTATGAGTAGCATTTTCTAATTTGAGTATTTCAGGAGCTCTTCAAGACTACTGAACTTAACGCATTAGCTCCATCCCCAACATTGGGAAACCTTTAAATGGGTAAGTTCACTGAGCAGTACAAAAATCAGTTCCCTGGAACAGTTCATACTCTGAAATTACATAAGTGATCTGAATTGAGTGAGAACTACATACAACCCTTGGGAGCAATTTCCAACAGTGCTAACGAGAGCACATTGAATTCTTTAAATCCAGAAACTGTCACTGTTTGTGATCATATTAGAGCACATCTTGATGCTGACTCGCAGATGCCAAACACATTATATCACCTTTCAGTGGTTCTGTTTAGTCAGCTATAAAGTTTGGCATCTGGTTCCCATTTGGGAGCTTATTTATATAGAACACCTACCTGTATTCTGCATACAGGGAGATGAACTGTAAAGACACAAAGGACGGATGGTTAAATGGAGCATTAATGCAGGCACAGCACACCACATGCAGCTAGATATACATAGGACCAGTGGGGGGAAAAAAACCCAACCATACAGCCAGTTTGAGAGGATTACTCAAGTGTTTCAAGTTATGATTTTTGGGAGCCAGAATACCTAAGATGTTAAATTATCAAGGGCACTTATAGTGAAGATATATCATTTATTCCTTAAATCAGTGAAAAGTTTTTAAGGTGGCCTTCCATGTTTCTACCTTGTTTGCCAAATAGTTTTAATAGATAAGTGTTTGAAATTCTCTGGTATTAGCACACACTTTAAAAGGGGCAGTGAGTGAGCTGACTGGAAAAGTGAAGCTGTGGTATTACCTCTGATCCTTACCAAAAGATCAGAGTTTCACAAAAAGACTTACACTAATAATGTTCGAGTATAAACCCCACTGGGTAGGAAGCAGTGCTTTCTGTTTCTCATCACTGTGTCTTGAAAAATACAAAACCAGGTAGGTCCTGGTGCATCAGTGCATTCCTTGATATAATAGGCTTTACAAAACAGATTGTGCCATATTATACCTTAAAAATAAAAAAAATAGAATGTTAAAAATTTGTTAGCCTTCATTTTCCTATGCTTTCCCTCCTTGTCAATTTGTGTTTAGTATCTGATTTTGCTAAAGACTATAAAATTTTCAGATTAGTGATTTGTGCCACATGAACATTTGGAATCCCATCCTTCAGATCATGCTGCAAGAGCCTCTGTTCTTGCCATCTTTTTCTGACATTGTTTCATACTGGATACTGCAAATCCCAGCTCTCAGGCCAACCTGCATTTCATTCTGTCTCATGTCAAAGCTATGCTCCAGAGAGCAGATCTGTTATGCTTTCCATGTTTGTAACTGGAAGTATGCTGCTTTCAAACGTGCATCTTGGAATAGACCTAAAGGTTTCTTCCCCCCCAGTCCCTTTCCTACAGCAGCTGTGTGATGGATATTTCAGACATTTGCCACCAGAGGGAGATGACAAAATTCCACAAATGGAAAAAGACAGGAATTGACTAAGACAGCTAAAAATGGCTTGCTTTTTTTTTTTTTTTTTTTTTTTTTTTCCCCTCTAGATGGCTGGAAACCAACTACATTTCACAGTACAAACTAAGCAAAATGTGCATGCCATATTTGATGAACATTTAAAGTTAATTTACTATTTTGTCCTCCAGTAGTGCAAGAACAAAAAGGAAGAAAGGATTTTCCTACTATAGGATATTATAAAAATGCTACTTTTTAGCCATTAACAATGATTCACTGTCCCTTTTATAAAAGTAATTTTTTCTCTAACTGAGATTCTGGGAGGTTGCTTTAATTCATATATAGAAATATGTACGAGAAATTGAACCCTTCCTTAAAAAGTGCTCAGGACACATTAGTTAAGCCAGAAATGCTCAGAGGAAGTGAAATTTATAGGAGTCCTTTTCCCTTTTTGAAAGGGACAGTAACCTGCACTGGCAATGGCAGAGGCTGGAATTCATCCCCAGGTTCAGAAAGCTCTGACCTGAGACATCAGGGATATGCTGAATACTGAAGACCCCACATTCACACAGGACTTGCTGTTGAATCAGAACCAGACATACATACAGTCTCCAAAACCAAAGAGCATTGGAATAACCTAGGATAAACTTAAAGGAAAAGCTGATCTACACTGAACTTACACATTTGTTTCAGCCTGGCTTGAAAAATCAAAAGGGAAATATAATGTATTTTTTATTTTTAAAAATCTAAAATTTGATGGCAAAAAGCAGCTGCCAGAACTCTAAACAAATTCCTGATCAGCTTTTGGACAACAGTACACAAATATTCATTCAATTAGTTTACATTTAGCACAAGCCCTATCCCACCCCCCTGTTCCCAGAGATCTTCTCCATTTGTGCCTGTACAAAGGTCTCAGTTTGAGGGTTTTATTCTGTATATGAGTTATAAATTATCCTTCTGAAAAAGTCTGCTCATTATAGAGACATATAATAGTGGGAGAAATCTGTTCTGATTTAAAGTTCTTATTTCTATTCCAAGGCATTTCTTTAGCCTCTCTTTCAGCTGTAGGATTTCTTCTGAATAAAATTTCTGTCTTTTGTAGCCAGAGATGATATCTATAAATGCTGTCTTTTCATACCACGCTCTTTCCTCTTCTCCAGATAACCAATGCTCCTAGTTTCTGAAGTTACATTTGGCAATCACAGGACTAGAGTAATACCCACTGGTGTCCAGAGCAAGTGCTTGCAGGGGAATCCATTTGGCCCAATTGCAGCTCATTACTCTGTGAGGAAATCTGCACCCATCCGTGTAAGTCTCAGCAGAGCTCAAGGCTTATGACATGCAAGCTGTGCTGTGCTACAGGGGCGGAGTGAGCCTGCCCATGGCACTGGCCCCTGAGCCACCCAGGCCAGAGCCACGCCCCTATAGCAGAAACAGAAACAACACTGAAGGGGCAAGGCAAGTCAAACTAAGAGTGAGGGGCTATATCCTTGGTTTCCTTAAAGCTTCTCTTATCATATTTTTAATATTCAAAAGTGACTGAGGAGGATTAATATCACCTTAGAGGGAAAGTTAAAGAAGCACAGGAAAAAAGTGATAGTCTGTGTGAACTGGGTTAGTCAGGTGAGCCAGCCAGCAGAATCAAACTCACTGCTCAGAGCTGTACTGAGCAATCTTCCTCCAAACTACTAGCCTTGAAATTAATTAGATTGACCCTTCACCAACTAGAATTTTTCTAATGACTTATTTTAAAAATGATTAGCTCATAACTTACAGATGTAAAAGATATTTCTGGTATTTGTTGCAGCTTCAAGTAGAACACTTTTTAGGACTCCAGGTGTTTGGTAGGCAGGGTGAAATGCTGTACTATGTGGTGCGTTATGTAGGCTTGCCTGCTCCTATAGCATGCAGCACTGGGCACAGTAAGAGGCAGATTGTCAGACTGAAGTGATCATTGGACCACTCTGGTTTTCAATTGTTGTCTTTTCAGAAGGGCCAGATTTTAACAGAATCATCCTTTTAATTAGCACAATTAGCTCCACTAAACCTTTTCTTTTTAGTCTAAATAAATAACAAGAAAAGAAGAACATCATGTGGTGGTTTCCTGTGCAATAACAGCAATAAAAATAGAGAACAATGAAATGGATAGTTCACACCCCATGAAACAACATTACAACCAAGTCTGTTAATTAAGGCATTTTTCTTCAGCATCTATCCCTTTCACTTCTGAATTATTTCTATTCTTTTAAGAGACTCAACTCAAAACCTCTTAATTTACATTATTAACCAAAATTGCTCTGCCACCAGACATAGTTTTTGCTTGAGCATTTAGATTAAAAATGCATGCTAGATGCTATCTGTGAGGCAGTGCTCTGTTTTGAAGTCCCTGCCATCATCTAGGACCCTTATTGTCTCTATTTAACCATGAGGAACCCAAACAAGTTATGGCTTTTAAGAGTTGCACCAAATTCACCGTTTGTAAGAAAGGAGCATTCCTAATATTCCTGGCCATTCAAATGAGCACAACTAACACACACATGAAGTTTCTGCCATACCTAGCTTATAAGTTTGTGCTCTAGAAATACTTGGGAAAGACAAAAAAGAAAAAAAAAAAAAAACAGCCAAATTCTCCAAAGAAATGTTTCACACAAGAAGCTGAGATTTTTTTCAGTCTATGCTTAAGAAGGCCTAGGAAAACAGTTTCTAATTCTTTTCTTTAAGCAAAACACTGGCTTTGGAGAATGGTTATTACAAAAGAGCTTAGCATACCCCTAATTGCTTTTACACTGAAAAAAGTGAATTTTATTTCAATGAAGGCAAAATTTAACCTTTCACTGGCAGTTCTAGTATCACTAGAACCACACAGTTGTTTCAGTGAAGGAAAATGAAGGAGAATGTTACAGAAAAAAGTTAACTCCACTCCCATTACAGGCGTTGCTTACCAGAGAAGCATAACAGTGTTCAGACAACTAGAGAATTAAAGGAAGGAGGATTTTCGAGATCACACCAAACGAGTGAGGGTTGCTGGATCCCTTGGCTCAGTAGCCTTCAGCTGGAAGATCAGCTCTGCCCAAAGCAGCAGCACCTCTCACCCCCCCTGCTCTCCCCGTGTCCCACCTGGTCCCACACTGCCCCAGGGAGGAGCTGCCAACAGAGGCAATTAAGAGCAAAGGTTCACCTCGTGCTCCAGGGCTACATTGCTAATTAAATGCTGTTCACAATTAGCAGGCAGAAGGTTTCCAACAACAGCCTCTATTATGCATGATGACTACCATTAAAATACTGCTTGCTAACAATTAGAGTGTTAATAATGACTTAATTAATGCATTTTTTCCTATATAAGATAAAATTATGGAAACTGGAATAAGAGATGGAACATGGGGAAACTTTTAAATAAATCCATTATGGTTCAAGGAAAGACTGAAATCTGTTAAAGACTTGTGACTCCATGCTGTGGCTAGGGAATAAACTGTAAATTTACAAATAACTATATAGTAATTGAGAAAAGAAGTTAGCTGGTTTTATCTCCATTGCCTAAGATTTAGTGATAGGCATAGTCTGCCTTTTGATTAAGTCCAACTTTGAAACTTGACATCTAAGGAACACTGCAAGTCATTTTTCAATGAATTAAGGTCCCAATAAAAAAACCCAAACAAAGTATTATTGCTTGCACTACAGAATGTTATCCCAAGCAATTCATATATTTGTTTTAAAAAATGAAGTGCTCTTTGGCTATTTGTTACATCAACTAATTAGTTGTCACATTCACTTAATTACCAGTTGTTCATTTTCAACAGTAAAGTTTGAATTAATTATCATTAAACTGTGTCTGCCACATCAGACATCATATTAAAAATTACACAGCAGGAGGAATGAGACTACCACTGGATCCCAGCAGATATGCTTTGGGCAGACCTCTACCTCTGCAGCACAGGATGGGGGAAGTGTGAGTCAGAAGCTCTGTATTGTAAAGTAGATAATTTTATAGTTTCAAATAACCGTAGATTTTCTGTTGCACTTGTAAACTTCTTACAACTCAACCTGTATTAAAGAATTTATCTCTCACTGAAAAACAGGAGAGGTTTTGAGGTCTATGGAGCAAGATGATAATATTTTAAAAGAAGATTTTGAAATAAGTGCAAGATAGTCACAGGTGATAAAGTAAATATTTGTGTATTTATTGTTATAAAGTTACCAGTATATGGAAGGATTCCAGCTACTACAGGTGCTTAGATATCGTTCACTAAATTTTTTTTAAACTTCTGAGAAATGTTCAGTAAGAAACAGTTAGCAAGGTAAAATAAGTCCTGATAAATTTTTAAGCTCAGTACACCTACTAAATCAAAACTAAACACAGCATAATAGGATACAGACCTAATTTAAATGATAAATTTCAATTTTAAAAAACACTTTGGAATTTAACTTAAAATATACTCTGATGACACAGGAAGAATATAACAACAAAACATTTAGATTAAGCCCATATATGTTTGCAAGGATTTTTGTTTATTAATTTGTGAACATTTTCTGCCCCAGTTCAGGATGACGAAAATATTTCACCTTGTGATACTAACCCAGCTAGTTCCAAAGTAACTCTTCAGTGACAAGCACTGCCCTAAACCTCTTCCTTTGTTCAAGGAGACAAAACTGGAAAGAAAAAATGTTTTGGCAAGGTGAGTTGCTGAAACAGCTTGAGGCAGTGGCGGCTGTTCAACAGAACACAGTCGTATTCATTTCCACTCCCTGCCAAATATACAAGAAAAATAAAGAAAACTAACAGGACAGAACAAATTAGTAGATGGAAATAAACAGATCTACCCCAGTCCTCTGAACACTCTTTAGCTTCCCTTGGCAGTGCTTTTCAAATTAAATATACAGAACTCAAACAAGCAAGATAATAAGAAATATCACTACACTAATAGACACTGGTGGGGCGAAAGAGGAGACAAGAGCAAAGGTTTGATTTGGATGTTCTCAGTATAGAAACAAACAAATCAGTACTAGAAATACTGAGTAGGTTAGAGTAGGTTTACTTATGAATTATTAATAATTTATATTTCTTTTTAATCTGCACACAAAAATGTAACTTATATGTAAGATATTTGCAAAAGAAAATAACCTCTCCCAAAGCATAACCATGAAGAGCTTAAAAATGTTAAATATAATGGCCTGCTCTATATATTGCCCAAATCCTAAAAACACACTTATTTTTTCTTCTAATTGAAAGTCATCAGATTTTTAATTTAAAAGATCCCCTCTCTGTAGCAGATTGAAAAGTAAAGCAGTAAGCAATTTGAGGCAAACATAATGAAATATAGTCTCTAAAATGATAATGGAAATTGAGGACCAAATTATGGTCCTCAATTAAAAAAAGTTAATCCCATCTCAAAAGTCTAAAGCTGTGTAGCTTACAGATTAATATCTCACATATATATAAGAACTACAATATCCCTGTAATAAAACTTGGTTTGATATAAACTCATAACTTTAAGCACAGTCTCCAAATGTAGCTCAATGCAGAATCTGAGAAGTGTGAACTATTATATCTTTTGGCTTCCATAGAATAATATGGAAAGGAAACCCCAACACCATCATATACATGAAAATAGGCCATATTTGTGGACCATTCAGGGTCCAACTCAGACTGTAACGTTGATACCTACTCAAAACCAAAATTGGGGCGGTACTAACAGTGTAATGTAAATCAGTGTATACAACAAACTGCATACAAAGTCTAGACAACTACCAGGAATTTAATGGCAGAATAAAACTGAACCTCACAGAGGAAACAACAGCCAAGTGACAGGTAAAAGAAAGTGGAAACAGAAGCCAAAGATCTGAACTTTCAGATTAATGCTTTATTAAAGACAGATTAGTTTCAGATCCACTTTAGGTCAAATCCAGACATCAATGTAATTAGTACGCTTCAAAACTGTAAAATCTTACCAAGTTGTTCTGGCTAAAGCTCAGCTCTGAATCTTTCTACAATTTGGAAACTTTCTAAAGGGACGTTATAGTTTTGACATGCACAAAAGCAAGCATTTTTTTTTTTATAACAGCAACTGCAATAACTACAAATACAGCTTCTTGTCAATATGCCAATTTAAATCATTGCATAAATGCATACTAATTGTTGAGTTTCATTTAATTTTGTGCTTCTATTGAAATTAACTGCCCTGCCTCCTTCAAGGAGGCAATTTACACCAATTTACACTAAAGGCTGCTGAGGAGGCCTCATCATCCCTATAACAGAATTGTCAATGCTGTCAGAGTAAAAGAAAAACATCTTTTCATTTTGTGAACACAGAAGAGCACAAGGAGTAATTTGGTCTGAGAAACAATTCTCCAAGACATTCTGAGAATGTCTGGTTTGACAAAACATAATTTGTGTCTGAAGGAGCAGAGGGCAAATGATTTCCATCCAATATTTTTAAAACTGCAGTTGAGGAAACCAGAGTACTACTTCACATTTACTTTTTTGATCAAAACAAAACAAAACAAAACAAAAAATCCCCACCTGAAATAACACACCAAAAACCCCGACCCCCGCCGAAAAGTATTGCCCACAAACTAATCAGAATAAAGGTAAGTAATCCACTGACCTCTAGGTTCATTTTCGTTACTGGTGTTCCTCTCTGATATTGGTGGCATCAAATGTAACTCTCATCTGTCTAAAACTATTTCCATTCAACTATGAATGTACCACCAAAAAAAATTGCATTAATATAGACAAAAAGAAGAGTCATATTGTGATAAAATCTGGACAGAAAGCAGTTCCTAGCATCCTGATAGAACTTCTTTGTACTGTAAGTTTCCTTTTACAAAGACTTCATATAGAGCTTATAAAATTCTTCTGTCATTCTCTGCAATGAAAAAAAAAAAAGTTATGTCCATTTTAGAGAAAGGTGAAGAGTGAACAAATTACCTATTCAAGTAAAGCAGAGTTTTGGAAACAATCCAGCAGTCCAGGTTCTTGTCTCCTCTTATAGTCATGACCTCTTCGGAGACTTATAAAATGTAAAAAAAATCCTTAGACCTCTGAAAACATGGACATTATCAGAGATTAAGTGAAAAGAGGTGTGGGAGGGAATCGGAGTTAGGGACATACTGAAAGACATCAAGAATAGATTAGACATGAGACTTGATAAGGTAAATATATGTTATCATATGTATATATATGATAACATGTATCCTATGCCCATGGCTGCTGAATCAGTGCAGGATAAGAGGTGACAATTAAAAAGGAATAACCATGGTTTAAGTGTGTATGATTCTACAATCAGTGTAGATTGTCCCCGAAAGAGAACATTGTCTAATTAGGACTTGAGATTTGGAAGACCCGGGTTCTACATTTTCAGAGTGGTTTTCAGCATCAAGATGTACTCCTACCTTAAAAAAAAAAAAAAAAAAGATAAATATAGAAAGAGGCTTTCCATATTTTAATAACATGTATGTTCTTAAATGTCTCATTAAGAGTCATGTAAATTAAAAACAGTGACTATTAATCAATTTGTCATATGCAGCTACTACTGAAGAGAATAAGGGGGTGACAAAAAGGACAAATCTTGAAGTCAGTGTTATTTAAAACTGAAGCAGTCATCCGTCTCAAGGGAGATGCTGAAGATCTTGTTCTCTAGAAATCATTTTAAGGTCAAATTATTTTAGCCAAATTAATCCTAAGAGTAACTGTTCATTTCACTGAAAGTGCACCAGAATTAAATTTAGTCTATAGGGTCCAATAGAGTAAACAGGAGTATTTAATCCTGACTTAAGCAAGCATCATAGAAAGCTGTGCACTGTTTAGATAGAGAGTAGAGAACTTAATCTCTGTATCAATTATATGTAGATAATTTTTTATTATCCTTATTTTTTTTGGGGGGGGGGAGGTTCATTTAGTTTGGGGCTTTTTTTCTTTTCCCGCCCAAAGTCTTAAAAAAAATAAGTTACAGAAAAATAAAGACACAAAACTCATGTGAAAGAAGCCTACAGAAGTTTATTCCTCTAAAACTGCTAGGCCATATCCTGTTTGTTTTCATACAGCCTTAAGTCAGAAACCTTTCCACTCAGCCTTTAAAGAATTTTTTGGCTTTAAGGAATTTAACAGAACACTACCAGTATTATGCAGCTTAGAGTCCCAGCATACAATGTTTTATAGATAATTGTATTTCTACCACACAGTTCTGTCCAAGGAAGTTAAGAAACACAGAAAAGTATTATTCCCTAGAAATTGTCAGAAATTAGGAGAGTAATTTCTATAGAATTGAACGGAATACTCAATGGAGAGTTTATGCTAATGGCAGAGAATAGACAAAGTCTGACATAGATAGCCAGGATAAAATAAACCCATCACAGTTTCTGAATAAGTCTGAACGAGCAGAACAATCTCATACCAGACTGAGGCTCTGCATCATGTGGCCATAGCATTTTTGATTCAGGGTGGAAGGTCCTGTATTTTTATACTAACCATAGTCTTGTTTTGGTTTTGTCTTGCAAACTTGTTTCTGTGTTTTTTCTTAAATAAGTTTTAGTCACCTGATTTTTTTTTAATCCACTGAAAAATTCTGTCATGTCTTGTTCCCTGTACTTTAGCCACATAGATTGCAACAGAAAATTAATTTCTAGATAATCCTTTATTTTTTGTTATAACCAGCACACAGATAGGGGAACTGGAACATGCACAAAATAGTCTTAATTATCCACACATTTAAGGCAAGTTCTCAGTAAACTAACTTGCACTAAAGTCAGTGCCTCAGTAGCTAAAAGAGTGTGCATAAACAACTGAACAGAATCAGGAAGTTTGTCTTTGAGAGGTGACAGATAACTCTTATTCAGGTTCCCTAATGATGCTTAGCAATTTTCTCCTCATTTTCTCAAACAAGAGGAGCTGATCACCTACATACACTATAGTTTAAAATTCTTAGGATCTCTGACTGAGAGACCACTTACTACACCATCTTGAAATCTAGCTTTAAATGTCCTAGAAGCAGTTTTCAGGAAAGGTGAAATTCCTGGTATACATTCTTGGTACTGCAGAAAGAAATAATTATTACAGAGTGCTTCAGAGACACTGACTGCTACTTGAGTGAACTGTACAGACTGCTCAAATGTATCAGTACACTTCCTTGATTAAACATTGTAATGGAAAAGTGCATTTCATTGCTTAGTAGACATAAAGATTTTTGAGATTTTCTTTATTAAGTAGCAATTCTCAATAGGAATTCTCATGAAATACATCAAATCCTAGTTCTGTCTTCAGAATATGGCCAATAATGTCTATGTGCATATACTGCTTCACTGTTCATGAATATTTGCATATACAGCTGAATATTAACAACTAATGAGTATTTCTAAAAGAGGTGAGTTCTGAAGAAGAAAGTTTACCTATGAAAACTATGGCAATGTTGTATTCTCTTTTCAGCATTAAACAATGCAATGAACAGGGACTGAAAAAACCCCCTGATGTCTTAAATGCTAGGTTGTGTTACTTACAAGCCATAGTATCTATAAGCTATAAATCTCTCTTCTCTCTTTATGTTGCTTCTACAGCTTACAAATCTTTCCTGTGCTATGTCTTCGTGTGTAAGGTCAGGTTTTTGTTAGGAAAAGGTCTTTTTGCTACAATAGTGAAAAAAAAAAATAAAAAATTGCTCTGGTCATTTCCTGTTACTCTCAGCCCAATGTCTTTGCCGCACCAGGTTTCTATTCATATTTTTTATTACTTCTCTAAGGTAATATTGGAAAAAGTCATTAACAGGAGGCTTGTGTAATAGCATCTGTGGTACTTGGAAAAAGAAAGAGACACTTTCAGAATAAACTAAATAGTATTTCTATTTGCTATTTCTGAATTTGAATTTATTAAAAATTTGCTTAGTTACTGCAGCCTGTGGTAAGAAGCCAACGTGAAATGTGGTCAATGTACCTCACTACATACAGGAAGTTATTTTTGTTATCAGAATTGGTCTAGTGCATTTGTAACTTCTTAGAGGCTTGGAAGCCCATCTATAGGGCTCACTTTTTCTAACCATTCTTCAAGTTACAACTTATATATCTGCATTTTAAAAATCAAGCTTCTAATCTATGAATAGTAAGCAAACTACCTCTGCTTCTTACCTGTAAGATTTTAATCTTGAATTGTGGAAATGCTAAAGGCAAGCAAGTGTGCCAGAGATAACCAGTCAAATCAGGGATCTTCGTTTCTCAGCCTTAAGCAGGGTTTAAGGCAAGGATTTTAACGTCTTAATCCATTTATTCAATTCCAATTGAATTCAAAAGGGCAGAGTTAATACCAGTAAGTTGAAAGCTAGGTATGTCCTGAAACTCATACAAATGTACTCCAGGTGATGAAATTGGAATTTATAAATTCCCACGCCCCGCAAAAAAAAAAAAAGGGAAAAAAAAGAAAAAAAAAAGGAATAAAACTAAGCAAAACAAAATAAATTACTTCCCATCTAATAGTTACCGTATCGAGAATTCTGAAGAAAGCTTCTACAAAATTGATGCTAAGTGTTAATCAGTTACACATCATTTAATGACAGGACGGGCAAAGACTTATTTTGGAGATAAATACTAACATAACTGAAAGAAGTGATAAAACAGAAGATCCCTTGCTGGCATAAAGATGTAGAAGTATTCTACATTTTACTTCAGTACTTATATGCATAGGAAACCAACCTGCCATAAAAGATGGCAAGCTCTGGTGGCTTGAATAGGGCTACAGCAACTAGGTATGCATACGCTCCAGTTTTAGGCCTACCATGCAGGTAGCAAGGTGGACAGCATCTTATGCCAGATGCCTCAGTTTCCTCTACCACAAAATGAAGGGCTTCTTTTGCATCATAGAGAAATCTGTGAGTTTAATTCACTTCAAAGGAATCAGTCTTCATGCAAGCACTAAACGCGAAAAGGAGAATTTCCATAATTTCCAGGGTTGCCTGAAATCAAGAAGATTGAAAGTCTTTTTGTAATACTAAGGATGGAAGGAATTCAGATCCGTGGTTAACTGCGGAATCCATACACCTTTCTCATCATTTGCAAGAGATATCAAGGGTCAAGGGTCAGGTTTATGAAAATATGATGCTGACATGTAAAAATCTAGAAAAAGTAAAGTTAGAAGAAATAATTGCCAACATAAAAGAGAACATATTGCAATTTTTTTTTCTTACTTTCCCTGAATATTTCTTGACACTCTTGAAAATTTTCTGAGATATTTTTGGACAAACATGTGAACTGGGAGGACCTCAAGCCAAACAGCATGTTTTGACATGTGCTGAGTGACTAGAAACTTATTTGTCATGTTTCTCCATACACCTAAGCAGCAGAGATTCTGCATTTCATTGGCTCAGTCCTTCTAGTACCTTGTGTCAAGTAGACTTACAGTGCTCTATCATTAATAACTTTTTTGTACTGGGCACTTATGTTTTTTAGCATGCCTGTCATGGGGACATATGCTCTATCACATCAGCTTTAGTAGGCACTAATTTTTACCTACCAGGAATATACTTTTTTCTCATCAATCCACAGATTGGAATTTTCCTGTTTTATTTCCACAAGTAATTGCCTGAAGTATCACAAGGTACAGTTAAGTATTGGTGCAAATCACCCAGTGGGCAAACTGAAGGAAAATGTCTCATCTCCTGGCCTTGTCCTGAAGAGCAGAACACTAATACCAACTGTTCATTGATAAAAATCAGTGTCAGATTTACCTCAGTCCCTTCCACTTTAAAAATATGCAGTCAAGCTTTCTAAGATTGACTTGACTTTGGGCTTGGGACCATTGTCATATTACACTGTCACCAGGATTTTTTTCCCTTTGTTGTTTAGTATTTCTTTCCTGTGTAAACAGTGCATTCAAAAGGAATAATCGGAGAATTATCATGCAAAATAAGACATCATAGAAAAGTCTGGCTTGACTTCTGAAATTATATTGAATAACAGTATTTCTCCCTGAACTTCCATTTCATATTAGTATATATACACTTAGCAGTTACAGACAGGGTCTCTGTCTTCTGACAACAACCCAGCTTGGAGCAGCACAGGAGTGTGAAACGAACAATTCATGATACAATGCATGAGAGCAGCTAGCTGACTTTCTATACAGTCCTTTACTCCTTTTTGTAATGTGAGCCATAAGAAAGAACACAACTCAGCACAGCCAGATTCTGGTCATAAGGCACTTACATATCCACCTCTTAAAGGAATCAAGAGAAACTAAGTAAAGATACTGATTTCTACCTGAAAGTACAGCACAAACTGTTTCACAATAATGGGAGCTATACAGTCAAGGAAACCATTCTGTTACAGTGGAATTCTCACAGCTCTACATTTTCATTATTTGAACAATGACAACCCATTCCAGGTAGAAAAATAGCAAGCACAGCTTGAGCTTTAGTGATATTTTTTTTTAATAGTAGATTAAAATTGGACTGTGGACAGTTAAAAAACTTAGAAGTCTAAAATAATGTAGAATTTTAGTTAGAAAATATAGAGGCATATTTTTAACACAAAAATGTGACAGCCTATGATGATATTTTTATATTATTTCAATTTTGTAAACAGTAGAAGTGTCCCAGAGAATATAATTTTGGGAACTGATTTAATACAGTGTCCTATGAATTAAATAATAAAAAAGAGAACTTGCTGCTTTATCCACAAACAATTGCAGGTTTCCAGACACTGTTAAAGATTCACATTATCAGATTCTTGGGGTACTTTATTTGGACTTCAAAATAATCAGTAAGGTCTTCCTCAAGAGTTCTTATTTTATGCCATCAGGCAAAATACATACATGTCTGAGGAGGAAGTGTTAGTAATATTTTAATTAAAAAAAAATACTACTGCAGTCTATTTTAAAATCTGACATTAAAGAACTACTTTTGTGAACTTAGTCAAATCCAGATACTTGCAGCTCCGTCATGTTCTCAGATGATAATTTCCTTGGATGAGGGACACTGTCATTTACTTCGATTTGTAAAAATCTTCTATTTTAAGTAATATGTGAGATTTACTTAAAAAAAACCAAAAAACAAGCAACCAAAAACCCGAAAAGCACCATTTCTCTTTTTAAAACATATCTATTTATACCAGTTCCAACAAAACATTTCTATTAATAACAAGGTGGAATGTCTGTCCCTATAGAAAGAGGCATCCTGCTGTGACACACTATCTTGTTTGCCTTTCATCCCTGAGAATATTAATCTCAATGCAGTTCCTGCTGGGATAAAGATTTATAGTTTCTCACAATTTGGAAACAGTTAATTAAGCAGCTGCACTAACTGAGTTTCAGTAAAAGGAAGCCCAGAACATTCTGCAAATTGCAAAGCAAAGCTCCATACTCAGCTTTCCGATTCAAACTAGAGCAGCCTGAAAAGAAAAGCAACCCTTTTCTAGATGCAAAATGATTCATGTATTTCAGAGAGTCCCATCCCTCTGGCAGTTTCATGGCTAAACAGTAGGACAAACAGGGGTAAGACTGGAACAACAGAAATTTCTTACCTCCTGGGATAATGCACTTGCAAAGATCCTGTTTGAACAGGAAACCTTGATCCACAATTAGCAAGGGCAGGTGAGCTAGATTCAAAGCCACAGGTTATTCCTGCCTTGTGGACTTTATTAGAACGTGAAGTGAAACTGGAACTGGAGAGGGTTTCTTTGGCTGTTCAGAGGTAAGAAGCAGAGATCTTTTGTTCCCCTGAGAGGCTCAAAAGTACCTGTTGGACTAAAAATGAAGCTTAGGATACTTTGCAAAAGTTTCCCTTGTTTATAAAGTGGTGTCTGGTGTCTGGGAGGGAAGAAAGGAGGAGTTGGGAAGTTTGATATCTTTAACCTTTTTTCCTGCTTTGTTTGGCAGCTAATAGATCAAAGCTACTAAATGGACTGAAGTCCTTGCTTGTGATACAAAAAAGGTGTCTCCTAGAATTCCCCATTACCTTGCAGACAAGCTTAAAAGATTCTCTTTACTGTTTCTCCTCTCTGGGTTCTTGGACAGGAGCAATGAGATGAAGAAGGAGGTGATGAACTGAATGGCTACTTAAAGTCTCACCAAAAGGACTAGCTGTGCTCTGCCAGGTGTCAGAGAAGAATCAGTTAATGTGTGGGCTTCAGCAGGAATGTTGCACCAAGAAGGACCTTTTTTTTTTTTTTATGAATATATTACACTGGAGTTTTTCAGTCCAAAGCTTGTAGGCGGAAGCAAATAGCTTGGTGACTGTTAGCCTCCTCACATTAACTTGTTACTGTTTGCTCAGAGCCTTGAGGAATATAAGAGTTAACAATATCACCCAGTCAATGTTGTAATATCCAAACGAGCTCCTGCTCCCTGATATTAACTAGAGAGAACTATCTTAAAAATATTCAAAAGAAGAAAAAAAAAAATCCCCTCAGGAATTCTGTTCTGACATTCCTAAAAGTAAGAATGTATGTAACATGTACATTTGACTGTTGTGATAAGCTGAACAAGAGCACCCCCCGCTCCTTCTCCTCCCCTTCCACCCCAAAAGCAGAGTTAGTCTCAACTCATAAACAGTATGCTAAAAAAACCTCCCACAAAACCAAAAAAATAACAAAGGAGAACACTTTGCCTCCACCCAAAAATCCTGGAGACATTGTATTCTACTATTGTCTTGCTTGAGGAAAAGGAAAAACAAAAAGAACTCTGAAGGAGATTTGACTCTGGAAGATGGGGAAAGTCTGGGACACACAAGAAGAATAGCAGATTTTTTAAAACTGACAGCCTATCCTAAAGCCTCCTATCATATAAACACCTCCAGATTAGTGTATTTCTATACTAACTCTTAAGTTTTTACCATTTTAACTTGGTGGTTTGTAAAGTTACCCTTATTGTAGACTATTCAGTTTGATTTTTGAAAAGCCATAAAAATTTTTTTCCTTCACTATATATATATATATATATCTATATATATATCTCAAACAAGAATTCTTAACTGCAATTTCCATTAAAGATCAATGAACGTCTTCACATAAGCTCTGAGTTCTGAAAAGTCTTATATGCAGGATTTATACGTGAATAGGGCTGCTTGCAGTCAATAATCAGATGCGCACGTTGAATCCTGTACTGTTTGTACTGCGTACAAGGTAGGAAATCCTTCGTAGCAGAGAGAGAATATTGCATAGTTTTAGCTTTCATGGTTTTCTGTAAAAATTAATTTATTTACTATAAATACCTTCAAAACAGAGTATGGTTGTCACACCCATTAGTCCATAATAGCCAAGCAGTTTGAGAATCGATGGAACGCAAGCAAAGGACTATAGAGCAGAACTTTCTATCTGGGAGATTTTTTTCAGCATATTTTCACAGAACCATGGCAAATAGGATCATTCAGAATCATACAAGAGCCACAGCTGTTTGCATATGCTCCAGGATGGATGCTTTTAATGGGCATCAAATTTTCTACAAGTGCAGAAGCATGGCCAAACCTGTAGAACAAATAAACAATTACTTTTGTATTGCATTTCCGTTGTTCTGCCAGAATCAGGCTGCTGAACCATTTAACAAAGCGAGCAAAATAAGGACAAATAATTACTGAGACTATTTGTTTTGAAGAAATACTACATGATATCTTTTTGAACGCTATGGCATATGAGAAAGATTTCAAGATAATTACTCATAACTGTTGTCATTTACCGCAGCCTTAATTAATATGCTTCTTTTGCTAGTTCAAGTAGTATTCAGGAGAAAAGACTCAACAAATTTCTCCATAGCAAGATAAGCAAAGAATAGCATTTCCAGGATTAATTTCCTACAGTGTCAAAAAAATGGCAGTTCCTTGCTGTTCCCTATCAGCTTCTGCTTTAAAACTTCAGTGTTATCTACAAACACTAATTGATGAAGTTCCATAGCAACTCAGCCAAGAAAGGAAACTGCCTGTTCTACCACATGCAAAAACTGACCTTTGCCATAGAATAAAACAGCAAACCCACAGTTTTTAAAGAGGAAATTGTTAAAAATAGCAAGTGAAAGTCCAAGTATGCTATGATAGAAGGAACTTTACAGTTAAAAATTTCACTAGGATATAATAATTAATTAGAAAAAAAAAATAGAAAAAGGGGGTTTGATTGTTTCTTTTTCATTCAGGTGTCAGGTTATTTTTTCTTTAATTTTTTCTTTTTAGACTCTAATCTTCCTTGAGCATAATTAGAAAGTACCTTAGCTTTAACTGTTGCTTAAAGAAGCTACCTTGAGCTGAGCAGTGACAACAAACTTGGAGTTCATCAATTCTGCTAGCCCCTACAAGATATACTTTGCAAATCTGTTATACAAATATTGGTCTATTTAAATGCAGCTCCCTGGTGGAATGCCACAGTGCATTCACCATAGGTCGTATAAGGAAGATGGTCCAAAAGGGAGATCTCTCATCTGAAAACCACACAGATACAATACAGCCTCACATCATTTGCATAATGTCCAAATTGTATGTTGTAAGCCTTGAGGAAGAGAGAGTATTACTATCGCTGTTGTTCACGTTAGAAACCTACTAAAATTGATAACTTAATAAATTAATCAGCTTAATGTAATCAGACTTGAGTGTGAAAAGATCTAAGACAGAAAGTGAAACTATAGCTAGTTACCTATAGGCAACCAAAACGGTATTGGACATCATATTGCTAAAGGACTCCAGTGTATGCCTAGTGCTTTGCCAGAGTAAGGCCTAAATATGAAAAAAAATTTTGTTAACCCTCTGATCTGCCTTGGCTCAAAGTCGTCAGACTGCCTCCAGAGCATTTACTCTGCATGCTGGCATGAGTTAAAGGTTGAAACATCTGATGCTAATTGTAGTCTTACTTCTGACTTTCCTGGGGTTTTGTAGGGTTGAGTCCAAATGGTGATACTATTCCAAGGTAGAACTTTTGTAGCACAAATCAGTTGTGTTCTGTTTTGCATAGAGGAAAATATTTAATGCAGAAGTATTGTATTAAATATGAGTGGTAGACTTGGTGAGTACTAGACCTATTTATCAAAAGTTAAACTGCATCAGTCACAGGAACCATGGGTTTATCTTAGGCTACAGAGAACAAAAAGGTTTTATCAGAACCATTCCAGTTCCAATGCAAACAGTAGACAAAGGTGTGAGAGCTCCTAACCCAACAAATGCAGGAAAATATCCATCCACATATCATCACTCTCACAACAAATGTTTTCATAAACATGAGCTATGTTTTATGTAAATCGATGTTTAGGAGCAGAAGTACAAAGCAATAGTTGTTACAAGGTCTGATGTATCATTTTTGACATATGGGAGAGAATGTTTTCTTCTTGTCTTACTCTCTCAACACTCTTTCCTTTCTCTTTACAGAGCAGGGAAGTGGATAATGTAAAATCTAAAGTTTTAACCAGTGTATCTGAAAATAAAGCAATAGTGCTACTTTAATTAAAACATTTCTCATAAGGGCTTCTAGATGCAAGAGAAAAATAATAAGGCACATGGATTTAATTTTATGCAAGTTCTTCATTGAATTACAGATATATACAATCTGGTTTAAATCAGTGAAGGAAGGGATCTTGAGCAACCAATCAGGCGCTACTCTTGCACACTAATGAATACCCTATAGAGTAGTCTGATATCCAAGAGACTATGAAAATTATATTGCTTTTATTATTTAGAAATATTGCACAACACAATGTAATACAATATCATTTCAGCTAATGCCTTGGGAAGCAGAAGAGCTATACCACAACAAACATCTCACCATGTACTTATGCACGGAGGAACTACAAGACTTTCTGTAAGCCTTAAAGCTTACAGAGCAGTGAGTCTGTATTTACTTCTGAGATATTGGCTCTGGCAGACCAATAGACCATCACAGCAAAAGACCATCACAGTTCATGTACTGAACATATTTCCCCTGTATTTAGACCTAGATACTGGTATTGTAATACTAAAAGAACATCTTTTAAGGAAAAAAGCAAACTATGTGCATGCGAGGGGGAAAAAAAAAATTCTTAGAAAATTTCCTGCCATTCTAAATTTTTGAGACATAGTTTATTACAACAACAACAAAAAATCCCACTCCACTTTTACATAGTTTAAAATATTTTTTCACAGGATTCCCTAACATTTCCATTAACTCTGTTGGTAATATCAGGTTTTTTTCAAAGTCTCTCTGAACAACAAGTATTCATCTTAACTATTGGTGCAGTGCCATTTTTAAGGTCTTATATCTGTAATCACTGAAGAGAATGGGAAAATTCCTATATATATTATTGATGCTGGGTCAGACAAAGACTTCTATGCCAGCTAATCCAGTGGCATTGATATGAAATGTAAATAATTTTATTTTTAAGCTGTTCTGTGCCTCAGTTTTTCAAATAGGCATAGTCATAATTAATATAGTAGGCTAAGTACCCCAGAGTTGTTTAATCTGAATTGCATCTTTGCCATTTCTGAGTGGCCTATAAGAAACTCTTAGCTTCTCAAATACATTTTCTGTAAAGATTCTATAATTACTTCTTGGTCTTGTGGCATGTATAAAACATTTATAACCTAACTTTCTATAATCTCACAGAGATTAAATTGTACAATGTTGCAATTTCCCTTAATTTGACATGTAGAATCATATTCTCAGTGAAAACAGACACAAGAGTTTACTTCCTATTTTTTTTTTTTTGAGAGGGGTGTCAGGGGGGAAAATTCCTTATTGGTTTCAATACTTGTGAAAAGAAAACATGAAAGGGATAATAAAACAGTCAAGTGACAACAGCTAAAAAAATCAGACTAATATTAATGAAAAATATTTTACAGTATTCATGCTGTACTTTTTTTAACTCAGTGTGGAAGGCAACCTAAAATGTTCCAAAGCAGTTATTAAACAAATATAAAGGTGCGAAGTACCCCTGGTTTTGTTTAGCAGATGGAGATTAACTCCCAAAAGACCTGTATGTGCTTAACTACTAAGAAAAGTATCTGTGGGGAAGTGAGTCTCAGGTCAGGACTCCCTGTCCTCCTCCAAGTCAGGGTGCATAACAAAGTTCTGCAATGCAGTACCTTTTTCAGGATGGGCACAGAGTGTCATTGCAAAATGCCCTTTGTGGGGCCCTGGTCTGTGCAATATGGCACAGATTTTAGGCAGGATAATTTATTCTGCACTGAACTCCCTGCTGCCATAGCTAGACTGCTGGTAATAGCTGAGCTGCCACCCTATACCACACTAGAATCTGCAAGGAAGATCTATTTAGTGCACTGCCTATCTCTTTAACTCCACTGTTTTGTAACAAGAAGATAATACTTAGTACTTGGTGTGTGCAGAACTTAACATTTCATTCATGTACTGTTTGCAGTTCTGACTGTATCAGAAACTGTACTGATCTAATAGAAAAATTTGTACTATGCCAAAGCAATTTCTACATGCCTTTTCCTCCCACAAGCCTTATATACCATAGGGTCAGTCAACCAGCTGACCTCTCTTTGTGCCACTGAGCTAGAAAGGGCTCTTATGGTAAAAGTGCAAAAATATTCCATTCCCAGGAAGAAATTTGGAGAAAAGAAAATTGTTCTGTTCCCTTCTAAACAGAGATTCAGGTTTTCTTGTTTATTCCTTGATCTAGAGAGCTAGTATTATTTAAGAAACAATAGAAATAAATCCATGTTGAATACAAGAGGTTAAAGCTTTTCAGTTTGCAGTAAATTCTCAGTTCTGAAGCTTCTAGAGAAGCACAGTTAATTAAATGACATTAAGCAGTACCACACCTTGGTGATATCTATTTATTCTGATTCAAGCACTTCTGGAATTTGTATAGATTAAACTAATCTGTAGAATAAATCTAATTTCTTTAAATCCAGCTAATTTAGAGAGGTCATAATAAATTACTACTATTAAAAATACTATGAAAATAAATTATATCAAGTCCAGAGTAAGTAAGATAACCTAACTGGTTCATAAAGGCTTAAAATTTAATTCTGCACCTACTGATTTTCCAGTTCACCTTTGAGGTAATTTTTCCTGAATTACTTCCCATACAGAAATCAAATACACATGTGTAGGCAACATGAGAGAACCTCAATGTTTTCTGGAACATAGACACCACAAACTTTAATCAATTTCTACTACATAGCTGGTGAAATAAAAGTTAATCCCTAGAGATCATGGTCTTCAAGGGCAGAGGTTACAGAGATAATGAAAACTGAATATGGAGTCTTTGAAAATTTGGGGCCTTGTCTGATATAAATGCAATTGAACTAAGGCAAATTAAATGCGACCTATCAATTTAAACTAGACGAGAATCTGAAATCCTGGACCTCTGAATCATGGATATTCAAATGTAAGGACTCTACATCCAGCTTGTTTCTGGTAATTAAACAACTAATATAAAGAACACACTGCTAACAAATGTTTCTGTATACCACTTTAGGCACTAAACTCACTAGACCCAAATATTGTTTTTTCCTTCCTCAAAAATGGATTATTAATGTAGTATTTAATTTCAAATGGAGGAGGGTAAGGTCCTTTTGGACTCCATACATAGTTTTCTTCTCCAGTACCCAAATATGCACTGGAAATTCAACAACAGTGCCACTCAGCAGTCTTGCAAGTAGTGACAAATAACATCTGCAATGGAAATGGCAGGGAAAATTAGACAGACAGAACGTAATTACTTGCATTGGAATCTGTCCAAGACATTCAAATTAGCAACAGGATGATGAGAAAAATCTTGTAACAAAATCTGAAGCCAAGTAACACCTGGAGCGCTCTTTCTGTTAGGCAGATGCAATATCAAAAGCTGGAAAACGGTAGCAGCAGCCAGAAAGTTAAACAAGACTGTGATTCTCACACTAGGTAGATGGCATTTGTAGGAATCCACACAGCATGTCTGCCTGAAGGATGTGGTAAACCACCTCGAGCTCTTCCTCAAGAGTGAAGGGGAGGAAAATCAGATTCTGGACAGAACGATTAAAACATATTGGAACGTGACTGGTGACCTCTGCTCCAGGAAGTGTGGGAAAAGAAGCTGTTGCAAAAATTGCCAAGTATATGATAGTTTGAGTAAGTTTTTCTTGATGTGTTAGGTTCCATGACACTTTCCAGAAGAGATAACCAAAGAAACTGCTTCTGGCTTTGCTCAGTATGACTTAACAAAATACTATTTATTTTTTTTAGATGTGACTTGTAGATTAGCTCTGCAGAACCAAAACCTAAGAAAACAGCTCAGATCCTCTAAAAACTAAACACTTCACAGGACCACCTCTGTTATAACCTAAAGAAACAGAAATATCTGCACCTATGTTGCTTAAGGAGAAAATGGGCTCTGTAGCATAACAATCTGTAACAGTGTTCAAATTAATTAGAATTTATTCCAGAATCAGCCTACTATCTCCCCTTTTTCTCTCCTCCTTCACTGTGAAACAAACAAATAAAAGACCTTTTTTGCTATGGAGACGTAAAGAAGCTAGAATGATCGTTAGTGATTAAAAGCACTACACTGAAGGATGGAGACAGAATCTGTTGTCCATCCCTGTTTCAGATGCTGTCTGGTTATAGGACAGCTTTGGTTATGATGCAGTTTGGTGCCTACTGAATTTTCCCAGGCAGTGCTTCCCCTTGCCTGAAACTCCTTTCTGTATAATGAAGATAACAAAATTGGTTTGCCTCCTGGAGAAACCAAAACATAAAAATAACTGGTGTCGGTAACTGATGTGTACAAAATGTTATGTTCTATTTAGAAAATTGTTGTATGAATCCAGAAAATGAATATGGAAAAATAAAATATAAACCTGGGATTGGATTTTCTAGGAGACAAAAGCATGAGGCTTCTAATAGTTATTGATTCTTAATCTTTTATCTTTAGACCTTCTGCAAAAAAACAGACCCCCCCTGCAATCAACAGTACAGTAAAAAGAAACAGAAAAAATTACTACTATTTTAATAGTAGTAATTTATTATGACCTCTCTAAATTAGCTGGATTTAAAGAAATTAGATTTATTCTACAGATTAGTTTAATCTATACAAATAACTTTTACCTAACATTATATAGCAGATTCCATCATGATTCATCATTAGGACTAAGGAAATGCTCAATCTGTGATGGAGCACAGAGCTCTACAATCTGCCTCTGAATATGTTTGCACATCCTCTTGTTGGAGCTCATTAGCACTGGTAAAATAACAGGTTGTTTAATAGCAAAGGTAGTATGGCTGATGGTAGCTTGGACACCCAAAGTTAAGTGCAATATTTCATAAAGGTGGGTGCTGCTGAAGGAGATGAGAAGCATAGCCCATAAGAGAGGTCCCAAAATCTGAATCCATCTTTGACAGAGTGCTGGACAGCTCTGCAATACCACAGGGAAGTGGAAGAAGAGGAAAGGGCACAGGCTATGGGAAAAGAAAAAACACTGAACTAGGAATTGCAACAAGAACCACACTAATCCATTCTAAAATAACCTAAATTCAAGTAATTTCTGGGTTTTTTTGGGGTGTTGAGAGATCTTGTACAAAATCCCAAGTGTGTATATGTTCTATAAGCTTATTGCTTTACTTCTGTTTTCCCATGTCCATTTGCTCTGCAAGTTTTGAGCAGTAACTTTTTATTTCTCTAATCTGTAGGCAAACCAACATCAGAACAAGCAAGCAGCTATGAATCATGCTGTACTGGTTCTCAGAGAAGCAAGGAAAATGCAGTAAAACTCTGAAGGGGCTTTGAATATCAGAAAAATCTTTTTTTGATAACTAAAGTTCATAGTATTTCTGAATTATGGAAACCTAAAGCAGTAGGGAAGATGAGAAGAACTGAATAGGCTTAAAAATAGCCTCAAAGATTAGCGCTGCTCAGAGGTTACAGGCAGCGTGAAACATTCTGACAGAAAGGTATCACAGAATCACAGAATGTCAGGGATTGGAAGGGACCTCGAAAGATCATCTAGTCCAATCCCCCTGCCGGAGCAGGAACACCTAAATGAGATCACACAGGAAAGCGTCCAGGAGGGTCTTGAATGTCTCCAGAGGAGGAGACTCCACAACCTCCCTGGGCAGCCTATTCCAGTGCTCTGTTACTCTCACAGTAAAGAAGTTCCTCCTCAAATTTAAGTGGAACCTCCTGTGTTCCAGCTTACACTCATCGCCCCTTGTCCTATCACTGGACACCACTGAGAAGAGCCTGGCTCCATCCTTGTGACACTCACCCTTCATATATTTATAAACATTAATGAGGTCACCCCGCAGTCTCCTCTTCTCCAAGCTAAAGAGGCCCAGCTCCCTCAGCCTTTCCTCATAAGGGAGATGCTCCACTCCCTTCATCATCTTGGTGGCTCTGTGCTGGACTCTCTCAAACAGTTCCCTGTCCTTCGTGAACTGTAGGGCCCAGAACTGGACACAATATTCCAGATGTGGCCTCACCAGGGCAGAGTAGAGGGGGAGGAGAACCTCTCTTGACCTACTGACCACACCACTTCTAATGCACCCCAGGATGCCATTGGCCTTCCTGGCCACAAAGGCACAGTGCTGGCTCATGGTCATCCTGCTGTCCACCAGGACTCCCAGATCCCTTTCCCCTATGCTGCACTCTAGTAGATCATCTCCCAACCTATACTGGAACCTGGGGTTGTTCCTGCCCAGGTGCAACACCCTACACTTGCCCTTATTATGTTTCATTAAGTTTTTCCCTGCCCAGCTCTCCAGTCTGTCCAGGTCTCTCGGGATGTCAGCCACTCCTCCCAGCTTGGTATCGTCAGCAAACTTGCTGACAGTGCACTCTGTTCCCTCATCCAGGTCATTGATGAATATATTGAACAGTACAGGTCCTAGTACCGACCCTTGAGGGACTCCACTAGACACAGGTCTCCAACTAGACTCTGCCCCACTGACCACCACTCTCTGGCTTCTTCCCACCAGCCAGTTAACAGTCCATCTCACTACCTGATCATCTAATCCACACTTCCTCAATTTGGCAGCGAGGATGCTGTGGGAGACCGTGTCAAATGCTTTACTGAAATCAAGATAGACCACATCTACTGCTCTACCATCATCTAGTCACCTGGTCATGTTTTCATAAAAGTCTAGAAGGTTGGTCAAGCACAACTTCCCCTTGGTGAAGCCGTGCTGACTGCCCCTAATGACCCTCTTATCCTTGATATGCCTAGAGATGGCACCAAGGATAAGTCGTTCCATCACCTCCCCAGGGATGGAGGTGAGGCTGACAGGTCTGCAGTTGCCCGGGTCCTCCTTCTTGCCCTTTTTGAAGATTGGAGTGACATTTGCCTTCCTCCAGTCCTCAGGCACCTCTCCCGTTCCCCACGACTTAGCAAAGATGATGGAGAGTGGTCTAGCAATGACTTCAGCCAGTTCCTTCAACACCCGTGGGTGCATCCCATCTGGACCCATAGATTTATGGGTGTCCAGATTGCTTAATTGGTCCCTAACCCAGTCCTTATCAACCAAGGCAAACTCCTCTATTGTCCTGACTCCCTCTGGGGCCTCAGGGGTCTGGGGCTCCCCAGGACAGCTTCTGGCAGAGTAGACAGAGACAAAGAAGGCATTCAGTAACTCTGCCTTCTCTGTATCCTCTGTCACCAGGGCACCCACCTCATTCATCAGGGGACCTACATTGCCTCTAGTGTTAGTTTTATCTGCCATGGATTTGAAGAAGCCCTTTCTGTTGTCCTTGACCCCTCTGGCAAGGTCTAATTCTAAGGAGGCCTTAGCTTTCCTAGTTGCCTCCCTACATCCTCTGACAACAGCCTTATATTCTTCCCAAGTGGCCAACCCAGGTAGGTAAGGAACTGCTTCGGGAGCATGTTTCTGATTTACAGTTAGTAGGATAAGACAAGTATTATTGTCTATCCTGAACATAGTCTGAGTATACCCCAAAGAAACACCCAACATATTTCCTTCTGAAGTAAAGGAAGAGTACAGATAACCCAGTAAACTGGCTTCAAATCATTACAGTCCATATGGTTTCTAATACCTGATCGCATACGGTGTCATTGCTGTTACAGAGCCAGTTGAACCCTTTATATTCCTGAGCGAAGGCCAATAGGTGCAGCCAGGTTCCCAGTGCAAATGGATTATAGTGGGCAAGCATGCCACGAGGTCCAGCAAGGCAGACAGTCTCCACAAACAGAAAAGCAATAACTGCCTGCCAGCTACCTAATTGTGGAGTTGGTATCTGCTGGGAAGCCAGCTGCCTTCCCAGCCTTCCAGATGGAAATGAGAATGTAAAAGAAAGTAGACAATGAAAGCTACATGGAAATCAAATTAAATAAACACTATTTGCACCACAATTTTGATCTTTTTTGATTGTCCCTCTTTTATGAAAAGCACTTCAGGGTTTTTCTTTTTCTGCATGTGGTAAAAAAGTAAGTTGAGTATAGAAGTTGGTGATGAAGCAAAGGTACTAGATAGCCTCTCTTACATTTAGATCAACTGTCTTTAACCTCCAAATATACAAAGCATGTTTAGCAGCTATGAGTGAAAAGTTCCGAGGTTCCTTTTTAATTTTTGCAGTTTGGACTTTTAGATCAATCTTGTCTAAGTCTTGTCTGCAAGCTGAAACAACTGCTTATGTTTTCTTCTCTTACTGTTTTAATTCAAGGCAATAATGCAAATACTTCCTCCTAATCAAAGAGAACAAGAGATAGCAGCTTTTTGGAGCCCCAGAAGAAGAGACTAGGTAATTTCTTGCTCACACAACATTTAGATGATGCCTGAGATAAGATGAACACTTATCTGAACAAGCTTCCTTATACAGAATATTAGCAGAGTATTAAGGGTAGAGTTCCAGCTAACTCATTGATGCCAATACCAAGATATTTATTTCAGTGACACATATTTACCCTTAATTACATAATAAACAATTTTCAACACTGTCAAATGACTGTGAAATTAACACATGTCCCGCTGTTTCTAGTACACAGTTATGACCACTAAGTCACAGCTGAAAATGTCTGCAGAAATCTGATAAGGTAATTGCTGGATTAAAAATCACTGCAATTTCAGTACTAGCAAGTCCTCATCCAAAACGTTAGACAATCCTCTCAAACCTCTGGATTTAATCACTGTTACTAGGAGAATTAAAAAAAAAAAAATACATTCTTCTCTAAGTGAAATCAGTACCTCAGTAGGATAAGAGTTAGTTCAGATAATGCCACACAGTATTTTCAGATTTATATAAAAAGATACAAGTTCTATTACACAGAATAGGAGGGAGCACTCATGTGATCTAAATAAAGCAGAATATGAACAACTAGAAATGGTGGGAATTCTCACCTGTCTCTTTCTTGAGCTACAAATATTTGCAGACATGCAAAATCAGTTTTCAGGTCTTACAGATATTTTCCTCTGCAAGAAACAGCCCCACCAGTTTTTATTACCAGTAAGGATATCCAAATGTATAGTTCTATACTCATACCAGTATTCATATGAAAGAGTCAACTGATTTCAAGTAGAACAATAATCAGGTAATGTGTATTTTACAGAAACAAACTTAAAACCATTAATTTAGCAACTTACTTGAGTGCTCAAGACTAGAACAGAACAATGTATTTTCAAGAGTTTCTAAACCTACAAAGTACGACATACAAACAGCAAACTGATAGATTTAAGAAAAAGATCAGTTACAGAAAACAGTATTTTGAAATTATCTGTGGTAAAATGAAAAAAAATGTAGCAAACCTAGGAAGAGTCCTTGATTACCAAAATAACATTTGTCCAGCATTATCCATCAGCACTTTAGGAATTTCCTGTACTGATTGTCTATTGCTTCTGCACTGAACTCCTTACCCTTTATATGTGACAGAGAGGATAGTGGAATACTGGAGTTTTCTCTGATATATCTTTTAAAATAACAAAACTATATTAGGGCAGGAACGTTGATAAAAACAGAGTGCTACAGCTTTATATTTCTAGTTATTTCCTAAGGAGGTACTTTCATAACATTCTACTTAGATAGCATTGGCCTTCCAAAACACAACATATAGTGAAATAATTAAAAACCATTCTAAAGATAAACACATCCTTCATAATACTGCCCATGGATTTCCTTCCTGTGTTTACTGTAATTGTAGATACTGCTTTCATGTTTTCCAGTGATGCAAAAGTTAACCACTGGCCCAGGGAAATAGGAATTAACTTTGCAGAATCATGCATTAAATTCTCTTGGGTATTTTCCTAACATATATGGTAGCAGGAATAAACCCAGATTCCTTGAATTATGTCACAGCTAGATCAAAATGAGTCTAAAAAATGAGTTTTCTTGCTACCTTTCTATTGCTGACTTGTGAATCCTTTCCACAGACAGAGATTTCTGTTATTAAGATGAGCTTTGATCCGGGTACACAACTGATGGAAACTAATTTGACTGCGGTTCACCGTTGGTGTGAATTAGTGTAGCCCAGCTGACCTTATTCTAATTTGATAGCTTCTGCTATAACAGATTTGCATTTAGAAATTAAACTCATCAAGTCCAATTCCAAATACTTTCGTATCCTCTCCAATCACAGAGACCACAAGCAGGCATGTCCTTTGGCCTTTCAAATGTAGTTACTAGTCAGAAAAATACTCAACTAAATTAATCTCTCCCTCTTGCTATCTTCTCTCTTTTCTAGGTCTGCTTTACAATACCTTTTCTCCTACTTTGCATTCCAGAATTCATCTTCCTCTGTTACTACAACTGAATTTAAATAGTTGATTTTAGCATTAGATAAACTTACTACAAATATTAAGCTAATTTTTCCTATTGATAGATAGCTTTGTATGTAGTTTAGTCCCTTCAAGTATCAGGCATATAGTGATGAGTTTAGCCTTTGCTCATAAGCAGGGATTTGACCTTACAAGTTTGTACAAACAATATCACAAAACCAAACATATAAGCAAAGCAAGCCAACAAATGTTTGGTAGAGCACTTTCTAAACAAATATAAAATTTTCTCAGAGTAGCAATAGACTAAAATAAAGGCAATACCTGTATTTTCAAGGATGCCTCCTCAATGACAATAGATTAAACAGTCTTGTGGCTAAATTAATTGGTAGGATGACAGGGTTATGGCTGTGTCATTGATGAGTAGATGCCAAGCCCAAGTCCCCAGAGATTCATAGACCTTAAAATTCCTACAAATGCCTTCTGGAAGGTGTTTAGAACTATTAGTCTGTATTGCAGGAGTCAACCTACTCACTTGTCAACATACACACAGCTGGCAACTGTCCCTGGACCACATTAGAGGCTCAAGTTCACTTTTCCTTCCTATCCCCTCTGTGGTTATTCAGAACTATTTGTATTTCCTTTTAGCATTATGGGAGTTCTTTTATTTCTCCCGCGTCAAACTAGTATTTATCAGGAAACCATTTTTGGCATCTAACACCAACACAGCATCCTTTCTTTCTGTTTTTATCATATCTATGACCTTAGAATGTCTCCTGCAGTTTTTCCACCTGACGCTACTGTAGCTATATGCCAGATATCTCCAGGTATAACAGATGGCAGAAGAGCTGTCTGTATTTTCAGTTCAGAGTCAATCTTTTCAACAGGTTATGACAGTTTATGCTGCTATCCTTCTTTATGCTTTTTCTGCCTTTTTTAAAAAAACCCCACCAAACACAAACAAAAAGCCCCAACCCAAAACCAACACACCACCCTACATTCTGCAGTAAGTGTGGGCAGTTGGAACAAGGAAGACATTTGTGGTGGTGCAGGGTTAATCACAGTTTTGAGATGTGGGTAGATGTGAACGAGTTCATATTACTAGGATAGGGAAGATCTATTTCTTTAAACATCTTTGTAAAAGTACCTGTAAAAATGTCTGTTCATCATAATTTCTGGCCTTAAAAGCCTCCTGTCATTTCAGAGCATGGGAGAGAGGGAAGAGGCAGAAATCCAAGTTCTATTTAGCATCTCTATTGCTTTTTAATGATCTCTTTAGCGTCTTAAATGATCATTTAATATCTTCTGTCATCATTTTTCAGAGTCCCACACAATGCTGAGTGCTACTGCCTGTTTTCATGGCTCTTAGCTCGCCAGCATTGTAAGGCATCAGCAAGCTTTTACTCCTGTCTAAACTGGCTCAGATAATAGTCATATCCATCATGACATATATTCAGTACATCCTCAATACAGTTCATTACTTGCAAGTCCATAAAGTCTGTTTTTCCCCTGCTCAGTGTGAATCTGTCCCATTCCATTTCCTTTCAAGCCATTGTCTCTTACACTTGGAACACAAAACGCTGCATATTCCAGCTCAGTTACATCAGTGCCTGTGAAGAGACACTGCTGCATTTATCTGTCATTTGGGCCCTTTCATTACAATAATTTATCTTTTAAAAAGTGCATTATTAGTTTTAATATCTGGTATTTTTTTTTTTTTTTGTGGAATTGAAGTAATTATTTCCACTTAATTTTTCTGAAGGAATTTATACTGTCACCTTAGTACCTCTCCTCTCTTACTTGTTTCACAGGATCTCACTAAAATTTTGCTCTTTTCTTCTCTATTATATTTTTATATCTTCATTAAGTGCATCCATTCCTGCTTTTAAATATATCTCCCCATTAACATCTAATTTATTGGTATTTAATTTGGCTTGAATGTAGTTATTACATTAACCTATATCTCTTATAAGTCTGTTTGAAATAAGGATCAATGCTGATGTCCTTTTCTTCTGTTTTTACTCCTTATATTGTATGACAAGCACTCTGTGGAAAGCTATGGATTTTTTGTTTTCTTTCCAGTAATTCCTAATGTCTGTTTAGATGTTTATAAATGTTTCCAAATTCTGGCAAAACAAAAACCAACTTATCAAAACCCATAGTTTATTTCACAATTTTTATCCTCTGAAAAACAGAAAGCATACACCACCATTGGAAAAACAGGCAAAACAAAAAATTATTCTGCAAAAGTGAAATATGTAAATTAGCAACTAAGGGCTGGCTCTCATTTTAGTAGCATCCAAAATACATAATTCTGTAAGTGCACATAGATATTTGTTTTAAGCTTAGATGCCCAGTACTGATAATCTGACAATTGTGACATTAAAACATTTCTCTCACTTTTCCTTAAGATGCCTTGTTTGCCCGCCTGCAGGAGACAATGCACTACACAGCCCCAGATTGCTGAGATCATTCATTTGACAGAAACATGTATTGTTCTGTTTCTTTTTCGAGTTAACTTTTTCTTTCCGAACAAGCTTTTCATATTTAGAGTTGAGAGAGAAGGAAAAACACCATGTGGAGACACATTCAAAGTGAGATAAATGTGTGAGTTTTTATTTAACACTGGCCATGACACAGACTTCCTCAAGATACAGAAATTTAAATACTGAATAATGATTTTATTCTAATGTGAGCTTGTGTACTGTAGCTTTCTACAATACTTCTGGGTTTTTATGCATTTTCATCCTGATTATGGTGGATTTAACATTCCTATTCTTAAAAGGAAGTTAAAGAAAAAATAAAGGAGAAAAATCATGAAAATTTTGCCTTCCTGTCCTTAAAAAAAAAAAAAGGTAATGTAGGTGTTGAAAATGTTTATTTTTCACATTAACAGAGCAATCTAGTGTTTCTTTTTCCCTTAGAATGTTAATAAAATTGCTGTATTTAAACATCCTCATTTGCTGAGACTTGTGCAGATCTCACACCCCAGGAGGTCAGAGCAGACACTGAGCTTTCCACCCTTCATTGGCAACACAAGTCCAGCTCATGGGAGCAGAATCTGTTCCCCTCTGGTTTTTGAGAGCAGACAAGTCCTCACATAGATATTCCTAAAACTGCAGCCACTGACTTTTTTGTAGTTTTTAGAAAAAAAAAAAAAGTCCCTACTGCACAATTTTTCCCGTTCCTTCCTTACACTCTACATCAGGAATAAGGCAAGGGAGCATCCAAGGGCAACAGAACTGGGACTTGGAATGGAAGATAGTGGTGGGCAATGGATATTATGAGAAAGACTGTCCAGAGGCAATACACCAAAAGAAATGTAGACTTAGAATCACTGGAAAATCCTGTAACATCATCTTTTGTGAGGGAAAAGTTGAGGACAAATACTAAACACAGCTCCTGAATCTAGAAACTCAGATGAATTCCCCAGTCAGACTATGCCTCCTCACATTCATGTATAAAAATATCTTTAAGTGAAGGAGCTTTCTTCCCTTCCCTTAAAAGAAGAAAAGCCTACAGCAATGCTGGCAAACTCTAAAAAGGTAGCTTTAAATGGCCTAAACTAAATGGAAAGCTGTGTAGGAAAAAAAAAAGAAAATAAAATAATAATAAATAAAAAAAAAAATCAAAGCACAAACCTACCATAGCCTTTATTAAGAGACAGCAATAAAAATCTAATACTCCCTCTTCCTTCTCCCTCCCCTATAACTTTAGCACTTGGCTAAGTTTATTAAACAGTTTTTTCCAGGATGTCTTCACAATCACTCTATCTCCCTTCCCTCTCACTACAAACCAATAGAGGAGTTGGGAGATGCTTGGCTTTGTAGCAGAGGACAGCACTGCTAAGAAAACAGAAGAATTAGATAACTAGGTGCAGAGCCATCAGTTCTTCAGCTGGACTATTTTGCCCTTCAAGGCTTCGGATTAAAAAGTGGGAGTAGGGGTAGGGGAGCAGGTTTAAAGGGAGCCTCTGGGAACAGATGGAGAACAGGGCAGGAAAAACAGCAAGGTAAACAATTTATATAGATTTCCAGGATCCTTTGTGTGTCCTCAATGGGAAGCTTATCAAAAAGAGCATAAAGCTAGTCTGAGAAGATAATGCAGTGAGTGGTACTGGAGAGGGAAAAAAAAAAAGAAAAAAAAAGGAAAAAAAAGAAAAAAGAGATCCGTTAACAAAACCTTACACAGAGCATTTTGTTTTGTTATAGAAGTGTACTTGGACATTCAGAGAGCGACACATAGCACATCTGAGGAATGGCTAGAAGTTTAAATGGTTAGTCTCTGAGCAAACAAGAAATGGTCAAGGAGGAGTTGTTTACAAAAAAGCAAAAACTTTTCAAATGGTGAGACACTGGCTGGCAATTCATTGTCAGAGATATCAATACAGTTTTCAGGAACTTGTAAGAAAAACTTTTATCTCTTGTCATTATTAGCTTTCTATCTGCGACTCTGGAGTTTTTACTATTTTTTAACTTCTGTTTGTGCCTGGGAAACAGCAAAAGCAATTTATGTTCTCCATCTGCTCAGGGTAAACAATGATTAGCATCTTTACTCCCTTGAAATAGGACTTTTTTGAAACCTAGGTTGGCTTATAATTGTCTTGGGTTTTTATCAGCATGTTTTGTCTCATATGATGGCACTTTAGCGTCTCCTGCTAGCACTGGATGCAGGACACGGGGGTCTTATTTACACAGGCTTGAGAACCCCAATTAGGATGAAAACACAATCTGTTATGTTTTAAATGTAAGTATTGATCTTCAGAGATCAGTATGGACTAGAAGTGACAGAAGTATTAAGCTTGCTGTAAAATAATTGCAAAATCACTAGAGACTCTTGTGGACTCCTTTAAGAATGTTACAGAATAAAAGAAATCAGGGTGTACCTATTAGAATTTTGAAGTGAGGAAATACATTACTTGAAGTGAAAGGACACAATCTGAAACAGATCTAATAACCAGCCTGTGTTTTAAAGGAGAACATATGTCAAAATATTTGTCTCATTGTCTTCCTGTGCACTATTTCTTTCCAGTGACCTACAGTTTTTCCTGCTCCACAATAGGGACACCAGAAGGTCAATGGACATCATAAATGTAATAGAATAGGAAAAGAGAAGAGCATGTGGAGCCCAAAATGAAGCTAAATTTGTTTCCTCATTCTTGAGGAAAACTTAGTACATAAAACTCTATATCGATTGTGCCAGACTTGTGTTCATAGGAGAATAACCACAGTATAGCCAACAGCAGAAATATAATCAAGGTTTGTAAATTAGTCCTTATCATGTAGCATATATGCTGTGGCTGCCTAGCTGATAGTGTTTCCTCTAATGCCTAACAGAGATTACAACTGAAATCAACAGGGAAGCTCTTGCCAGTTAATTAAGACCTGCCAATTACCATCTTTTCATCAGCACATTACCAAAGAGCTGCTTGCTACAGAATAGACATGCAAACTAGCAAGTCTCTGTGTATGTGTGCATGCACATGTGTTTTGCCAATCGGCGGGGCTGGCAAAAAGGACACAGACACCAACTGAATACTAGAAACAAACTTATTTTACTCTAGTTTAAAACAGGGAAAAAAGAAGAATAAGCAAGGTACAGAGTTAAACAGGGTAATGCACCTAATCATTACCACATAAGAGAAAGCATAGTGATTAAAAAAGATACATCATCAATTACACAAATACTTATCATCATCCAGATCCCATACATCAGCTCAGGAGCCCTGTCACAGCGAAGGATTTGGAGAGCCTTTCCCCAGCAACTGGGAAGTCCGACACAGTGCGTCCACTCCTAGGAGAGGTCTCCATCTTTGCTGTGAGAGGGTCCTGCTTTTATACAATCTAACAAACAAATTATGCAGACAGAAAGGCACGGTAATATCTGGTGGGTATGTTTCACTTCACACGGGCATATCCTAGATTTGGCCAGGATCTGAGATATGTACGAGAAGCTACTATTTTGGTATTCTGCACCTGACTGTGAATTGTAGGAGTAAAAGTCTCACAGTCTTATTTAATGCTAATGTGATACAGGTTGGTTAAAGAATCTCATGGTTGCATTTCATGTTACTATGGTACAAGTTGGAAAGTTCACTCAAAAGTCAACTTTAATTTAAGGCTTATAATTTAAAACTTTGTATATCAACATGATAGATTAAAAAAATATGGATCTACAACATGAAATCAAAGTATTTGCAATAGTTCATGGTCTAATGAACAACTGTCGAAGACAACAGACCTGTTTTCTCTGAATGACAAAGTTGCATGCTGAGTGAGAAATGTTTGGTTCATTAGTTAGCTCATATGTTAGAGTGAAAAGCTAATAACTACCTATTTTCCTACAGTATTTTGAGGTTTGTGAATGAAGACAATCAAAAGAGTAAGAAGCCTTACTAGCTTTCAGACTTTCAAAGTGATCTGGTTTTGTTTATTTCTACAAACACAAGAATATTAATGAAAAATATTGTCTATAGATTTCAAGGGAGGCGTTAAAGAGAATGCCTTTGCATGAAAAGGGTGGTAAAATAATTTAGCAGGGGGTTGGAACCCCCTTGCGTTCCAACTCACCCTCAGATAACTGGAGGAGCTGGGGGTGGCTGGGCTTAAATCCTGCGTGATGCCCAATCGAGCACTATCGGTCCGACAACTGCAGATGCACTGAACAGTGTACTGCACTCCTGTGCCCATGATCTATGGATCTACACAGCTAAACCTGCAGAATTTAGCAGCGTCCTGCTGAGCACGGGTCAGTTGGGGTGGCTGGTTACAGGCAGACACAGTTTGATGAGACACCACAAGTCCAGGCACATCAGTACCAGATCCACTTGATAGTGTTCCACACCTGTTGGCCAGTCACAATTTATGGACTCTCACAGCCTTATCAGGCAGCAGCCCAGCAAGAGATTGTGCAGCAAGTCTGTAAGCAAATGGAAGCACCTTTAATAGAGCAACAGGATTAATACAGATTCGTATGGATTGCTGGTGATAAACCACTGTCTGCGGTACTATATACAAGCATTAAGGTTACAAGTTACTAAAAGTGTTATTAATTGCTAAAAGGTGACAAGTTACTACAAAGTGCTAAGTTGGCAAAATAATTCTCTAGATATTTTCTAAGTTTTTGAGGTAGATCCTCATCTAAGTCTAAGTCTTAGTTTTACTCAAAGGCATCCCAATGGGGTGGAAGAGAGGCTCAGCCTGTCAGCTGGTCCCAGGGGTCAGAGATCTGCAATGGAGTCGTCCCTGACTTGTTGGTGATGGTGCCTTACCTAATTCCCTCCCTTCTTGGGGCTATTCTTATGCTACTTTTCTACCTGCAAGGTGGAGCTTGAGTGATTCTACTCATACCTTTACGGTGATTGGCAAAAGGCAATTAAGATTCTCCTCCCATAGCTCCTACCTACTTTCAGCAACTTTTCTTCCTGTCCCTGTCACTCTGCCTCACCCAATCCTGAATAGATTTCTGCTGTTGATCTGTCTAGTCCCTACATTAAGTTTAATTTAACTTCAACATCCACAACTTATTTCATAAAGAGTTCCATGGGCTAATTATTCACTATATGAAAATTTATCTCCTTTTGTTTTGAACTTATCTCCTTTCTATTTCATTTGATGTCCCCTTATTCTTGCATCCCTGATTTTTCTTATAATTTTGTAAACCTCTCACTTCTTTCTTTTCCAGAAAGAAGTATTTTACTGAACTCTTCCTCATATAGAAACCTGACAAGACACATCCCATGCAACAACCTCCTTCAGCAACAGATACACAGACTGCTACGCTAAGTAGCTCTTTCAGATAATTACCATTTTTTCTGTTCACAAATGAGTGTTAGAATCACAGAACTGGCCATGTGTCTACTCTTAAACTACAGAAAAAAACAAAATGAAACAAGCCAACTTAAACCACACAGGAAAAGCTAAGGTGGGGTTTTATTTTTCAAGCTCAGAAACTCCTTTTTGCTATGTTGAGAGGGAGGAAAAAAAGAGAGAAAGACTTGATAAAGCCTGTTGTATCTAATAAAAGGGGATAAATTTCAAGAATTTATTAAAAACCTGATGACATTTTCCCTTGGACAATGAACTTAGACTCCTTTAACAGTTCCACCTATACCACTGGGAACTAGAAACCACTTACTGCATATACCAAACTTCTAACAGAACCCCCTATATACTTAACATTTTTTTTTCTCCTTGGATATTGTATAGAAAAGTAATCTCTACTGGGATTTTGAGAGAATTTTTAAAGCATTTATCTCTAAACCACTGTTTCAGTTATCTGCACACAAACATCACACTCTTGGCTTTATGCAATTTAAACAAGAAAAAGAAAATCAGATGCACACTTGTTATTTAAGACTTTGCTCCTTTCCTCACTTATAGCAAAGGTTGGGGGTTTTTTTGTTTGATTTTTTTTTTTTTTTTTTTTTAAGCTATGAAGCTGTTCTAGCCAGCTCCTCTCACACTGAGAGAAAAGCATGCTTCATCCATTACTTTCTCTTCAAACCTCCTAAGGAGATAATTAGGCATTGGAATTGATTGCAATTTATTAATCAGTCTGTTATACTTTAAAAAAACAAAACAAAACAAAAAACTCAACAAAACAAAACCCAACTTATATTTCGAGAAAAAGAGGTAGAATATCCAGTCAGATTTCCTTAAGTGCAATTCTTTCTAAATAATTCTTGCTTTCTTTTTATCCATTATGTCTTGTCCAATATTTTAAATGGATCATAAAAGTGTTCAGTTACATTGTTATGACAAACTAAGACAAACAAGAAAACAGTTTTTTATCCCACCCATAGTATACCACTGATTTTCTGGCTCACTGCTTTGCTTTAACCTCCACTGCCCATCTGTATGGTTTATGACTCATGAAAAGAAGATACTATCTCAACATTCATGCCTTACCATTACTTCAGACACCTGCAGCAATGTTCCAGTTGTTGTCCAGATAAATATTATTGTGGAATTAAGCCCCATTCAGCCATACACAATTTTCTAAGGGAAATGCATATTTGGAAACAAACACATGAAAACATTGTTCACCAATGATTTAATTTAATTTATTTTGTTCTATCCTTGTGTTTGGTAGCATTGCTGAAGACTTTTCATGACATGTTTAAGGATACCACAGAGACACATTACACTGACATAAAATCCATGATATTCTCAACAAAATTCTAAAATCAAATGGTGACTGATCTTTCAGACCAGAAACCTATAGAACTAAAAGCAAGAGCTCTTAATAGTGTGATTCAATAAAGCTGCAAAGCTGGTACTGTAGCCAGAGAATTCAGGATCCCTCACTTTGAGAGTGCTTAGGCTTAGTGCCTGCCGTGTTGGAATGGGTATAGAGCTACTACAATAAAAGCAGAAGAAATTTACTCCAAGCATCGAAAGTTAAGTGCCGATCACTTACTGGAAACAGACAACACCAGGAGATTTTAAAAGGCATTTAGAAAACAGTAGTTTCACCACTTCCAACAGTGGTCCCTTGAGTTTTTAATTTTCTGTAGCTTTCTATTGGTTTTAGGACTTTTCCAAAAGTTTGTAACCAGACAAAACATCGCAGAGCTGCCTTAAGTGTTCTGCCATTTTAATTTTAATGATCTACCCCAATATAAACTCCATTTTCAAATCTGTCAAACTAAGATGACCAAAATCACTCATCTCTCTCTTCCTGCTGTACCCAAACTCTTCCCAAGATTGAGAAATAATATGTAATGAAACACTAATCCTGAAACACAGTACAGGCTTTAAAGTATAGCAGTAGACTCAAAGAGAGCATTGTGCTAAGCTCAGAAGATTTTAGGATAAGTAGTCTGAAAGTTTCAAATTTCATTTGTCTCTAGTTGCATTTCCCCCTCCTCCCCCCTTTTTATCAAAAAGTATGCAAAACAACCATTGTTTCTAAAGAGCTGAGGTCCTTTCAAGCTGGCAACATTAGACTTTTCCTGTTCTATTTCCACATCACTGGCAGATATTTCTCATTTCCAGACTATCAAAAGGAGGAAAAAAAAAACAACCCCAAACACTCCCCTACTCCTAAACCTCCCCCAGCTACAGCAATAGGGGTTCATTTAGTTCCACTTTAGCATCTCCTAGATGAAGGAACACCTTATGGAAAGATCTTACAGTAATCATGTGCTAGCTTCTTAATCTGATTCTGTTCTTCACAAAACCTTTTAATTGAGAGATTTATTGAACAGAAGAAACAAAAAAGCTCCTCCCTCTCAGTTGTTGTCTCATAAAAAAACCAAAACCAACCAACCAAAACCCCAAAAACCACAACACAAAAAATAACAAAAACACTCCCAGCATTTTGAATGGACATATCTATTCTGATAAAAGTTTTAACCAGAGATGTTTCTGGACCATTTTGTAGGATGGAATTCTTCTAGTCTAAGAGAGGATGAATTTGCTCATCTTGGAAAATCAGCACTGCACTTGTAGCTCAGCTCTATAATGGAAGTTGCAATGTGAATTTTGATCCTGTTTCATCTTTCTTCCTATCCTACCCCATGCAATGTGTGGAAGATGGTTACTGTAGTTTTGGTTTTCACAAAGTTTTGAGCTGCTAACATGGTTCTCTTGGTTTCTGTTATGTGTTTTTGCAGAGCTAGAAAAGAGAACATTTCATTCAAATAAACAGAAGAATAAGTACCTGTGTTAATCAGCATTTTTGATGCAAGCCATCTAAATCAGTTTTGATGGAGATTCGTGAAAGATTTATTTGTCTCAACAAGGATAGGTAATCTTTTGTATTCTTGTTACGGGAAATTATGTGTTTACTTTGCTGTGACGCTTAACATTGCTTCTCAGTTTTGAGAGGGGCCTTCTGTAATTCAGAATCTTTCTCCATTAAGTTTTCAAGGATTGGTTGTTGCTGAACTGAGCCAGGAAATTGATGGAAAACCACTAAGTTCATTTTGACCATGAGACTGTAAATTCGTGTTTCACCAGACATTGTTTACTTTCAGCAAGAACCTTTACAACCCTTCTGAAAGCATTCTCTTGTGTTAGGTACTACTTCATTAGTCTTTTACCTTTTGTAACTTCATGTTTACATGCACCATTCATCAGCATTTCAAGTTGATGGTAGTCTCTTATATTATACAATTACATTTTTCTTCTCTTCTAGATAAATTGCAAAAAATCATCAGTGCAAACAGAGTAATACCACAAATTATTTCAGGATCAGGTTATATTGATAAAAATCACCACTCAATGCCAAAGAACTCCCACTGGAGTCTTTGTACAGAGTTACAACTAATTGCTCTTCTCTAAAATAATAAATAAATAAATATTGGGTTTTTTTCCCCTCCTAGCCCCTATGTCTAAATACAGAAGTCCTGGAAAAATACACTTTAACACAAAATATAATCAGCAACTAGTCATTTGAGCTAAAGTTGGGAAATAATCAACATCCTTATGAGAATTGATCATTTTCTCTTCATCACAGTATGCAGCAGCTGACTGGAAAATGCATGTCATTGCTAATTCTGCTGAGAAGAAACCTTTCAGCAGTTTTATTTTTTAAGAGTATCTCAGTCTAAGGAGACACATACATTTGTGACATAAGACACAGATACAGAAGAGGAGCAAGATGAGGTGTAGGTTACAACACTCTTTCAATGTCATTGTATTAATTTTTATATCGTTTTGCTTATTCCATGGGATTTTTGAAAGTTGGAGTTTATTAATACATGTAAAAGGTGAGAATATCGTCTACAGAAATTAGATGGTATTATCTTCTGGATTTTTTTGTGTCAGCACACCTGCTGCAAGAAAGTAAAAAATCCTTATTTTTAAAATAAGGAAGTATTTTAAAAATACACCTTAGATGGGAAGATGCATGAATATGCTAAATACTCCTGTAAAAACACTCTCAAATTAGAGATTATACATAATGTTAAGATTGCCATTCTCTTACACTATTACTATTCAGAAGGATTTCAAAGATCTAAGCAATAATTCCATCTTAAAAATGAGAGAGCTTTTATTTAATTTGGGAGAATGTGGCAATAAAACCTTATTTACATGAGAAACATTGATGAATTTTCCAATCTCTAGAAAAAACAGTGGTATCAGACCGGTACTTGCAGCAATTGAGGTGCTAATATAGCCTGCCTGACAGCATTTTTGCCATGAAGAGTTAGAAAAGTCAGTAATTTAGATTCAGGAGCTCAGCCCCAGGGAAGCAGTAACAGTAGTAGCAATTACTTTTAAAAAGTTTAAAAAGTACTTAGAGTCAGCACTGGTAAGGTGCCTATGCAGAATCCAGAAGTCAAAACTGATTAGTATTGTTTGCTCAGTTAATGTAAGTAACAATCTTCCAAAAAAAAGAGTGTCATTGCCTGACAAAATTGAGCCATTTTTAGTGTACAAACTGTAATTTCACTCTTTTTTACAAGCATCACACATATATAGTAATTCAGAAGCAGCTGTGATCCAAGATATCTCTCTCATACACACTCTACCAACAAAATATCACAATTCTCTCCTTAGTAGTACAATTAAGTGTCTCCAGTCCTGATTTCATGGACTTGGAAACCAGTTTATAACCTGGTCATGAGGAATTTTTGTTTAGCATTTGTATACTTAGATAGGTTTTTGTTTTATACCTAGCACAGTGAGAAGAAAGGGCATAGCTGGTTCTTCTATAGGTTACCACAATACAAAATATGTTTAAAGGCAACAATTGTTTACAGTTTAGCAGCTTGCAATGAGATTCTCCGAATCATCTTTAGTAGCCAAACTACAGTGATTAACCCAAAACATAACATTGAAGAAACAAAACCTCAGTTTTAAAATATGTATCCCTCATTTCTGGCTTATTTCAAAACTAAGCCAAAGAAGTTAAGGTGAAAGCAAGGAGAGCATACATCTGAGAAACTGAATGACAGTCATCAGCATAATGAGAAGAAACTGTTGCCATGTCCATGATAGATTTTATCTGCTCACCTTCCCTGTCTCTCACAGCAAATGGCAGTTATTAGCATGTAATATAGCTTTTGGGCACAGTATAAAAAAAAGCAGAGGAGAAAAAGAAAGATTAGAAGCTTAAATTTAGCAAATTATACAATCCTTTTGCTAGATTTTTGGCACTAATAGGACCAGGTTCATTCAACTGGCTTAATTATCAAGAACTTGAAATCAAGGTGTTGCAGTGGCAGTGGGATATGTTCATTCTGTGAAGAATCTACAAGAACTAGAGACCTCATGAAAAGCTCATAGGCATAACCTACTGGCAGAATTTTGCTCTTTATATAATGATATCACATTGTGAAAAAAGTTTAAATGAGGTTTGATTTTTCATCTTACTAAAAAAAAAAGTGGATCTCACCTTGTGTGCTTAGGTGGAATAGATAATACTGATCCTGGTGAGTAAAATCAGCTTGTGACAGATTCCTTGGTTGTCAGCATGCATCTATGCCACTCTAAAAAACCCCTTTGTTAGGAGAATGAGTCATATTTTTATTATTCCCTATTAAGATGAAGAAATTATTCATCAGCATCAATCATGTGAAATTCTTTGCACTTGTCTCCCTTTAGAGGAGAAACTAACCCTTTCACTGCATCTTAGCTGGAATTTACAAGTATCCATTGAAGAACAAAGAAAGGCACTGTAGATAATTGTATGACTTGTAAATATATATTATCTGTGCTTGTAGTGTTGGGTGATTTTAAAGAAATGAGTTGCTTAAAACTAGATAAACACAGATTTACAGTTCAGTCTATTTAATGACTGAATTTTTTTCCAGGAGTCTAGCCACTCAACCTCCAACAGCAAGCAAAGGAAAACTGCAAGATGGCAGCTGGTCATGGGCAGTAGATAGCTACAGTTTGAAAGTAAAGTAATAAAAGATGCTGATTCTCCTTCTTCCATCAGTTGAACTTGGCAAAAAACTTGGGGATTAAAGTGCACTTGGACTAATTTCTCCATTCTATGCTAGTCACTTAAGCTTCCACTGCAGTGTTTAAAGAGAAATTTGGCTGCTTATAGGCAACGAAGGTCTGTCTTCCTTTCACCTCCCTTTCTTCTCTAATTTTCTTATCTGAAATATTGTGCAAACACTGTCAAATTCCCAGCATAATATGGTTATGTATTTTGTTTATTCTCAGTTTTCTGTATTATTCCTGTAGCTTTTCTCAATATATTATTAACCTGGTTGTTTTCCCTTGCTTTCTTTCCTCTTTTTTCCATGATAGTCAAACAAACAGAATTTCTTCACATATAAAAGCAATAAAATGAAATAAACTAGTTCTGAATGCAGAACACTGTAAATAATGTTTCTTAATTAGCTGTTGCTCTTCTGCTCATTCCATGTCAGTCTTTACAGGCTATGTGAAATATGTTTCTTTGAGTGTACTGAATTCTGACTTGTCTTAGGGTGAGAAAGAATAAACATGAGGGATGAAATGTCTCCTATGCGAGGAGTTCCTCAACTCTTTCTTTTACTGCTGGATAACATTGCTATTGGTAATTACATTTCAAAAAGCTTATATATCACTTAAAGTAGAAAAACCTAGTTTGGAAGTATCTGTTGCATGGCATTGCAACATCCTGAGCAATGCATAGAGCTGCTGGTTTTGTCCAGATTGTGCTGCCCATTTTGTCTTCCTCAATTCTTTGGTTAAAGACACTAGAGATTTACAGATTTATTCTCCTCTGGCTCTGATACTCTCCAAGTACATGGCACATAGCAGCACATTCTACTTTGCTATTGACCCAGGACAGGGTGAAGGCTGTAGCACAAGACTACAGCACAGAAGAGTGCACATTTCAGTGGTAAGCTGAAAGGAAGTCTGCAAACCAGCTCACTGTTTTCTAACTGCTTAACAGTACCCATGACACACTTTCTCAAAGACTTTAATATGCAGTTGGATGATAAGCCATACAAACATCTACAGCAGGAGGGAAACTGCTACATCAACATACTGTAAGCACTATAGGTGGCCTACAGGCACAGATCAAATGATCAAGACAGGTGCATAACAGACAAAAGCATCCTGCACAGGGAGATTCTCAAGATCTCTGGTACAGACACATCAAACAGTACTGATGATGTTTGCCATGGCTACCACAATCCCTACAATGCAGCAGGGATTTCAGACCACACACTCCTGTCAAAGAGTGCTCTTCACTTACCTATCATAAACTGCAGTCGTTCCTGCAGTTAAAATGTGCAGACAAGAATCTAACACACGCATTAAAATCCAAGCCATTGACTCAGGATTATCGATCATGATACGCAATTTCTATCACCTCTCCACATTTTTCAGACTGTCTGAATCCCTGAGTACTGCTAATGAATGGTGATCAGGTAATTAGTTCTCACAGATGTTCTTTCTACCATTAACTTCTGAATATAACAAAGATTTTGGATATGGTAGCTCTCACAGAGTATACCTGTGCCATTTCGGTATTTCATGTCATGTCTACCTCTAAGAGATTTTTCTAATGTGCAGATCAGACATCAGGGACTGAGCAACATGCAGTTAGCTCAGCCATGGAAAACAGTGAAGATCAGCAGTGCCTAAAGAATGATAACTTGTTTGTCACATCAGGAATCAGGACAACAATCACTGAATGCCATACCAAATGATGCAGATAGTGATCCTATTAAAATTTATTGCTTGATATCCAGCCAATTTCTTCTACTCTGGATGTAAATTGACATGATAATCAAATGCTATAAACAAAATTAGAATGCACTGTAGTACAGCATGATATATTAAAATTTCAAATCAGATACTATAGAATAGCTACTGCTTTATGATTTAAAAAGTTTAAAAAGTTACTTTTGTTAGCACAAATTACCAGAAGTATTAGCTAGATACCCTGAAAACAAAAACAAAAATACCACAAAAATTCAAAATACATACATCCTCCAATATAGATTATTTTTACTAGCATGAAACCAGCAACAGATTTATTTGCTTTGTTTGAAATTTACACAATGAAAATTCAGACTTCCCCTATTTAATGGGTTGTCAATACATAACTGATCTGGTTTGATTTGGCTCCAGACTTGCAAAAGAAATCCATCATTATGGAATGCCTATGACTCTCCAGCTGAATACACTGCTTACAAAGTGCTGAGCGTATGTTTTAAAGAATAACAGTCATTATCATTACTAGCTTCTCCTTCCTCCCACCTCCTCAAACAACTTTTTGTGTACAGAAAGAATGGAAGCTCTATTTGAACTATATTTGTGATATCCTATCCTTTCATGATTCCCTTTATATTAATCTTCTATGTGCAGAGCTACTACTGAAAAATGAGTAACATGTCAGTAATAATGATAAAACCTGAAAAATTTGCTATTGTATTACTAAGCGCAATTGGGCCTGATTCATATATTAAACTTTTCTAGGCTAGAAAAGCATTCTAGTTAACAGAATTCAGCACATACTGGAATTGCTCACTGATTTTGTTCTCTATAACATCATAAAGGAACAGTTTGCAACTGAAGAAAAAGTTCCATAGAACCATATGCAAGAGACGTGTTTATACATTCAGAAACAAGCAAAACTAAATATCTGCTGATGCCATCTCTGTTGTGCCTATGGGTGCAGGTACAGAAGTGTAAGATGCAACCAAGTTGGGACCATGAAATGTCAGACACTAGCTTCAAAATGTGGGAGGGAACACATCCTCCACCACCAAATTAACTTCTCATTTTTTGTCACTGCAAGTTCTCTCTGCCCTATCCAGTCTATGAGTGAGCTGTTTCTGTTATTGTTGACTGAAACACTGGAGCATTTTTGGTAGTTCTTTGTGGACCATTTCCCACTTTTGTCTTATCTGTACAACATCTGTGTGCATCCCGATACTAAACTAGGCACACTAGAGCGGGGTGGAAGGAAAGAAACTATGAGGATGACAAAATGAAACAGCAGCCAAAAAGACTGTTAAAATAGGAAAATCTCTTCATACAAGTCAAGACTAGAAACCAATGAAAAAATCGTGATTAAATCAAGGCTTTCCCATCCAAAAGTCATTTAGATATTTCATCTGAGTTTTCTTATTTTTCATGGTACTTTTTATCTGCCTTTTCTCTGCTGTCTCCTTTTTTGAACCAAGAGCAGCAAGGAAAACGGACCCTGTCATCCACTACAGCCCAAAAGATTATACCCCTGCTCTTTCTGTGACAACTTTTCAGTTTCTGAGCAGCTAGATAAATCCAAGACAGAGCAGAAGACATATTTATGTTCTAATATTGTTGAGATAATGCCCTTATGCTGCATAACTTCTCATCGAAGTACCTGCTGACAAGGTTCTCCAGTTGGAATAAGTTACATGTAGCCACATTTCCTGGAACAACACAAAAAAACCTGGAATCTGGTGTCAGTGATTTAGATGACTGCATACTCTGTTCCATGACAGCTATTTAAGATAATCAGCATTACTGAGCTTTACTAATGAAGCATTGCAATCTGTATTCCAAATCCAAACAAGATGCATTCCTCTTTTTTCATCCCTAACAAATAGAGTATAATGCATAATAGGAAGGATTAGGCATTCAGCAACTAACAGTAAAATCCTGTTTGCTTATCAAGGAAAAACAGAAGAACTGGCTTGCATACCCCCTTTTTTTTTTTTTTTTTTTAAGCTGTCATTTAATATTTCAGCAATAATAGGAAGCTACAGTGTGGTGGTGTGGGGTTTTTTTTGTTTGTTTTGTGGTTTTTTTTCCTCCTCCTAACTGGTTGTAAAACTTAAGTATTTTCCAATTGATTCTGAATTCAAGAGACAAAGAGAGTATTCTGACACTATTTTTTTTTTTTTTTTTTTTTTTTACGAAATGGGTGTAAATGTAGAACATTACTGTCCTGGCAAAATACAAACAGAGAGAGAGGTGGAGAGATTTCGCCTAGACACTATTATTCACAAACTTTGTTAGTCCTGAAGTTCTTAATTTCATACTTGTCAGGTAGTACATATTATCTGAAACTCAGTTATTTTCAACTGAGAAGTATTGATTCACAAGGGAAATTAACTTGATCCCTTGCTTTCATTCCTATCCTGTTTCTCCTACTAGAGTAATAATTAGTTACATTCTCCTTATTGGTAACTTGGAGGGGAGAGGTGGACAAACTTCTAGACCCAATCACTATTTCTGTTTTGTCTCTCTTTATTCTTTAGCTCATTGCATTCTGCATCCTTAAAGATAGCTTTCAGGAAAAGTGGAGGCAATCAGAAGTTTTGTATTTACTGATTAAAAGCTGGCAAACCTCAGTAACTATGAGCAAGAAAAAAAAAACCCCAAAACATTAACAAACATATTCGCTGGCCAATCAAGAGTAGAATAATTTTTTTTTTCTTCCTTTTGGAGTCAGCAAATGAAGATAAAGTTTATGTCCAGATGCATATATAAAACTGTTGGTGCTTTAAGAGCTGAAGCTGCAGGCAGCTAAAGCCTTGAGCAATTAATTCCTGACCTTGTGTGAAAATAAAACAAAGTGAAACAAAAAGCAAGAATGTGCATGAGAAGATAAAGGATGATTTATGTGCTGTAATCAGTAACCAGTCAGAAGTAAAAGAATGGCTCGTGGAAAAGTGGAAATATCCAATCATGTTAATTGTTTAGGTGCGTGCTTTCAGTGTGTGCAATGAGCAGTAACAAATCAATAATGAAAGAATGCCGCATGTTTGGGGCATGGGGAGGAAAAAAGGATATATAAGCAGTGCAAAGCTTCAATAAAGTGCTGATGCCTGAACACATCTTGGTGTTGGTCATTTCATCTGCCACATAAGACATGTATAAGAAATTATGAGACTATTAATGAACAAAATTAACAGTTTGGTAAGTGACACAGTGGAGTAAAATTTTCATTCTACATGCCACATTTATGTTTGAAGAATGCTCTGAAACTCACAGAACTGCATTTCCTGGCATAGGAGCACATTCTGGACAAATATTCAACCTCTATTTACTGGAAACAGAGTCTCATTAGCATTACAGAGGTAGGACTTTAAAAGCTACAAATAGGGAAAAAACATGCTGTTTGACACACCCAGACCTGCAAGTAAAAGTTAACATCATAAAAGGCATGGCCAGAGGGTAAAACGCTAGAACATAGAGACTGTAATTAACGCATCAAAATAGACATTCCCCCAGACATTTTTATATACAAATTTTCTTGACAGAACAGAAAAAAACAAACCTCTTGTTAAGTGGCATGAGTCATTAATGGTTCAAGATTTTTTTTTTTACTCCAAAGAAGGGTAACAAAGGGATTGTGTAAAACAGAAGTAAAATTCTGCTGCTAAAGCAGTATCCATTTTAATTTTTTTCTTGTGAGGGCACAGGTGATATAAAAAAACCCAACCAAACCAGCAATATAATGAAATCTGCAAAAATTTGAGTTACTGGTCAGATATAAAATCTTCCCTTCAAAGTATGTCAAGGCTTTAATTTACATATAAACTTACATATAAACTCTAAGACAATATTCTGAGGGAAAGGGCTGATGGGACAGGCATCTAGAAGATATTTGTTTGGTTTTGTTTTTTTCCCCTCAGGTGTGAGAGGCACAATAGAAAGACATTAATAAAGCACAACAGTTTAAATTAAATACATAGATCTGCTGGAATGAGGAAAAAACTACATGTTCTAATAATCACCTTGAAGAAACAGTCCCCCTCCAGGATAATCCTTACACCCTAGTGAGAAGCTGTTCTCTGATCTTTGCTTGGTATTGGTTAGAAGAAATCATGGGGATGTGCCAAAAGTTCAACACTTCTGACATCTTTCTCCTGCATTCTACTTTTAAAAGACCACATAAATTTGACTCCCTGCTGTTGAACTTCAGACAGACAAAAATATCAGTTCCAGTCCACTTACATAGCCTCAAGCTTCATTGCCAGCACTGCTTGTGTCAGAGTAAGTGCTGAATGAATTGATCTTCAGTCTCATTAGGTTACCGCTTGGAATATTATTTCTAAAAAAAAAAAAAAAAAAAAAAAAAAAAAGAATAAGGGTTTGTTTGCAGAGATATTAGTTTCAGGTCCCACTTAAAAAACATCAGCCTGACAAGAAACTCTTTGCCATACCAGAGTAGTAGCATATGCGATCGCTTAATTGGCACAGTCCCACACACTGTAATACTAAGATAAGTCAAAAAACACCACCCCTGCTTATTATGTCCAGGCACCTTCCACTATTAGTTTTTTAAAACAAAACAAAAAAACCCAAACAAACCAAACCAAACCCTCTTTTTGCATATCTCCTTTTAATCTACTAAATAAGACAAAATTAAAAGAGAAAAAAAAAATACTGGAGTGTTGAAAGTCATGTCTGTCTAATAAAGGATTTTTAACTAGGTGGAATTGGAAAAGAAATGGTATATTCTGAAGTTATTTTCATTCCATTAGCTTAAGTCGGAAGGAATGAAAACAAATGTTTCAAAGATTAGAAATCTGATGTGCAATGAATGAACACAACTGGCACTTCTCCCCTTGTATCTTTTAGATTGGGTTCATTCTCCATAGAAACCCAAGAGCAAATTTTTTTTTGTTTGTTTGGTTTGTTTTATTTTTTTGGGGGGGAGGGGTTTCTTTGTTTGTTTTTAGAGCCTGGTGTCTAAGTGTGGAATATTTTTTCTTCTTTTTTTGGGGCACAAATAATCAAATTCATTATTTCAATAATTTTCTCCAACACAATTGTCCTTTTCATTTCAGGCAGATAGTCACTCAGCTTCCTATATGAACTCAAACAAAAAGAGCACTCTGATTGTTCACTTTAAAATATCACTGTCCTTCCCCTTTTTAAAGCTATGTGGCGATATCAAAAGATGGTGGGCTTTCAACATCAGTGACTTTTATCATTCTTAGATCAGATACGAATTCAAATTCCTTCACTTGTACAAGAAATTGTTGACTGATTTTTATTATGAGTAATTTTAAACAAAACCAGTATTTTCAAAATAAATAGTTTCAAAACTCTTATATTAAACTAAATTAAATTCTAATTTTCCTTTTTTTTTGGCTTGTACTCTTAAATTATGCCTTAGCTACCTGTCTATAGTCCAAACATTTACATTTTGACTCTTGCACTTTGTCTCTTAAGTTAATCTAATGAGTAGAAAAATCCTCCTCTTTTCCTCAGTTCAAGTATTATCACCCCAGGAGACAATCTAAACCAGAGAACTTCAAATGCATCCATAGCCTTAGCCTGTGGAAAGAATTATGCTCCCTGAATGTCTTCTCCAAATGTCTCTTTTCACTTTTTTGCATATTATGTGGTGAAAGGGATGTTATGTCTCTGTCTTAACTATATGTTCACAGTTAAGAAGTTAATGAAGGTGTATTTTGGGTATTAATGTGTCAGAAAATTGGGAGGGTTTTTTGTGCGTGTGTGCGCCTCATGACTATTTAGACAGGACATCAAAAGCTGCCAAAGTGTTGGAATATAAGAGAGCTGGCTGAAATGTGGAACAGTAGACAGTAAGTTTTTTTGACTAGCTGATTCAATTCTGACTTGAAACGTATCCTGAAAAAGCCTTTCATTGGACATTCTTTTTATTAAAAGACACATGGTGCTCTTCAAGTAAAATGTGCTGCCTGACAGGTGGTGGCCAGAACCGGTGTGCCTCCAGCCAGCTTCATTAGGGCCTATACTAAGTAGCAATGTTGAGACTAACCAGTCTTTCATAATCTATTCATTGTACCTAGTCAAAGTCATTCATCTTGCACCTATATTTTCAACTATTGCCTTGTTCCATGGAAATATTATCTGAATTAATGGTACTCCTGTGGTGCATTTTAGGTTAATCACCATTTTCAGAAATTTTGTAACTCTCTTGACAAAAATGACATTGCATGCAGAACATATTTTTGTTAGAGTGCAGCTATAAGAGACATATCATGCAGAAAACAGGCAAGGTAATTATTCAGCTCTATTTGGCAGCAGTCAACCCATAGCTAAAACACTGATGCTTTATTTTTCACCTAACAGCTTAAAAAGCAATTAGATTCACAATAAAACAACAAAAATTAAGGGCGGAAGACAGGATCTATGAAGTAAGATTTCTAGAGCAGGACATCTTCCATTCCAGACAGAAATATCAAGGAGATATGGAACTGACAACAAGTATTTCGAGGGTCTTTGGTTTAGGTTTTTTTAGGAAAATATTAGCTCTTTGAACAAGAGTAACTGACTAAGATCTGTGAAGAAAAATTAAATTACAGGGAATTTTACATCTTGTTTTACAGCTGCATATATATTTTAGGAACAAGCTATAGAACCATCATAATCTGAGATTCTAAACATAGACTAGATAACCAAGTATTAGTGTAGACTTCTATATATAGAGGAGAGGAAAAAAAAAAACAAAAACAAAGCAACAAACAACTTCCTTTTGTCTTCTCTGCTATTTAGTTCGTCCAAGATCTGGGGAAAGAAGTGTCTCATGTTGTATAGGGTTTGCAGTCACAAAGTTATTATTACCTTGTTTCTCTATCAAAGCTCAAATAGACACTGAAATGTTAAACAGACCCAGGGCTTTGCAAACAGATTTGTACGTAACACATTACAGCAGGTCCTGTTGTTGCAAGTAGTGTGAAATGATTTTTCCAATAAGATCAGGTGAATCATCTCTCTCTTGTTTAGTATATCTGTATTTCATCATTAGTACCTGCATGATACTACCTTCCCTGAAGTTCTCACCTTCAAGAGACAGAACTAACAACCAGCATAGATATAAAAAAAAGTTATTTTTCAGCAGTAATTGAACTATACGTTTTTTAAATTTATAAATTTGGAAAAGCATTGCAACACAAGAAATGCAACTTTGGATGCTCGCACATATAATGACTGCACATATTATTTCTGCATTGAAGCATTTAAAGAAATCATACAGTGATTTAGGCTAGCTTTATTTAGGATTAAATTCACTAATCTTTTATTTCTGTCACCAAAAATGTGATGACAATATTAATGAAAGTACATCTGACATCTACATATCAGCTTTGCCTGTAACGGAAGAGTACAAAGTTTGCAGTCATAGTGAGTATGCAGAGGTACTCAGCTTCTCAGTTAGAAACCCTTTCTACACCACAGTTAAGCAGCATTAATTATGGAATCTAGACTTTGGTTCTAGTATAAGAACAATTGTTGTGGGACAAAATTAAAAACTTTTATGTTGCACATGAGAGAGAAAGTGGGGGGCATATCTGAGCTGCATTTTTAACAGCTAACAGAAAACCATTCTCTAGATAATATTTCTGTTATTTGCATTTCAATACTTTCACTAGAGGAAGGCAATTTTCAAACTGTTAAATCATCTCCATGGATTATCTGAATTTCAACTCTTCTTATTATAACTAGCTATGATATTTGTTAGTGTGAAGTTGAGGACAAGACTTCCATAGATCATAATGACAGTTCTCCCATTAATCCTTCCTATTCTTTAATGTATTGTGAGGAATAATAATAAATTAATCCAAATCAATCATTTTCAATTAAAAAGATAAATTTCTACAGCATGCAGTAACTTAATTTCCTTCTGTTTTAGCTAAAACGGTGAAATCTGACCCAGCAAATTTTGCTAAGAACTCCTGTATTACAGTAGATGACCTTCAATCCTATACATATACCATAAAACTCATAAAGAGGCATAAACAACTTCTAAATCTCCTAGCCTGGTCCAATGATCACAAGCTGTCTAGCAACCAATTCACACATATAACAGTCAACTCTAGAGACTGCACTGAGGGACTGCTACATACCTACAAATGTTAAACGTGTATCTCATAGTCCTTTAAAGGAAAAATGGCTGAAGGTAGAGTACTAGCCTACAGTTTAAAAATTTAATTTCTAGAGCTTTTCCCCTTCATTACTTTTTGTCCCTTGCCCCATTCTTCACCTACTCCATTTTCCTAATTCTCTTTGCTCCCTCAGAATAATGAAATAAAGCTATTTATATACAGATCTACTAAATAGTAGATTAAAAACTAAGACCACAAGCAGATGCTTTTAGGTAGACATATTCAGATATTGAATCCACCCTAGTTATATTTAGAAAAGAGCTACATCAGCAGAGTAAAGATTTCTGACTCAATAGAGAAGAGCTGTAACACTGAATTTATTAAAATGGGCCCACAGTGTCTTGGTTAACTGAGCTGTAAAGGATTAAGTAAGCCTTCAAGGGAACACTTATGATGAAGTGTATAATGTTGGAGAGATAATGTTTGTCTGAAGAGATTGTGAAAATTATGTGTCTCAGCTGTTGATGTCCTAAGTGAAGGGAGGGAAAACAGAGCAGGAGAGAGGGGAATGTCTTTTATGGTAACTGACCCCAAATCACAGATGAAGAGCACCTAAGATTTCACTTTGTGACATTTGTGTTCTTTACTTTTACGGGATTTCTATCTTTATAGCTTTTTTTTACTAGCTTATTAGATAAACATTGCTGACTGCAAAACATAGGCAGAGCACCCTTTTCTGCTCTTCATGCATACCAGAAGAGATTACTGACAGCATCTGTCTGAATTTTGACACTCTGCATCACTACTTTGCAGCAAGATCTCCCATCTATTACTGGAAGATTGAACAGTTCCAAATAAATTAAATTATATCAGACTTAGTGGGTATTACTTCACAGACTTCTCTAACAATCTGAACAAGTCAACAAGTTGTTTTCCTTAAAGTTACATATATATGAAGTTTTAGGAAAACAAACAAACAAAACCGAGAAATCAAAGCCATAAAGCACATTTTCAATGCATAATTTTGCTAACAGACAGCTGAAAATAGTGGGACTGATAGCAGTGAAACAAAGAACATACAGAGAAACCTGGATTATGATCAAAACATCTTGGCACTATGTGAAATGCTACCCCTGACCAAAGGTGATCGCTTCTTCCTCAGTACAACTGACTAGATACTCTTACAAGACCTTGCTGTCCCCTAAAGTTGTGGTTGAGACTATGAGCCAGAGAAGCAGTCAGTGACAACAGCAGATTTTATTAGTATGAATATATACTGAAAAGGTAACAGGACACATCTGCAAGACAGATTATGTCAATTTATGAAATTTAATAATAATGGCTAGTCACTTGGGATTCATAGCCTGCACTATTGAGTTAGTTATGTGCATAACAGCAGACTACACACATTGGACATTCTCCAGAGACCCTAGCTGAAAAGCTAGGTTTCTAGATCTTAAATCAAGTCATTGTCCCTTTAGTCAAGGTGATAAATGTTTATCACAGGTAAAAGAAGATCTAATTAATGATTAGTGAGAACAGGGTTATTTCTCACCTTACAAAGAAACCATGAGTCACTCAGCCAGGTGAGCTCAGTGCACTGCCAACAGTTCTAAGACAGGTGCTATGATTATTTTTGGAAACTGATCACTGCCAAAGAAAAATAAGCAGGCCAAATTTGGGGTGGAGATTGCCACAACAAATGAAACAAAAAGTGTCATTATGCCCTGAATCCTTCTTACTTTCTAATCTCCTATCTTCTACCAGAGACCTGCAAACACCGTTAGAAAACATCAAGAAACAGAATCCCTTGTGGAGAGCCCCATTCCCTACTCCCTCAGTGTGCCTGACCTACAGCCTGCTGTATTTATCTAGAGGGGCCTATATTCTGTTTGTAATCAATCTCTGAGCAGTCACAAGCTGATAATTTATGAACTAACTTAACAGTAGTATCTCCAGTCCATTCATCTGGTCTGCACAATGAAAGATTACACACCGGGACTGCAGGAGCTCAATCAAGTTATGTGTAGAATACAGGTTATTAATGAATAACTCTGGGACTCCATAAGTTTCAAGAGAAAAAGAGGTTAAGACATATCCTTAAGTGAAAATAATAGCTTCCACAATACATTTCACAGGGTCAGGAGCACTCTTTCCTTTCACCACGAGTAGATTAATATTGTCTTTAACCTAACCAGTTGTGTGCTATTTGGTTCCCTGATAGCCCTGCATGCTCATTAGCAACAGAACTGATTCTCTGTTCTGGCCTCTATTATTCAATCACTTGTCAACACTATCTCAGGAGAACAGGTAACCATTGTGGCTGAAAGGGTCAAGCTTGTCTGCTTGGCATATTCAAACATGCCTCTTGCAAGTACTGTCTTCAAGAACATGCAACTCTGAAGTGCTCTCTGATAAGATTCTGGATTGTCACAGGATTGCCATTACCATGGCCTGCTTCACAGTCTGCTGGCAAATACTGTTTATGTATTGAACTTTCAGAAAGAAACAGACATAAATCTGGGTGGGAGCTGAGACATTTTTTTCAAAAAATAATTTTATCAACAGGAACAGAACCCTTTAGAGGCTATTCCACCAGTCATACGGTATTCATGGGAGTAAGTACCAGGGCAGCATCCTAAGAGAACACCATAATTTCTGCAGTGTTGCTCTCCTGGTTGACGGGAATGATTAAGAATAGCAAAATAGTTAACTTATAAGCAGGGAAGTAGGAATTTTAGCATCCATAACTATTATATAATTAATAAGTGTCCTTTTCAGTTTGACACTAGCAATTTAATTATGCGCCAGGAGTTACACAGCATTCTATCTGTTTCAGGAACTTCTTTGCTTATGGTTCAACCTTGAATAAGAAAATGGTTCTGTATATGCAACCCCTAGTCTATGCTTAGAAAGTCAAACACAGAAACCAAGTCAGGAAACTGCAGAGTCTGCTGATGCCTTACTTCTCACTGCCAATCGCAGTCTCTCCCCCCAAACCAAATATTAGATACTACAGTGTATTGCCTGGGTACACACATTTTTATGAGGTGGGAAGAAAGCAATTAATCTTTTGTAACTCCTTGTATTTCACATACATTACACAAAAATAAAAAAGCAAACAAAATCACAGGAACAAGGAAAAATCTACCTTATACATATACAAATGGAAAAATGAAGTTGAATAATACAAATGACAAACTGCCAAAGGCAGAAGTAAGAATTCCCAGTAATTCAAATCCAAAACTTTCATATATTCTCTTCAAATTGATTGTTTTATTTCAAGAGAACTTTCTCCCACTAATACCCAAGTTTTTAAAGGCTAAGAAGTGATGTCCTGTGCTATAGCAATTCTACATCAATTCACTCTTTTTTTTTTTGTTTTTGCCCTTCAGAAGATCACATAATCGCTAAGCATTAGAAGAATCCATTTTAGATGTCATTTTCCTAGATATTCGTATCACTGCAATCTGCCTATGATTTACCATATAAAAACCTAACTGCTAGCAAAGGCTGTATATAATACTCAGACATGTTGGCTGCTTAGATTTGTACCTTAGCAATTAACTCAATGTCTTAGTTAAAAGGAGAAAGATATTCATTGTCCAGGAACAGTTTAATACTGCCTAGGATTTTCACTTCAGAGTTTGCTGTCCTTGACTCAAAAAAGCAGGACAATTTATTTTTTCCACACAGCTCTATGGAACAAAACCGATGACCGTTACATATATGCACTCTTTTCTTCTCTGTAACCCAAATGATCAGATCTTGATCACCCTTCTGTATGACCTATGCAGACAGACCATTCTGTATGGGACAAGTTATATGAGACTGACCAGATCTGACAGCTCCCTGACACACATATGGTGAAACTTTACTCTCCCTGACCATTTTAACCCTGTTTGCTCCCAGCCATGCAGTTCTACCTCACATTTGCATGGTCATGATGTTTTTCAATGGAACTGATTCAGCTCATTAACTCAGAAGAAAATTCTCTAATTTGTTTTGCTTGCTTAGTAAACCATGTCAGATCCTGGCAAGGTCTGATGAATACCTGAGCTGGTGGAATGCGGTGCTTAAGATTTTGAAGAGAGAACTACCATAATTTCAACAACAACAAAAAAACCCCCAAGCCAACAAAACAACAACAAAAAACCCAGCAAAAAAAGCACAAGCAAACAAACAGACAAAGCCAACATATGTTTCTCATTATATCATGGCAGATTTGTCACTAGGTTGAGGAAGATAAAAATCTACTGCTTTTTAATTTGGTGCATACATATTCTATTTTATTCCCTAGTATAACTAGGTACAACTCTGCTGGTTTCAGAGAATTTACAACTTCTAACAATAAATCTGGCTAAGGGTACAAAAGAATTATTATGACCATCTCATGGAGGAAAATAAGTGATAGAATTTTAGAAAAAGTATATCAATTTCCTTAACTTGTAGAGGAAATATTCCAAGGGCAAGCTGGTCAGAATAGAAACTCCTCCTGTATCGTGACTGCAAGTTTAAGCAGATGCAATCAAGACAAATAAGCAGAGCTCAGAAACAGAGTAACAGGTGGACACCAGAATCAATGCACAAACAAGTAGTGACACTAGTATGTGTGTCATCTATTAAAATGTGACAGTTTTTATATATGAGGTTGGGAACTTTAGCTGAATTTTAACTTAAAGTTTTAGGTAGTGTAAGGTATGTTTTTTGCATCCTCCACCATATCTATCAGCTAAATCCTTTGGAAGTGCCTGATAGCCTACACAGTATTAATTAAACATCCAGTCTGAAGAACAGTACATCCAGAACCATAACACTCTACCTGTGCAGTACTAAACCCTCACAAAAGTTAATCCCTTCATCAAAATAGAAAGTTTTAGTGTTTCAGCAGAGTCTGTTCTTCTAAAAGTAACTGTTTAATAAGATTTATTAGCTCCTGAGAGGTGACAAGAACTTAGACAGGAAGGGTAGCAAACATAGTATCAGAAGCACCTTGAAATTATGATAATTCTCATCTGGTTACCTCTTATTGCTTGACTAAATAGTGTGGAGGAAACCCCAGTCTATCGATCACACAGCCCTTTGCTTTATAGGCAGGTTTAATCAAACACAATCCTAATCACACCTTTCAGAATGTTATTTATGTTGAAAATCCCACAATTAGATCTTGCAAATAAAAGGCTAAGCAGTGCATTTAGAGCTTTACAAATGGTTTCTATCACCTAGACTAATTTATTTGGACAGTAAAGCCATCTCAGTGTTAGTCTTCAACAGCAAAGTGGCTAAAACACATCACTGAAGCCCTTGGTGTAAAGTCCATGCCATGATGCCAGATTATATCACTGTACAGTTATCACTCAGCTCTGATATTTCTGTCATGGATCATTAACCAGGTGCTAAGGAGACAAATGGCAGTATTTGCCACTTGACAGCTTGCACTGTTTTCATATCAAGAGCTTATTTTATGAACAAAGTACAAATAGTTCTACCTTCCTGATTCACATTCTGCATGTTTATGACAATTCTGTAAAGATATTAAAGTAAAAACTTATAGTAGAGAACAAATTACTTTCTTACACACAATTATCTCAAAGTTTAAAACCCCAATGACATTATGTCTGCTATATTAGCAGCTTACAGGTGTAATTTACTCTCCCTGAACTTCATATTTTCCATTTCATTATACTGTTCTTCTGAAACCAATGAGTTACTGTTTTACAGTACAGCCAGACATTTTAGAGTAGTACCCACTGCCAATTTACAGCAGGTGTTTTACTTCAAAGCATTGTATAATAACTGCAGGTCAAGGACATCTGCTAAGTCTTCTCATTTTGGATCCACAGCAAAGGAACATAGTCAAACAGGCTGGAAGGGGGACAACTAGATTGGTTTTAGGATGGTCTGATACAGTGTGTGCACTTCCAGTGGCATTAAGTGCATGCACTGTCCTTCCACCCCAGTAAAACAGCATCAGCCACTGAAGGATATGGGGATTTGCCCAAATCATTTGAATGATTTGTGGCTGGGAAAGAGCTCATCCAAATCATAGAATGGTTAGTGTTGGAAGAGACCTTAAAGATCATCTAGTTCCAACCACCCTGCCATGGCAGGGACACCTTCCACTAGATCAGGTTGCTCAAAGCCTCATCCAATCTGGCCTTGAACACTCACAGTGTTGCCTCTCTGGAGGCGTGATGACCTGGCTCAGGAACGGCACGGCGGCGAACCCCAGGCCGCTCGGGCCATTAGCTCACAGACACCAATGTGGTGGACGGCAAATGGCGTTTTATTAGTGCGTAACACAGTGTTATATACCTTGGGTATATAACCAACTCCTTTGCGTTTTTCCAGTCCTCCTCGCAATTTGGCCACAGTGTCCCTCACTATTCCAGTGTGGTCCGCATACACGCAACATTCTTCTCCTAGTGCGGCGCACATTCCCCCTTGTTGTAAAAACATCAGGTCTAATCCTCTTCGATTCTGCAACACTACTTCAGATAGCGATCTAAGTGACTGCTCTGATGCACTTATTGACTGTTCAATTCTAGCTAGGTCTTTATCTACTGCTACTCTTAAGGTGCTAAATTCTTTACTCTGTTGCACCAAGGATGCTACTCCTGTACCCATTCCCGCACCTCCTAAGATCATTAGAGTAGCTATTGTCAATGCTGTAAAGGGTTCTCGTTTTGATAGCTGGTGGTCTGGGGTAATTTGTGAGTCATATGCAAAGTTTTCGGAGTGATAAAAAATTTTAGGGACTATAGTTACTTGGACACAATATTCTGAGGATACATCAAATTTTTCCAACGCCAAACAAGGTGTAACTCCCATGATAGAACAAACCCATTTGATATTATTGGCAGGTATTAGCCATTTTGCAGGGGTTTTATCTTGTATTCTGTTAACACACAGGTGCTCTTTGTGTTTTGGGACTTTACCTACACATACGCCGCTTCCAATTATTTATGCTAAAGTAATCCCTTGTTTTTTTGTGTCCCAATTACACTGGGTTGGATTTGCACTGTTTGCTTGTGTGGGTGTGTCACTTACTGCTACAGCCTCATAAAAGGGTGGTTTGATTCCATAGCACAACCAGCAGTGTTCCATAAGATTTGGGTTGGTTTTGTCCAACATTTGGTAGGTAGCTCGCATCATTTCCCAGAGAGAATTTTTGGCAGGGGTTTGGGTGGTACGTGTCACAATTGGTGTGATAACTTCTATATTGTTCATGGCGTTTTGTGGAGGGGACATGGCTATTTGTGGGTTAGGGACCAGTTTAGGCGGATTAAGAACTCGATTAGGCCCAATTGCTTGAGGTGCTTGTGGTACGAGTTTGATAATTTGAATAACTGCTCCTGGATCTGTAAAAGCTTTGTGAATGAATATTGACCACATTTTCCCTACTAACCAACCTGTATTGGTTGGGTGTAGGATCTCTAAGTTCAAATGGGTACAATTACCTTTATGGTATACGATTCTGTCACTTGCGAATTTTGGATGGTCGCACTTATTTGGTCCCCATGTTACTTTCAGAAATTCATCGCCTTTTTGTGGTCTCCATCTATTACTTGTTACAATGGTCTCACATCCCCAGTATCCACAAAACCAATATCCTGGATAATTACAATAATTCTTTCCTGGGTTTTAGCTGGGGCACCAATATGTTCCCCATAATGGTTTAGATTCGGGTCCTCCAGCCCGGGGGAACAAGTCACCAATCGTAACCGTAGAAGTCGGAGCACCTGCTGTTATGTCCTCTCTTATCACTCTGTCATTGTTTGTGGGGTCTCGTAGGACCCATCTGAATGGCTGATGGGGATGGTGCTCTGGTTTTACCTGTTTTACAATGGCAAGTTCCAAGATCAAAAGCACACAAAGGTATTGTCGCCTACTTCCATGGGGGTTATGTTGCCATTGTCTGGGTTCAGACAACACGGACCCTTCGGGTGCGGATGGGATGTTTGTCGACTCGCCGTCTTCTCTTGTCACTGAGGCGTACGGGTTACGAGGGCATCCGATAATTCAGTCCTGTGGATAAAAACTCACAGTTTTCATTAGTTTTATCCCGTTAATCATGTCTGCGATATTTAACCCCACTTGCAGTGATCGTAAGATTTCTTTGGTTGCCAAATTACACTGCTGACATAAGCAATCTGTGACAACCGGGCCTTTCGCTTCTGCAGGCAGGGTCGAGGAATCGACCGCTGCCTGGAGGTGATCCACAAATTACGTAAAGCTCTCACTCTCATTTTGTTTTATAGTGGACCATGGCGATGGCTTGACAATAACTCTAGAGGTTGTGCGAATGGCTTCCCTGGCTGCACGAGTAGTTGTCATAATTTCATGGGCCCGCAAGCCTTGGGCCTGCGCCTGGGGGGTAATCATTGTTGGGTCTGTACCCGTTAGCCGTTGCAGGCTGGAGCCATGTAGTGGGTGATCCACCCCAGTCACTTGGGCTAGTTGTCTTGCACAGTTGTCTTCCCATTTTTGTTTAAAAACAATCGTCCCTGCCCCATCAAAGATTAACCTACAAGTTTGTTTTATATCAAACGGGAGCATATCATCTCCCCCGAAAACGCTATCTATGAGGATGAAGACCATGGCAGAACTAAGGCCTTTATCCGCAATTGCTTTAACAATCGCTTATATATCTTTAGGGTTTACTGGTGAGTGGACCCTCTGTCCCCCGTCCGTCACTCGGACCGGGAACGCTAGCGTGGCTTATGGGACCCAATCAGCACACGCAATCCTTATTTTCCTCCAGTCAGTGAGAGGAATGTTTTCCTCTCGTGGTCCCTTTTTATTTCGGATGGGAATATTTTTGCTTTTGACTGTAATTTCTCCCATTTCCTCCTCCTCTGAGTTTGAATTGCTTACGAGCCGCTCGTCCCAGCTACTGTCTGACTCGGAGTTGGAGCTCAACTGACTTGTTACTTCCGGTTTCCAGTACCTTTTTGTTGGGCTCCGGCCCCGCCTGCTTCCGTTGCAGGCGGGCTGTTCCCTCCCTCTCGGCTCGCCCCGCCCTCCTGATTCGCCTGTCCCTCTCGGTCTACCCCACCCTCCTCTCGGTGGGGTGTTTGCTCTACAAAGGCATTTTTTCAGGTGGCCATTCTGATTGGCTTTCCACCCCTCACTCATGCTCCCCTCCTCTTCCCGGTCGCCCCCATCGCCTTTCCCCTTGTCATTCTCCTCCCCTTCCTGTTTGTGCGCGCTTGTTAGTGCTAGCGCTTCCTCCCTGTACCCACCATGTACGTCTTCGCCCCGCCCTTCCCCTTTGCTCTCGGTGCCATCTTGGGGCGCATATGGCGGTGGTCCAGCCCAGTCCTCCCCAGATTCTGACCTCTTTGCGGCGCTTCTGGCTTCCTCGACTAAACCACCCCAAAAGGTCTTAGCTTGTTTTTGTTCTTCTACAAGCGGGTCGGGGTTCGGGAGTTGAGGGGACGCATCACCCTCTTGTAGACTTTTAGATTCAGTAAGAATCGTTATCGTCTGGGGGGTGCAAAGTCTGTGTGGCTGCCCCGACTCCCAATTTTGGGATGGCCAAACAGTTCTTTGCTGCCTTCCAGGTTTCCTGTTCTTGTATGGCCTTTTGTAGGGCCTGTACGACTTTCCCCCACAATTTAAGATATTTCCCAGAGCCTGAGGACATTGTCTCCTCGGCTAAGGCTTTAGTGCACTTATCCCACACTTCAGGGTGGAGAATATCCACCGGCTGGTCAATGACCCCAATTTGCAAAAACCTCGCAACTGTGAGAGTAAAATCTTTAGGCTTACAATCAATACCCCACTGCTTATGTAATTGTGATACGACCTTCACAAGGGCTTCCACCCTCCTTGTTGGTCCAGGAGCGTCCTCCCCGCTGGGCTGGTCCTGCCACTCCAGCTGCCATTCATCCGATTCCAGGCGAGTTTCCCATCCCTAGTCCCCCGCAGGTGATTCCCGGGTTTCAGCACCACTTGTTGCCTCTCCGGAGGCGTGACGACCTGGCTCAGGAATGGCACGGCAGCCAACCCCAGGCCGCTCGGGCCATTAGCTCACAGACACCAATGTGGTGGACGGCAAATGGCGTTTTGTTAGTGCGTAACACAGTGTTATATACCTTGGGTTTACAACGACACTTCCGTCTGCTTACACCATAGACTAAACGCTATTGGCTATCGGGAGAGGGGTCTTATCTTTCCGTACAGCGCGATATCTTCCGGTCGCCAGACCCTAACTACCGACATCACAGTAAAGAATTTCTTCCTAATATCTAATCTAAATCTACCCTCTTCCAGTTTAAAGGCATTACCCCTCACCCTATCACTACCTGCCCTTGTAAAAAGTCCCTCCTCAGCTTTCCTGTAGCCCCCCTTCAGGTATTGGAAGGCCGCTGTAAGATCTCCCTGAAGCCTTCTCTTCTCCAGGCTGAACAGTCCCAACTCTCTCAGCCTGTCCTCACAGGAGAGGTGCTCCAGCCCTCAGATCATCCTCATGGCTCTCCTCTGGACTCGTTCTAACAGGTCTATGTCTTTCATTTCAGTATGTAATTTTTTTTTTTTTTATAGTTAAGGCCATGGTGGCTTTTAGATATACTTCTGCTTTATATATCACTTATAGGAGAGAAACATGTCTCCCTTCTCTTCAAGTGAATAGGGCAAGGTTTAAAAAACAAACAACCAAACCCCAAATGTTTTGTTGTGAATATAGTAATAAGTAGTTAGCCACATTAAACCAAAATATTTTTAAGCAATTAACGTAATTTATTACTTAGAATTAGGAGACAGTAAACACTTTCCAAAGGTGAACATAATTATAATAATTATCTATGTCAAGCAATATTTTTTTTTCTGCTTAATACTGGTCCTATGAAATAAAGAATCTTTAAAAATCAACTACTAAGACATTTGCAACCCAGATTCTTCAAAGTCGCAGGCTATAATAAAGCAACATATTAAAATATATGGGTTTTGAGGAAGGTAGGTTATTGGAAAATAAATTTTAATTGTACTTCTCAGGTTACTGTATAACTTCAGGAAATAAAGAAGTAGTTGTAACAGGGGCGGATTTGAATAATTGATTTAAGTTAACCTACATATTTATAACAAATTTTAACAGCTTTCCTTGTAATAGTCTCAAATTCCTGTGTTTAAAATGAATTTGCGAGATTCAATACAGAAAGAATATACTCTACAATGGAAAAAAAACTAGGCAAATATGGCCACTGAGGAGCTGAAAGGTATCTTAATCAATTGAGTCTTATATAAGAGGCCTTCTTACATAGTGCTCTACACAATCAAGTGTTGTATTGAATATATATTCTGAAAATTAACCTCCGTTTGAGCAGAAGTTAATAATTAAGAATTTAGGCACATGGCAGTTGCCCATTAGTTAGCAAAGACTGACAATTTTTTAACGTATATCCTGCTGTTGCCTTTATATTCCTTATAGCAAACAGTATATGAAAGAGCAAATAAATTAGAACACTGACATAAATGTACTACAGTGAACTTAATGCAAAGAAGCTGGAGTATGATATGGTCATGAAAACAGACAGAAGCTGCAATTTAACATAAAATCTGTTTATTACTATATACAACATCTGCATATATGACATCTCTCTTGGCATTTTCTCACAGGTGAGTTAGAATTGGGTACAACAGAAAGACTTAGTACAATATTGCTAAACTTGTGACCCTATGCACTTGGAAAGCATCCTCACAAAAAACCAAATCTATCCCAAAAAGGAATCAGGTCTTCTCTTTTAATGAAAAGGAGACTGGAAGTTTTATGTGATGATGTAAAGCCAGTCTTTGCATCCATAGCAAAAGAAATCATACTTTTGTAAAATAAGAGTTTTAGAAGATACAAGTCTTAGAGAACTGAAATAGCAGGGAAAACATTGACTTAAAAGAACATAATTTAGAGTCCATAAGAATGGAAACAAAGTGTGAATCATCAAGAAGCAGGCAGGCTTGGCCTATGAAAGGTACTTAAGATCATTTCCAAAGATAAACTATTCTGATATCCTTACAGTGCCAAGAATAGATAAATCTGATCCATATAGCATATGCTTTGAAAGGTTGTGATGGCAGATGTAAACCTCTGAATGCAAGGAGTTTTAAGGGATGCTTCCTCCTTTTAAAATGAGGGAAATAGGTCATCAGGATTTTTCCCCTCCCTGTGTGTGTATACCACTATTCTCCATTTACCTACAAGGAGCCTTGCTAGAGGGTGAAAGGCCTGCTGGTGGTGTTCTCCTCAACAGTAGCTAATGGCTACTGTTTAATCTACTGCAGAGATTTCTACAGTTTAACTGCTTGTTACATGAAGCAGCATGTTCTGAATCTACTATCTGTCTATTCAAGGACCCCTGCTCTTACAGAGAAAGGAAATGTTTCTTCCTTCTCTGTTTCACTGTCAATAGTTTTTTTTTCTCCTTTCTCAGCCATACCTTTTAACATAGATCATGAGAGCACTCTGCCGAGACCTTTCTCCCCCATGAAAACTGATCATTAGCTTTCACCCAGTGTTTCTTCTTTATCCAAGCCTTTGTCCACTTGACTTCTCTCATCTTGTGAGAACTTAACTAGAGATTTTTTGGTGAGGGACTTTGTTTTAGCAAATTTAGCACTTGAAACAGACTACCTCAGCTGGATCTTCCAAGTCCATTTCTTTGCTGGCAGCTCAGAGAACATAAATAGACTTTTTTTTTTTTTTTTAGGGTCATTACTTTGCATTAAAAGTTTTACTGACTCTCACTTTCTTTTGTACTCTTCTCCATGTCCATTAATTCTACCTATTTGGCCAATATAGACAACAGACTTAGAAAAAAAAACCTATCTAGGGAACTGGAATTTAAAGTGTCACATAGATTGTGTGACACACTAGCCACTAGTAATCATCTTCTCTCACACTTTTTCAACAACATATAACATACTATTCAGTAGCTCAGCTTTCCCATTCTTACTTCATTTTGAATTCATGGATTAATATAAATTCATCACAACAATGTAGCTAGATGAATTTGTACTTCTTTTGTTAGGAACACAAGAGCTGTCAGAAAAAGTGAGACCAAGGGTCCATTTGAATTAATAATAGATGGTAAAAAACATAAATAATGAGGCAATAAAGGAGTGATTAATCTTCAGTATATTCTCTCTGTGTGCATTGATTATACAGCAATTCCTGAGATGGAAAATACATTCAGATCATGATTTTATAGCCATGGGTGAACTCATCTTGTGTGAATTTGCCTAAGCACTCTTGAACTTTTCTGTTTTTTCTGACAGACTATAATTTGCAGTGAGTTCTACAATGGAATCATGAATTGCATTAATAAAGCCAAAACAACACATAGTTTTAAGATTTCGCCTGCTAAATGACACTCAATGAAATTAATGGGAGAAATAATGAATAATCTTTCTCCTATTTATCTTCCCTACAAAAGTAATATTTTATAGAAAAAGCAGGTATGAGGCCTCATTTTTCCACTGCCTTTCATCCTTTCCTTTTGTGGAGATAATGAATAAGCATGAAAAGAGTTTACATCTGTTTGCACTGACGTGAATTATTGCACAAGGAATTTAATAGTGAAAAAATTAAATTCTATATAAGGAGATATGAATTTACAGGTTAACACTAATAAAAATTAACTAACCCTTGTAACACCACATGGATGTAAGTCACAACTCTTTTCGTGTTGATGTATTAAGGAAACCACTATTTTTCCCATTTTTTTAAGTTAGTATAACATTAAATTACTCAAATCCAGAAGTAGGATTAACTAATTCTAAAGAGTAGAATACACACGTACAGAGAAATTTTAAAGAACTGAGTAGTTTTCATTCTTAGCACACAAGTTTTGCTTTTCAGCATTTCAAAGATTTTTACTTAGTTCAATGAACATAACAAGGGTGTTTGCAGTGAAATTGTATAAAAAAAGGTTTACTCATATGCTGAATATGAGATACCAAAACAAATATTCAGGGTTTTCTGCAATGTTTAAAACTTCCTCATGTTCTAAAATGCACAAACCTGTTTATATATTTAGAGAGAAAGACTAGGAAAAAGCCCATTATTATGCAGCATGGCCCTCCAATGATTTTTGGATCATGAGTAATTACTGTTATCAGACTTAACATTCAAGACAATCTGATAGGCTCTAATAAAATTGTTACTAACAGGAAGAAGAAATCTGATAGTTTGTCTGGTGGATTATCATATATAAACATAAGAAGCCTTTCACAGTCATCATCTCCTTCAGAGGTCCAGTTCTAGAATAATTATTCCAAACAACTAGAAACATTTGATAGTTCCTAAAGTTATACCTCATTAGCTAAAGATATTTGACTTTCCATGAACTTAAAATAATAGTGCTCATTGACTGGTGATCATGCAAATTCTGTTATTTTGTGCATATGATGATGAACAATTAGCACAGGAAATCCTGGAAAAAGGCCATAAAAAAATCAAGGTAACTGCCTAAATTTAAACATGCAGTTTAGACAAGTGTAGATTTAATAACCAATTTTTACTGGTTGTTGTAATATACTTAACTGATCATATTCCATACAAAATAATCCTTTCAGTAGTTTCAGATTGTTTTATGTTGATAGGCAACAGAAAATGGTTTTTGAATACTTAGACTAATCTAATTCTTCCTAACATCAGTAAGAATAAAATAGCTAGAACACATGGAAGAAGGAAGTAACTGTAAAGAACAAATACCAAATACATTAAATTAGTGTCTTGCCAGCTAGACTTGGCCTTTCAGACTTAATGTCTGAATCTCTTCAGACATTTTTAGAATCATTACTGTCTTCATATACATTGTAACAGAATCTTATTGGTTTTAAGCCAAATATACTTCTGCTCTTTATATCTTTTGTTTTAATTACCAGTTTTGTACTTGCAGCTCATATGTAAAACAAACCCAAACAAAAAACTCTGTCAAAATAGAAACTCAGCTTTCACTTCAAACTTCAAGTATTCTTAAGGAATGACAAGTATTTTGAGCATTCAAAAAAGTTTAGTTTGTATACCTTAGTATGGAGTCCCAATGAGGCCTCTCAAAAATAAGTGCATAAATGAGAGTCACCATGGAAAAATCTAAGTTAATATCCCTGAAAGGGTAATAATTTTCAGTCTTAATATTCAGCAAAAGTAGTCATATCACAAGATGAAAGTCTACAGGTAATGGCGAACAGCAAATCTGACATCTGTTTACAATATAATATGCCTCCAAAAAAAAAAGCAAAAATATTGATTTGTTATGAGCAGTTTGAAACAAGAGTGCTCTCTTAAATAACTGTAGAAGACGTTTCAATTGGCTTATGGCAGTGTATGATAAGAAAAACATAGGAAAACTAGAGTGACTTTGGAGAAAAAACAAAATAAAGTAAGCTGAAAATCCCAGAGAGAGAGAGAGAGAAGGAGAGAGAGAGAGAGATGATTAAAGGAGGTAAGAAAAAAATGCATAAAAACAACACAACCACCTTGTTTGGTTAACTGGAGACTAAGAATGAATAATATAGCAGGAATAACATATCTTTGGGCTATTAAATTCCAAGTGGGAATGGATTACTTAGCATGGTACACAATGCATAACTAGAAACAACAGTGTTAGATTATGACAAAGAAAATGCAGGGTGTATATATAGGGAAAAGCTCACTGACAGGCAAATATGTTACTTCCCAAGAGAAGCAATGGGAACTATATATCAAGAAATTGTAAGACTGTTCAACTCCATGCATTAAAAATCATATTACATAAGGGATTCACCTGATGATGCATACTTATCAAGACCTAACTCTGACTAAATTACAAACAGGCTCCAGTAGAAACGAATCTTGTTCCCAATTGTTTTGCTTGCTAAGGTACTCTGGAAGCAAGCACTCTCAGGATCTGTCACAATCTTACAGTCACAAATGTTTCCCCAACATACACATGATCCCAAGACCAGTAATAATTCAACAGTTGAGTTTGGAAGGGGCATATGAACATTTTCGGGTCTAACCTCCTGCTCATAGCAGGGCCACTGTACATCATGTTGCTATCATATCCAGTCACATCCTGTGAAGAATTCTTTTCAAGGATGGAGATTCCACTGTCTTTCTTGCCAACTTCTTACACTGTCTGTCTTCTATCACAATGAATTATTTTCTCTCTCACAGCTAACGAGAATTAGACATGTTGTAACTTGTGTCCATTACCTCTTTTTGGAAGTTTACAATGAAAGGACAAGATTTTTTTTTTCTTCAAAGATAGGATAACCCAAGATAAAGATCTCATTGCATGAAAGATGACCTCAAAGGACCCTAACCCCCTATTTGCAATTGAGCTCCCAATTGTCCATATGTATCAAATGGGAAAGATCCACTTCTAGATAACATACCTCCCCCTATAAATTAAAAAAGTATAAAAAAAATAGAGAGGCAAAAGGAAAAACATCACCTCTTCTTCCCCAAGAAAACACTGGCGGTCTTAGGTTCTCTGGCCCTAGCCATGATCTGAAAGATTTAAACTCTTTATTTGGCAGTCTAGTTTCTGACATAGCTGGATATCCCTTTTCCACAGGAGACATCCAGTCTTCTATCAGTACATAATAAACAGTACATTACACAGCCCCCAGACAGAAAGCCTGGATAGATCTGAAAATCAGGATAGCCAGGATTGTAAGTTTCTGGACATCAGTGAAAAGGGAAGTTCACAAAACAAAATGTTTTAAATTTTCCAAAATACATGTTGCTTGAAAATAAAGATATAAAATTCTACACTTGAACCTACATCAGGAAGAAAATTGCACCATTATGAAAGTGTAAACAGAGAGATTAAAGCTTTAATTCAATAATTATTTAAACATTCTGACAGAACCCAGTGATCAAAATAATTCAGTTAAGGGCCCACATACTCAGATATTTTGCAGGTATTTAGCAAACTAAGAGGCAGCAGTAGATTTCAAACTGGTGCATAAGGAACTTACACTGTTGAATTCAACATTTTAGCTTGCTCAATGCATTGGCAGGACAAATTAATTGCACAGCTACCAGAGGATAACAAGATAAGGTTAACATGGGATCCTATGGGGGTATTTAACTGATTCCAATGGACTAATTTTACACTAATAATGTGATGACGATATAGCAATGTATTTTATTTCATAATAACACTGAATTAACTTATGACTCCACTAACTCTACTATGAACAATCAAAATCTGACAGCCTTTTTCTGGAACATTTTACCACCAACCTAATATTTTACACATGCACACATAAGCACTATGCACAATTCAGTGAATTATTAACAAATTCCCTCCTTTGTGACCAGCAGGATTTTCAGAAACAGCAGAGGAAGTACCAACATTTTGTAATTAGCTTTTGAGAAAAAGTATTTTTGCTTTTAGGTTTATCCTAGTTTTTAGCTGGAAAAGAGCTGGCTTTATATTTCAGTAGTTAGAATAGTGCTGCATTTTGCTTTTCAGCTTGGGACTTGTTATGAGAGAGACACCGATAACTTACCACTTTACTGGAAGTGAAAAACTTTGTGTTCAGTTAATCTACAAGCACAAGACCTAAGGAGATGAGGCATATTTAAATTAATAAGCTAAAATGGGGTTGGGATATGGTATATTCCATATATCACATCATGTGATATATTAGTGAGGGTCTCTCCCTCTTTCAGCTCTCTCCAGCTTTCACTCAGGCTCTCACTCTTCCAGGATTGCATTTTCGGTTCGGGATTGTCGGTCCTCCAGGATCGTTATCTGGGAACGGGATGGGCTTGGTTGGCAGGTGGTGAGCAGTCGCCCTGAGTATCACTTATTTGCATATTTTGTTACTGTTATCATTATCACCACTATTAATATTAGTATTATATTAAGTTTCTTAGCTCAACCAACAAGCCTCCTTATCCTTGCCCCCAATCCTCTCCCCTATCCCCTTGGGGTGGGGGGGGAAGTGGATGAAAGGCTGTGTTGGCTGCTGGCCAAGGGCTAGCCCAGTGAAACTGTCACAAGGTTTGATCAGAATGAACTTGGTAACAATTCTTCATGTTGCGCCTGGTTGGAAGAAAAGCTGGATGATTGGGATTTATTACATAACTTATCTGTTGTTGGCTACTTTCTACCCTAATTGATTGCCCCTGTGCAATGTTCTCAGATGTGCAACATGAACTATCCTATTTTTTTGAAGAAAAAGAATGCATTCTTTTTCTATTAATAGGTTATGTGGTTGAGCTACAGAAACAGACAAGCAGGAGATGATCAGACAAAAGATCTAGAAGAGTAATTTTATTGTGCAAAATTTGGATATGTGAAGAAGAGAAGACCATATTTTCTTGTAAAGAATGAGAATGATCTACAAAGAACCCTGGGTACCTGATCTATATGGTAACCTCTGGAAAAAACCTCAAGACAGCAACCAGAACTAGTCATTCTGTTGAATGAGTTATCTGCCTTTTTCTTGATTGAAGCCAACTGATAAAGATTAATTGTCTAATACTGAAAACATACATCAAGAGTGAATATCTACCCTGTGTAGAGTTATCCAAAATAGTCAAGCTATATCTCATAAGAAGTTTAAGTATTGTGAAAGATTGATTTAATTCCAAACAGAGAAAAGCCATAGAGCTATTCTAGCTGTGAAGAAGAACTTAGCTCTATCCCAACTGAAACCAGGACAATGGTTTAAAAATGAGATGCAAGGCGGCACAGGCATATACAAAATACAAACCAACTAACTACTATGGGAGTGAAAAACCTTTTGAGTAATTCCATACATAGATTACAATCTCCACATTTCAAATGGTACAGTGGGATATTTCTGATATAGATTATAGCATTTTATATTCCCTAAACATTTTTCCCAAAGCAGCCTGAGCCTTCATTTGTCATCTCTTAATACACTGCTGCCATCAGTGATCATTTTAACTGAAGTAGCCCAGATTAAGAAAAAAGGTAATGACAAAAACTTATCCCAAAATATTAGTTCACATCCACACCTTTATGCTTTAAAAAAAAAAAAAAAATCAACCTTCCATATTTCTTTTTTTCTTATTGTCATTACAATATTTTAGGCAGGGAGTATCTGTAGACTATACAGTTCACACAGTGGGTTCTATGGCTGTGTCTTACTTGTATATAACTGGAATTTGTGCCATTGTAACCCAAAAAATATCACATTGGCGTGCAATGTTGTGCTTCAAGTCTCACTGCTTTTGTACTAAGCAATAAGACACTCATCCTTAAAAAAATCTAGCTTTCCTCTAATCCCTGTCGGGACCCATTGAAGTTATTTAAATGCCAAGCCTCACAACAGGTGTTGAATTTGACAATCTAATTTTCAGATCTGTACAGATGAACTGGTAAGTTTCTCTAACCTTCCTTGAATTTTAATGACCTTCCATTTAATCAGACAAGCATTTTGTAAAGCTTGCCATAAATGTGTCCTAGTTTGGGTTTGAATATCTGGATGCCCACTCATAAAAAGGTGAGAATGCTTTGTTCCTGAATGCTATTAAAAAAACTTATCCCAAAAAGTGTGTGTATGTATATATCTATCTATATAACTCCACAAATTCTTTTTTGAACAATACTATGATGAATAGAGGTTAGAAAAGGTCTGGTGCAATAGAAAAGAAATGTACTAGTTGCCATGGTGACTAAAAACCTATAGTAAGCCAAACATGTTTCATTTTATTTAAACTGTTATTCAGATATCCATGAAAGCATTTTCTTGTTTGGAAGAAAACTACAAGTAGACCACAAAAATTTGATTTTGTTTACATGCATACATATGATATAATATAAATATCTTTTAACTTAAGGGAAAATATTTATCATTTTAATATTAAAAAAACTCAGGAAGAATACCACTGCTGGATCAGCAAATTAACTAAAGCTAAATGCAGCTTGCAAGTTTCTTCTATATCCTAGGTAATGGATATTGAGCCTGGAGCCATAATATTTTGCTATTCAAGTCCTCAGTAGAAAGCATAAAGTGGGCCATTGTCCGACAGACAGATCTCTTGAAACAGTACTATTAGAAGGAAATATCAACTTTTTTTTTTTCCCCAATGATCTGATCTATATATTAATTTACAGCGGATAATTTATTGAGAATGACACTACACAAGCAAAAGATGCACCACATAACTGCATTCGATATGTGCACAGGAGAGCTAAAGTGTTTTGTCAGTCTTGATCCTATGCTAAAACAGTTCTTGCTGCAATCCTCTCTACCTTTTAATACAGAACGTTCAACAATAGAAATATTTTTCTCAGTCAGTTCTAAATGCCAAACCAATTCTTAAAGTGCTTTAGTGCTATAAGAGTATCCCATGTTTTTCATAGCCTTTGTGGTCAACATTACCTATAGTACAAATTTTTTTCTCTTTGTTATCTTCTGGCTGACACTGCCTATACAGGAGTGTATCAGAGACAGACAAGTGACAAGTATATTTGGCAAAATATAGAATACTTAAGTAAATCTTTGGCAACATTCTACAAGTGATGTGTGCTGTGTGTAGCCATCAGTTCCCACTGTACGACCGCCATAACCTTGTTGTTAGTTGTTATTTTATACTGTCGCCAGCAATTTGTAAGAACATTAATTCACTTGCAAGAATATTAATTCACTTTTGGGTAGTTAACTGTAACTACAGAGGATGCTCCAGATTCTAGTGCAGGCCAATGCTTTGCAAGCAATTGAGTAAACACTGATCTTAGTTCAGCTGCGTTTCATGCAAGTTTTTGGAGCAAAATAGGAAATAATTACAAATGAATGACTTCAACCAAAAATGTCTAGAAGGAAAGAGAACAACAGCTTCTGAACCACAAATAGTAGAGAGGGAAGAAAACAAACAAACAAAAAGGACACAAACCAAAAAACCACAAAAATAGATATGACGTAGATACATGTTGAATGTAAAAGTCAAGAGATAGAGCAACATTTTCACGGTAGCTTCTGATCCTAACATCACTGAGCTCTTGGCAAAGAAGCTGCTGAACAGACAGCTCTACTATTCCACCTTTTTCTCAGAGCAGCACTAGAATATCTCAGGGGATTCTCAGATATTCTGCTTACACAGAGTAATGACTTTTACAGTCAAATAAAACAGAAATTCAGAATTTGCAATCCAGCACCACAACTTAGAAGAATCTGTCTACTGAATTATTAAAATACAATTCTACTGTGACCTTAATTACCTTTCTATCAAAGGTAATTTAAAATACATGTCTATATATTTGTGTGTTCTAAATTTAAGAACTATTTTAAGCAATATAAAGCATGACAGAAAGAATGAAAGCTTCTAAGGTGTTATAGAAATGGAAGACTTCATACCATACTGGAGTTGCAAAGATCCATGGGCTCAGTTAGGATTTGCTCCTTTTTCAAATTACAGCAATTTTTTCCAGTTACACTGAGTTACAAAATAAAATTTGTTTCTGGGTATACAGTAGAAAAGCACTGTTTCTTGCAGGGTGAAGTTTTGGATCCTCCATCTTCAAACATTTAATTTTCAATTGTTATTTTAAAATGAGAAAGAAAAAAAATTCTCACATGTAGAGCATTTGTTTTTTGTAACTAAATATTTGAAAGTTTAATTTATTATTGCCTGTCAGTTACAACTTGGTGCAAAAACATTCCTACGCATGTTGAGCACAATTCTATCCCTTTTAAGAAGCAGTGTTTCAAAGTGTTCTCAGCTCTGCTGAGTGAAGGCTGTTTCTGAGAAATTATCATTGTAATCCCATAATCCTACAGACAAATGGGAAGCCATCACTTAGCAGGCTACAAGCAGAGCTTAGTGAAACACAGCATGTGTTGGCCACCATCAGTCATAGCTTAGAGAATACAGAGCTGAGAGAAATAAAGCTGCTGCACAACCTTGACAACAAATGCACATATTAACATGCATATAGCTACAGAGCACTTCTCAGTGATGAGGTATTTTTCACATCCAGTGCAGATTGACCTAGCCTAAATTCTAGTAAAGACATTGAAACTTTGACATCCTAGAAATATAAGAATGATATTTCTTTTTTTCACTAGTAGGATTCTATGCTTTGTACTAAAATAAATAAATATGTTCCTGTATGTATATAGGATGGAAAAAATACAGAAATTTAAAAAAGATAACTGGATTAAGCACCTGAAGGCCCAACGCATAAGCATTCTCTCCTGCAGGACCTCTTGTTGTTCCATTATAATCTGCAAACAATTGTGTTTTCTTCATCAGAAACAAACCACTATTCTACCCACGGGATAATTTATAGCTTGTGTCATCCGTTAACTCACCGAGATCTCTGCTAGCAAGTACTGAAAGGCATCTTCAAAAACAGACACCATGCAATGGAAGAGAAGTCAGAATATTGCAAAGCAAGCTAGAGTGAGAAATTTAAGTGTTATCTATGGAAGGAGGAAATGTGCAGAAGCAAAACATGTCCAGGTTTTGCCAGTCACCTGAACTTAGAAAAACCCATCTGGAGTTCCTATTTTGTCCAAAGCAAAGTGATGCAACTTTCTAATGGAAGATTTGCAGCTTCCATAATTCTTGCAAGTATGAATCTGAATTGATTTCATATTTCCCCTTACAAATAAACTACAGAGTACATAAAATAGCCTAAAGACTTTCAAACATATAAATTAAGATTGGGATTTGCTCATTTGGGTAGACCATTTCCAATTTTCTACAAGGTATTTTCACTTTGTTTTTATGCAGTTCATTTTGCATTTTCTAAAGCACTTTTTTTTTTTTTTTTTTTTTAAGGCTGGGGGCATTGATTTAATCTTCAAGGACAAATAAAATGAATTTCTATTCTTAGGGAAACACACAGACAGGAGGTAGGTTGAAATACGTTAGTCCTCAAGAACCTAGCCCATTTTCCAGGGCAAAAGTCTTACAAAGAAAATGTACAATTGCCAAATAGAAACAACTGACGTTAGGAATCAGAGACTGAAATTCAAAGATGTAGATCTTTATGCAGAGAAAAATAAGGAAAAACAAATGTTTTCTTCAGAAAAGTAAATGATTTCAGCAAGATGTGTAAAGATTTAAAAATAAATTAAAACTGAACTTCATTGACATTAAAGTTATTTAAACAAGACAGGATAGTAAGGATGGCAGCACTCTTATAGACTACAGTTGTTGATCTGGATCTTCTGTATCACTGGAATAATATAACCAAATTTTTTTTTTAATGAAATATCCTGAGAAAATAAAACAGTTCAAAGAGACTACTACATGCATAAGTCTGCACTATAGCTCCCATTTGAACACAGCACAGGAGTAATATGAATTGTACTCAAAAAATTTGCAAATAAAAACGGTCATTGTGGTAATTAACTACAGGTGAGGAAAGAGAGTTACAGCAATAAGACAATAACAACGGCCTCTCTGGACTACTATTAAGACCAGGAAGTTCATACAAGGAAAAAAACCCCATCAGAAAACCTAAAACCCAATCCAAACCTGCTTCCCACAAATATCTGCTAAAGAAGAAGGCATTTATCCTTTGCATCAGTGTGATGAAATACAACTTATATATAAAAAATATAAGAAAAACTGTACAAGTCACACATGGCTATTGCTGACACAGATATAGTATTATCACAATTGTTGAGGCCTTCTGAAAGGAAAGGTCTGGGCTTTGCAGCTAATAAACAACCGAATAATAATTATGGGGCATATCTTTTAAATATTTTTTTTTTTATCTGAACATACTCAGTTTGTTGTACACATCAAATGCAGAGAGGGCATCAAGCACACAGGACTCAGGAATCCACTCCCATTCATCATCCATCCCTTACAACTTAGGCGAAGAATTTCAGCTAATCTATGAATTACTTTTCTACCCAAAATGAAAGAAGAGATCTTCCCTAGAACACAACCAGTTCAATAACTTTATCTCTACATTCACAAGCAGCTGGCATCAACCTACAATTTAGGGTAAACAAGATGCTCTGAACGCTGCTTCTAAACAGAAGCTAGAGAAAAAAAATAGTTCTTAAGCGCCTGTAAGAAGATTTCTCAAAAAAATTTGCTTGAGTTGTCTTACCTTTCCAGCACATGAAGTATATTCCAAGATAAACCTTAAAGTACATACCACTCTTGTTAAGCAAGGCTTTCTCCCCCACAACATTCATCTTTTTTTTAGTTCCTTATTGAATATAGTTTTTTCTTTTTAATACAAAAATCACCCTCATCTTATTTTAGTTCCCTTCTCTCTTGTTCCTCCTGAATGCTCTAGACCAAGTGGAGCTTAATCTGTTCGCTTACTTGTTTTTTAAAGAGCCCAGCAACCTCCTACTTCTTACTCAGGAGGGATTAATGCTTAAATGAAGCCACCTGCTTGAATACTCTTTCTCTGCCTTTCTCTGTTACAATTCAGGTGTGTGAAACCCAATGTAAGAGACTTTCAGGCTGGAATAGCCATTGTTATTCCAATAATGAATATCCACTTTTGTAATATGTGACTCACAAGGTAAGAAGCAAAAGATTGTATTTTCAGTTTTCTGTACAAACCAAAAGATCAAGGAAAGACTTATATTTAAGTACTCTTCTTCACAGGCATTGTCTACACACTCCCTAACAACTTTCCTGAATGAAACCTTTAGATACGACAATGGAAGGTTAAAGCCAAGCATACGTTTGTCTTTCATGATAAACAAAATGACATGGTATAAACATACTTGTTTTCTCTTCCTCATTATTCCACAAACAGTCAGTCAGAAAAAAAAAAAAAAAATCACATAACAAAATAAACAGAAACCCAACCCATACAAAACGTCCACAAAAACACACCGACCAACACTGAAACCAGCTCAGTGCTTCAAACTGAACTGTCTTATAGAAGCCATGGTGAAGCTACAGGAGGAAAAGCAGTGAATTAGAAGGTATCACTGAGATGCATTTTTTTGTGTGTGTAATTGCTAACTATGTAATCATCTCAGAATAGTATTTCTGAAGTTATTACACTCCTCTTCTACCATCTCTTTAAAGAAAATGAAATGTGAACATCTCTTCATTTCTCCAGAAAAGCGTTATTCTAGAAAGAATGATATTTTCCAAACAAAGCCAAGTACAGCACGACTGAAATTGCACCAAGTATAAAGAATTACTCTGATTTCAATCTGCAATCTGTATACAACATCCTTTTCAAAGGTTTGTGGTTTGAACACACACAAAGTATAACCAATTTAGAGCTTGGAGAAGAAATGTAACAAATGTGTTTCAGATTAATTTTGCCTGCTTTTTCTGCTCTTCACTGTAAATATAAAGACAATTTCATTGAGTTGTTGAAATTTGGTCAATTATTTGCATATTATATAATGAAAATCATTCCAGATATCATGAAAACAATTTCAGATACATATATTTTACTACAGTCTTCCAATATCATATAGTCATTATTCAAAATTTGATCTATTTTTGTTAAATGTATAGTCATACATTACAAACTCCCTACTCCTTTCAATAAGACTTTTACTTGTTTCTTAAAACTGGAAGTTCTTCAAGTATTTATGCTGGGGTTTTTTTTGTTTGTTTGGTTGTTTTTTTACAATAAAGTCAGAGTTTAATTCTTCAGTCTATTATGCATTTACATCACTGAATTTCTATTGAAATCAACATCATAAATTGATGTTGATTAAAACAATGAATACATGGATTGCAAACACACGGATGAACAAATGTAATTTAAAATTGTTTAAAATAGAATGTTTTATTTCTTCCTTAATAAGAATAGTTGGAGATCCTTCAAAATATGGTGTACAAAATGAAAATTAAATGTTTTTCAGGAAATGCAGAAGAAATATGAAGATACAGAACTCTCTTGAACTGTGAGTATTATCTGTCCCCAACATTTTTCATCATCAAGAAGAAAATCTAAGAAAAGAAAAAGCCCAGAATCTTTTTTACATGCTTTTTGCTTAATCAAGTAATGAGAATTCTGGCTTTGTTTTTTTTTCATTATAGAAAAAAGGCTTGCATAATCTGGAAAAAAAAAAAAGGCTAAGATAAGTGAAAAATTCTGTCCTTAGTTAAAGCCAAATAAGTAATTAAATTAGATCTGCAGTGCCCACTGTACCTGATTCATGTGGAGTGCAAGAGTGCATCCTCTGTCAATAATTTGGCTAGCTATTTATATAATAGCATCTTCTTATAGTATACTCTGTCTTTACATCACCACCACACTGTCCTCTGAGCCAGGCAGCTACTTTGTGTTCAGCTCAAAGCAGACTATCACCATTTGGAAGCACTGTGGCTCGGGTTCCCCAAAGCACTTGGCATGTAACATTGGAACCAAATTTTTGATAGAAGTAAGCATGGTATGGGGTACAGTTGTAAAGCTGCTACTGCATGCTGTCTGGCTGGGGGATGCTGGATCTCAATTCATGTTCCATGTTTGGTATCTACATGGAAACTTATCTCCTTTGAAGAGCTGGTCCCAACTGGAATACTAAGAAGCTGAAAACAAAATGCGGAGTTGTCTTGAAAATGTGGTCTAGCCTTTTCTTTTAGAGGAGCTTTGCACCTTTCTCTACTATGTTTTAAATAAAAGACGCTCAATCCAATCAGTTTTTGCACGTTGGAGAAAATTTGTTGTTCTTACAATGATCAGTTTCCTCCAGTGTTCACCTAAGAGCTAAATATTTTGCCAGAATCCACTGATTCTATGAAAGACTTGAAGGCTGTAGTTTGATAAATGTACCTTTTGGTGACACTCCCTCATTCACTCATAACTCTTCCAGTTATCCAGTCCTTCGTCACCCTCTTTAGTTTAGTAATGCTGCCTGTGTAATAGGAGAAATAAATAACTTGTACAAAAGAACAATTTAATTAGTTTCTTCACACATTTCACTGTGAAGTCTCTCAAAAGGCTGTATTGAAGGTGTACTGAAATTGTAGAAATTAAAATTGTCAGTGGAAGAAGGGGTGCTTGAGGGCTGCTCATCAGCTGGGATCTATGGCTTTGCAATCAGGCTCCAGATATTCCTGCCAAAGTCAGAGCTAATATTCTCTTGTGCTAAACGCTTGTAACAGAGTTAATATGAATAGGAATTATGACAACTAGACAGTGAAGTTGAATAAAATTAAGGGTGAAGTTGACAGTGCATTGTAAGACATAACAAATAGATCGCAGCTGCCCAAAGGGAGATTTTTGATTACCTTCTCCACTCCTTCCTTCTCTTTTCCTTTTGCTCAGTCTGGTGTTCCTCTAAGGCATAACTTGCTATCAGAAAACACCCTGCAAAAAAAGTAAGTTTTCTGCTAGTTTAATGAAACAAGAAGGCTCAGAAGAGGGTCAACCACCAGTAGATAATAACAGAGAGAAACCACAAAGAAAGAACAACCAACATCATATTTTACCAAGTCAGAAAGGAGGAAAAAGATAAAAGTCTGGAGATGTGATTTGCTTTTCGCATAACAAAATAGAAATATTAATTATGATAAAAGCCTCCTTAGTAAGCACACTAGATGAATATGTTTCCATCCACTATAAACAAAATACAGGAAACCTAAGCAGCTCTTGTTAGTAAGAGAGTTATAAATTGAAATTATAGACTTAGTATAGAAAAAAAATACTGCTTATTGTTTATATATTGTTATTAAGTTCTTTCTCAAGAAAAAGTGTGGTTGATATTTTAGCTGTTGACAACAACCTCATCAGGTCCAAAGAGATTTACTGTACTCAGCAAATTACCTAAGAAATTGGAGTACCTAGCACATTCTTATCTTCACCCTTGCTGATAAAACATGAATTAAGTCAACAGAGGGTAGATCAGGCACCTGGTTTGATATGTTCTAAACAACATCAAATTAGTCACCGTGTCTGCAAAAACACTTCCTCCAGATTACATTCTTTCTGTAGGTCTCAGGTTCTCAGCACCTTTATCTACCTTGGATTCCATACCTCATTGATTTCCTTATTGGAAGGTATTTCTCACCTTCACCTACTCTTGATTATTTTCTGTGCCTAATTTTAATTTAAGAATGAGCTATTAGGTCATTAACTATACATGCTGAGAAGATGCAGAGAGCACTGTAAACAAAATCAGTGGGTTTTCTTAAGCAAATGTTTCAAAAGTGGTTGATCCAGTTGAAGCAAGAATATCTATGGTCCCTGAAGTAATAATTTACTGTATTGGTTAGATCTAGAATGCAACCTTCAATGCAGATACTCATATCCCACAGTGATCTGGGAGTCTATAAATAATAATATTGTGTTTCCACGCTAACCTGAGCCAGCCCCAACAGCATCATCTTCTCCATGCATCCAGAAATGCTTCTTCACATGTGGCTTCAAAAACAAACCCACGTTATTACACGGTGCATGCTACACTGAAATTGTGGATTTTTCAGGCACACTGTATCTAAAAGTAGGTATATATGAGAATAATTGTTTCAAGAAATGCAAACTTCTCAAATTCTTCATAACCTCTCAAGGACTCAGGGACTGGCTGTCATGGTTATTGCCTCTCTGTGGTATACTGAACAATTGGACAGTGAAGTTGCATCTGGCAGCAGGAAAGAAATGGAACTGTCAAAGAACTGAACTTCATGGCAGTCAGGCACTAAATTTTTCCTTAGTCATGAGCTCTCAAGACATGTATGCTGCATTTCCTGTAACTATAGAAGTCTGTAGAAATTGCCAAACTGATTCTACAGGTGTAAATCAGTACAACTGCTAAATTCAATAGGTACATCAATTTAGCAGATGAGAATTCATCCCATAAAGAGGGGAGGGTGATGCATCAGATCTAATGCATACTGCACAGCTAAGATGACAATTTTGTCACATTACCACTAAAATTTTCAGTTTGGGAGGTAAGAATATATTTTAAAATCATTTCAGAAAGGAAGTTTTTTGCTTAGTCTGTATACCATTAATGAGAAATGAGTTATAAACATTAAGTATCACAGAAAAAAATTAAATTCACCAAACTAATGTGCAGGGGCATCTCTGGGCTTTCCATTCTAATTAGGCACTACTTCAGTGATACCTTTTAACCTATATAAATGTATTAATAATGTACTTATTAATGTCTTGATATTTTGTATCAGAAATTTTGTATTCTTTTCCATTCTTAAAATCGTATTTTAAAGCCATAATTGCGAATAAAAATCCTACAGAAACAGAACATTAATTTTTACAATATTAAGAATAATAACTTAATTAACTCACCAGGGCTTAATGATATACTGAAGCAACAGATGAATTAGTTCTTAAGTAATAACTATTAATAATTATTCTTATATTACAATGTATTTATTTTTATTATTAGCTTGACTTTCAGAGATATTGAGCAGCAGAGTAAATTAATACTGAAGCTGATGTAACCAGTGACTTCTAGAATGAGGCTATTGAAGTCCCAGACACGGTTGAAGAAAACCCATTGTTAACCTCTTACAGGGTAATGGCTATGATGGCATGCAAATTCTCTTAAGTAGTATTCAATTGTGGACATTCTGTCATCCAGATTCACTTTATCAATAACTTTAAATAACCAGTCTCTGAAAAGAGTATTTGATTTTGACACTTCTTGTTGAAAGATAATGTTTTTATAGAATGTCTCAGCAGTTCAAAAGAAATCAGCAGCACATTTTTATGTAACACAGTTATTACGAAAAACTTCAACAGTTTCTTTTAATTCATTATCTAGGGAAAACAGAATCACATAGCTGAGACAAATCACTGCAACAGAAGTTGATACTTTATAACCATTATCATATTTAAAATAGAATCAACAACAATAAAAATGCTTTGTATTGATTCAGAATAGCAAACTAATATTTGATAGTTTTCTATAAATATCTGACTTATAATTCAGAAAAAGTCATATGTTAACACTGTGAAGGTGAACCTATTTAGATTTTTTGTCTGACTTGTCCTTGTATGAGTTAGTTACTGACAAAATCTACAGTGTCTAGCAGTCATATAACAAACTATCAAGAGGAATAATTCAGAACATCCACTCAAAGCAATCAAGGACAGAGACAGTGGCTGTGAATTACATCATTGGTGTTTACTCAGCCTTAATCTCTGGATATAAAAACTTGGAGAGAAGACCAAGGAAGGAATTTTCAACCCATTGTTGATGTATTCCTGACCTTATTTCAAATAAATACTAAAATCTTAAATTAAGGTTCTGTTGCAATAGAAACAAATGAAAATATGTAACAAACTCTCTTCTATTCATCCACTCAGGATCAAGTCTATTTGATTTGTCAGACAGATGGAAAATTTTATTGCTGTTTGGACTCATGAAGCCGATTCAGCTCCAGTGAGGGAAATGGATTTTTTTTCCCCAGTCTAAAAACATGTTGTCAATTATAGAAGGCAGTTTTGTTTAACTTTGAAAAAAAAGTTGCCAGGGATCATATATTCTGTGAGTTTTGCCCTCCAATAGCATAAAAATAGGATTAATCCATTCTAATTTTAAATAGTGAACAAACAAATCTTGATCTGAAACAATGCTGCAGGAAAGAATTTTGTTATAAATTTACACAGCTACTTGCACTACCATATTTTAGTTGTAACAGTGTTTGCCCCAGCTGTTAAGCTCTGAATGGTTGTTTCCCAAACTAATGTTGCCTATACCATTTGCAAATACAGTACATATTCATCAATGTCAAATTCAAAAACAGCCTCCTGAATATATTTTGTGCTTTATAGTCTAGTGGGCTTTAAATCTTTGTTTAAAGGCTTCTGTCTGTTCTTTTTGGTTTGGAATTTAATTTAGTCATGGAAGGTTAATTAGTCTTTAGATTTATAATTAGAGCAGTGAGTCAGCTCTTCCTGTCCTGTGGTATGACCAGCTTTATACTAGAGACTCAAAAGAAGAGAATGCAATTCATGATTTTATGCAAATATCTTATCAGCTTTAAATGAAATGGAGATGGAAATCTTTTTAACTCTTGTCTGTGCCAGAATCCTATGCCAAAAGGTTTCATTAGAAGCACTAGAATGAAAGGAAGAAGAAGGTAATCTATCTCATTTATGAGAAAATATTAACATTATTGGGGACTTCATTACAGAAGGGGGAGGCTGCAAGCTCTCTAAACAAACTAGTGTGCATCAGGAAAGGTTGTTTAGACAAACCCCAATTGTCTCACAAGAACATATCAACTTCATCAGCTTTTGATAAAGCATTATGGTAGAGTTTTCCTTCTACTTAAATATTTGTATGCAACTGATAATGAAGTGTTTCAATAAGCTTATTTTGCAGGAAATCTTTTTGTAATTTAATCAGAAAGGAAATTAGTCTACTGTAAGAATTGTTGTTGGAATTGAAATCCAAGATTCAGTCAGCTCTAGACATCTATCTACCAAGTGTAAAAGACCAAAATGCTCAGTTATGTTTCTATTTACTATGGTTTACTTCAGGTCACACTGAGAGGAAAATAGGAAGTCAATATGGCTTAGTAAAGAATCACATAATCTAGATACAACGGATTGCTTTGCCTAGCTGTGCAACACATCAAATGGCATATACTCCTCATCCAGAATAGCCCAGTAAGATTCAGTAAAATTATGGCTGTAGCAATGAAATAAAGTTATTGTCTCCTCATATGTAATGTTAAGCAAGCAAAGGAAAATATTTGTAGAAAGACAGATCAGTTTAACACTGTATGAGGGGAAAAGTTTTTGGATGTTCCATTATTGTTGAAGTAATGTCTGAGAATGTCTAAAGTAAAAATACAGAAAAGGCAAACACAGAAGGATTTGACAGATTATTTTTTTGCTTTATGTTTTGTGTATGTTTAGAGATTGCATTTTTGTAATTCCTTATAGTAAACTTTATGCGATGTCACTGTCCTTTATCTTGAAGGAAATAATATATAATAAGAATATTCATCTCACCAGAGTTTAAACAATTTAGCTGATCCCTATAAGTGCCCTCACTTGGAAAAGGATAAGTGCTGTGTGGTTTTATTCTAAGCTAGTATCCAAGAGACATAGGACAAATTGCTTACTTTATACTTTGATTTCCCCAGTGATTATAGTGGTGTCCTGGTTTTGCTAGGATAGAGTTAATTTTCTTCTTCGTAGTTAGAATAGCTGTGTTTGGGTTTCAGTGTAAGACTTGTTATGAGAAGAACATTGATAAAATTACTAATGTTGCAGCTGGAGCTCAAGGCCACAGTGTTTGGCTGGTTCACAGCTGCATTAGGACTGGGAGGGAGAAGTGCAGTGAACAGCAAAACCCAGAACTGGCATTTGGATGTGCCAATGAAATATTCCATATAATATCACCTTATGTTTAGCATATTATCTGGGGCTGAGTGGAAAGGGGGGTGATTTATCTCTGGCTTTTGCTTCGGCTCCTGCTTTTCCAGGACTGTGGTTTCCATTTGGGATTGTCACTCCTCTGGAATCAATCTCTGGGAACGGGCTGGGCTTAGTCGGTGGGTGGTGAGCAGTTGCACTGTGTATCACTCAGCTATATATTTTATTACTGTTCTCATTAGCACTACTATTTTACTATTAGGGCTTTTTAAAGTTTTCTTTTATTTATATTATTAAACTGTTCTTATCTTAACCTACAAGCCTACTAATCCTTGCCCCCAGTCCTCTCCCCTATCCCCTCGGGGTGGGGGGGAAGTGGATGAACGGCTGTGTTGGTTGCTGGCCAAGGGCTAGCCCAGTGAAACTATCACAAGTGGGAGCCTAGACTAGATGCCTAATTTTTGGATGTTTAAAAGAGACATCCATAAAATACACATTTATATTAAAAGTTATTTGGGAACTGAGTTTTAACTAGTTTTAATTGACAAAAGCTAGGTGACAATGAGAAAGCGTTGAAGCAGAATTAGGTACAGACATAGCCTTGAAAGTTCTGCTATTTCAGCTTGCCCAGAATTCTGTTTCTTTTCTCTGCTCCTTAATCTTGAAATTAATGAGACCCTGAAATGAAGAATTTGTTAGAAATGTTTTGTGATAACAAGAAACTGCCAGCTGGCTTTTAGACATCATATAACCTTTCTTAGATAATTCAATAAGAAATGGCAAAAAAAATTAAAAGGCAGTTTTCAAAATATAAGTACAATTGAAAAAAGATTTTTCTGAGGCTACTTGAGTAAATTCAGATAGGAAAGGCATTATAACATTAATGTACAAGAAGGGGTATCTGTTTATGTGTCTGCTTTCATACAACACTTCTAAAGAAAGGAGTGATTATCTACACATCCTGAACAAACATAGATATTTCTGAAGTGTTGCTACAGAAGTAGTAGAAAGCAGACAGAGGATCTAAGAATTTAACAAAATTATCCTAAAAGTTTCATATAATCCTAAAAATTTTTTTTAAAAAATTGCATAAACTATTTGGAGAAAAGTCACTTCACTGCTGCTGCACAATGGTGACTCTAGCACTATTGGACCTACTACAGTAGAGCTGTAGGTAGTAGAGCTGCAGATAAAATTTCATTGGTATGCTTCCACATTCAGTGAAGCAGTCATGGAAAAGTTACACCTTTGAACAATCTACACAGTGCTTACTGACAATACTCTGCTTTAAGATACTGAAGGGTGTTATAAAACTTGATCCAAGCATTTACTCTCTATAGACTGCTTACAAGCATCAATCACATTTGTGACTTGTGACTGCAAGTGAAGCTTAGGACACTGAAAAATAAAATTAACAATTCTAGTCACCTGGCTCACTTTAGTTATGATCACAAACAGGCTAGCTAGCTTACTGTTTATTAGCCACTTGAAAGACCTGGAATGTAAACACTTAATGAATTTGAAACTATGGACTGAACCTATGCCCACAGGAGTTTGCATGTTTGCATTCCACTTGTGTAGTTACTTCATAATGGGTTACCACTGCATTTCTGTATCACAGCTGTTAGCAGCAATAAAGCCTGAAAACTTCCATACGAAAACTTCTGCATTCCTTTGAAATTGAACTTTCTCTACTTGCCTGAAGCTACCCCATCTTACAACCTACCTAACATTTTTGATCTACAGATGCCAGAAATACATGGTCTAGACCAGTTTAAAGGCCCATATAGTACACAGAAACTGCTGGTCAGAGGAAAAAAAGATTTTTACGTCTAAAATGTGTTTCAATTTTTGCCCATCTTTCTCTTTTTTGCCAATCATCTCTTTCATTGAAATCTCTTTATTTCTTGTCTAAGATAAAGTATTAGTTGGGGGAAACTATAACTGATAGAATCTGGCTCTTTGTGACATAAATTGTGACTTTATTGACAAAATCTGCACATCTGTATCAGACTTTTCAGAAAGAGCAGTGATTTTCCTTAACTCTCAAACTGCATCTTTTTATATCACACTGACAATGGCTGCACTTCAATGACGTTTCCAGCCTGCTTTGTCTTATCTATACTGACAGCTGGTTTAAAGTTTACAGTGCTGTAGCATATGGGCATCTGCACTTTAATGCCCTGAAGTTTTTTCTGCTCTATAATACTTACAGAAAAGATTCATGGTAACCAAAGAATAAAAGAATAGTAAGAAATGTTCAAAGTTATGGATATGCTTAAGGAGTGCAATACTAATGGCATCTACTGAGGGTCACAACAATCCACAGGATAAATATGTCCATTACAGGGGAAATGTAAATGGAAATTAAATTACTCTTATTAGTCATTCAGAAACAATTAAAAATGTTAAAAATGCTCCTCTATAATGAAATTTTAGTCACACAGTGACAGTCTTGCCCGCTAATGATACATTTAACATCTAAATACAGTATTAAATGCCATAAAAATTAAAGGCTCTGAAGGGACACAGTAGCCAACATAATATTCCATCCACAAATATCTAAAGCAACACCATTCTGCAGTTTCTAAGTGTTCTGCTCCAAAATACCTCAAGTTTGACTGATGGAAACCAAGTTCGTGCTATTTCTGTTCATGACAGTAGAAGAAAATAGAATGTTTGAAATAAAGACCAGTGCACAGTATTCACATTACTGACTTCAGGCAAATAACTGAGGTGAATGAGGCAACAAACACTTCTAAAGGACAGTTCAGGTACCCTATTTTAGAAGTCAGATATTCTCACCACTCCAATTACTACAGAAACAATGAAGGCTTGCTGGGCCTCTGATGTTAGCATTGAAGTAAGATACATAAACTGTGCAATGATAATTCTGGTCCTAAGCAGCAGCAAATAAAAACTATGTCAGCTTAAAAAAACCCACAACAAAACCCAAACCAAACCAAACCGGAAAAAAGAAAGAAGGACCCAAAAGACCTTACTCTGGATGAACTCATAACTCTAGAGTAACTACATAACTAAGTGGATTTTAGACCAAGAATTTAAAGGTAGTATTTCTACACATCCTAATTCTGAAACTGGCAAATGTCAGAGGATCTGAATATTGGCTAATGAGGACAAAATATCTTTGGAGTCTAAAGGGAGAATCCCTCATCCTGCCACAGTACAGTTCACATATCTAATCCTTTATTTGCATATTAACCTTAGATATAACAGCAATTTCCACACCAGTTGGATTTCACCCCAGTTTTATTGGGGAAAAATAGACAGCCTAAGTGTGTGACATTGTGGCTGCACTACATGAGCCTGGAAAACACTCATTGAAAAGCAAAGTACAAGTAGGAAGGGTTGTGCATCTCTGGCTAGTACAGAAGCAGTAAGCAGGCATCACTTACAGCAGGTTTGAAGTCTCATGCTCGTGGGAATGGCCACTGGGAATAAAGTGAATCTATGGGATATCAAGGAATCTGGACCATTCTTTTTAATTTCTCTTTCTTCAACTTAATTTATTCTAGTCTCACACTCTGCTGACTTATGTGACTAAAATTGTATCTTGAATTCTTTTGTAACTTAACAAACATTACATTTACTTTTGGAATGATTTAGAAATTTCACATATAAAAAATTTTGATGTAAATTACAGTCCAGTTGGGTTGGCATTTTTTAGGTTTCTAACATATTTCATAAGATTTTGAATTCAGCTGTATTTTTGGAGCATGAATCTGACCCACTACAGTTCCACTGGCTTTAACTGATTTCATTTCACTAATATGGCTTTGCTCATACTTGTGGCCATCACACACTGTAATCTATCAGCTGATATTTCTCATCTAGTACTCTACACCTAGCAAGAAATAATTTTTTTCTTTGAGCCCACTTGTGCATTTCAAACAATATTCTCAGTGAACTATAGTGGTCAGTTTTTGAGGCTCTGGCAATAGGATTTCTACAAGATTATTTCAGGTTTTATATCCATGTCATTAACCCTTATACTGTCTTCAGGCTTTTCTTCATGTACCATTCAAAATTCACCAGCTGTCATCTGTCTTCAGACTCCTAATACCTGTATTTCTCCCTCATGATCTTTATTTACCTTAGCAGCCCCTTACTGCCATTTGCTGTCCATCTGTCTTTGATATTCTGTTTACCCTCCTTTGGAACTTTATCAGATATCAAAACTGTCAGCACCTTCTTTGCTTAATCCCTAACTACTTTAAAACCATGTCTCAAGCTTCTTCTGACCTGACCAAATAACATTACTGTTTTTCTCTCGGCTTCTCTGTGAAATTGAGTCAAGTAGCAGCTTCAAATTCTCAGACAGTTTGCTTGCTCTGTCATCTAACTACGTGACTGCAGTGGAGAGTTCATTTCTCTCTTTCAGACAGGAAAATTTGAGAGAGGGGGATCCAGTTTGAAGGGATCTGGTTTACCCAGTCCACTCTGCCTGTAAACTGTGCCCAGCTGGTTTGGATGGTCTTGTGCTCACCTTGCCCATAGCTATTAGTTTCTCAAGCAGACTTGGCTGTGTCCAGATACATGCCATGCCAACCCTCTGGCATGGCAAAAGATAATTATTTTTGTATTCTTTGATTTAATTGCCTAAAATAAAGAGGGTTCCACATTGTAACCTGTAAAAGTATTTGTGTAGGGTAACTCTTCTAGTGAGTATTAAATGCACCTGTTCTGAGGCAGGAGGGTGTGCGAGAGCTCTGGACCAGCTGTAATGGCATTTGAGGAAACCCTGGGTAGCAGGAGCCAAAGCACATGTGGGCAGCATGTTCAGCATCTCTGGAAGAACTCTTGAGCCTGTGTGGTCAACTGTGGCCACATTCTCATAGAGAGATTCAGCTGACTCACTTCAGAAGGGAACCCAGGGGGCAAATTAGACTATATAATGGGAAGTTAATAGATCCTGGGAGCAAAACAGTGTAGGTGTTCCCTGAAGAATCACCCTCCAATTTCACATCTCTATAACCACACCATTAATGGTACTAATTGGAACACATATTGAATTCTTTGGTAGATGAGCCAAGAATCGAAACAAGCATGACAAAGAGACTACATTCAACCTTTACAGTGAGTCAGGATAGAATACATTTCATATAATGCCTGAAACGTTACCAAGGGACTTTTATCAGTCCATTAATTTTCAGTTCAAGGGAAATTATTTACTTAATATACAAAAAACCCCCCCTGTATAAAATATCCAAATTCCTGTACAAAACTTTTCAACTATAGGACTGAAACATACTTCATATCCATATTGTGTTAAGGTGACTTTGCTATCACTGAAGCTTACGCTGCAATGAAGAAGTGAAATAATTTTTTTGCATACTCAGTAGCCTGAAATTTAGAGCAAATCTGGCTTACTATTCATGAAGCTTGGCCATAAGAGGGTAGAAAATAGTTGAATAAAATGCCTGTATCTCTAGTGCAGTGCATTTGTTTTCTAGGTAAGGATATTGTTTGCTAGAACCCAAGGAGAAAAACTAGTAATTCAGGTTTTTTATTCTAACAAGACTAACATTTTAAAATAGGGATTATATTTTACATCTATTATGATTTTCAGTTAATCCCTTATCAAATCTGCTGTATAGGACAAAAAATGTTATTTTCAGAGTTTTAAAAGAACTGTCTTTGTGTACTTGATATATACAGGGCTAACATACTGCACATATGCTGAAGCTGCAAGCCCAGTCAGTTATGGTGTGACAACACTCATGGCTCAGTACTCCAGTATATGTTAGATATGTAATTCCAGAGACTTTTCATCACATCATTAAATTGTAAGTATTATCTTGCTTAGAAAAACTCAGCTAAGTCTGACAGCTTCTTGCTGAAAAATGACCACTTCAAGGAAATGCTTCATTTATCTACTATTGAAAGAAAAACATCTCCCCTTCAGAAGCCAGATAACAGCAGATCATCAAATAATGTGTTACAATCTGCATAAGGTGGGATGAAATATCTTTATAAAGATGGTGATTTTCTGTATCACTTAGTCACATTTGTTCCCCAAAGTTTTTGAAATATAAATTATTTATATTAATTGATAGTAATGTGGTTTAAACATTGGATATAATTTCAACGTACAGTACAAAGGTATTCAGATAATTTAAAGTTTCTAATAAATAACATCATTTGCTATAAATACAAGAAGCAACAAGCCTGTATTAACCTCAAATAATTTTAGCTTAATATCACTCTTATTTATTGCACACCACACTCATAGACAATAAAAGCTCACAGTGGAAGCATTTGTATTTGATAATTAACAGACTACCTCATAAGTCATATGAACAACACTTTTATTATTGTTTCACCTCTAGTATTAGTTGGATTTGATGTATGAATAAATCTTAAGTAGTTTTTGTAATTCTATTTGTTCATAGTGTGGTGGGTTGACCATGACTGGATGCCAGATGCCCACCAAAGCCCACTCTATAACTTCCCCGCCTCAACTGAACAGGGGGGAGAAAAATATTATGAAAGGCTTGTAGGCTGAGCTAAGGACAGAGAGAGATCATCCACCAGTTACTGGCACAGGCAAAACAGGCTAGACGTGTGGGAAAAAACCCTAATTTTAATTTATTACCAGCCAGAGAAGAGGATAAGGAGAAATAAAACCATATCTTAAAACATCTCCCCCCACCCCTCCCGTCTTCCTGGGCTTAATTTTTTTCCCGATTTCTACCTCCTCCCCTCAGTGGCACAGAGGGACAGGGAATAGGGGTTGGGGTCAGTTCATCACACGTTGTTTCTGCCGCTCCTTTCTACTTAGGGAGAGGACTCCTTCCCCCGCACCAGCGTGGGGTCCCTCTCACGGGAGACAGTCCTCCATGAACTTCTCCAACATGAGTCCTTCCCATGACTGACAGCTCTTCATGAACCGCTCCAGTCTGGGTCCATTCCATGGGGTGCAGTCCTTCAGGAAGGGACTGCTCCAGCGCAGGTCCCCCACGGGGTCACAAGTCCTGCCAGCAAACCTGCTCCAGCGTGGGCTCCTCTCTCCATGGGACCACAGGTCCTGACAGGAACCTGCTCCAGCGCGGGCTTCCCATGGGGTCACAGCCTCCTTCAGGCATCCACCTGCTCTGGTGTGGGGTCCTCCATGGGCTACAGGTGGTCACCTGCTCCATCATGGACCTCCATGGGCTGCAGGGGGACAGCCTGCCGCACCATGGTCTTCATCACAAGTTACAGGGGAGGTTCTACTCCGATGCCTGGAGCACCTCCTCTCCCTCCTTCCTCACTGACCTTGGTGTCTACAGAGTTGTTTCTCTCACATCTCACTCCTCTCTCTCCAGCTGCAAAATGCGAAGGTTTTTTCCCCCCCCCCCCCCTTTCCCTTTTTCTTATGCTATCACGGAGGCATTACCATCATTACTGATTGGCTCGGCCTTTGCCAGTGATGGGTCCATCTTGTAGCCGGCTGGCATTGGCTGTGTCAGACATGGGGGAAGCTTCTGGCAGCTTCCCACAGAAGCCACCCCTGTGCCCCACCCCCACTACGGAAAACTTGCCACGCAAACCCAGTACACATAGTTTTTTTAAATTATAGTCAATAATTTCTTAACCAATTTTAACATAGTACCTGGGTGAAAACACTCATGCACAAGAGATATTCATGAATAGACAGTAAAATACATCCTAAATAGAGCCCAAAAATAAACGCAATACAGAAAATATCAAATCTCTAAGAGGGTGAATATTCTGATGTGCTGTGCTTTTAGTCACATTACCCAAGCAGCCTGTGACTAAGATAAATCTACCCTGTGCCTCTTCTAAGAAATGACAAATGGAGCAGTCCTTTCCTAATCAATTTGTGGAACTGTCAACATCAATAGTGCTCCTGCTTTCATCTCTGGGTAAACAAGAGGTAAAGTTGTCCACTTTTTTTTCTGAACTGCTGTAAAATGGACTTAAAACACAATGTTGATATGTGGACTGTGATTTTCAGAAACTGTTGTGTGCAAAAATTACAGGAGTCAAATACACTTAGCACCCCTTGCCTACCACAGCCTGATACAGAAGTTTAAAGCTGTGCCTTGAATATCAGACTTGGGATCTTTGTTTTGGTCTTATTATAAAATGGATCCTGAGACAGAGAGGTCGCTCTCTCCTCATCCCTCCAGGTAAAACAGCCATGAGTACAGATTAAGGTCTTCATATACAAGCACATGTCACTGAGATTGTTGTTGACTACTTTCAGTTACCATCAGGATAGATGTTCTGCCGCTGAAAGTCTTGAAGCTTCAGCTTAAAGATTTTTGGAGTTTTATGACTTCAGTTTACAGTCCAGTATCACAATACCTCTCTAAACCAGCAGGATATGATGTTGTGACAACAGCTGTAACTTTTTAGTGACCCAGCACAACAAAATGAACATTCACTTTCAGTGTAACTTGTTAGTGTGTGCTACCAGAATGGAGCAGCTGTTTTTTCCCTCTAAAATCATGGGCAGAATGAACGTACAAATGGCTAACATCTGGTTGTACAACCAAATATTTTATTAATTTTTATATTACAAAATACGCTATCAATGGCTTAATTTTCATTCCAAATCTTTTTAATTGGTTAAAGCCCATGATCCTCTTCTTTCACATCTAAGTTGACTCAGTACACAGTCTGTAACTGCTATATTGAAATTAATCTCCTCTAATTCTGTTCTCTTTCTTCCACTAAAAGATAAGCATTTGCAACATCTCTATTTTTCTTTAGGAAAGACTTATGGTCTCTCCTTCACCTTAAATTTTCCTCTGTATAATTTTGGATAATGATTTCCTTTTCAAAATGTGAATTTAAATTGTAAGAAAAGAGAGTAAATAGCATTTTAGTCCAATTAATTTTCCCATAATTATTATGTCCTTGAGTGGATTTTCTTTAATGTATCTTATTAGTATCACCATATGCAAAACAGAAGCTTATTCAGATGCGTTTTCATTTTTGTCTTGGTATTGTAAACGTAGTTGTACTAAAATGGGAGGGGAACTACAGAGGCAGTGTAGTACCTTGTCAAAAGTTTTTATAAACACCAGGTATCAGGAATAACCAGCATAAAAGTATGCATTCAAATTGTACACAGATTTTAGGCAACAGAACATGAAAACCTGATTATTTTTGCTGAGAGCATTTGCCTGGCAATATGTGATGTTCCTTGCATCACTTCCAGCCAAAGTAACTAACCTCAGTCGCCAGGTATGTTTGTGGCTTAGTTCCAGTTTCCTGCTTGAATGACTGAACTGGAAAGGACTGTCCAGATATTAGAGTGTGTATGTAAACCACAGACTTTCCATCTGACCTTGGACTGAACATGTAGGCTGAAATCCTGCCCCTCAGAATTTTGTCAAAGTTTTTATGCCTATTACTGTCTACTGCTGACTAGTATTAAAGGCATATAATTAATCTGAGCTAAGTGATGTTGGGTTTTATCTCCTTGTACCTTAGTTTTGAAGCTGAAAATAACATAATTACTGAATTGTATAGGTTGTTGTGAGGAGAGATATTAAAGATGATTACATACTTGAATATATGGATTAAGGAACATAAAAGAATCTTAAGATCAACTGAAAGACTATCCATATCTTAGTACCTCCCTCTCATTAACCCCTATCTCACAAGAGCTTGTTTTCTCCTGCACTGTCACAGTAGGAGAAAAGAATACAAGGGATAATGAGGGCAGGAGGGCTAAAACCACAGCAGGGTGAAGCAGTGCTGTTGCGTCTGGAACACGGCAGACAGTCCTAAACTCAGGTTCCTTGGCTGAAGGTGGTACACCAGAGACAGCCTGGTACTCTGGGTTGTAGCAGCCTAGCACTTCAGGAGGCATAGTTCTTTGGGAGCAGAGGGCCTGTTCCTTTCTATAATCTACAAGGGAAGATCCTTTCCCCACATTCACATCAAGGCTTTCTTCACTTCTGTATCTAGCAGCAGGGATCAGTAAAGATAGCTGGATGTTTGACAAAATCTTAATTACAGCGCAAAGCCAAACTAATTCCCAGTTCTCTCCTTCTCTGCACTTCCTTCTTTGCAAATGATAATTGCTGAAGTGGCATTTCATAAGAGGATTCTGCCTGTGACATTCAAGCATACTGTCATTTGAAAGAGGACTAAAGATACACTAAGACAACACAGCATCTCCCTGGACAGTACAATCTGGTCATTCTATTATATACCCTTCACTAGAAGCAGTGGAATGAAAATAGCCCTAATCTGAGGGGGGAAAAAATTATTGTTTGTGAAGCTCCGATTGTCTCCTCTTGAACCCTTTCCTCCTGCCAAGCACTTAGTATGTCCCAGCAATTCTATTAATCATGGCTTTTTTAAAATCTGGGTGCCATACAACAAGGCCATTGTGACAGAATAGGAGGATAATATGAGACATGCAGTCCAACAGACCATGGTAGTTTTCAGATGCCTAAGGATTATGTCATTATATCACGTTTGAAAAAAAGATAGATAATCTCAGTATGAATATGGTGGCTGGGTGAATCAACATCACAGATGCTTGAACCCAAGGCTCTTTAGAAAAAAATGTACAGCTAAAGAAACGTCATTTCTATCTAAAGCTCCTTATGACCTTATTTTCCAACAGGTAGACATAGAGTATGATGAGTTAACACTTCTAGCTCCTGGAAATACCATGGTCTTAATTTTCAATTACTGATTCCACAAAGAGTACACTGTAGTGATATGGTGAAAGTGAGTGTAGCTCTACAAAACAGCTCTTCATTAAGATTAGAAAGGAAAAAAGAAACAAACATAAACCAAAACAGTTTTACTTAACAAGGCTATCCCCACTTAATTTAAATTCAGAATTACAATTTAAAAAGATAGACAACAGTCCATTTACATTTCTGCATTATCTTCATTTTCTAAAACATTAAGAAAGTCAATTTAATCATATCTGAAGATAAGAAGTTTGGACGATTTAAGGGAATGAGATTAAAAAAATATAAAACAAAACTACCACTGCATAGTACAAAGATCTGCAGTAGCTTTTAAATTCTGTTCAAGTACATCCTTCTCAGCTATCCTAGATTTCAGAATCCAGTGCCGTCGTTTTAAAAAGGAATAAAGTATATTCTTCAGTCTTCACTATGAATCATCAGTTTGCATTTTTTTTTTTTAAAGCAAAAAAAATCCCCATTAGAGAGTTTAAAGCATAGAGAGAAAGGGACGCATGGGGACATGGAGGAGGATGCTTGAAACATCCAAAAGAATCTTTGATCTTTACTGTGAATTGATCTTGTGATTTTTGAATCACATAAGAACATTAAAGTATCTTTTTTATTCACTTCAGTAGACTTGGATCAGACCCTTAAAGCCTTGTCAGATAATTAATGCTCTACAATGCAGCTAGCAAAATTTTGGAGCGATATTACTATTTTGACCTTTATTCCTTTTTCTCAGCTGCAATAAAAGCAGATCACTGTCTAGATTGTTAAATCTTATAAATGCAAACAGAAAGACATATATTTATGTTATGTTTTTATTTTAAAAGCAATCTTTGTTTTCAAGCCAAATTTCTGTGGATTGGTACTCATCATATTCTGAACAAAGTTAGATCCTCCTACCTTGAAAAGATTCCAAGTCAGGCAGGCAAAATTGATTGCCTATCATTTTTAGCATCTTGTTTCTTGATACTGAAAAATATGCACACAGCCTGCTAGATAACTTGTATCTGAAATTTAGGCTGAAAAAAAAAAAAAAAGGTTTTTTCTTTATCATGGGAATTATAAGTAAGAGGTACTTACAAACTATAGAACTTAATTGTACATTACTAAATACAACTTAATTGTAAAGCAGTAAGAGGCTTACCATAAGCTTTTAGTGAAAATATAAATCTAAGAAGCTCATTTGAAGCATTTATATTTTGCTATGATAAAATAAAATGGAAAATGTACATTTCCTGCTCCCCAGAGTTTTTTGTATTTGTAACTGTTGCATTCTCAGCTAACTTCTTTGTAGCTATCTAGATAATACTGAATCCACAATTTTGTTCCTTGGCTCTTTTGTTGTGAAATATTGGAGCAGTCACAGAATTTTAATACTTTTTAAAAAATTAACACTTACTATACCCTCATTCATTGTGCCCAAGTTTAGTACTAGTTCTGTAGATTAGTGCAAATTAATACTGGAACATATTCCAGGGCTGCAGAGCTAGGATGCTGCATCTGCTTAGCTAAGAGGTAAGTATGCCGGACACAATATTCATGAGGGGAAAGGGAAAACATATGGAAACACTTCTTGCAGAGTTCTGCAAACTTCTGCCAAAGCCCCAAAGTTTTGATGAGAAGGAAGAGTCTGTTCTAAACCATGAGAGGATTATAAAATGGAAAACAATGTAATCTGAAGAAGCAGGGAGATAGTAGTAAGTGTTCTACATTTCTAAAAGTTAATTTTTTCATTCTTTTGAAAAGTCTGGTGAAATTTAGAAGAGTAACCAAACAACGGGAAGAATGTAAAAAATACATTCCAATTGACTATGGAAAGACTGAAGTTGAGAAAGATCTACAGACACATCCAGAGCTTCCGTTAATGGGAAGAGGCATATTCAGTACACTGGGAGAGCATAATGAAGAAGAAAAATCACTGAAATGCTGAGAAATTGGCGCAGGACAGAAAAATACTTCAGATCTAGGAAAGTTCCTTCAGATCTAGGAAAGAGAATCAAGAGAAAAAAAAAAAATGGATAAAGTGGATAGTTTTCAATCTGTAAGTAGGACCGTGAAAGATAACTAAAGAAGGATCATATCCCCTAATACTCTTCTATTGGAAAAAGTAAGGGTTTAAGAATACAACAATAGGTTATAAACCAGGTATCTAGGTACAAAACACCAGTGAAACATAGAAAATGAAAATCCTGTAAAGGTTTTGGCTTTGATAAAAATATTGTTACTCAAGTAGATACAGCCTATTGAAGTGTGACAGAATGGTCAAAATCCTATTATATTAGTAAAAAATGCTCATGTGTTTTTTCTTTATCCATATGCTCATAGACATCAGGGCACACAGTTGGTGAATAGCGTCCTGCAGAGCGTACCTGTGCCCCAGTATTGATATGGACAGCTGGATTATATTTATTATTTCTCTATACAAACCTAACAATCATAGTTTGAAATCTACAATATATAATAAAAAAAGAGAAAGTGTATATATATATATATGTATATATAAACCTATAAAAATAAAATTATTTGCATAATATACAATCTCTGAATTCACTCAAAGTTCCTTGAGAAGAGAATTACATTTTAGATAACTTCATAGTGGTTTACAGTTGATATTACATTATTTTGCCTAATTTGTGATTAAACACCTATGTGTTAATTCTTTATTTAATGCATCCTATACATCATAGGATACTCTTTGATCACAAAAAAAGAAATAGCATATAACATAATGAATTTGCTCTGGAGTGCAGACTGTTTCCGTATAAGACAGAAAGTAGAGGAATCAAAGCTAATATTGAAATATATGTAAGCATCAGTTACATCTGTGTATTCAAAAAGGAGAGAGTCAGAACCAGAGGTAACACCTTCTTCAGTTACCTATTCTTCACAATATTGTGCAGAAATAAAGAAAATAAATGGCAGTGTCTCTCCACATAGAGCAGATTAACAAAATTAAAATATTTTTACAATGAAATGTACTGAATTTCTTGAAATGGTTTTTGAATTTTTGACTTTCCTTTTCTACAATACATCACAGAATATAAATAGATTAAACAAATACAAATGCTTCTGGACATAACAGTCCTCCCCCACCCTTCTCCCTCCTCAAAATCTAGGGCCAATTAACAGTTATGTTTTCCACAGCATGCTCATCCACTTCATTATTTTTCCTTAAGGTAACCATTACTATGGTTTCCAGAGTCACAGTCCTTCACATAAAAAAATACCAGAAAATTTTAAATCCCAGCAATGTGGGTAGAAATTTAAAACAAATTAATGCAAGTTAGATATAAAGTACATTTTCCATCAAGAGTAATTGATTAGAATAAATAATCAAAAGGTGGATTTTCCATTTCCATTTGTTTCCACTTATATATTCAGTAGCTTTTTGGAAGATACCTAGTGTCAGACTCAGTTCTGTGTTACCTGAATTCAGGGATATATGAATAAATTATTGAAGCCATGTTACACAAGCAAATATATGAAATGATGTAACTATAACTATCCCTTGTTATGTCAGGATATACGAAAGCCTTATATGGGGTTTAAGTGAAAGACATGAGATTACTGAACCAAGAGAAACTTTTCAGTCAAGGAAAAAATCAAATAAAACCCAGTAAATACAGGTCAGTTTTAGGTGATATGCAAGAATACTGAAGTACTACACGACATCTCCTTATCCACCAAAATGGACCAAATAAGAAAAGTAACAGTAAATATGATGGGCTTGTGGCATTATCAGAATTTAGTTATTCAGCATAAGTTTTCATACAGGTGAGCTCTTGAACCTATTTTTAAGGACGTTAATAAAAAATTGGCCTGATTTTAAAAACATCAGTTCCAGCAGCTCTGGGGAACTGAAAAAAACAAAATATTCCCACTCAAGAGGCAAAACAGCAATGCATTTAAAGACTACCAGTCACTGAAATTTAAGACTTCTACAGTTGTATTTGACAATTTTAGCTAAATAAGTGGCCAAATATTTCATAATTATGCTTGTATCTCTTCAAGGAGATAATGTTCTGTAAATATTATGTCATTGGTAGCTGTTGTTTTGCTTGTTGTCAGGAGAGCTAATAAAACTACCTAGCAGGCAGACCTCAGCCTCTTCGAGCTACTGCCTGTTAGTTTTCACATCTCATGTTTTTGCCTCTTAGGCCTACCCTGACAAAATATTTCAATTGAGACTCTGTGTGCATTTTGTATGAAAATTTAAGAATGAGTAGTATAATTCTTCTTCATATACATGCATGCAGCAGTATTTGGACCACAGCGTAAGGCGTTTTTGCACCATTTTTTGGTTAGCTTTCAGGTTTGTGACATATTAATAAATGTTAACAGTAGAAACCAGAGTTTACAGAACAGGAGAAAAAAGCCTATACCTTTGGCAAATGTCCCAAATTTACCTAGTACAAGAAATTTACAATAGGCTGACTAAATAAGTACCATTTGGAGTACCTTGTAAAGGGCAGTAAATTAAATTCATGAAGGATTAGGAAAGCAAGAAAGATATTTCAGATGCAAACATATCTAGGGCTAGGAAATGTTGATGCCTATACTGCTGGCTGAGTAGCAGATGAAGCAACACATGGAGAAACGGACACTAGACTTAATGATGAAAATTTATATGGATGAAGCAAGGTAAAATTTATAAAACAAATGCATGTTATCCATAATATTAACTACAAAACTTATTCACAAATTATAAAATTCCACCAAAACAGCGCAGCTTGCTATTTAGCACTCAAAAATCCATGAAATCTCAATTTGCTCCTTTTTTTTGTCCCCACATTTTGAAGGTTGTATAAATACAGGTTATTTCATACCTTCAGTCCTAACCCTTTCCACCTCCTTTTCCTCTCTTTTGCATACCCATATATGTATACAAATATCTTAAAGTTTTGTATAAGGAAATTAAACATAACCAAGCATTTTTAGGGAAAAAAAAAGGGTAAACAAAAACCAAACCAGACATTCCATCTGGAGAAACAAAATTATTCAAAAAGCTAAGGTCTTTCTCAACCATTATCTTTCAGAGTTAAGAACACTGCTCTTGCAGGTTCTACTTGTGTGTTTCTGACTAGCTATTAAAACTTGAGCAAAGAAGCTCATTTAACCTGAAAACAGTTCAGAATTGTTTTAGTTCTTTGCCAGCATAATGAATCACTGATTATGTTGATGACAACTCTGCTGGATATATTGGAGTATAAGCATAGATACCTGATGTATAGAAAGAACACAGACAATACTGAAATCTTCAGATTACATTAGATTTATGTATAGGTCTATGTATATATTGCTGTGCCTAGGCACAAATGGTATCAGCATCAAAAAAACAATATAGATAAAAATAAGTTAAAAGGTCTGAATCTATATATTTATAATATATACACACAATATAAACACACATGCCATATCCGCATATACCATAGAAACAACATACCATAGAAACAATAACCTTTAATCTAGATATTTTAGACTGGCCTTTCCAAAATATGGGACTCGCTTTCTACCAGCTTAGTTCTGCAAAGGAAAATATAATTCATCTTAGATGGTGAAAGAAAATTAAAATAGGTGAAGTGAAGCAGGCACATTATCTCTATAGGTTATAGTAAATCCTAAATTCCCTGTTTTTCTTCTTTCAAAGGACATGATTTGTGTAAGACCACACTTGGGTAAAACCTGCTGAGTCTACCAATATTTTCTTATATCACTTTTTTTCCTAGAGATATTAAAAACATTTTGAACAGCAGATGTTCAATGAAAACATATCTAGTTGCAGTCTTATCATAAAATGTTGTGAACTGGAAGGGACCCACAAGGATCATCAAGTCCAACTCCTGCCCTAGCATAGGACTGCTGCAAGATTCAGACCATGTGTCTGAGGGCCTTGTCCAAATGCTTCATGAATATTATCAGGCTTGGTGCCATAACCCTGGGGTATGTCCCTCCCTGGGGACCCTGTTCCAGTGCTCCACCACCCTCTGAGTGAAGAACCTTCTCCTAATATCCAAACTAAACTTGTCCTGGCACATCTTCCTGCCATTTCCCCTGGTCCTATCATTGGTCACCAGAGAGAAGAGATCAGAACCCACCTCTCCTCTTCCCCTTGTGAGGAAGTTATAGACCACGATGAGATCTCCTCTCAGTCTCCTCCAGGCTGAACAAACCAAATTACTTCAGCCTCTCCTCATACGGCTTCCCCTCTAAGCCTTTCACCAATTTATAGGCCTCCTCTGGACAATCTCCAGTAGCTTTATATCCTTTTTATACTGTGGTGCCCCAAACTGCACACAGTACTCAAGGTGAGGCTGCACCAGTGCAGAGTAGAGTGGGACGATCACCTCCCTTGACAGGCTCGCAGTGCAGTGCTTGATGCGTCTCAAGACACGGTTGGCCCCCTTGGCTGCCAGGGCAGACTGTTGGCTCATGTTCAACTTGCCATTGACCAGAACCCCCAGGTCCATCTCTGCAGGGCTCCCTCTCCAGCCTCTCATTCCCCAGTCTGTGTGTGTGTCCAGGGTTGCCATGTCCCAGGTGCAAACTCCAGCATTTGCCCTTGTTAAAATTCACACAGTTGGTGATTACCCATCTCACTAATTTATCTAGATCTCTCTACAGGGCCTCTCTGCCCTCGAGAGTGTCCACAGGACCTCCCATTTTGGTGTCATTGGTGAAATTAGTTAGCAGTCCTTCAAGTCCTATCAGTCCAAGTCATTGATGAAGACATTACAGAGCACGGGACCCAGGATGGATCCCTGCAGGACCCCACTGGTAACCAGTCTCCAGCCCGATGTAACCCCATTGACTAGAACCCTTCGAGCCCAACCTGTCAGTCAGTTCCTCACCCATAGCAGTATGTGTTTATTCAGCTGTATCCTGGACATTTTATGCAGGAGGATACTGTGAGAGACAGTATCAAAGGTTTTACTGAAGTCCAAAAATATTACATTGACTGTCTTCCCTTGGTCAACTAGGTGGGTAACCTTGTCATAGAAAGAAATTAGGTTTGTTAAGCAGGACTTTCCTCTCATTAACCCATGTTGGCTGGAACCAGTGGCTGCATTGTCTTCCAGGTAGTTTTTGATAACTCCCAGAATAATCTTCTCCATAATTTTGCCAGGCACAGAAGTGAGACTTACAGGCCTGTAGGTCCCAGAGTCTTTCCTGTTGCCCTTGAAGACTGGGACATTTGTCAACTTCTAGTCAACTGGGACCTCTCCAAATTTCAAAGAGCATTGAAAGATCATTGAGAGAGGACTTGCTATGACATTTGTATGCTAGTCTTTGTAGAATACAGAATAAGTAAACTCTTTATGATTTCTCTCATATTGATCACATAATTACTGATAATTCTTTCTAAGAGGAAAGAGTCCTTCTGGAGGGACTGCACACTTGTGGAAACTATAAGCAGTCTAATTGATAATTTTCTAGAAATTATAACCTATTTTGCATATACTCATAATTAACTTGAGAAGAAGTATTTTTCTTGGGTAAGAATATGATGTGTGTTGACCAAGATTATAAATAATTTTACGTATTTTCTGTCATACTTAGTTTTGTTTACAGCCTAGCTTTTACAAATGTATCAGAAACCATTTCTTTAGCTGAAAAACTTTGATAGTGAACACTTTAAATGAGAAAATGCTATATTTTAAAGATAGAATCATTAAGTTTCTTAACTTTAGATTTTTATTTCCTAGGTTTACACAATTTAGAAAAACTCTTTTTCATATCTATCCTCTGGTCCACTATTTAACAAAAAAAAAAAAAAAGAAAAAATAGTGTTTTTCAAAAGCAACACATGTAGAACACTGTATTTATTCTCCCTTGTTTTCTAACTAGAAAACAGTAGGAACACAGTCTATAATTTTTGTCTCTTATGCCTAGCAAACTTTCTGCAGTAAGTAATGGATAGTGTATTTTTCCCCCATTTCTTTGTCACCATCTTTTTTATTCCTCCTAAGGTAATTTTGCAAACATCATTCCTTGAAAGACAACACATCGACAAATGTTTGATTTCATGGAACACTAGAAAGATTTTACTAGAGTGGGTACTTGTATTACAGTAATGTCTTTTAAGAAGAACATTTTTTATTATAGGAAATATCTGTATTTAAAAGGACTGAAATAAACTAAAAACTTTGAAATAATCTTAGTAATTCAAAGACCTAAATTGCATCTTTCTGAAAGAACACAATTAGTATATTTGAGAAAAAAGGAGAGGAGAATTTAAAAGATGGACTTGAAGAAGTTATTGTTTAATAACTGAAAATGCATTGCAAGTTTTCAATAAAGACATGATGGGTTTTGAAAATGCTACTTGTTAAACTGAAGACTATGCTCTGAAGATATATAAAAAATGTCTGCAGATGCACTGCATGTATCTTGCAGTGTACACTGCAAAAGACATGTGAGGGAATGTCACATTCAAACTTTTGCAGAACACAGATTTGAAAGCATACAAAGGCTTGCTGTCCCCTGATAAAATACCTTTAATTTCAAACATACCTATATTCTGTAGTAAATCTGTTGATCTTTCAAATTAGTCCTTTTAAAATTACACTTATCTTAAAACAAGGTTTTCTACTCAAACTGTTAAATAAAGTAATTATTTATTACCCTAATGGTACATAAGAGCCAGTTTTAGCATCAGACACCCTAGCAATATGTTGGTTCAATAATTCATTCAATTAATAACATAAGTTATTGTGGAGACTTGCATTCAACTAAAACATTTATTAATGCATTCTCAAAAGAAGTTTACATTCTTAAACTTTTGAGAAACAATGACATTTCAGTCAACTGCCTTTCCCAGTATTTTACAGCTGTAATGATTATTCAATATGTTAACACATAAGAGAAAATGTTATCAGTAAAGATTGTCCCAGCGGGGGCTTAAACCGAAGTTCCTTTTTATGAAGGAGTCAGATAAGCAAGGCCTACACTAAAACTTTATTTCTAGAATTATATTTCTTTAAATTTATCCTAAATCAGATTTTTTTCTAAAACGTAATTAATATAAGTTGATACAGATCTTACAAGATGGTGATGTCCTCTTACATGACTTTTTCTTTTTGGGCAGCTTTTTCCTCTACATTGACCCTGCCACTTTTAATAAGCCTACAATTCTAATTAAGGCTCTTATCAAACATTATTTAGAAGCCACCAATTATAACAGCTCAAAAATTGCAAAATCAATGTAGAATGTTGAATAAAAACAAATAAAAAAAAGCTGCGTTCTAATGTCTAAATAAATACACGTGAGCAGTTGTGATTTGGGTTTAAAATTACAAATTAATTAAATTTTGATAATAATAATTGCTTTTCATCTGCTGTGACATTCTTTGCTTTATAGTTAATTTTCTTGGCATTCCAGTAGATGACAAACAGGAGGAATATTGTCAATATCTCTATAAGAAAAGTCAACAGAGCAGCTTTAACAAAATTCAAAAGCAAGGTTAATAAACTTATAAAAAAAAAGCAAGAGCATTTCAATACGCACATGATCCTGAGTCACACCACAAGGAGAGTTCCAGACAAACACAACAAACACATACATACAAAAAGAAAATCTACTGTCTAAAAGAGTAGCAGAGAAACACCACTTGCAATAGCTGTGGGCGAAACAACCATATTAAAGCTACAGCTGCTTCTCTAGCACAGCCTTGAAGGACTTTTTCAAGAGAACATGTGGGGAAAGGCTCCTCTGAAATAATAGACTTCTGTAGCAGTTCATTAGTTCAGCTGAACTCTTTTCTGCTGGATTACATAAAAATTTTCTTAACAACATCTTATCACTAAGATACCTGTTAGGAAAAGTGGCAAAGTCAACCTCAGTGGAAAACTGGTCTTGAAGTATTGCAGATTTGAGAATTGTAACCTAACGGGTGATGTTTCCTTGTTATTTCCTATGATTTCTTCCTTTCTGACTTTTAGAACAAATTTTCATTTCTGTTTAAAGTGCTGGTTTTGACCTCAATTTACAAAGAATGTTACACTACATCAGAGACTGTAATGCTTATTCAAAACTTTGGAATTTTCTGATATAACTGCTGCAGACACCTGCAGCACACTGGGGTAAACTCTGTACGTACTATTGTCATGGACATTTCACAGCTCTGCCAGAAATAACTTTGGGGAGTCCCAGTTTCATTGGGAAGAACCTGTATTTCTCCTGTTAAGATAAACTTAATATTGCTGTGTGATACTGCACTGAGGGGGAATGCAGATTCCATGGTATGAGTAAATGTGATTCTGTGAAATGGCAGGTTTATACAAGCCAGGACAAGAGGAAAGAAAAGCTGACTAGGTCAAAAAACTAATTAACTACTCTTGCTTAATATCTGAGACAGACATGCTTGTGAAGGTCTTAAGTTTTCTCCTGGAGCCAGCTTGGCAGTGTCCATGTTGCACTTTTAGAAATATTATTTTACTTTACTACCATTGTAGGATTTACATTCCTGAAGCAAATTTTTCAAAATCTCCTTATTTTCTCAGCAGCCTGAACAACTACACATTACAGTACAGTTCAGATTCCCAGAACAGTCAATCACGGCAGTGCAAGAACCATGAAAATCTGTCTGGATATCCACACTATCTCCCTTGGAGCTTCACACTACCACATCAGAAGTAGTTCTGATCCCTGATATTTGCCTCAGTTACTATAAGTATTTCAGTGCAATGCAGATATATTTTATCCCATTTTCAGTATAACTTAAGGTGAGCAGAGATACAGAGATACAGGATTCCTAGACACTTGAGGCAGTTCTCTACAATTCGGTAATTTTGAGGTTTTCTCCATTTAATTTTAAAACAGAACCAGATAAGAAGCATCATCAAAGCAGAAGGATGCATTGAATATGGTTCCATAAGTGTATGTTCTTAGTCCATAATTTCATATTGTCCTGGCAGACAAAATAAAGATCAGGTTTATTAAACTGGCATACTAGTAAAGATTGCAAATGCTCAGAATGCATGTGGATCTTGACAAATGGGAGATCTCGTCTGGAAAAAGAGATGCTCTTCATAAGAGGAAGATAAATTTGCTATACCTAGCAAGAATTTTAAAGTATATAAAAAACAGTTCTTCAAAAGTGGTTCTCGGGATTGTTATGGAGCCCTAGCTGAGCACATGCCATGATAATGTGTAAAATCAGTCACAGAATTACGATATAGAAACAGTCCTGTAATATATATGGTTAGTTATCTGCTCTTGTACTGGTGCTTTAGAACGGATATTAGGCACTAAGTGTCAATTGGAATACCCAAAAGAGAACAAGGAGAATGACACAAGATCTAGAAACAGGTCCTAAATGTGCAAAATTTCTTGTGCAGGGAGTTGGATAGATACTGAGAAAATATGGTAAGAGTATTCACTATATAAAAGAGTGCTGGGGAGTGCAAAGGAACAATCTCTTCTTGTCGTTTGGTTGGAACAGAACAAGAAATGATAGCAATATATTTCAGGAAGAAAGATTCAGATAAGATTTTAGGAAAAACTTTTAGCAGTAAAGACAGCCTAAGATGTCTCATTAGGACTACCTGTAAGGCTGAACCTCCAAACATTAATGGAGGCTATAATAGCAGCTTATGCAGCAACTGTAAAGAACAGAACAGCACAGTTGATGATGCCTGAAGACAGAAACAGAGGAGACGAGATGACCTTTCTGTGCCTGTCTTTTGTACAGAATCTGAATTGTGACTGAAGTTTAATCACATATGTGGCAAAACCTTATGCTTTTTAGTAGTGTGGGCTGGTGTGGGAGAAGGGAATAAACCCCCTAAAGTATAATTAGTGCATAAGCCCTACTAGTATACCAACATGGGCAGTATATACGTACATCTGTAAAGGACATCATTGTTAGTGTTGGGAACTGATCTCAGGACTTTTGTGGTAAAGTCTCAAGAGATACACAGACATCAGGGTCACTTTTAAGTTACTTGTTTTATCTTTAATTTCAGAAACCTGTCTAGAATGATTCATAAACATCTTGTGATTCTGAATATTTTTGTAGCATTGCCATGGCAACCTGATGTGATATAACAGATGCAGGGGATATAAAAGTCACAGAGATCTGACTATAAAGATGTTGAGACTTTTTTAAAGAGACAAAAAAAAGTTAAAATAACATATAAAATACATAAAATATAAAATGTATACCTGCAACTCCTAGGTGTTGCTAGGTAGCAGGGAAACCAGAATTTTCCATGTAGAAAATGCATTCTTATTCCTTCTAATGCTACTGGTTTTGACCTATCTCATTACAGAGTTGCAAAGGAAGTATATGTTTTAGAAATCATGATGAATACTGCGATTGTTGCTCTATCCCCACATGTGCACTGGGAAACCTTACTCTTATGTGTGCTTCCTTAAACTATAATTAATGAATAATATAGTATTACAAATTGTGGCAAGGCGTTAAGGGGGAAAAAGAAAGGCCTTTAACCTTTCACAATAAGTCTTAAGATATATGTAATGAAGAATGTATGGTCCAAATTGGAAAACCAATATTGTGAAACACTTAGCCTTGGACTTAGACATTAAAATCCTCCTGTCCTCTCCAATAGGTTGGTCACTGCTAGAAAACCCATCATTCTTACCAGCTATGACTTTAGTAGCTATCTATCAATAAATTTGTCCCATATTGCCTTAAAGTAATCATAAATATGGAGATTAGCATTTTTTTACCTGAAACATCAGTACCAGCATTTCCATCGCTATATGGGAAACTATGTAATGTCTGTTTAAAAAAAATATATTTATGCACAATCAAAAAAATAAATTTTTTAGTAGCTCTTGTGTTTTCTAATAAATCCATTATGAATTATTTTTAGCTAATTTGTAACAAATCACAACAGCAATTTAAACAAATAACTACTCCCTTTTTTTCCACAAACAAATTCTTCTATCTGCAAGGGTTCCATTCCCCTGAGATTAATAGGACAAAAATTTAATATATATCATTAACTGGAACTTCAGTTGTACAATTTTGTGTTTTCCTTAGTTTAACTTCTAATTAGATAACAAATGAAATAAAGGATTGTGATTAATTTACTCTATACTCTTCACTACTTAAACTTTTGTATGTGCATCTCATAGAGGTATTGTTTTCCAGAGTACTGAGCCCCATGGCTGTGAGAAAGGACTGGAAAAGAAAAATGTCATAGTTGCATATAGACAATCTCCACCTATTTATGGAAGCTATAACACAGCAGTTCCAAGAGTCTTGCATCTCATTTTTTCCTCATAATTTTGTTTTATGGTCAGTATACCTTCACTGCCTTTTTAAAAGTGTGGTCATTGGATGTTTATTAATTTCAGTATCTCCTATTCATTATACACGATGTCTTGAGTGGAAATGACAAATATAAATAGGACAAACTCAGAGTATCTCTTGAAACCTTGCTTACACTGCTTGAGCACAAAGTCACGGGTTGCCTTTACCTCCTTTTCTAACAAAACTCCTATTAATAAAAAAGAATGAAGCAAACTGCATAATGAAGTTAAGAAGTTAATATGAAATTAGCATATAATTGCATTTGTTCTTTGAAAACCTTTTATAGTCTCAGGGGATGAACACAAAGGATAGATGACTGAACTGTGCTACCTTTTTCACTTTACTGAAAGCTCATATAAAAGACACAGTTTGAAAAATTTGAATCCAAAAAGTTTGCATCAGTATTTACCTAGCTCTACATTTAGCAACATTTCAAAGACAACTTTCGAAATACATACTTTTAATTAAAAATCTTCAATTTTATGCGGAATGGGAGCAAATAAGAACATATTCAGATAAAATAGAATGTCTACCTGAACCAACATGTTGCAAGTTCAAAGTCTGAAGAATGACTTGCAATGTAGAGAGATAGACTAGCAAGTTAATAAAGGAACTCTTGACGATTATCATAGTGCTCAATTATTTTTGTTAATTAAGGTTAAAACTGGAAGGTAACTTTATATGAACTGTGGTGGAGGAATTTGAGATTTCAGGGCCCTGTTGACCAAGTCTAAAGAATAAACACAGCTTCAATTGTCTTGAATTTGTGCTTTACAAAGCTACTTGAGTACATAAAAACATAATTTTATTGTGTGCTTGTCAGCAGGTCAAGCAAAGTGATTCTTTCCCTCTACTCCACTCTGTTGAGACCCCACCTGGAGTACTGTGTCCAGCTCTGGGGCCCTCAGCACAAGAAAAACATGGACCTGTTGGAGCAGGTCCAGAGGAGGGCCACAAAAATGATCAGAGGGATGGGACATCTCTCCTATGAGGACAAGCTGAGAGAGTTGGGATTTTTCAGCCTGGAGAAGAGAAGGCTTCAGGGAGACCTTATTGTGGCTTTTCAATATTTAAAGGGAGCCTATAAGAAGGATATGGACAAACCTTTTAACAGGGCCTGTAGCGATAGGACAAGAGATAATGGCTTTAAACTAAGAGGGTAGATTTAGACTAGATATAAGGAAGAAATTTTTTACAATGAGGGTGGTGAAACACTGGCACAGGTTGTCCAGAGAGGTGGTAGAAGCCCCACCTTTGGAAACATTCAATGTCAGGCTGGATGGGTCTCTGAGCATCCTGATTTAATTGAAGATGTCCCTGTTCACTGTAGGGAGGTTGGACTAGATGACCTTTAAAGGTCCCTTCCAATGTAAACCATTCTATGATTCTATAATTCTGTGAAATTATACTGCAGATAAAAATGGTTCCATGTTAATTTTCAATCAGCTTCTGATAGTCTCAGTAATCTTTTCAATGTTTAAAATATTTTAATACAGTATATAGACAATGAGTTCATGCCGATAGCAGAATAACTGCTCCAGGAACTCATACAGCTCTCCTAATCTAGAAAAGTGAAATAAGCAAGACTTACTTATACCCATCAGTTTCACAGTTGTTAATTTAAGATGGTATCTGATTAAAGACCTTCTCTGGAGCAGTTTCACTGTCTGGAAATCATCAATAAAATTCAATATGAAGGAGAGGAAGTTTATTCCTTTGGTAAACTTAGTCACTTCAAGATTTTGAGATAATTTCTGAAAAACCTTCCACTATACTGGAGCTCTAACATTCATATGCAGATAACAAGGTTTACAAGAGAGTCCTTGTTTTAAATTTAGGTGTATCACTCCAATGTAAAGAAACATAGAAATCACCCCTCTTTGCAAGGAGGGAAGTAATTATAAAATCACAAAAGCGTCCTGGTTTTTGCTAGGATAAGGTTAATTTTCTTCTTAGTAGCTAGAAAGCACTGTGTTTTGGTTTCAGTGAGGATTGTTGTGAGAAGAATGTTGATAATTACAAGGACACCATGCTTGGGCAGTTTCCAAGAAGAGAGGGCTGGAATGGGGGAGTGGAGAAGGAAAGTGTAGTAGTTAATAAAACCTAGAATTAGCAGTTGGATATGCCAATAAGATATTCCATATCATATTTCATCATGTTTAATATATTAACTAGGATTGATTGGAAAGAGCGGGGAATTACAGAATCACAGAATGTTAGGGGTTGGAAGGGACCTCAGAAGATCATCTAGTCCAATCCCCCTGCTGGAGCAGGAACACCTAGATGAGTTCACACAGGAAGGCGTCCAGGCGGGTCTTGAATGTCTCCAGAGAAGGAGACTCCACAACCTCCCTGGGCAGCCTGTTCCAGTGCTCTGTCACCCTCACAGTAAAAAAGTTCCTCCTCAAGTTTAAGTGGAATCTCTGGTGTTCCAGCTTACACCCATTACCTCTTGTCCTATCATTCGACAACACTGTGAAGAGCCTGGCTCCATCCTCCTGACACTCACCCTTCAATTATCTCAGGAATCGCTCAGGCTCGCTTTTCCAGGATTGCGATTTTGGTTTCAGGGTTCTTTTTCGCTCCTCCGGGATCATTATCAGCAGGTGATGAGCAATGGTACTCTGTATCACTCATTATATACATAGATATAGATATAGTTGTTATCATAATTATTCTTATTATCATTACTATTTTAATTTTATTTTATTCTAATTATTAAATTTTTCTTAACTCAACCTACAAGTCTCCTTACCTTTACCCATCCAATTCTATTCCCAATTCCCTGGGTGGCGGGAAAAGGAGGCGGGGGGGTGAGGGGAGGGGCCTACAAATGGCTTCGTCTTGTTTGTCTGCCAGCTAATTTAAACTCTCACACAAAGGAATTACATTTTAGCTATCTTCTGATCTAGAAGTTGCAGAATTATAAGAGGAAGAGGTGAATTTCTGACATGTAAGCTATGGATCTGAACTTGAATTAGGAATCTTCTCAGAGTGTTTAAAAATTGTTCTACTAAAATTGTAGAAGAAGCAGAATTTGAAAAAGATTCATTCAATATTTAAGGCAAGTTATTAATTTATTCTAGCATCTGATAGTTGTCCGTAATTTCATAAAAATATTTTTTTTGCTTAACAGTAATTAGTGCAGTTGAATAGACATTTTAAATTCTTTAGCAATTTTGTTTTTGTTTGTTTTTTTTTTAGAATGCACTGTAGCAAGTAGAAAAAAAATGTGAGCTATACATTCATCTCTTCTTTACTTTGCAGCACTAACATATAATTAGAATTCAAATGGATTTAGTACTTGCAAAACGTGTCTGTTGCACATTTTAGTTTCAGAAAATGATTTTGTAAATGAAAATGAGGTATGTATTTGTTAAAAAGTAATGACAAAAGAATTACCAAAAGATCTTCTTTATTTGTGGTTTTTTTAATACTTTGTTTGATTTACTCAAATTTTAAAGCACTTAATAATAAATTAATAGCAAATTAACAAAAACTTTATTCTATAACCTGTCTTAACCAATAACCATTATCATGAATTCTCAGAAGGGTCATTGTGCTACTGTAAATCTCAATATTATTAAACTGTCACTGTTCTATGTGCTTTAAAATGGAAATACTAAAACCCAAACAGAAAATAGTATGCAAAATTAAAAAAAAAAATCCTTTCTTTAAAAGAATCTTAATATGCCACAGCACTGATCTATCATGAAAGATTTGGCTTTGTTTCACATTATTTCAGAAATCTGATTTTTTTTTTTTAATTATTTTTTAGAAAAAGCTATAAATGCGGTTATTCAATTTTGGATTTCTTTTTAACTTAGCTAGCAGTACAGTATAGATAACATAGTAATTTTTGCAGTAAACGTTAGTGTAAAAAAACTCCCCAGATATTTTCATTTATGTCAGCTGGACACCTTTCTCAGTCAATACCCAATAAGCCATGTATGCTTTTATTGTCTTTTCTATATGTATTCTGAAATGTAATAATCTGAGCCTGTGAAAGCACTAGGGATGTGTTCTACTACAGAATACAGCTGTAGAATTTACTTCTCAATACTTGTATTGATGCCAATTTGATAATAACTAGCTGAAGTCAGTAAAGTATCTTTGAAAACAAAGATGGTTGCTAGTTTCTGATCACCATTACTAAAGAAGTCCTTACCTATCCTTCACTCTCCTCAGAATTATAAAATTTAGATAACTAATTTTAATCATTAAACTTACTACTCAGTCCATCTTAAGACTTCTTGTTTGCTCCTAAGGATTAATATTTGGTTTAGCTCTAAAATTCCACAGGTATATGTCTCTCTTCAAACTGCACTATTTATAAAAAGTTGTCTAAGCTTTTTTTTTTTTTTTCTTTTTTTTTCTTCCTCTTTCTTTTGCATGATTAATCATTTTGGAAGCAGATACTTCAGTAAGACATGAGACTGAGCACATTTCAGAATATTAATGGCAGAATATTTCCTTTTAATGTCTTAATCAGTGTCTTCTGGGGTTCTGGTTACTTCATTTTGAACTTAAGCAGCCTCCAGTTAGCCAGTTTGTGTAAGGAAGAGGCACCAAAAGTAGTATTGAATTAGATTTCAATTTCTCTAATCCATCATTTTCTTTTATTTCTTTTGAATTACATAAAATAGACAGTTTATTTTCAAATATACCTTTTAACCTTGACCTGATCAGACCAATTATTTCATAGCTACTATAACTTTCCATTCCCACTTAATTCTGAAGAGTTTTTGTATCTGAGTACTATATTTCAGCTGTAAACCAACTTTTAGTGGGGTCAGAAGGCTGAGACAACCCAGGCAGGGAGACAAGACCTTCCATTGCCTAGCCAGCATGAAACACACTTGTGTCCTTTTTCCTATGAGAAGAGAGGTAGTTAAAGTAGGGAAAAGAAAAGGATAGTAAGGATCTGGTTTGGACTTCACAGCTCTCCTCCAGTTCTGCATCATAATGACAAAACAACTAGAAAGCTGGTCTTGCTTTTGTATTAATGACATAGCAGGTAGGTAAAATTGACTTTCCTTTTCAATGATTAGTCTCTTAGAAATATGTAGCGCAGGGCCAAAATGTATTGAAGTGGTAGGATTACATGATGCTGGCAAACTTCTTATCTACTAGAGACTTATCTGGGCAACTACGTAATTCCCTCAGGAAACAAACCTAACCTTTTCCAGGTGGCTCCATACATTCTCTGATATGCCCTAGGGCTGCAGTGAATTAGATGCCAACATGTTATGCATGATTTTTCCTCTTCTTTTCATCAGTAACGGTTATTTTACCAAGAAATTCCAGCTGTGTATCAAAAAATGCTTAAATTGAAAATATTTTGCCAGAGAAGTTTTACGTTATGAAATACTAATTCTAGGATGGCTTTTTCTTTTGACTTAAATTCGTTAATTTTTGTTGTGAAACAATACTGATTGCTTTAAATATATAATCTGTGTGTACAGAAATTCTTCAATAACATCATGGAAAGAACTCAAGATGTACAGACTGATTTCTAGGACATGTTTTTGGTAACAATCTATTTTTAATAGGTACAATATTGTCATGTTATTATATAAACTGATGAGAATCCTTTGCTTTGGCAGAAAAAGGAAGTGATGAATCCCACTGGGTTTATGGAAGCTTTCAGGATCACTCAGCAAGAAGTGCCTTTAAGATCTGCCTACTACTTTTGGAGGCCATCATTTCACAGACTCCTTTACTGCTGTTAAGAGCAGAGATACATACATACTACTGCATTTTCCTGTTTCTATTTTTCCTAATACATAGGACAAAAGACTTTGCTCTTCCTGGTCTTCTGCATTCCAAACCCAACCTGATTAACTGGAATTACCATTTTAGGAGAGAGATATATAGACAGGGATGCTCCATACACAAGCTGTACTGCAGGAGTGAACAACTCCTCAAATGCCTGCACAAATCTCTTCTATATTTCTTTCATATCATTGTCTTAGAATTGTGATAAAGGTTTCAGTTCTGCACTAATTTAACAAGAGTTTATCTGGTTAACCACAACATTATGCCTAGAACATTATTTCTTACATATCACAACAAGCATCTTAATCTCTTATATGCCTCCAAAAGGGAGGAAAACACCTCTAGCTGCAAGTGTACAAAACCAAAATCAGACAAGAATACACAGCCAGGAGCTGATACTTTTACACTGATCTACCTCTAGTAATTAAACTTTTCCATATGTTACAATAGTACCGTGTCCGTTTTAATCAATTACTGCCTTCACGACCCTATCACTCCGTCCCCTTCAGGGTCACTGGCGCTGATGCTGTCTCTGTCTCATTGTAATGTCGCTGCACAGCTTTGGCACAAGCCTTTCACTGTGTCTTCTGCAGAACTGGCTGCTTAGTGTCAGTCTCAGTCTTGTCAATATTACATAGGTCAAAGCAAAGTAGCTTTAACGGGTGGATCAAAACAAAATAGCAGAACAGATTCTGGACAAGTACTCCAGTGCTTTCACTCCAGGCAGATGGAGGCAAATATACTTACATTACGGCAATTCAATTTTCCTAATGAGGCCATTGCAACAACATCAACATAGGGCGGCCCAGCTGGCTGCGATATCCTGTCATCTATGATTAGGAAAGTACAAATACATTCCTCTTGGTCTGTGGACTCTCCTTCATTGTCATACAGATTTCTAGGACTCATATAGTATCAGCTAGAGGATGGCATACTGTCTCCAGCATAACTACTGTGATTTCATATTTTTTCAAGTGAGACTTTCTTCACTTCTCTCTACTCTTAATTAAATAAATCCAGTACTGTAAGCTGAATTTTCCTTTCTAAAAATACAATTATATGAAAATTTTTAGAGAATTTTGCATAAGCTGTTTTCAGAGAGTAGAACAAATCAACAACATTGTTCTTCTGTGTGCTTCAGTGGGGGACTATTACTACCATTAGCTGTACATGAACAGTCAGTGACTTAAATAACGGGGCTGTTAGTGCACTCCTGTACCATGCATTGATGTATTTGAAGTTTGTTACTTCCTCCTCTTTAAAGTCCTAGCTCGTACTAAATCTTAAGGAATCACTGTTATACCAGTGTAACCTATCATTCCCTCCAAGGGCCTCAGAAGAGGTCTAAGCATTTTTAAGAGCTCTGAACTTGCCTTTAGTCCAGAATTAGTAGGATGAATATGAATTAAACATAGTCTTTTCCCAAATGGCACAATATACACTCTATCTGATGAACAGGACAGCAGACTATCAGCTGAACATTTCACCAAAACACTGTTATTATGTCCTAATAAAATCATTTTTAAAATAAATGAATATATTAGACATACATTCATAAATATTTTCTCAGTTTATTCTCATTTCATTTCTTATTTATACTAGATTTATAACATATAACTCAGATATAATCTGTATCCTTTATAATGTATTTATGTTCTTTATAGCAACATTTTAAGGAGGTAAAATGCATTATCTACATTACTCCTGTCTATCAGTATCCCCCAATTTCTCTTCATCTCAATTTTTAACACTATTATAATGATAAAACTATATATCAGTCTTCAACCTAAAGCATCTGGTTGGATAGATTTTTAAACAAACAGCAAACTAGGTTTAGCCTAGGACTTCTAGGGTGCTCCCAGAAGATGGAGGGTGCACTGTTGTCCTCAGATATGAATTTACTGAATTTTCACTGCAGGAGAAATTTGCAATTCCAGAAATCCCAAGAAGCTCAAGCTGATTACAGTTTGTTTGTTGTGCTTGACACCATAGGATAAATGAAAAGCTTTCTTGGAAGGATACCCGTTCCCCCAGGCATAGCATTCATTTGATGATGTTCACAATTATCTTTACAGCAAAGAAACTGGCTTATTACGAGCTATCACTGAGCTTGTGGTGGCATGTCTCTCGCAAGAAATTGCCAAAATTGATACATACTGCAATGAAAGCAAGCTGTGTAAATTAGCTGTGTAGGGAGTTGCATAAAAGTCACAGTGCATGTCAGGAATTAAGCCAAGGACACTCAGTGTGTTCTATTTAGCATGTATCAGTATGCAGTCACATGGTAAAAGAGGACTATAGGGTTTTCACATAGATGTGTCCATGGCAACTGACAGATTATTTTCACTTGTCTCCAAAGATGTTTCCAGCATGAAGGACTCCATTAAACCTCACAGATAAAAATCACGCTCAGAAAGAAGACCAACCAAGGGACTTTGTTAAACTTGCATTCTGTTTTGACAGGGGCATGGGGCTTCTTTGTTTCACAAACCAATCACTAGTCCCTTTTTATGTCAGAAGAAATTAAGGGGGAATTTTCATATACACAACATATAAAAACCTAAGAGTTTAAGATTATCGTAAAATTATATTAAATTAGAATTGTAGCATTCTGTACCCATTTTCCACAGAGTGAGTTATGACAGAAGGTTAAATATAATCCATGAACATCAAGAGTCAAAGTAATTAACAGGTACATTTTGGAACACTTAACTGGAGCACACAAACAAAAATGTTGCACAGATCAGAAATCTGATGACTCAGAGCCTAACCGGTCTTTCCTTGCCTGACACAGCTGTAATGTTACAATGCCCTTGAAACAGACGTCCCCAGAAGTTACAAGAGAATGCTGAGGAAGCAGTGCTCTCTAAAACCTATGATCACTAAATTACAAGGAAATTAAACAGTTTAAGACAGTATGAGGAATATATCACACTGATTGTTCGATTAAGATGGCCACTGCACAGACCTGTTCTGTGGATCACAATATTAAAAGAAATTAGATATCTGTTTCTAAAGTGGTACACCTATAAGAAATTTCTACCACAGCATGTGCCACATCATGCAGTAAGTCTTAGTCTTTAAAATATACCCCTAATTTTTACCCCAGTATAGCAACTTTTCAGCATTCTTCTGGATATTTGTTATCTTAAAATGACCTATCTCCTCTTCCAGTTCAACACTGACTCTATTGAAAAACAAGCAGCATATTTACCATTGAAGCTAGATATTATATTTAATTTTTGCTGCATGAATCTTTCATTATTTATTTTAATTTTACTAGAACATTTTTTTGTCAGTTCTTACCTTTTTTCCCAAGCTTCCAGACTTCTGAAGCAGATTTCTTTGCTGATCAACCAGTCTCTGCATATTTGTAACATTCTTCTCTTGAATAGCTATTCACCCAGTAGGTTTGAAACCATTTCCTGCAAGACATTCAAAAGTTTGTAAAGATCACTCTGGAAAGCTATGCATTTTTAATTAAAAACAAAAAAACTCAAAAACATCAAGGCTCATCCACACTGAAGAGCTCAAGTTCTTCAGCACAGCTGAATTCTCTGACAAGCTCCCTTAATTTCTCAAAGCTTGCCCTTATCAACTAATTAAAAAAAAAATGTAATTACTAACCCATTTGATTTATATTTCCATTAAATGTAAACTGAATTAAATCAGGATCACTCAATCCACAATTATTTCTTATGATTAGCTCTTCTCAGTAAGTTCTCTCTTACCATTCAGGCTGCAAAATTATACAGCCTGTTCTTGGTAAAATGACCAGTAAAAAGTCTGTCATCTTTCATAGCCAGAAATTCATGGGCCTACCCAATACTAGCAGTCTTTTGTCTCCGAGCTATGTAGAGGAAAATGAAGTGTCCCTCAGTGAAACAGGCATGTTCTGAATCATAATTTATTTCCACCAATATTAAATCTATAACCAAATCTGGGCCTGGAGTTTTACAATAGCAATATTTCAACAGAAGGACTATGGCATATCTCAGAATTACATTTTACAGTAAACCTGATCTTGAAGTTTCAGTCTTTCAGATGCAATCTACACCTCAGTGTCTTTAGTGTCAAAATAAGTGAAATGTTCATGAATATTCTTGGCCACAAAACATAGCAAGCAAAATGTACCCACGGGATTTTTTTCTTTGTTATTGTTGTATATTCTAGCTTATTTATAGTTAAATAGATAGATAAAACACATTCTGACATTATGGTCTGGTGTGTACCAGTTGTGACTTCTGAGTCATATACTAGAGGCGAAATATGCAGCAATAATTGCTAACTGATTGTCACCAAAGCAAGAACATGGACTCTTGCATTCACATCAATGATACCTTTCACTGAATTAAAGCGAACACTCATACTAAGCCAAAATTTTCTTGTTTGAAATTCAGTTTAAGTAAACTACAATTCAATAAGCAGAATGAAAAAACAGAAAGCACAAAGAAAGTAGTCCTTTTGCACATGTAAAGACATACACTTTTTATTTTAAAAAAATGTAACCAGATGTATCAATGTTTCTGAAGCTTTGCTAACAGCTACGGAGCTGTCCTTCCTTACTTCGTGAAACTTTTTCTAGCTACTAGTAGTAGTTTCCACAGGTCTGACACGACATCTCATTGTTACCAGTGTGCTTTTGTGCCAATTACCGTGGGCATAGGGCATAACGTAGCAATTTAGGAAAAGATGAATTTTCGACATATAAATCAACAGTCAAGGATCAATGAATCCAAGTCAACAATGAGTATTAATAAAGTTAGACAATGGCAAAAATTCTCAGTTACAAAAAGATGGCACACTGCATCCAAACATTTTAGAACAAGAAATACAATTTTTCTTCCCCTGCAGAGAATAAAGGAGAACAACTTTCCATGGTACTGGAGTAACAAGCATGTCTGTCATTTAAAGTCACAGGTCCCTTAACCTTAGCAGACATTTGTGACCATACCACACAGGGCAATCAGCAAGAAAACCATATGTCTCTGAACTACTTTCACTATATTTAATCTCATAAATGAACAAAATTACTCTCCAAGTGGATCAGATATACATTTTTTCTGTCACATTCAGAGGAAATACTCAGACTCACATGCACTAGCCTATTGTGTCTGGCTCCTCTGGACCAAAATAGTCTCGATATTTCAGAAAAGCTTCCAAAGGTTTGGTAGCAATAAAGTACCATCACTAACACACAGTCACACTGCATTGCTTTACTTTTTCTCCCAAGCACTTCCATACAAGGTACTAAGGCCAGCATTATATTCTTATTTTTCTTGCTCATCAACACAGTCATAATATTTCATATGCTTACATAAGATTAACACACCCTTTATCATGCTTATAGGCCTCTTCTTTCATGCACTTCCTCTGTAGTCATTGGCAAACAGATCCACCAGGTAATTCACTGTATTGGGTTTGCGTGGCAAGGTTTTTGGTAGCAGTGGGGGAGGGGACATGGGGTGGCTTCTGTGAGAGAAGCTGCCAGAAGTTTCCCCCATGTCCGACCCGACACAGCCAATGCCAGCCGGCTACAAGAAGGGACCCGCTGCTGGCCAAGGCCGAGCCAATCAGTAACGCCTCTGTGATAACATAATTAAGAAAAAAAAAGGAAGGGAGAAAAAAAAAGCTGCACACTTTGCAGCTGGAGAGAGAAGTGAGAAGATGTAAGAGAAAACAACTTCGCAGACACCAAGGTCAGTGAAGAAGGAGGGGGAGGATGGGCTCCGGCGCCGGAGCAGAGATTCCCCCCGCAACCTGTGGTGAAGGCCATGGTGAGGCAGGCTGTCCCCCTGCAGCCCATGGAGGTCCATGGTGGTGCAGATGACCACCTGTAGCCCGTGGAGGACCCCACGCCGGAGCAGGTGGATGCCGAAGGAGGCTGTGACCCCGCGGGAAGCCCGCGCTGGAGCAGGTTCCTGTCAGGACCTGTAGCCCGTGGAGAGAGGAGCCCACGCCAGAGCAGGTTTGCTGGCAGGACTTGTGACCCCGTGGGGGACCCGCGCTGGAGCAGTCCCTTCCTGAAGGACTGCACCCCATGGAATGGACCCAGACTGGAGCAGCTTGTGAAGAGCTGTCAGTCATGGGAAGGACTCACGTTGGAGCAGTTGGTGGAGGACTGTCTCCCGTGAGAGGGACCCCACGCTGGTGCGGGGGAAGGAGACCTCCCCCTGAGGAGGAAGCAGCGGCAGAAACACCGTGTGATGAACTGACCCCAACCCCATTCCCTGTCCCCCTGTGCTGCTGGGGGGAGGAGGTGGAAAATCGGGAAAAAGATTAAGCCCGGGAAGAAGGGAGGGATGGGGGAGGTGTTTTAAGATTTGGTTTTACTTCTCATTCTCCTCTGATTTTGATTTGTAATAAAGTAAATTTGTTTTTTTCCCCCAAGTCGAGTCTGTTTTGCCCGTGCCAGTTATTGATGAGTGATCTCTCTCCGTCCTTATCTCCACCCATGAGCTTTTCGTTATAATTTTCTCCCCCTGCCCATTTGAGGAGGGGGAGTGATAGAGTGGGCTTTGGTGGGCATCCGGTCTCTAGCCAGGGTCAACCCACCACATTCACCCTGCTACTGAAAGGACACTCTACACCCTTGCAGTGGCAGGTGCAATATATTAGCTCTAACCTCTATGTCAAGATGGTGGGAGGAGACTTTAACAAAAGAAATTGAAGTATTAAAGTCTCAAGCTTGGTTTAATTCTTTAATGGGCAGTTATTCTTTGTAACTAGTAAGTCTAAACCCTGGGAAGTTTGAAAAAATAGATATCAGCTCAGAATACAGGTGGCTAGTTAAGCATTCTCTTATGACACAGAATAAGTACCCTGTGCATAGCACATCAGTAAGAGTTAGCAGTGGTAAAGCTTCCTTTGTATATGTTTACATACCATGTTGGTTTTACACAGGTTCAACATGAGAGATATGAACATTTTTCTAAGCCTATTTAATGAAATTTATAAAGGGCTTTCAGATTTACTCAAACATTTACATTGTCTTGTACATTGTCTATTGACCTTTTATATGTTAAGTTTGTCATTTAGCAGTTTTAGTTGTGAAAAAGGGTCTGTAGAGATGGAAAAAAGCATTAGAAGAATACGAGGGTTAAAGCAAAATAAATAATTTTGCTAAAGCTTAACATTTTCATGCTTGGGGAAAAAAAAATGTGGTGAAACTAAGGGACACAAAAGTCTCCATATTACAACACCTACAGCATTCTTAAAAGCACATATCAAATTCATAGAGAGCAAAACCAAGGACTACTAACAACAGTCTACAATGTCCAGTTCCAACTACTGAGCACAAAGCTGTGTCCTATGTTTTTAAAGTGTTTGAATGGGCACACATGATTTTTCTTAGTTTCTCTGAGACTGTCTTAATGAGGTGTCTGAACATTTCCAGGGAAGAGTACTAAAAATTCCCTAGTACCTGTAAAGAAGCAACTAGAATCACTTGAACAAGGTTGTTGGAATGATCTTGATTTCCCATTTAAGAAAAACCCCAAAAAACAAAAAACAAAAACGCTTTGCTAGAGAAGGCCTAATATATCCAATATCTAATATTTTTTAAAATGTCGGAACATTACTAGGGAAGATTACTTCAATATATTTTACTGAATTTTCCTTTCATTTCATTCACATTTTATCAGAATTTTATAATGATCACACATTCACACTACAGAATTAACTGATTTCACTATCAATAACAGAAATTTATTTTCCTCTGTGAAAGGAAAAGTATTTATTAAGTCTGTGTTTGCAGAGCAACAGGTTGAATTTTCACAGAAACAGCCAGTTATGTGAGCCTTAGTGTATCATTTGGAATTGTTTAGTCTCTATCCACTTTGTGATAAAGGCAGATTGTTGAAAGTCATTACTTGATTGCAGTTACCTCATAATAACAAGTTATCATATTTTCTTATAGTGAAATAAGAGGAAAACCTATTCTTACTGAAGTAAATTGGATCTTTCTTTTAAGGTTTTAGGAGGAGTGTCTTCATCTTTCCTTGGTCACCACTGTAAGTATTCTGCCAGGCCAGTAAAGATGTCTTATTGTGTAATGTAGCTTGTTCGCTGTTTGAAGAGTTTTGGTAAACTTCCTAATGTTGTCTGTATCGACCTCATTGTAATTCATCTGGACTAATTTCATCAGGTGTAACTGTTTTTCATGACTATTCAAATAATCACAGAATCACAGAATCACAGAATATTAGGGATTGGAAGGGACCTTGAAAGATCATCTAGTCCAATCCCCCTGCCAGAGCAGGAACACCTAGATGAGTTCACACAGGAAGGCATCCAGGCGGGTCTTGAATGTCTCCAGAGAAGGAGACTCCACAACCTCCCTGGGCAGCCTGTTCCAGTGCTCTGTTACCCTCACCGTAAAGAAGTTCTTCCTCAAATTTAAGCAGAACCTCCTGTGTTCCATCTTACACCCATTACCTCTTGTCCTATCATTGGTCATCACTGCAAAGAGCCTGGCCCCATCCTCCTCACACTCACCCTTCAAATATTTAAAAACGTTAATCAGGTCCCCCCTCAGCCTCCTCTTCTCCAAGCTAAAGAGACCCAGCTCCCTCAGCCTTTCCTCATAAGGGAGATGCTCCACTCCCTCAATCATCTTGGTGGCTCTTCGCTGGACTCTCTCAAGCAGTTCCCTGTCCTTCTTGAACTGTGGGGCCCAGAACTGGACACAATATTCCAGATGCGGCCTCACCAGAGCAGATTAAAGGGGAAGAAGAACCTCTCTCGACCTACTAACCACACCCCTTCTAATGCACCCCAGGATGCCATTGGCCTTCCTGGCCACAAGGGCACAGTGCTGGCTCATGGTCATCCTGCTGTCCACTAGAACTCCCAGATCCCTTTCCCCTTCACTGCTCTCTAGGCGATCATTCCCCAACCTGTACTGGAACCTGGGGTTGTTCCTGCCCAGGTGCAACACCCTACACTTGCCCTTATTATATTTCATCAAGTTTTTCCCTGCCCAGCTCTCCAGCCTGTCCAGGTCTCTCTGGATGGCAGCGCAGCCCTCTGCTGTGTCAGCCACTCCTCCCAGCTTGGTATCATCAGCAAACTTGCTGACAGTGCACTCTGTTCCCTCATCCAGGTCATTTATGAATATATTGAATAATACTGGTCCTAGTACTGACCCCTGAGGGACTCCACTAGACACAGGTCTCCAACTAGACTCCGCCCCATTGACCACTACTCTCTGGCTTCTTCCCACCAGTCAGTTAATGATCCATCTCACTACCTGCTCATCTAATCCACACTTCCTCAATTTATCAGCGAGGATGCTGTGGGAGACCGTGTCAAATGCTTTGCTGAAATCAAGATAGACCACATCCACTGCTTTGCCATCATCTAGCCACCTGGTCGTGTTTTCATAAAAGTCTAGAAGGTTGGTCAAGCATGACTTCCCCTTGGCGAAGCCGTGCTGAAATGTTTCACTTTCTAATGGATACTGTACAATTTCTTTTAAAACAGCATTTCATTTTTTTTTTAATATTTTACTGCAGGAACTAGTGCACTTGTAGTATTGTATATACAAATATTCATGGATTAAGATGTGGACAATAAGCTAATTCAAACAGCACAGGCCGACAGATTGACAGTAAAATTTTTACATTGCTGCTTGGAAAATCATTGAAACTTATACTTGTAATGTGAAAATTACCAACTCTTTCATTCTTTCAATTTGACATTTCAGTTCTTGCTCAGATAAAGGAGCAGTAGTTCATCTCCTCCTTTTCTTCAACATGAATATTTATTCTTATTATTTAGTTTGGTCTGTCTTGAAAGAAGCAAGGACATCAGAGCTTACTGTATAACTTAAGCTTGTGTGGTATTCACACCAAGGAAAAATATCTAATTATCTAAATCTCTATTTCATAGTAAGTAATAACCAATTCTGATGGCCAGCATGCAGTTCTAAACAAAATCAGTCTTTTGAATGATGGTAAGGAGGTAGCTGACATGGGTAGAGGAATTCACTGAGGTGTAGTGTTAAATACAATTAAGAAAGCAAGAGTGAATAGGTGTGACATTGTAAATAAAAATCTCTTTTTGAAAGGTGACGTACATGATTGTAGATATTATAGGTGAGTTTAGAAAACTTGCATGGCCCTTCCAAGTGCTGTGATTTTTTTCTAAGCTTGCTAAAAATTTTATCTTCCATATAAAAGATGAAAGAATTAGCCACCCTGTATATGATTACTGGCTTGTCTACTGCTCAGCAAACAAAAGAAAACCAGTCAATAGGCATAAGATGGAAAACTATTAGTAGGAAAAAAAGCTCTTTTCTGAATCTCCCAGGCAACCACATTAATTCTGAAACTTGAGATCATATTAGTATAATACTGGTTTAGCTTACAAAACCATGAAATACCATAACTTTTATTAATCTTAAGTCTTGAAATTGCTGTTAGAAGTAAACTTTGCTTTGTTCCGAATGCATAGCCAGGAGTCAGTTGTGATGGAAATAGTGCCTTTTATTGGATTTTGAAAATTTCTTTGGTACTTTTCAAAATTCCATTGTAAATCCCTGATTTAGTAAGTGCCCAACGTTAGTCACATGGATGGTCTGATTTATCTTGATGAGAATATGCTAATGCTAAATGTACAAGCTGAAAAGGGATACAAAATCATACTAGAAACCTTACTGTTTCCTTAAATAAACTTAAGATAACACTTATCCATGTGATAGAATTGCTAATACAAGGCTTTCATGAGGTTAATTTGATAAATATTAAAGCTATGCTTTAATTTCATCTAGTTCTCATTACTTTCATGAGAAATTTGCATGTATATACATTTGGCTGTAGGATAATATGCTAGACATCATGCCTTAAGGACAGATAAAAAGATAGAAAGTATATTCACACTGCACTTGTCCAGGATTAGGTCAAATATGATGGTCTGGGCATAGGAACAAGTCCAACACGGAAAGAAGCAATGCAAAACAAACCAAGACTTGCTTAGGAATAAATTAACGAAAAGACAAGTACAAACATAACAGAGTCAGGGAAAGCACTAAAAGAGACAATGTAAAGTTATATGTTCATATGGCCAGGAGGATAGTTGATCAAGACAGAAAGCTTTGTAGTATCTATTATTTTGAATAATATCTACAGTTAATTCTTAATCACCACTTCACCCCCTGCAAGTTAATACAAAACAGCCTATTGTGTAGCTTGTCTCCTCTGCCTATTTAGCAGTTAAACTGTGTTTTTATACTTACTGTTTTTTATTGGATTGTCAGTATTATTCAGCTCTGCACATCCAAGCAGGTTCTCCTAAACCTATTTGCATTTAATTGTAAGTACACAAGTAAGTAAAGCTTAACTTTTTTCTTAAACTCCAAACAACAAATCATCGTTAGTGAAACACCCTGCAGGGACAGACATTAGTGATACAGAGCCAAATCTTAAAATCTATTTCTTTGCCTGCAATGCAAAATTTACAAAACTATCAGAAAGGTTTGTGTCTTTGTTAAAAAGACGAGAATATTTTAACAAATAATGTAAGAGTAAATACTTTATGCAATTCCATGTTCTCTTCCCCAAGGAAAAAATTGCTTGTCAGGACACAGCAGAAACAACAAAAAATTATATTGCCTATGTTACTAATGAGATCTGACCTTAAGTTCATCCTTCACTGAATCACAGATCATAAGCACAGCCTGCCACTCAGCTCGATGCTGGTGATCCACCCATAGCTTGGATCATCCATCTCAAATCTTCCCAGATTTGAGGTACATCTAGAACTAACTGCTGCCAGCACTGTTCATGTAGTCCTATCTTGCTGATAGGCAAGTTTGGCCCATCTGTGATTAGATTTATTCCCACATTGCCTTTGCTTGGAATAGTATAAAGGGATGTATTCTACTTTTCAGTACCAGAGAGGATAAATATGAATCATAGTGTGAATATTTCACTGTGGATTAATATAATGAAGAGAGAGGAATGATAATTTACGTGGCTCAGGTTGTTGAAAACGGCTTCTACGCTGGTCCAGAGGATTAGTGACTCCTTCAATATACTGCATTTGTTTGGCCACAGACTGTTGTTTTGTACTTTAGAGTGCCTAGCATGAGGTGTCCTGGTCTCTGATTAGTTTCTGGAAATTAAAATAAAATAAGTATTAATGAATTGATATAGCAGTATTTCTAATACTTACACTGAAAAATCATGAGTCACACCCCAAAGATTTCTGAGATTTTATTAGAGATGATTTGTTTGTAACTGTCTTTTGACTCCTGAGTCATAGAGCTATAGGTCACATTTTCAAAGGTTCACTAGTCACTGTGATGTCTAAGACCTTATTTATTTTTTATTTTTATTTATTTTTAGAAAGCTGATACTTTTAAATAGCTATCAGTCCATACTTGACTTTTAATACAAATAAAACATGTTATGAGTCATAACACAGAATTCACAGAGTTATAATCAACCACATTCACTAAAGTGAAAGACTTGGCCTGCAAATAATATCAATGTACATTTGTAGGAGGGGCAGGGTGTGGAGGAAGACAGGCAGATACAGATTCTCTGGCTTGAGCCCATTGCAGGAAGTCAGGAAACTCAGAAATACTTCTTGGGTTTTTCCTGTGAATGTTATAGTTGTGAAGTGTTAGCTAAACAAGTGTACCCCCAAATTAGTCTCAACATTCACTTGAGAGGAGCAATTAATGAAATAGCAATCTCCACTGGTGACAATCACAGGTAAACTTTAGAGCAGACTTTTTCCTTCCACTTTTCTCTTCTGATACTTAAAAAATGCTTCTGATATTTAATTCAATGCTAATTTAAGAACATGAAGACCATTCCTATCTCAGTGGATAACCTTTTCCTTTGGGAGATCTTCTGTCATCATCATTTAAGAGCTGAGCCGACTGAAGTGAGTTAGCGGGGTTTTCTTCTACTTTTGTTTTCCCTGAATCACACCTCTTGTGTTCTACAGCTGAAAAGTTTGATCTGTTTAGTTGCTGCTGCATTCATACTGGTAACTGTAATCTCAGTTTTTACTATGACCACCTTTGTTATATTACTACATCTGACTCGTATAATTCATCATTCTCTGCATTTGCAGTTTCCTCCATTCTAACACTTTCTTTCCATTTTGCTCGCTTCAGTTCCTCTTACCAGTTGCCTACCTGAAAAGTGACTTATAACTACCTACTTTACATTTCTACTCCCAATGTCTGTTTTTATCTGAAGGCTGGTGACTAGGAAAATTTGAATTAAAAGTGTATACAGAAGAACAAACACAGTTGTTATTTAGGGAGATCAGACATTTTGATACTCTTTTCAATTGATTTTACTTGTCCTTAAATGATACTAGTCAAACCAATAAGCCATTTATTATCTATTCATTATATATAGATTTATGGGCATCGGGAGAAACAACTGTCTTTTCTCAGACTTTCTGGCTGATGTCTTTATATAAATCAAAACTTCTGAAAGCTTGGGCATTTGCCAATTTTGCTACCATTAGAAGTAAGTGGTACTGCAAGTCACCAACAGAATGAATGTTCAAATGTACCTCCTCCTATTGTCTTGCTCTTCTGCATATTACTTCAAATCCCTGCATCTAAAGTGCCAATTAAAAAATATTGATAGCAGAAGTGGGGCGATTTCTAATATGGTAAATGTGAAATAGTTTTGAGTTTGGAGTAAATATTCTCTTTCTGTGGGAAAAACTTTTTTCCCCAAAATTCATATTATTTTTTTGTCTATGACAGCTTTGCAGATTGCATAATTCATTATCATGTATTGCCTCTTACTTTGTTAGTAATAATATAGCTTATTTAGATTTATATAGCATTAAGCATTTTACTAAAAAGAAAATTAACCCTATCCTAACAAAAACCAGAACAGTATAATAATATTTAAAGAAATATGGAGAGAAAAGCAAAATATAAGTAATAATAAGTTTTTGATAAAATGTTTGAATTTAGATTTTCAGACTAACAGGTTAAGAAATATCAAGAGGAAGCACTCAGACTGTTGTACTCTTTCTCAAGAATTCTATTTTTACACAGATCTGGCCTGATGCTATTATTGCCAGATTAACACCCACATATTTGCACATTCTGATGTGGTTGCTTTCTAAAATTTGGAAACAATTGCCTTAAATAATTCTAGATCTTTCCTTGTAATTGAAGGGACAGAGTTGCAAGGATTCTATGTTCCCGCAGAATACTTTGACAGTGCAAACTCCAGTAGACTTATTGCCTGCTTAAACTCTGCTATTTTATTCCACTTTACAAGAATTAGTCTGCAGTCCCTCTGCTAACCAAGTATTGAATATATTCATCCATATCTAATCTCTCAGTTCTTCTCAATCTATATTCTAAATACTGTTTAAGTAACAGGACTAATCTTTCTATTTAAAACACTGAGTGTTATAAAGTGTTTTAAAACTCCTTTGAGTTTCATAACTCTCGGTTCCTGGACTTCTCATATCACTCATGAACACTGTTTTGATTGATTAGTGATTTTAATAACACTTTGTTTGCTATTTATGGTTCAGTTTTGGTGGCTGTTATGTCACATTTCTATACACAAAAACAACCCTAAAATATCCAGAAGCTCATAGTGACAATCCTACTTTTGATTTATAACAATGCCATTCCAAGCAGCAGGACTGTATTAATACAGTTAAGCTTTTACATAATAGTGCTTTACATGTGCATGCCAGACCCACACTCCATTCAGAGAAAGCATAACACTTGTCAAGTATATACAGTCAGAGCCCTGTTCTTCATTTGTCATGGGCAAGGTAAGGACAGACACTATACAACCTACATGGCCCAAAATCTCAGGGACAATATTTCCAGAGATTTCAAAGAACTATGAACTATGCTCTCCTGAAGAACTGAGTATTCATATTCAGTTCCAGCATAATTATTAAAAACAAGCTCTGTTTACTTTCAGCTCTTTTCCACTCCTTTCATTCATGCCTCTAGGTACAACCTGTGCTCCACCTTTTTCCTCCCAGGTATTTGAGACTAGAGTGAAAAAAGAGACAACAAGGAGAAATTTACAGAGACAACGTGGAGAACTTCCTTGTAGCCTCATGAAAATCTGTACAATCTGAAAAATACAAATTTAGCACATCACACATATTGTTTTTCTGATTGTATAAATGAAAAGCCTGCTTAATTTATGCTGAAACTACTTATACTTTAGGCCTAAGAGAATTGTCAGTAGGTCCAAGTTCATCCACGGTGGTTTCCAAAGGGGTTAGTTTTGTTTCTAGCCATTACACACACAGAAAAGCAGATTCCATGAAAGTAATGAACTAACATACTGATATTTTATGAACCTTATCCTGCAAATATCTAATCATCCAAGGATTGTTATTAAATTACATTGATTTAAATTACTGTTGCACTCAAGAATTTGCAAAATTGGACTATTTACTTGCAAAGATGGGGTGACTTTGAGCCAGAGCAGTTTTCCACAGCCTGTCTTAAGATATGATGTCAACCAGAATGATGAATGCATACATTTATTAAGTTCCCAGACAGTATCACTCTTTGAAGGCTGAAAAACATATCAGAAGACAAGATTATAAAAAATTATTATGAGATTATTTGAAGCAATCTGGTATGTATAAATATGAGGTTCTTTGTCAATAGGCAATTTCTTGAAAAGAGGTATTTGATCACAGCTAAAGAAAGGTTAAGAATATTGTGCTTCTGAGAGAAAGGCAAACACTGTGGGATATAGGAAAAGCAGAGTAATCAATTCACTGTATGTGGTACTTGTAAGGTCTCAGCTGCAGACTGTGTCCAACTTAAGCAATAGGTGGACCAACTGGAGAAAATCCAAGGTATGCAATAAGAATAATAATTAACCTGCAAACCTAAGATATAAGAAAGGTTTGAAGGAACTGGATTTGTTTAATCTAAGGAGAGAAGAGGTGCAGTATAGAACTTCATATACACAGCAAATATCTGAAAAGAAGAAAAAAAATAAGGTGTTTTTCCTGTCAACACAGGATAATATAAAAAACAAAGATCTCTTGTTGGACAGGGAAGACAGCTGGGATTGCAAAACTCTGAAACAGATGGCCCAGATAGGCTATGAAATCATCACCCTCAACTAGCCTGTTTGGGTTTTCAAAGTAAAACTAGTGAACAAAAGGCAGTTCTCCTTGGTATTAAGTGAAGCAAAAATAACACTAAAAATGACACTGTTATAGTATGTTCTGACAGTAGAACATGATGCTAGTGTGCATGTAGGTGTTATTCCACTCAGAAATATAGGACAGCAAGTTTTCCATTGTGAATCCAGAGCTTTGGAGGCTCCACCTAGTAGTTCTGAAGAGGAAATATTTATAAAAAATGAAAAGATCATATAAATCTGTAGCCAGAAAGCAAAATACAGAAGATGTTTTGTTGGCATTTATTGTGAATGGGTAAATATCAACAGAATGGCCAAGCTAGAATGCAGTAACTAAATTACTATGTTTATCTGTTTTTCTATTTCTCTTTTTTATTGCCTTTATGCTGTGTGATGTCCCCCAAAACCCTTTGTACATTGATGTAATTACTACCTTTTCGTATAGATTCATTATTATGATAGAGAACATAAGAAAAAAAACAAACTAAATGGTACTTAAAAACCCCCACGCTATTTTCTTACAGTTAAAAATAAATTGTCAATTATCTAATCAACTTCAGTTTTTCAAGATAAAATTTGCAACAGTATCTTAATGATGTATTAATGAACTACACATTTCACATTTCTGTCCTATGAAACAACCCTTTATGAATTGCTGTGTTTCATTTATATTCCTGTAAAACAAGGCTATGGAGTATTTGTTAGAGTGTATATATATATATATATATATATATATATGTGTGTGTGTGTGTGTGTTAGACTACATATATATTAAAAAGTATATTTGCTTAAACTTATATATATATATTTATACATATATTTAAACTGAAGAGATTAATTTAGGATCAATTTCTTTTGAGAAAGTTAATCTGCGTCTTGCTGTCCCTAGAAGGGGAGAATCAAGTGCCAGAAGAGCTAAGTTTGTCTCACTGAGAAGTTGAATTCAGTTACTCTGTTATGAATTACAAGAAAACAGGTGATTATCAATGAAGGAGATTACAGGGAGATAGAACACTGGCATACTGGTGGTATTTTAAATGGATCCCCTTAACCAAAGGAGAGCAGTATATGTCTCTGACTACTATGGAGTGCTGCAGTGCAATAGTTAGATGCTTCAGTCCTAGAAACTATTTCTTTGGCAAAGGGAAAAAAAGGCATTATAGAAGTAGTGAATGTGTCATACACAAGAGTGCTATGAAGAGCAGAATTTCATTTCCAGGCCCTCATCACATGACATGGATAGCTATGAAAAGGCTTATATTATTTCCTTTCTTGCAGAAGGCATCTTCTACCCAGTATCTGCAGTGGTGAATGCTACAACAGAGAACTGTCATTTGACAGGAAGTGAAGTGAAAACTATAAATCAAATGCACAAGAAAGGACTGAAGAAGATCAAAGCAAAACATAAAGACTGTGAACATCTGGAACAGAACATTGTTCTGAGAGAGGGAAAAGAAGTAGTAAAAAGAAAACTAATTTCTGCATAAGTTTAAAAAAGGAAACAGAAGCAAGCAACCTACTAAGAGCAGTTTAACAGTTAGCTGAGAAAGCTATTCCTTTGCAAAAGGTGAACAGAGGCAAGGTCACAAAACATATTAGCCATCTACCTAGTATGGAGTTGAAATGACTCAAAAAAACCTCCCTCAGCAGACTTCCACAAGTCTGAAGCTCTTTTGTTGTTTTTCTCTGTTTCATTAATTTCACAGTGCGTTTACATTTTGCACAGTTTCCTTTAAAGTAGTCATCATCCATGATTAGTTCTGACTCCTGTGGTACAGCCTCATGAGACTAAACTTTGGTTGTCTGACTTTGCCTTTGCTCCCTGCTGGGAAATTATTGCACGAACTTAACATTGAAGGTAAGTCAGGGATGTTAACTGCTAGTGCTATTAAAGACCTGTTAACAAACAAGGAGGAATAGCAAGCATGTCTTAACAGTAGATAGAAAAACTCACTGAAGAAAAGAAGATAAAGCATAACATTCCCTAAGGCTATAAACCCCATCTTTTTTGCTGGTGGACATCTGAAGGCAAGAGAATACTAACAGTAAGAGGATTTAGATTTCTTTTCAGCACACCCCTCTTCCAACTTGTAACTGGAAGCAGAAAAGACAAAGTTCAATTCTGAGGATCAAAAAATGAACACACAATTGAAAAAGTTACTCCAAGTTCAACTGAACTGTCTCAGGGCTCAGTGAGCCCTGTACTGTTGTACTCTAAAATGGCTTAACAAAATACTACTTAAAGAAGGAAAATAATCAAATGTCCCATGAAGGAAAAAAAAAAGAGGATAAGTCAATAACCAGCTTCCTCTTTCTCAAAGTTCAAAAATAGTAACACTGGGATTCTATTCTTTTGCTGTGGTAACACATTAAGCTTGTAAAGTCTGAAGTTTTATCCTGTTTTGTAGTAAGGTCTTAACCAAGCTGTAGTTGACCTTGTGGTGTGTATTGCTCCCCAGCTACTTTTCCAGCTCTAAAGTGATCTCTCTTATTCAGCAAGAGTACCAGAGCATACCACATCCCACATTAGGTCATGTTGTCTAAGAAAGACATGTTAACTAGAATTTAACTGATTTAGACTTGTTTAAGAGTTGTGTCTTTTTCTCTTTAGAACATGCACTTTGAGGCTGCTTGCTATGGAATTATTCAAGGGTGACTGCTCACCCCAGACACATTTAGATATAATTGGTTTGCACTGACTTTCAGGCTGTCATTTATTTCACTTTATCACAGGATTTCTTTTCAAAAAGAAATGCTCACAAATATGATAAAATATCAAATATGACCCATATTTCAGTTCTGCCATTATATCTATCTATCCACCCCTTCTTTCTCTCCTTAAAAGGATGCTTCTGCACTTCCCTCCCTCTGACACTTTCTAGGAAGAGCTGCTACTTCTCTTTTAGGTATCAGTTATTGTTTTCAGTATTGCTGAGGAATTTTTAGCTGTCTTTTACTTGAGAACATGCTGAATTCTGCCTCCAAGATGCAGGAAACGGTAATTTAAACCTTATATGATGGGAACGTTTTTAGATGTGATGTCTCAAATATTCTATCTAGTAAAAGGCAACAGTTTCTGCACTTAAATTACGCCCTTCTTGCAGTAGTACAAAGTACACAAAGATAATGACTAATGAAGAGTCAAAAAACATATGAAACAATTATTTAAAATTATATTCTTACTGACTTCCATTAGTGAAACAGAAAGGCCTTTGTCTATTTTTGGTCTCTTAGTTCTTCAGGGGGAACAAGTTGGTTTGTTTTTTTTTTTCTTGAGATGTAAACACAAATTATACTTGTCTGTAATTGACTAAATAATAATAAGACACTACAGGTTACTTACTTGTGAAAGAGTCACAGGCAGTTTTCTTAAAAAATCACAAATATTTTGGGTTGTAAATAAAACCAGAAAGGTAAGAAAAATCATGAAGGACTGGGAATCTTAATCATCTTACTACAAGAGTTAGTGAATTGAGAGAAATCGCCTTATACATTATGATACACCCATCAAGATATTCAGCCTGGAGAAGAGAAGGCTCTGGGGAGACCTTATAGCAACCTTCCAGTACCCACAGGAAGTCAGGTGAGGGACTTTTTACAAGGTCACGTAGTGATAGAAAAAGGGGCAATGGTTATAAGCTGGACAAGAGTAGATTTAGATAAGATACGAGGAAGAAATTCTTTACTGTGAGGGTGATGAGACACTGGAACAGGCAGAGGGGTTGGAACTAGATGATTTTTAAGGTCCCTTCCAAGCCAAACCATTCTATGATTCTGTTTTCATGCCAAAGATGCAACTGCTAGAGGCCTTAGGTAATATGAGGGCATTGATGGACATCTTCAGAATAGGCTCATACATCCTTGTAGGCTTTATCTCCCAGACTTTTTATAGCCTTTTCATTCAACAAGGATACTTTGTTTCCATTTCTAAACCCAACTGCTTCCCTAATATAAAGTAAGAGGAAATAAAGGCATAGGCATAAACATAAAGGTGTAGGAAAGGCACAGGAGACAAAATGGGCCGTCTCAGGTCAGATCTATAAAGGGCTAGGAAAGAAAAAGGGTAAGTATATAGTGTTTTCCATTTCATAGACTTACACCACTGAGACAACTTGTTTGCAGCATCAGATAAAACATTAAATGGGCTGTATGATAATATCCTGTTTCTCAAACAGAAAAAAAATGAGACAAAGAAGTATATGTTCTTTCTAGAACTGTAATGCGAGTCAGAGTAACAGCAGTAAATACCCACTTTCCCTCTTCAGTTCCCAGTATTATGCTTAGCTCATTGGATTAGGCCTCCTGACTGGACAAAGGGCAAGTCAACCTTCTAAAGAAAGCACATTAAGAACATGCTTTCAGTACACACTGTTTTTCCTGGAAAAAAAAATATATTAAAAACATTTTTAGAATAATTAAGCTTCACAAGCAGTTTCAGCCAATGGAAGACTGCCAGGCAATAGACATCTTGTTCTAACATATAGCATCCTTAAGCACTTTCCAGTGAGTTGGGTAAAACTTTATTTGTTCAAGGTCACAGATGTGCTGGGATTTGTCATTCTTGACATGCGATCATATAGGTCAAGTTAGTACAGAACAGTTTCATACTTAGCTTTGGGCTTCTTGTAAACCACTATTATTCTGAACTGAAAAAGAAGCCGACAACCCCTTTTCCCATGTTATGTTGAAAAAGTGAGCTCAGTAAGAAAAACAATAATGAAGTTCACCTTAAAAATGCTTTTGGGGATGAAAATTTTGATTCAAAGTGACAATTCTAATAATATTTTCCCATTTTATTTTGAGTTTTCTTCAGGCTGTGGAAAAACAAAATAGAAAAAGAAAATAAAATTATTTGAGCAGAAGGAAGGTAGAGAAACTGTTAAAGGAAAGGGCACAAAGCAGAGATTACAACCAACAAACCAAGCAAAAATGTGAAATTAATGAGATTTTAGGTACATTTATAATTTAATAACAGTAATTAAACCTAGTAAAGTTCTTGTGTCATGATTTTAAAGCAGTTATAATGCAGGTTAAAGTTGTCATTAACCAGATTTATAGTTAAAGTTCTGTCATAGAGGAAATGACCAGCACTTTCAGAGACAAGGATCAGAGCAGATGACATGCCAATGATTTTAAAGTTTGCCTCTACTGTGCCAAATAACCATATTATTTCAATTATGTATCATAATATTTATATGAATCAAATCAAAAGAATAAATTCAGAGGATTAGGCATGTTCTGAAAATAGTGTCTCATCCTGATCTAGGACTTTGTCATGATGACGAGGAAAAACGGAAGGTTATCTTTTACATATCATAGATCAGAGGTACTATCTTTCCTTGGAAAGTAAATCTGCTCAGTAACCACCAAGTCAAAACAACATTGAGTTATTTCTTAAGGAAAAAACTGGGTAGGATAAGACTTTTGTCAAAAGCATCTGAGAGTACTTTAATCTGACATCTTTTTACAATTCAAGGTGAATGCCCAAAGGTGAAAAATAAAGTAAATTTCTCAACGTATAGATGTATTTTCATAGAACGACATAATGTTTGCAATTGTATGTGTCCAGCATAAGGAAGAATTAAGCCCTCAAGGAGTAGGAAATTCATGGCTCCATTAGTCAAAGAGCTAGCTTTTTAGCTTCAGTATGTTTATTACTCTCAAACTTGATTGAAATGATTTATCATCCAATCTCCATATTTTATTATTTTGCATTACACATCTTTCACTCAAATGACTGACCATAATTCCCTGCAGTCATTCTAATAATAAAAGAAGTCTGTTAATATGATTTCCTCCATAGATCATTTAATATTCATCACACCTGGATAACATAAATGATTTATGTTATGAAAGTGGAAGAAAGAAGCCTGCAGCTCTGTTCACTACTGAAATTTTCAGGTATTTTTAACAGTGCCTTATTATATCTTTATTATGGCAACTGACCCATTTTGACTTCAGATCATCTGGTAGAAAATGAACTTTTGTCCAAACTAAAGAACAAGAATTCAATATTGTATAGATAAATTATAACATTGGCTGGTCATAATCTGCTTTCTCTATGTAGTTCTGATTACATGACAATAACTTGGTTAATATATGAATGGGAAAGAAAAAGGATTTCATAGGGTTGCAACAGCAGAATGAAATCCTACTTCCACTGAATTTAACGAGGCCAGGATTTAATCTCTTTCCTTACATTTTCAAGATCAAACTCTTGAAAAATATTTAAAATATTTAGGCCTGATGGAATGCTGGATCCGTTATATGTACACAAAAACCTCCTCAATACCTCGAAAAGACATACCTATGTTAAATGCAGGCTATGAGTCTGTCTTATAGGAAAGAAAACATTTACTGATAGGAAAAGTTTTGCATTTAATTTTTGTACTGAGATTTAATGATATATGGCAAGACAACAAAATGCATGGAAATAGAGAAGACAACGGTGGAGACAGTGTGTAGGAAAATATAATGTAAATGTAACACTGGAAGGCTGAACCTTGAAGTAAGATCAGAAAAAAATTTCTGAAACAATAATACATATTGGTGGAGATTAATCTAAATACTATCGTAAAATATTTTTAAGTGCTGGTTTTCTAATGTTTGAACAAGTATTGGTGGTATTATTATCCACATATCTGTAAAGATAAAGGTAAAATGAAGCATATAGTCCAAGAATTCTAGAACCCAATTCCTGCAGTAGCAGTCACAGAATGTTTATTCCTGAAAAATTAAGTTTCAGAGGTTCTTGTATTTTCTCTCCACAGAGGGGACCCTAGGTAAATACAAGCAATGTATATTTCATTTTGTATATAAAACCTTTTTCTGGGCTTTGATTTGGTTTTGATGTGAAATATTTTAATAAACTATGTTTCAGAATATACTTGTGATTATAGTTTTAAGCATGTATAGAATACCGAAGAAACAGCAAATGTAAGTATATTTTCCTTACAAAATGTCTGTAATAACAATAAAATATGAAATTTGTCTCTCAATTCTTACACTTCAGATACATGTCTATCCATGGATTGAATGCATCAATGAGACGATAAAGATTACTGTTCCATATGTTACACAGCCATAATTGAGACTCAAATGCCAAGGTGTATAAAGTAAATTAGAGAAGTTATGTGTATAAATTCAGATTATATTTTTGCTAAACACATTTCTAACCAATAACCTTTTGAGAACATAGTTTACATCTAGATTACTTCTCTATTACAATGATAAAGCATTCTCTTTGCAATTTTGCCTCTTGACATAAAACGTGCTAATAAGGACAACTGGAAAGACAAGTAGTATAGATTCAAATAGTAAATGTCAACATGATTTAGGCAATGTGAACCATCATTACTTATCTTTAAAAATGCCAATGCAAAAAAGAAATTATTAAAGCACAGCAAGCATGTGAAAGAACCAAGAAATTAACTTGGGCCTTATGAATCCCTATGCAACATCTTAACTAAAAAATTATTCCCGATAATGAACATGGTGCGTTATTTGAAAGCGCCCTTATCTTTTTACATGCCTATTATTTGTTCTTAATTAATGGATATGGACAAAGATTCAAATATTACCATTGCTTTAAATTAACAACAGTTATAAGGGTATCTTGACCGCCACTGTGTGTGAACCAAATCAGGATGCTGAAAAACCTGTGGTCATGTTCCAAAGCCTGTGAATTTTTTGAGAATATTGAATATCTAGTAAAAAAAGGAGTAGGAGAGGATGACATCAAATGGACAATTTTATCAGCTACTAAGGAAGAACAGGGAAAGTCGTAGCAGTTCTTGCTTTTGAGCTATACTTCAAGTGGAAAATTTTCATTTCCTATTAGCCAGAAATACATGTAACACCACATGTTGTTATTTTTCACTGAATTATTGAAATATTTGAACATTTGAAGATTTTTAAACTATTAAAGAGGGTGAAAAAGAAGGAAAAAGGTTAATTGCCTCACTTTTTATTCAGTATCATGTTCAGTATTTTTCCTAGACCCAACAACAGACTTCTGCATAAAAAGAGATCTAACTATTTTACAACTGCAGAAATATTCCCTTTGCCAAAGTGAATACTTTCTCATGACATGCTCACTGAAACAACCTGAGCTGCATTTGATGGTTGTCATTTAGCTGAGAGTAAAGATACCTTTTCACTTTCATACGTATACCTGTCAAAGCCTTTATTATAGCTCACGATGTTTATCTGCTTCACATAAACTACCTGGAAAAAATCGAAAGAACTAATAAAGTATAAATCATTCCATCCAACAAGGAGACTGATTGGTAATGGCAGGTCCTTTTCATCCTCAAGTATTTGACAAGAGTCTAAGTCAATGGAAAAGCCTTACAATGAGCTTTTGCTTACAACATACACTTCCTACTTTGTAACATGCCATAAGCACCAACAGTGCAATCTTCTTCTCAATATCTGAAAAAATTAGGACATAACACATGGTTTTGTGAGCAGTAATAAATTTAGCCTCAGGACCAAGTTGTGGCTTGATATGTGCACATAAATTGAGAGGATAACAATGTAAAAAAATCCAGACACACAGACTTGGATATTGTTTTCAGATGCCAGATTTCAGCTACTAATATATTAAAGGGCACCTGAATTGCTAGGATTAAACTGCACACAAGCATATCTTGGGGTTGAGGGAGAAGAAAAATCTACAGAATCATGTCAAGGAATTATTCCTTTCACTAGTTTGAACTATTTTTGAGAAAGTCATACGGAGGTGTAAAGTAGTCATCACTAACCCTGACTAAGGCTGCAACAACAGCAGGACCTGCATTCTGTCACTTCCAACTTGTCAGGACATTGTATTCTTTAATTTCAGATTTCATTAGAGAGATCTATGCTCAAATGGATTAAGATTCAGTTGGACAGAATAATTTTGTCTTTTATTATTTGGAAGGATGTACCTCAAACAGAAATAACAATTTCTGTGGAGTCTTGCGGTTCACTTTCTTAGTAAAGAAGGCAGTAATCTTTGGCTCTCAGTATGCTATCTATTTTTCTGCACCTTACGTTGGATGCTTTATACTGTAGCACTTACCACAGCAGCTGGGCCTTTTAAAAGCCACACTATTAACATGAAAAATGAAGGATTCTGGAAATTAGAAAAGGAGAGTGTTTTGATCAAGATTCCTGGACAATGCCAAAATTTCATAGAAAAAATAAAACCAAAACCAAGAACACAAATTCACAATCTGTGGATTCATTTTTGTGAAAGCCTACTGCAATAATCGAAGATGATAACTTAAGTAATATGTGAATATACTGTAGTGAAGATGGTTCACTGGATCTCTAGAGCAAATTTGCACTTACATACTTTTATTGTGTTTTCTATTAAGTCACATCATAACTTAAGCCCTACTGCTCCATTACCTCCGGGTATTGGGTTTTTTTCCTAAGTGAAGATACCTAAATTCAGCTTTTTAGTAGAATGTAGGTACAGCAGATTTACTTTAAATTTTTTTGAAGCAGTTTTTAAACTAGGTTTTTGGGGATTTTTTTTTTTCTTTCAAAGTAGATATTTTTGCTATTTTTAGTTGCCTGGCAGAAATTTTTTGGAGGGAACAACTTATTTTGTCCAGTTTTGAATCAGTAAAAAATTTTGTTGATTAAAATAATTACTGACTTTTAAATATCCATCTTCATAAAACTTAAGGAAGGTAAACCTTCTAGTCTGTTTAAGATTGTGCAAGGATCTGTCCTTTATCAAAGCTTGTGACTCCAAATGTCCTTAGCACAACATCAGATAACTTAATATACTTCAAGAAAATTAATTCAAGGGCTTTTGCTAAAAAAACAAACCAAACCAAAACAAAAAACTGGCCTGAGATCAGATTCCTCCCAAGATCACTTTTACTGTGTTGATCGCTGTGGACTTTATTGATTGACCCTGCTGAATCAAAAGACTCCCAGTTTATGTCTCTCAGTTTAAAGGTTGATGGTCCAAATCAGTAGCTCCCATTCAGCACCTGAGGTTATAGACACAGACACCTGGATTCAGTGGTTTCTAAATGCAACTCTAAGGACAGAAAAGTTCATCTATAAGAAATAATTCACATTAGGGCCTAAGTATGTTTAATCTTTTACTTAAATGCATTAAAAAAAACCCTCAAAAATTTCATGTTAACATAGCTCAGAAAAGGGAACAAAAATTTCAGACTTTTCATTGATGTGGCTACTGACACCTCATTAATTTCTGAAAACTCATTAAATTTACACTTCAAAATTAAGAAAACATTGGACATCAAAAATAACATATTGTTGTCGATAATTCTGAAGCCAGTGGATGAATTAATGGAAGGTAAAATAATAGTAGAATAGAATAAGAGTAAAAATAGATGGATGGTAATATAAAGAAAGGCAATATCAAGTTGTGAATGCAAACCCAAACGTTGTCTTTGACATTGGAATAGGCAAGCCAATAATAATTTCCAAGAGACATTTTGGTAAAAATGATATAAAATGTGGTGTTTAAGTAAGAGTAATTTTAGTTATAATCCTTAGTTCCCACTGTAGCATTCACTTTCACAGAGGTTAATATTTAGAAAAACTATCAAATGCTGGTTTTGCCAAGTCTAATATGAATCAGGAGTACTAATATGCAACCTTGTGAGAAATAAACACACACTGCTTGAAACTGCTGCTCTCACTGACCTGTTTTTTCCCACTTCTATGTTCAAGTGGCCTTTACCCCAAAATAGCTGTTCTACCCTCCCCTAAATAGACCTCATCTTAGCTCAGTTAACCAAAATCCCCTGCTTTTACATTTATAGTTTTGATCTAAGCACCTGAAACAGAATACTTTGAAATCAAATCCACAATTTCTTAAGAACCTAGAAAAATTAACCCTAAATACCATTGTAGCTGCTTAACAAGAGAAGCACTTAATGCTCAAGTATACTCTTACTAGCCTCATAATCAACAAAGATAAGAAAGGGAAAATACATGCTAATATTCAATAGTCAAAACAGGAAAATGAGTCTCAATGACTGATTTTTCCAGCTTTCAAGACAGGCTGAGACTGAGTATAAGGACAGATGCTGGCCATTTATTTTCACTTAGTTGAACTAATAATATGCCTGAACAGTTACTACCTGAGAAACATTGCATTTGCCAAGTAAAATTGGTACAGCAAGGTGCTGAACATAATGTTTTGTGTGAACTGTATTAGCAGGATTTGATGAACTTGCCCAAACTCCCCAAGCAGCTGCACTTATCATTGATGTAGTAAGACCTGTAAAACAAATTGGAAGTTACTCTTGTTTTGTACCTATTGGTAAATTACATGACATTTCTGCCAAAAAAGCCTCACAAGCTGCCACACAAGCTGGATATACTTCAGTTTAGTATAACAAGTGCAACCCTGAAGAGCTTTTATAGATATGACTAACTCAGTTAGCTTCATTGTAAATTAATGTATTGAGACAGCCAATAGTAAAGCTATTAAAAGAATGAAATAGCTGTGGAATTGTAAAAATTTCTCCCTTAGCCTGCATTTAGGAAGACAATTTCAGCTACATGGGTCTCCAGTCAGTGACAGAGAGTCTTATATTAATGTTCATGAGGTTTTTGGGGAAAGGACTTGAGGAAAACAGTCTGTCTTATCCACTGAACAGCACTACGTACAGGCATATGAAATTTACTTTAGTTAACATGACAAAAGGGATAACACTGCAATTAGACAAAGAATGCCCCCTATCAGGCAAAAGCCTGTCCAAACAGATGGGCTTTCCAATACACTTGAAGGTCAACTGATTCTGAATTTGCCGAGTGTGTCAGTAATCATGGTAGTTTATAATCTTTCTCTATTGCAGCTACTAGATCTAACCCGTACATATCTCAGCAATTAAAAGATAAGGCCCATAAAGAAGCTATCCAAGTAAACTTAAAATTAAACTATTCTCTTTCACTAAAGAAAAAAGAGATCTTGTTTGTCCTAATCGGAAGAAGGTTAATAGGGAGGTTTATTTCCACTGTAGGCTATTGGATTTTGTCTATAACCACAGAAAAGCCAAATCTAGAAACTAGAGGGAGAAAATTTACTCATAATTTTGTCTGTGGAACTTACTTTGAAGTAAGGAAATTTAAGAACAGAGATAGTCTGGCTTAATCATCAAAGAGTTTTTCCACCATATTTGAAAATTCTTTTTTATTTGGTTAAACATATCTTAAGCATATTTATGGTGCAGTACTTAAGTGAAACTTAAATGCCTATACAAAATGTGTTTCCACATGGAATATTGATGCTTTCTTATGGTTTAATGAATGCTCCAGCTATATAGTCAAAGCAGGAAAATCATATTTAAGAAAATTTGCATATATATGGATAGAAGAGTGGGTTTGAAATTCTGAATTTTAGTTTTTGATCAGACTTAAAGGAGTCACTTAATGAGCTAGGTGTGGACAATGTCTTCTAAGAGGTTTAATATGTAGCAATGTTTCACAAAGGCACAACAGGCAGTGTCTATTTAACCCCAAATAACACTGCCTTAATATTATAGTTTGAGTAAACAAAACAAAATGCTATTTTTTTTATTACACTCATAAAAATCTTACACAGCACTATTAAAACAATTAAATTAAATCAACTGTAAAAAATTATAAATAAAAAGAGAATTTTAGGTTTTCATTGTAAAGTTCTCCAGAACTAGCTACAAAGGCTACTAGGATACAAAGGATATCAGAAAACTCTGCTATTTTCCAAACTGTAGTGGTTGATACATCCTTATTCTTTATGTACCCATTTTTTTTTTTAATCTATATCTTCAACTCAGTTTCCTTGCTCTATTTCCTTTTACTATTGCTCTCTCTTCAGCCTTAAAAGACGGCATTTGAACAAAAGCACTTACACAATGTGATATTTGTCTGTTGGTCTCAGTGTGGTTTTCTTGTCTCTTACTATCTTCCTCTTGATTAATCTGTCTTTACTTCAGCCTATCTTTCCTCTCCTTCTTCACATGTTCTTCCTTTGTTTTGCAAGAAAAAAAAAGTTCCTTGAACCACTAAAAACCAGCCCAACCTCTCTGATAAATTGCCATCATCTAAGACTCAATGAAAGTTGGAAGAAAATTCTAATCATCTGGGAACACTCTCTCAGAGAAATGTCCTACCCTATTAATCAGTCTCATCCTTACAGTGTGGTCTGAAGAACATAAAAGGAAACTAGTTCTATTTCTTAGCTGTCTGAAGGGATGCTCCTCACATACCTGTTTCTTCTCTCAACCCTTTGCTTATCTTTTTGTCCCAGAGAAACTTTGGATCTACAAAGCTTAACTTGGATATGCTAAAGGATACACACACACATCCACCCCACAGTATGCCAGATGGAAAATAAGGAGGTAGTATTTAAGCACTAGTGACAATATGACTCGTTCAGTCTTCTCAGGTACAGGCAGTCCATGGTACAAAACATTTTCACTAATAGACCTTATTTCCTGATTTCTTGCCTAAATCTTAAAGCTATAGTTTGTTTTGAGAAACTGAATGACTGTCCCCAACATGCTTAATAGTACCTTGCTCTGGGATTCAATTTACTGCACTAACCCATAGTAGTATCTCCGCTCTCTATTTCTTTGTAAAGAAAAACCAGAAGGATTTATGTTTTAGAAGAATGAAAGATGCATCTCTGCATGCTCAATATCACTACAAGTCAGAATAAGGACTGATACTAGTGAAAAGAATAATTCCTTTCATCAACCTAGCACAAGTGTTCAGTGCAGCACAGTATTTAAGTCAAATTAAACCCTAGCTTTTCATTTTAACAAAATGAATCAATTGTATGGAAAATGTTTTTGTACAGCAGTAATCAGATGTACTTTATATGCTTCAGATTGTTTGCAAAAAAAGACAGGAAGAACTGGCTCTGACAGATGAAAGTAACGGCCCACAAAAAATTAGTGTTTTTTAAAGAAATCAATAAATATTTGAAGACAAATCATTGTGATATGGCACACATGGACTTCCAAACATTTCAGACAGTCCTCAACAAAGGCCAAAAAAGCCTAGGCTTTCATTTGCAATAAATGATTTTGTGTTCAAAGCAAAAGGAAGGTCCTTTTGTTAAACAAGAAAGCAAAGACAGAAATGAATGATAACGTTTCACAAGAGAGGAGTTTAGCAGTGAAATCTGAAAGGAAGGTATCCTGGACCTGTGTTACAGATGTATACACACACACACATATATATGATCTAAAAATATGGTCAAAATATGGTCAAATACTAAAATGATGGTGCTAAATGTTTCATAATAATGAAAAGTAAAACTTATTACAAAAGGCTGCAGGAAGACCTCACAACACAACATGACTTGGCAATAACATTACAGCTGATATCCAGTATGAAAAAATACAAATTAATGCACACAGGGGGAAAAATCCTTAAGAATATATACATAGGCATGGGTTCTAAAATACTTACAACTAATGAAAAATTAAAACTGAATTCTGTGGGAATATATTTTCTCAGCAGCAAGGAAAAGTTTAGAACGTTAGAGAGATGGATAAAAGAACTGACCGCAAAACAGAAGGCATGTTCATAACTTCCAGTCACCTAAACTAAAAAAATTATGTAGAGAAAAAAAAAATGTAAAGAACAGACTTATGAGGAAGTATAGAAAAGCTTATATAAGGTGCCCTAGGAGACCATATAGCTGAACAGTAAATTAGTTGGAAACTACTCTGGTTGGAAAAAAAATCTAGTTAAAAACAATAGTAATAAATTGAATCTGTTCCACTATCAGATGCACCATATGGTCATGCAAGCACTTCTGCCAAAATAAGCAATGAGGCAGCATGGGGACAGGGATTAAATGAATGAGGGGATACTGCGATTACACTTTTCAGGGACAATGCTGGCTTTAAATGTTTGCAAAACAACAGACTAACTAGACCACGACACTTCACCTCAGAAAAAAAGCAACTGAGGGGGCATATAAAGATGGCAAAATAAAAAATTCATAACTGAGCTCCTACATAAAATTTTGCCAAAATCATAACACTTTTGATTCACTTCATTCTTCAAAATCTGGTAGGTAGCAATTTACAATTGTCTGACAAGCCCTTCTGTACAACACAGCTCATTCTTCAGGCATTATATTATGTTAATTAAAATGTACTAATTAGACTGCTGAACAACTTATCAAATACAGAAAGTGTTTATATACAATTTCTTTCAGTCACATAGCTGCTTCAAAAGAGGGACTTTTATTCTTGTTTTGTTAATTTCTTCACCTCTGTGACCAAGCAAGGAAAAAAAAGGGTTTTCCATAAAATTTAACAATTTTAGTAAATATTTGCATCTTTTGATTTACATCTTGCACTTCCACTACTTTTCTCCCTTGCAAGATCATAGATGGTGAAAGCAGAAAAGGCAACTGAGAAATGAATGAAAAAACAAACTGGAATGGATAACCTGAAATTTGTAACAGATGCTATCTGCAAAATTTTTCAAGTTCAAGTACTAACAACTTTCTTTTATCCTTCCTTTACATAGGGGTCGCTTACATTTAAAGTTGCATCCATAACAAATTCAGTAGAATACATAAGGGTGTTAAAGCCTGAACATATTTGTGATTTCTATTAAAATTTGAAAATTAATTACTTGTTCTTTCTTTAATTTATTACAGTGCTTTGTTTAATTACAGATGGTATTAGCAACAGGTTTTAATATCATCCTTATCCTAGAACAGGGAAAAGACAACATTTCCGTTTTCCCAAGTTCATTATGTCCCCAAAAGAGAAACACATCTTCAAAGTGGAAACGTAAGGTAGAAAGCAATCCATGATGAGCAATCATTAAACAACACTGATCCTCACAGAAGCTGACAGTTAATGACAGTTCTAAATTTAGAACTGTGTCTTGAAATCCATTTTCCCTGTAGTGTTCCAGAGATATTTTGCTTCTTGAGCTAAAATAAACTCATGGACCATTTACAAGATAGCACATAAACTTGTGGCTCTTGAAGAATATAACATAAACAATACTCATTTTCCTTCAGTTTTCTATTTTTTTCTCACTTCATTAAAAAATTTGTTTCAAGTAAAAACCATTAATAGCTGAAGTTCGTCAGCCTATGAAAAATCAGGTAACAAGTCGGGGAAACCCATACAGCAAAAGTTTCAGAGTTGAACCACAGCTAAATGTGAATCACCAGATATATCTTTAAATAAAATTAGTGAGAGAAAGACTTTTAAGCATTCCAAAGAGCTATTTCTGCTTTGCTATGATTCACACCAAAGTGCTAATATTTAAACTAAACAGGGAGGGCCCAGCACAAAGCCAGATGAATAAGGCCACCATCGTGATGAAGGAAGGCTCCAGGTGGCTGATCATGATGTACCTGTGTACCATTATCATCTGAGCAAAAAAGGAAGAAAGTGAGTCTATGCACACTACATGTCACAATCATGACAGATCCATTATATATTAAGGCTCTATGAGCAGGAAGGACTTTTCATGCAATTGCAGAGTAGCTTAGTGCAAACAAATTTTTTGGTTTTAGATTTGTCTGAGAAGTCTTTAAAACCTGCTATACTTAGGAGGCAAAGATTGGTTCATACAGAAGCATTCAGGAGATCTAGTAGCAGAGTGATATGTGCAAAGCTATAACCAAATAACTGGTTGACAGTAAGAACAGAATTGTTCACCTAGGATTCAGAAGACTTAAAACCCATCATATCTTGGTGGATCACCTCTTCATGTTCTCACTAAGAGTCTCAGTTAGAATGTCCCAAAGTACACATATACAAAGGTTGGACATGGCTTAAACTTGTGTAGACAAATCTACCTGCATTTTTCTAGATAAAAGATGCAGCATGAAATTTGAATTTACTCACTTAGTGTAGTGTCACACCTTCACCTATGTAAGAGTCAGTCTCATGCACTGTGAATCTTAGTCCTAAATAAGTTGCAGACCTGAGCTGAATAAATAAATTTTAAAAAGGAGAAAGCAAAATGTTATAGGGTTGCTTTTTGTTTCTTATGAAATCCACAACAGCATGTTTCAAGCTTCAGTCTGTGTATAGTGAAAACTACAAAATAGAGTAAATCAAAGTGTATTTTCTTTCTGAAGAAAACTGGACAAATTGCAGGGTCACTTACAGAAAACAAAAAGCCAAAAAAGAAAAGAAAAATAAAAGAGTAGGACTGTTACAAAGAATTGAGTGACAAGATCGTATTCTCTTGTCATTTTACGTGAACAGTTTTCAGCTTCTGTCAGTTATAAATGAACATTTTTTAATTCTTCCTTACCTGACCAGTGAGTTTATTTCACTCTCTGATGAAAGGGTAACATGTATGAGAACATACAATCAGTTTGCACATTATTTTGGCCTCCCACTGTAATAGTTTCACTGGGCTAGCAGCCAACACAACCGTTCACCCACCTTTCCCCCCACTCCCAGGGGATAGGGGAGAGGATTGGGGACAAGAATTAGGAGGCTTGTAGGTTGAGATAAAAACAATTTAATAATAGAAATAAAAGAAAACTTAAAACAACAACAACAAAACAACTAAACAACTAATATTAAATAGTAATGATAATGATAACAGTAATAAGATATGCAAAAGTGTGATAACCCAGTGTAAACTGCTCACCACCCACTGATAAGCCCGTCCCATTCCTGGATAGCAATCCCGGAGAAGCAACAATCCCGAACCGAAACCGCGATCCCGGAAGAACCCAAGCCCAAGAGGAAACCTGTGCCAATCCCCCCCACCTTTCCGGTCAACCCCAGATAATATACTAAACATGACAGGATATAATACGGAATATTTCATTGGCACATCCAAGTGCCAGTTTTGGGTTTTGCTGTTCACTGCGCTTCTCCCTCCCAGTCCTAATGCAGCTGTGAACCAGCCAAACACGGTGGCCCTGAGCTCCAGCTGCAACTAATAACATTAGTACTGTTATCAATATGTTCTCAAAAAAAGTCTGCACTAAAATCAAAACACTGCTCTTCTACCTGAGAAGAAAATTAACTCTATCCTAGCGAAACCAGGACACCCACCTCTTTCTTACTTCATGTTTCACACACCTACTCATACTGCCCTTCACAACCCCCTTCTTTTGAACGAAACACCTAGTTCTTGAAATCTCTCTCAGAAGTGCACATAAGAACATATTCCTTGGCAACATGATTCATTCCAGTGTCTTAGCCTCATTAGTAAGCAAGGCAGATGCCCAGATACCAATGCTGTCTGTAGCACATGCATTTTTATATAACATCTCATTATTTATATATAAATTTATAATGCCTTGTCTTGGGCATCAAATTTTGGTTGAACATTAGTAAGATTCACTCATACTTAGAAGCATCTTGTTTATTTTAATTCACTTCATGGTTTTCTTCTTTAAATTTTGTCATGAATTATGCTTACTTAGAAGAAAGTAAACCCCCTTTGGGACATTTTTCCCTGAATGCATTGCATATTCCAAAACGTCAATGGCAGAATCTTTTACAGTGTAGCAGTTGACAGTCTGCATACTTTAATCAAGCCAGAAAGTTTTAATTATACTGCTAGAGGCATCCCATTAACATTTCTTTTCTTTAATAAGGACTCTATGGGAAATTTTAAAAAAAACACAATAGAGCCTGCAGTTCTTTTGAAAGAAAAAGGAGGGCACTCTGTTTCTTAAACACAGCCAAATCTGAACATTATCACCATGAAACAATGATAGAATTTGTTTTCTTTTAGAGCAAGGAAGTGTGTTCATTATAATGCTTTTGGATACTGCAACCGTTCCAACAATAGCAAGACCTTTAAATAAAATTCTCCTCCTTTCCCATTTCCCCTTTTTCTGTCTTCTGGCATTTGGTACTGCGAGTGGATATCCCCATGCAGTTGAGAACCGTGCACTTGAACAAATACAGCTGTAAGAACAGCATGTGTCTTGCCCTATTTGAGCTCACCTTGAACAATGTCAAGGCAGGGGATTTTAGTTTGGTAAATGGAGCATCAAATATAAGGCCTCCTCAGATGCCTGCTTTAGGAAAGAAAGGGACCATTATAAAATATCTGTTGCCCTTTGAAACAGATTAAAGAAAAAAAAGCAGAAGGGCTCTGCTGTCATCTATTGAGGCAGATTTTCTCCTCATCTTAGAAGAGTAGCATAATTTCTCATAGAAATTTATTTTAGATTTAAATGTTATCCTATCGTTGTCATTTAAGGCACGATTTCAGACACTGTTGAATAATATTTTTTGATATTTCATGAAATATATGGAATTAATGATCTACTTTTGATGGCCTGTACTTTTCAGCCTGAGTTCATAATTTGCCTTGTGGTTTTTGGTTTGTTTTTTTGGGGGATTTTGGGGTGGTTTTTTTTGGTGTGTGTGAGAATGAGCTCATTAGCTGCACGGTTCCTGACTTCATTCCAAATCAGGTAGTTCTTTCTTTACAAATTCTCTTTAATCTTCATTTGGATACACTGTATTTCTCTCCCTGGTCTGAAAGTATTATTTATGTAGCATTACTGATGTAAGGTTTTCCTCATTCTTTTCACACCATAGGTGGCAGCACTGTATGAATGAGAAAAATAATCTATATGCGATCAGCAGTGGCTGGGGAGTTACAGCTGGAGGCTATATGATATATATTAATGTATGTCACAGTAGCAGGATAACAATTTGGCTGAAATTGCACTTAAATACCAGATCAGCTCTGATCACAGACTTCTTGTTTGACTGAGCAAACAAATAGAGCACATTAAAAATGGTATAATCACCCCATCAGATAAGATACTGCAGCTTGAAAAAGGGACTTTAACGCCTAGTGCATAAATTACATGGAGTTTAAATTACCAGATTCAAAGACATAACCTTGGAACTATGGCCTTAGATTACACAGACTCTGAGTAGCATATAAATCAAAGAGGGAGCTAAATATAAAAATTCTTCAGATAAAAATATCTCAGCCTCTCTAAATGGTGAAAACCAATTAAGTCCTGGAAGAGTTAAGTGTGATGTACCTCACTACAGATTGCAAATCTAAGCACTATTCTGGAGGTCTTGCACCTGTAGGTTTAAAAGCATATTGTTAACAAACCGATTTCTTTTTATTTAAAAAAAAAAAAAAATCCCAGAAACTGTTTTCTTTTTTCAAAATGGCCAGAAAAGGAGTGAGATTTTCCTTACCCTTGCTTTTAGACAAAAACTTACTCAGTGGACCAGTGACCTGCTTCTTTCTCCTTTCCCTTTTAAAGTGGTATAAGAAAACTGCACAGATGCAAAAACAGAGGTGCTGTCAAGCTTCCTACAGAGGCTGTGGCATTTTCCATATAAGAATTAAGAGATTATTTGATGGGGGGTTGGGGAAAGAAGAAATGTTGTGTATTACTCACTGGTCTACAAATTAGAGCAAGTAATTGGGAAGATGGATTCTTAGGTTGACCTCCACAATAAAAACACAAATGTAGTATTAAAAAGTAAGGAAGAAAGAAGAAGGAAAAGGGATCTTTTCTTAAATGTTGTCCATCTCTTTTCTTTTTCTTTCTATTCAAATGGAGCCAATTCTCCATCTTAGTCTGACTCTAGCAACAAGTACAGTACACAGGAGTGCAGTGTGTGCTTATGTAACAACATATTTACAGCTGTTCCTATCTGGAACACAGGTGTCCCCTTTTGATATTTTTCTGGCTAGACAGTCAGCATAATAATTTTTTGGAGATCATCCACAGCCATTTCATGAAGAGAATTGTACATCTTCACTGCCACTAATTATAGTAATCATCTTCCTCCATAACAAGCCAAGGGCTTGCACCAGAGTAACTAATTTTGCTTTTATTCCTGACTCCAAATTGTGACTCCATTGTCCAACTTTCTCTCAATTAAAAATTGTCGAAACGTTTAGTTGGACTTAAAGCAGATCAGGTAATATTTTCTTCAAGATGTAGACTTGTTTCTAGAAGTAAATTGTTAAGCAACACCAGATTCAACTGTGAAGCAGAAGAAAAAACTACATTTTGAGGTGGTGTTTCACAGGACAGTGGGTGACAATTATGTTGTATTATGTTTACAAAAAAATCATCTTTCTGGTTAAAAAGTACCTCAAAAACACTAGTTATGTCAGTGACAACATTTAAAGTGGCCCTCAGTACTATTACAGTTTTGATGAACAAAAAAAGAGGACTAAACAAGTCAGCTTTGCTGGTAATTGTATTTGAATCTATTTGAAATTAATGACCAGGAGGTAAGTATGAGAACCAAAGAAATGAAACAATGAGAATAAAGTGATGGTGGTAAAAATCACAAAATAATGACATTTTAACACCTGTAACATTCAGAAAATTCTTAGAGGTGTCAAGATTGATCAGAAATTTAGCTGTGACATTGAAAGCTACAGTATATATGAGTATGTCAAAAGTTGGATACTATTTAAAGAAATTAAAATAAAAACGATAAAATAAAAATTACATAATTATTGTCTCCAGTAGTTTCTTCATGAAATTTAATGTATTTTTTAAAATAAAGATATTTACTCTGTCCTGTAGGCATCATATTCAAAGCGTTATTAGCTTAAATCTGTTCCACAACTTACCAATTATAAATATTTTTTTATTTTAAAGTTACTTATACGTATGCAAACAAGACATTTTCAAGTAGTATTGAATTTATTGCCTCTGCACAGAATATGACAAATGACTGAGTTTTCTGTAGGCTGCTTGAGCTACATTTCTCTGTTAACTGGGCTAGGAATTTAATTTTTGCACTCAGAAATTCTTAGACATACAACGTGGCACTGATCTGGCTTAACTCAGACATCTAAATGTTAGATGTGTAAGTCTGAGCCAGTCACTCCCAATCTCTTTAATAACTGAAGAACAAGCATCTTTAAATGTTTATCATTAGATCAGATAAATTGCGTATCTCTCTCTCTCCCCTTCCCCCGGCACTTTATAAATAAGGGAATTACCCTTGAAAACTAGACTTATGATTCTCTTAAAATCAGTGAAATTTCCCATGTCATGATCATGCATTGTTTTGATCACAGTGCAAGCTGAGAGACAGGAATGACAGTGATAGTTTGTTGCACAATAGTGCAAGGTTTCCCTATCTTTTCTGTACTCTTCACTGTAAATACCAAATGTCAAAATGTTGAACTTACTAGGTTGTAATGGAACTTCTGTTGTCTTTCTCTGATTCTTCATAGCTTTAGCATCCTTAAGTGTTTCTGAGGGATTAGGATAACCTTGAGAACAAAAGAAAAAGCAGAAGTAATTTATTGCAAGCAGTACAACCGCAGAGGGTATTATGTTGATAAGGGAATAGCCCTGGAACATGACAAATGCAAATAAGGCAGGCAGTAATGTACTGCATTTTTAAGAACTACTTATATAATAGGTAAGTACTGGGGAAATTATTTCATATCTAGTATGGCAGCTTTTGATACATTTTGTGAACATCAAAATGCCGTTCTTCAACACGAACTTAACAACGCTCCCTCTTTCAATACATACATACATACACACACATTTGGAAAATAATATTAATACTAATAAGCAGAATCAATTGAAATAAACTATTTTATATATTTTAAAGTGTGAACTTATGGGATAAACTTTAAGCAAGACAGCCAGCTCAAAATATGTTTCAGTATGAATTATTGCAACTAGAGTTTAAATGAGACAGGATATTTGCAAGGCAATTCTTCTGGTTATTAGAAAGGCAATTATGATAACAATGTAAGTAGAGGTAAGTAGCTTCAAAAACATTCAGAAAATAATTCCCCATAAATTTTATGAAGTTATAGAATTAAAAGGAGGAAAGATGAATGTTTAGTAGCTTAGAATTTTGCTTAGGCAATATTTTTTTCCTCTCTCATGCTCCACTGAAAACATTTCAGATTCTTCAAGACTGTAGCATGACATTTCTGTTTGCAAATCAGTCTTTTTTATCCTGTGTTATCCATAGAAACTAGCATGCTCAATTCCATGGTTAAGTCACCAGCACTTCTCAGAAAATAAGAATGAAATCTTTGACCCTTGGAATATCAAAATCTTTGCTCTACTGACCAAAGATTTTACTTCTACTTCCTTAGAAGTAACAAATTTAAAACATTTTCATATCCTGTCTTTAATAGTCAAATAATGTAATCTTTTCTGAATATTTTTTAAATTCAAGTTGCCTTTTGAAACTGAGCTCAGCTTTTCAATCAGAGTAAAATAACTTATTTTCTTTAACTTTCCATTTGTATTTAATGGAGACTTTTCTCCTTTCAGATATTCAAATTATTTTTCTCTAGTGAAGCTAATGCAGATTTGTAGAGTATATGAAGATATTGCTCTCCATGTTTTACAGACTTTTGCCTCAGCATTCCAAGGAATAGCATATTAAAGGGGAGAAAAAATGTTATCTTTTCTATTCGCTAATCTAATTTATTATGCAAATCTTTACCATATGGCTATTGATTTCCAGATACAAGAACACAGAATGTTTTATTTCTCCTTTTCTTAAAACAAAAAGTATTTTTACCCTTCTTCTGAGAGTTTTTGGCTAGAATCCACTCACTAACTTGGAAGCAGTGAGACTCTGGAAGCTTTTTATGCTGCTGGTTGAGGACTAAAATATTCACTGGAACCAAAGAACTTTAAAGTTCACCACATTTCACTTATGCACTCTCTCTCTGCAGTTTTCCCTGTTTTGATATTGTTGAGCTTTTAGTTATACTGCTGCTTGTTTTCCTAGATCATTTGCTGTGAGGGAGTATGTGTATGTTATTTTTGAGGCTTGAGGTATTGGGGGAAGGAACATGGAGTCCTGGAAATGACTGCTGAAAAGGCAAAAAACTAACTTAGCTATTTAATTCCTGTTTGTGTTGAGGTGAAAGGGCTGGCACTCTTTGAAAATTATTCTTGGGCAAGTGTGCAGACTTAAGCAATTTTTTTCATTCCAGGTCAAACATATTTCCATACTCTAACACCTGTGTAAGAAAGCTTATGTTGAACAAATTGTGGCTATTGATATTTGTATTCCCGCCACAGAGCACACACACTACCTAGCTCATTATTGAAAATTGCTTTAGAATGCCTTCAGTATGAAAGGTATTATTATAGTATCAAATTCTACACTAGTCTGCATTTCAAATTCTTGATTAAAACAGTATTTTGGGCTAACGGGATCTCTATTAACATCTCACCCATATACTTTACCCTGAATAGTTTGAAATAATTTGTTACAGCTAAGGAAGCTTAAGGCTGCTTAGAAGAAAAGTCTGCTATTACTGCTTCAAATGAGATGTTTATTGCAACACTGGATTCAGTATTATAAAATATAATATTCAATGAACTACTGCCAGACACAGAAACTACTAAACTTCTGTGGTGAATGGGAGATATATGACTGGGGCTACCATCATACAGTGATATAAATAAGTATACATTATTTTAACATATGAGTGAACAGCAGACTGAGAATTATTTTTTTTCATTTATAGCAGAATGAAATAAAATTTTGCTTACACTAAATTGCTGTCAAATTGTACATACACATAGTTTTTTTGCAGTAACTACAGCTGTGAGAGTATGAATAGGACCAGGATCTCTCACTTTTACTTTTGGGAATCTAATCACATGCAAAGCCTTAACATATGTGTCTTCACAAAGGCAACCACGAATATGTGCCTAAAAGAAATTAAAACAAGAAGTTCTGGACATAGAGTCCTGTTTGTGCATTAGTTTGCTTGGTTTAGCATCACTTACTGTGGACTAGAAACAGTTAAGTACTCTGAAGGAAACAGTGCCAAACACTGCATTTGCTGTGTCCCTAGTCAACAAACTCTAAAAGCACTAATAAAATATCAAGGGTTTTCCGGTTAAGGGAGTAGAGTCCTAATTTAATTAACTGAGGTCAAGTCTAGAAGCTCTGAAACCCAGAATACCTCTGTATCCCAACTCTACAGCTGAAGTTAACAGCCTTGAAAACCAGGCTGCTAGGAGAGGCTCTGGGGGGAAAAGCTGTGGGAAGACTTCCCTGGGCCTTTCTCCCAGGCTGTGGAGCAATGTTAACCTCAGGCCCTCAGCCCCAGCCTAAGCAACGGTGTCCCCATGCCTGCACTGGCCTTGTGCCTAGCTGACGGGACATCCCTGCCTGCTCAGCCTGGTTACTGCCTCCTGTCTGGTGCGGAGGGGCTTAGGCCAGTATGTGAGGAGTACAAGGTGGCCACCTCTCCCTGCTCACCCGCCCTGCAGCAGCCCCTCGCTGAGGGCGTTCCCCACTGAGAGTGTTACTCATTGAGGGTGTTCCCCACTGAGGGTGTCCCTCACTGTCTCTCCCACCACTCTCTGCAAAACAGCAGGAGGAGGCAGAGGTTGCCTCCTGTGCAAGCCTGTGTGGGCCAGCACAGAGTCTGTGACCTGTTGCAATGCCCAATTCCTGGGCCATGTCCCGCCATAAGTACCTCCTGCTTCTAAAAAGTGGTCTCAATATCTCAGGCTTCAGAAGATCCTCCTTCATCGACAACACAAAGCCTTTTATTTCCCAGTGAAACCAAATTGCTGGTACACCCTATGCACTGAGAAGCTCCTCACAGAACTGCTTTCCTCTGCACAGCTGTGGCTGTAATACAGCTACAGAGTGTGAAGTCTGGTAGGCTCAGAGATTGATAAACTCTGTTCAAGTGGGAAGTGGAGAGAGGAGTTTCCATCTCCGTTTAACGTCTTCAGTCAAAAAACACCAAACCAAGAATGCTCCCACAGTGCATTTTTTTAATCTCCCTGCAAGTCTCACCTAGTGAAGTGCTCTGAGACAACTCTGACTTTCCCAAGATTGGCAAGTCCCATTACCTCAAGCTGTCACTGCACAGGAAACTACAACCTCCTCTTCAGCCATGTTTGATCTCATATTGGACAGCACAAATCAAGAACATTTCTTCTTGTAGCTCAGCTACATTTAAATTGGATCTTCTCTGTGAACAGAAAGGCCCACATCCTGGAACACAGAAGTATAAAAGCAGTAAATCTGCTTCAGAGGGGTTTAATGCTCAAGACAGAAGTGAGTGTGTTGAGCCAAAGACAGCTTCAGAAGTGATCTAAGAAATTAGGTCAGACTCAGTTACCATCAGGGTATACCAATCCCTTAAGCAACTTAAATATGCATGTAAACTACTTTATCAAAATAATTTCCTGCCATTCTTACACAAAGTTTCTTTCTACTGTTCATACAGTTGATTTCAAAATCAAATCAAAGGTTGATTTTAAAAATAAAATATGTGGATTCTAAAGGAGATTCCTTTCCTCCTTAAACAATAGGTCACAGGTCCCCAAAGGAAAGAATTACCAAGGCAGCAGGCAAATGTGCAAGGACAGCTGATAGCAAGGAAACTGCAGCTGTAGGGGTGGTCAACGGTGGGAAGACTGTAGAATTACATCTGCACAGATAAATGTCAAATATCTCAGGAGCAGATCTAGAAAGATTAAAAATTAGACATGTGTTTAGCCTTCTAAGATAACTTGGTTCAGTAATCTTCAAAAATAGCACATTTAGTAGGAATGTGTCAGAGACATTTTCATCTGCATCTGAAGAAAACCACACTGAAGCTTGGAAATCTGTAATAATTTATAACAGTTCATAAAATTAAAAAAGCAGTCTTTACATATCCTGGATAATATTTACATTTTCAGAAGATATTTTGAATTAATTACTCATTTTTAACATTTCACAGCCTCTGGAGAACTGTGCAGATTGCTTTTCCCTGCATATCTATGGCAAGCCAATCAATTTGTTTAAGGGTTAAATGAGTAGTTTACAGAAAAATGGGAGAAAGAGACAAATTAAGAGACAATTAAAAACTGAGAAAAGATTTTAATTTAATAATAAAAAATATCCATGCAAGTCAGAACCTTCAGCCAAGCACAAACAATAAAACCAATTAGGATAAAGTCAGAAATTGAATTCTGATTTTAAAAAAGTGCAAACTAACTATTCTGTCAATTATGTTTCCTCCATGATAAATAAAAAGTTTGAAAACAGTTTCCCCCAGTGATTGTCAAGTAACCGTGAGCTATAATATTTCTTTGATAAAAGTATGTAGCAAAATGTTTTCAACACTGAAGAAAAAAAAAAAATCTTCCAAAATTTTTGACAAGCTCAGCTTCAGTTCTGATGAACTTGCTCTAAGCATCTCACAGACTTTGAAATGGAGAACACAACTTAAAAGGAACAACAAATACGTTGAAGCCTGTTGAGGTTCAAAGTTTAAAAATGCTATTTCAAAACAAGATGAAACATGGAATTGACTTGGTTTTGCATTATATTCCTACTCATTTATTGCAATGTTAATATTTTCTAGAAGATATCTTTACTATGAAGAATTTATCTATGGATTTGACAAGCAAAAGATGTCCAAACCATAATTCAAACCAATCAGATCTACTTCATCTCTCATTTTCAAATTTTTCTCCTCTCCCTAATTCCCGAAGTACAACATAGCAGCTATAATTCCAATGATTCATGTTTCCTGAGCGGGCACCATAACCCTGAGTGCTGATCAAAACCCATGCCATGTCTTGCACTGAGTTTGCATCAAGCCTTGGTTTCATTTTGGTCTGAACTAAAATCCAGTGTAACCAGGTAGTGAAGGAAACAAGGCCAGCTTCTTATTGTACATCTTACCTATGAAACATAATCAAAGATAGGACCAAGGGAATCAGGGTTACTCCTGGGAGAAAACAGGGGAGGAACTTATAGCGAAATGGGGAGATGGAGAGGGAATTGCTGTGACCTGAAGCTGGCAGGAAAGGAGGAAAGATACATAGTGCATAAGGCACCAAGGAGAATATAAACAAATACTAAGAAGAAATGACAAATTGGTGGCCTGACCAGACCAGAACCTGAACAATGAGTCTACAAAGGAGTCATGAAACCTGAAAAACAGAGCTCATAATTAGGTAGGAAAAGAAAATGAGGAAAGACAAGTGAGGTAGAGGAGATATTAATCTAGCATTAGAATAAATAGGGCAAAACAAATGGGAAGGGCTTAAGCTTGGCAAGGATGAACAGAAAAGTCTTTGGAGGAAGATGAAACTCTTCTTTTGAGTCCACATGAAGTCAAGATTCCTGACACTTATGGTTCTGACAGCTAGGCTATGAAAAAATCATCAGCCATGACGCTGCTTCATTACAATTAGTGCTAATGAGCACCAGTCATAGCCATTACTGCTGTTCCTAAGTCAGACATCTATTGGTTAAATTTAATGGGTTCTGAATATGCTAATCTTATAAGAGAAAATTCATATTTTTTATAGTTTTAGTGTAAACTCTGTGTACACAAGCATATATGTGATTTTAGTAAATGTGTTTTTTCTGTCTTCAACAGTATAAGTTACTGGAAATAAATTGAAAGGTAATATGCTTGAATCTGTGCTTTTGAATTGTTGCATAGGATTGACCAAAAAGCCTGCTGTTTTGTGCTGAAATTTAATGGAAGGCCTATGTATAACTGTGGATATGGAAGCACTGTATTTAATGCCTTAATAAAGCATTAATTTGAAACCTCAAATGAAAAAGACATGTTCACAGTGGAACAGGTAGAACTCATTAATCTTGCAGATAACTCTGTGAATGAGCTACAACTGTCTGCCACAAATGTCCTGTTTGTCCATAGGATTATCCCTGTACCAGTGGACCCTCAGAGCTAAGGCTACAGCTGATGAAATCACTTTGCTATGGAACTTAGCTCCTAGATCATACTCGGGAACACAGCTGGGTAACCTGGGATAGATCCTACATTTTAGAATGCAGTCAAGATGCAAGTTTGCTGTATCTGGCCTTGCAGCCTTTGCCATTCTTGTTTGCTTTTGTGATGCCATCTAACATTTGATATCAGAGAGACAAGACTGCAATCTTCTTGTACTGACAGGCAGCCCAGTATGACATACCATAAGAGTAAATGGGATGGGTAAGAAGCCTGCACTCAAACCAAGTTCAGGTTGATTGTGAAACAATATAAACTCAAGAAATTGTATAAGATTTATTTCAGGTTAAATGCTTACTTGTAATCAGCTCTTCAAAACTAGATCATATTATTTTTTCTCACTTATTGAGTGATCTCTAATCTCTTAAAACTTCAAAATAATTTGAAGTGTATCACAGAATGTTTCATCCTAATCTGTAATAGTCTTGCAGTCCACATATATAATGAAAGTGTTAGGAACAAAACTTATCAAGTATCAATATTAATCTGGTTTGAGTGAACTCTAAAAAGTCAACAGGTGAAGATTACACGGTGCAAAAGGGAACTGGGCAGCAACTGTATTGCTACAGATTTTTGAGGTTTCAGAATATTCCCACTGTATATTGCAACAAACTAAAGCATTCTCAAAATTTTTAATGACAAAGGGAAGAGGGGAGATGAGGGAAAAAGACCAAAACTACATCTGTACCTACTGTTTGGATGTTCACTTAGGCTGTAGGGAACTTGTGTTGGGGTTTTCAGTCTGCTAGACTGAGAGCAGGAACTTTGTAGACAGTTTTCCTTTCACAGGATCTACAATGGCTCTGGGTAGGGAAATCCTTTGTTTTGTCTCTTGGATATTCAGAAATTACCTTCAGGACAGGGAAAGGGAACTTTAAAAAAAAAAAAAAGAAAGAAAGTTTCCATTTTTATAAAGTTACTTTTCTTAATGAAAAAATATATAATCAAAAAATTCTTACTCACTTCTAGGAAAAAATCTTTCTTCGTTCTTTTGTTTCAGCTGCAAGCTTTGTCACTATAATTAAATGATTTGTTTCATGAGATAAAGCTGTTCTAGAAACTAGCATTGTATTTGCATTTCTATTAATTATTCTGATTGCATGTTATCTTGAAAACACAGTGCTTAAATTACAGCATTTACTTTCTTCTACTGTTTATTTTGAAGGCATAGAATTTTCTCTGTACAGATATCTGTAGAACTTTTAATAAGTAATTCAAATGTTTGGTTATTAAATGAAACTCACTGATTCTCAATCCAATTTAGAATTCAGCATTTACTCATTTCTCTGATTCAGTGTTCAGAATCAATTTTATCTATCCTGACGTACTGTTTATTTTAAAGCTCATCCTGAAAAAAAGAGGTTTCTGAAAGTATTTATTTCAAGTAAATAGAAAACTGAATTTCTCAAAATCTATATGTTAATGCTTGCCACTATCTGCCCATGAATCCAAAATTCACAGTTCTCAGGATCAAACACAAGAAATCTAGGTGGCGAGGTATAATATGGCATCTGACTTACCTTACCACCCACCTCAGGTAGCCACTGTTACAGATCTCTGGAAGAAGTGTGGTACCAGGGCAAACAACAAGTAGTGACCCTGCTCAGAAGAAGATGCTCAGATGCAAGACACATCACCATCAATAAGAGAACTCAAGAATGTACTGGAAAATTAAGAAAATTGAATAGGGTTGTTAGCTCTGTGCATTGGAATAACAGCAGAAATATAAGGAGGACACAATCACATAATCCCTTTGTTCAGGTAGGGATATTGTCTTTCTTGGCCTATTTATTGTTTTCTTTATTTATTTAGTACTTTAGAGCTTGGACCTCCCATATCAGTCACTGAAAAGCAAGTTTTAGAAAATACATTGAGGGCTTTACTTGAGTTGTCTGAATCTGGTGACTTCCCATGTTCTAAACACTTCTAAACTCAGAACTTAATTTTACTCCACATTTTTTTCTTTCTCCCATTGAATGTGTCAAGTTTTGAAGCACTCAAGAAGTCTTAATTTTCTTGCCTTCTGAGGATATTAGCTCTCATTGCTAGGACAAGTGAAATCAAGACTTATCAACCAGGATGGTGTTGATAAGACACAGATTTCTTTCCTTGACTTCCTGTTGGTCAGAGGATGATATTTACACAAATGTATTTATTTTGTAGAGAAAGACTTGGAGAAGCTTGTATACAAATAGTACCTACTATATGCAGCCTGTGTGTTAAATGCTAGACAACTCTTTTAGTAGTTGTTACTTGAACTACTACCAAGTACATAGTATAGCAGTGCAGATGCTTCTAATACTGTTAAAAAACCTTTTTCCCTGGCTGAATGTTTTGTTACATTTCAAAAAGCAACTGGGAAAGCCTGTGCGGTAGTACTGTGGCAATGGTGTCTCATAGTGTATGAGTGTTTGCTTCATTAGCTTGTAATAATAGGGAAAAGATCTAAAGTTCTCTTTCCTAAGTAAAATCAAGTCAGCTGAAGTAATCCATTTTTACAACTAAAAATCCCCCCTCAACCTCAATTCCACACAATTTGCTTTCTAAAAAATGGTATTTATATAATCTTTAGACAATTTCCTTTCAGCCTAAAGGAAAACTGAGGCACATGGAAGAGGAGGAGCAGACATCATCCTTACTTTAATTCCAGCAAAGTAAATTGAAATGTATTGGCATCATCATTTATTATTTTCTGAGGAAAATAAAGCAACTATGTTTTTTTTTTTCTTTTTAAGTTTACCAAAATTATGAGAAACTCTAAATGGTTATGAAGAAAATTACTTACATTGATTGAAATATTAGTGAGGTAAGATGGCCTGGATATAACAGCAGAGATAATATTCAGGTAGCTTTCTTCATTTATCCTTTTAGAATACAAGCACAACTTAAAATTTACAAACTATTATGTGATGTTGTTATATGAAGACCACTATATTTTCTTTCTAGACTTTGTTATTTAGCCATTCAGATATTTGCAAGTTACTCTCCACTTTAACAAAAACTTAATCTTGTTTGGTTGATTTTCAGGAATTACTGTCTTTTTTGAATATACCCAGTCATTTGCTAAATAATATATGTGGCAGAGTTTTCTAATTTCTATTCTAATAAAGATTAGAGGGAAATAGAGCTCCTGTGATTAAATTTGCTTGTAAGAGGATGATATATTGTAAACCAGCAGCAATAATGGTCCATTACAATTAAAAGACAGGAATTAAATGACCACTTAATGACAAAACATTTCATAAACCATGAAAAGTAATCTCATTAAGAAGTATAAACTTTAAAAAAGAGTACAGCTGCATATGCCAAAGGTTTCACATGATTTTGAAGTCAATATATAACAGCAATTATGAAAATGGACTCTCATGCCAAGTCATACATACACATTAAAGTATGTGTTGTCATGTATTAACATAATTTGTATTAATTCCTATTGTCAAATATAAATGTAATGTCAATAATCTATCAAGTCTTCTGTTAATATTTGAACTCAATCCCTGTGCTTTAAAACACTTTTTATAAAAAAAAACCAACCCCAAATCATAATCAAATCAGTTTAGCTTAACTTACAAATAATAAGAAAAGCAGATAAGACATCAATGGGTGTAAATTGATGTAATCTGTCTGCAGGATGTGAGATCACACTATCACACATTTGAAGATGTGGCCTTTGCTTCTTTTTCTTCAGGAATATGTGTGATATAATTATTTATTATAAATAGCACATAGCTCTTGGGGCTTCTGCTTGGCAGAAACTGTCTAGAATGCCAGAACTAATTCAGAGAAAGCTATTCGTGAGAAATTGAAAAGGAGTAAGCTAATAACAATGATAAAGCCTTCACGCTGAAAAAGGACCTTTTGGTACACGTGCAATAAATTACTAGTTCTGCTGTGGCCATAATGGTGGCAAAGGTATTCTTTTCTTAAAGCTAAGGCATGCCAACAGAGTAAAACTTTTGAATTTGGGGTGATCAGGTAGTGATGTGAGAGAGCAGGAGGGTAGTGGGGAGTTCACAGGGCTGAAAGAATCCATTTTGACTGTCCTTCTCTATGAGAGAATGCACTCTACCAGCATCCTCACAGATTTTAGTCTTTTTACATAATTTTCCTTTCTGTGGAGCAAAATAATACTATATTTGATTTCAAAAGGTTTTAAGTAGTTTTTTATCAGGTATAGTCACAGACTCCTAAAGGGAAAGTTTCATAATTGCTGAATTTACTTGGTCATGCTGTATTTAATGTAAACTGGATCTAGAGGACAAGTTCCATACTGTATCTAAATTCAGGGTTACTCAGCTTCAGAAAATAAATTATCTTTATATAGGATAATTGCTCTTTGCAACAATACTAAGTTGTTGGTGTAATAAAATATCTCAGTATAAAATAAATATCTCAATTAAATTCATAATCATAAATAGGTAAACTATTAATCAATGCAAATAAATTAGGCCTAAATTTCTCTCTCTATAATCAATTTTTTCCCTTTAGATTTAAATGATGTGTTATTTTTCTCTACAATACATTTTAACTTCTTCACATTCACTTGAGTAATTTTTTTCTTTAATGTCAGTTTAAGTGAGATCTTAGTGCTCTACAGATCATCCTGAGTCTCCAGGTGAACATTATGATAACAGCCAAAAGCTCTTTCTGAGGTTTTAGTAGCAGCAATAATTTCAGCAGCAAATCAAAGATAATCCAGGAAATTCTTCTCAAAGATCTGTTCTCCTTTGAAGATTTTGGACATAAGATGAAATAGTGGTAGGGACAGTGTCTTCCTGTCTGATATATAGCTTCAAATTGCTATCTTAACTTCTCTTGTCAAGTTTAAAAGTTGTTAAGGGAGTCAGATAGATTAATCCGAATTCAGTTTCATTTAATTTAGCTTTATCTTACGTCTTTCATACAAAGAACCTTGAAGTGCTTTAGAGTTAAAGATAAGAAACGAGAATGGAGTGTTGTATAAATTGGGTACAGTTACCCTCATACAAATAGAAAGGTAGATGATTTTTGAAGACTGACTAGAGTCTGAAGAATGGGGGTAATAACTGGGCACAGCAGGAAACAAAGAAAAGACAGAGATTTGAGAAAATCTTTCCAAAGGTATATGTTTGAATTTATGTGTTAATACCTCTGCATTCTCCACTTGGAAACACACAACTCCCACTTACATTAACAATTCATAATTTACCCTTCTGATCAGTGCTGAAAATTAAGTAACACTGAATACTGGGTAAGAAAATAACACTGATGTGACTACACATGTACTACTTCTAATACATTTTTTTTTTCAGTAGAGCTCAGAAGACAATGTAGAAGGAGCAAGGCTGAGTATTTCCTCCAAAACACTGCCTTTTGCAGAACTACCTTCCACAATTCACTGTCTATTAGCAACCTACTAATGCAACAAAATTACAAAATTCTATTCTTAGAATTTTTGTCAAGAATGAAGATCAGTAAGGAAAAAAAAAAAAGAAAAAAGAATAATTCAAAGGTGAGAAAGAAAACTATTCTTTTTTTAGCGTCCAAAGGTAAATACTAAAAATAGCATAAGAAAATAAAAACATATACTGGAAAATATTGTAGAAGTAAAGAAAGACACTTTGGAAATTGATAGCATCATGAATGGAAAACCATAAAAAGATATTGGATCCTGAAATTGTATGTACAGTGTCAAAGATTAGTCTCATTATTCTGAGAAACATCAGAAAATCAGAGAGGAGAGATTTGGAATTTCTATAATGGATATTGTGATCAGTAAAGGTTTTGCAAAGGATATAAATGTGCACTGCTACATGGCAGTCTCTAAAATATAATTACTTCTCCTTTTGCAATTCATATTCAAGAAATTATTTCAGAACCTTGTTATATATACTTAAAACTTTCAAGTATATTGTAGTACTAGAAGTTGTTAATAATTCCTTTCTTATAGCTCAGTACCCAGGAATAAGCCAAAGCTGAGTAAGAGCCCCGGGATTTAGCCTTTTTTTTTTTTTTTTTTTTTTTTTATTTTTTTTTCCCCAGAAAGAACTCTTTGGAAAGACAATTCTGAATCAAAGTCCCAGCTCTGTGCTTCTCTATGACTTAATTGATATATGAGTTTAACCATTAACTTGAATTTTAATACTGGACTTACTTGCAATTTTTTCTAAATCATGTTTTGGATATTAGTTGAAATCCTGATCACGCTTCCTTATTTCACCTTAAAAATAAGAAGAAATACAAGATCCACCAAGAAGAGGTAACAAAGAAGAATATCTGGCTTGCACATGGAATAAGCATGTTAATACATTAAGGACACTGTTGTCCTCCTTTTCTACATCCTATACCAGATGTAGCTCAACTGGTGCCTGAATTTACCAGTTGCTTACAGTAACTTTGAAATGTGAGTCTCTGTTAAACAGAAATAAACCTCAAATCTCAGACAAAGAAAATTCTTGATCTCTCAGTCAGCACTGAATACCTCAAAACCAGATTATGTATTTTTCCTGAGAGGGAAGTGTGTTATCCATAGAAGATTAAAGAAATGGTAGACTATGAAGGAAGTGTTTTGTTATTCGCAGACTTACTGCAACCAATTATTCTTCAGAATTGTTTTTATTGCTTTATCTATTCTCATTGCTTTATTTAATGAAATGCATCCTAGATGAATGTGTTTCCAATAGCTCTATCACTTTTTCTCATTTTTAAATATGAGTAATAAATACAGTAATCATAAGTGTTCATTCTGGAAGATCCTGTATCTTCATTATTGTTAGGGACATTAAATGACATAAGTATGAAATATAATGCACACAGTTCAAAGTTATAAAGGGTGAAATGGAGGCAAATGTTCTAGAAAATATATTAAATGGAAACCAAAGTTATATAATGTGCCCACCAATCGATTATGAACTAGATAGAAGATCACTTGGTAGAAAATTGACAGTAAAAATGCTGATATAAAATTTCAATGCCAAATGACTAAGTATAAAGTTGAGCTTATCATTTAAACTTCAAGAATAATCTTTCTGAGAAATTATGCACTAAAGCAGTTATTGTTGCCAGAGGGTGTCTTGGATTCTCAAGATAAAAGCCCCATTCATAAATTATTGTTTGAACAACTCTTGAATGAATGTACTTTGAAGCTGATTAATTGGTCACAAAGAAAACATGTGGAATTATCAAGCTAATAACATTTAAAGAACATAATTTAGCCCTACTTGAAAGTAGAGCCATTGCTCGTATACACAGAAGGGCATTTTTACTTTATAGATTTCATTTTGGGTGTAATAGAATCAGGAGAAGATCAGGAAGTGAAAGAAGGAATCACAGCTGTGATTCTAACTGCTCCTTGGATTTAAAAATGACATTACTGTAAAATTAAACTGTAACTTTCTGTAAAAGAACAACTAAACCAAAACACACAGTGGAAAAAAGGTTTTACTAGGAAAGGGTGTCAAAATCCTCTTGAATAACGAAGTGGTTCTAACTGTTAAAAGAAATGGAACCAGGAAATTATTTTTCTTTACTTGAAATGTAGGTGAACATGGTGACAAGACTTTACCTTGAGTGTGTGGCTATAAAAGATCTTGTATAACTGTCTTCTAATCTTACAATAAAAGTGGCTCGGGTTAACCATGAGAAACATTATATAAAGGACTTTCCTTTATGTTCCTTCCTATTTTCACAGATCAGTATAAGTTTATTTTTCTTTTTCAATGTGTCTTAAGTACCTCTACAATCTTCCTCTTCATTTCAATGATTCCTATAACTCCCACTTCTCATAAATTTCACACAGGTAGACTACTTTTCCAGCCCTTATAAACACACCTACTTCTCTCTTGTCACTGTTTAGTAATGTCCAGTATTTTCAGTATTTGTCCCAGTAGCAAACTCAACAAATGCTTGACTGTAGTAAATCATATATCACAGGGTGTGGCAGGAGAGCCTCTCTCTTCTTGTAGAAAGAAACAGAACATAAAGAAAAATAGGGAAAAGTGGTCCTGTGCAATTTAGGTACAACACTCTTCAGCCTCTTGGATTTACATAAGATAAGTAAACAAAAAAAAATGTGCATATTATGAATATGTCATAATGGTGTGCTTCTCAAAAGAGTGTAGATGCAAATTTTGGACAAATCTTTACAGAAAACATGAAGAGTTTTTAGCTTCCCAGAGATTTGGATTTGAAAGCTGCTAAGTCTGGTTACTGTTATAAAATATATGCAGAAATGGTGATATTTCAAATTTTCTTCTGTTTGTTCCTACCTCTATATCTTGAATAGACTGCCCATGAAGTGAGAATGAAGGCATTAATGTGAAAATGGGGACATTTTCTCTCAGTATAGTTTTAAAACTATATTAAAAGAGCTATCAAGAGCTATCCTCCCAAATGTTCACCTTATAGAAATCAGGTTAGCCTCCTCATGAATACCTCTGTTTACAGGATTTGTCTCACTGTACCACAAAAGGTTTCAAACACACAAAAAAGTTCAGAAATCACGGCTGTAAATGCTCAGATTTTTATTTATTTATTTTTTTTCCTCATCAGTAAAGTGAAGACTCTGGTAACTAACTGTATGGAAACTTTATTCCAGCAGAAACAGCAACTTCCTATTTTCTACTGGAAAACACATAACATCAGTTATTGCATCATAAAAAATAATCTCACTGTTTTTCCTTTTTGGCTTCAGTGACAAATTCTGTTTTTAAGTCCTGAAATCTATGAATATGTTTATAAGATTTTTTTTTTTCCTTAGACATAAAGAAAGAATATAAATGTCATAGATTATGTATGAATCATTATAGATTTATTATTCTACCATAGCTTCAACAAGCAAGGTTTTTAATGTGTAAAGGCATTATCAGCAGTTTCCTCTCAGTACACTGTCATTTAAAAGCAAAATTGACTTAATGGACTGGATGAAAGATGTTGCTTCCAACTAGGGAGGAGGGAGTCGAAAAGTGGGTTAGTGGAATTTAGGCTTTTCTGAAATAATACCATTCAGCAAACAATGTTACTGTTTAAATCCAACATGAAATAAAAGAAGCAGATGGATGTAATAAGTCAGGTCAACATGCTTATAGAAGCTGTATGGCATTTTGGCAAATGTGCAGTTTTATACTATTCTGGCTGTCTGTATAGGTTGAGCAAATCATAAAACCGAGGCCCATCTCCAGTAATGAACCATATCCATAGCCACAAAAATCTTTATCAGCAGTCAACTACACCTCTAACTATCAGAAAAACATTGCATCTAAGGCATTCACTGAAAAGCAAAACTAGATTTATTACATTACTACTAAAGAAATAGTGTGCAATTTTTAAAAAAACCCAAGCAAATGTTTAATGTTATGAATACGTAGGAAACCCATTAAATTATTTCCTGCTGTCCTGTCCCCCATAGACCATTTTCTGGTTAATGTCTGCCCTGCAGAACATTTCTGCATTTTCTTCTGTTGTAAGCCAGAATTACAAGTTTTCAACCTACTGACACTTACTGGAGGAGGTTCCCAAGGGAGGGAATATCTCCATTTCCAGTTTCAAGAGGTGTCAGTTTCAGATGGTTAAAAACATTTTCAGGATGTTTACAGATCACTCAGAACTGTATCACAAACCTTATGCAATAAGACCTTCTATCTGGATGCTGTTTTCACTGACCAAAATCTTGATGAAGACACGCAAGTGTCTGTAGATAGCTGTTCTCTTCTAGAGGTCTCACTCATATTCAGAGTTGCCCTTACAAGGAGAAGCAGAAATTCATCAACTTGAAAATTACTTCAAAGTAGAGGTTTTAACGCTGCAACAGGATTACCGTCTGCTTCTTCCCAACTTTAATTGTAATACATCTCTTCAGAATGACTAGACAATCATCTCCTGAGCAAAACAGAATTTACTGGTGTTTCTACAGTACTGATATGAAACCTCAGGATGTTTTTTCACAGCACTGCAGTTTGATCTAAATCAGTGCTGCCATAATTCTCTCTTGCTCTGGCTGGTCATTCCTGCTTCTTCTCAGATGCCAGCAATCATGATTGATGAATTGTGAGGTGGACAAATTCAGAAGCTAAATGAGGGGAGGGATATTTCTCAGCAATTTTAACTGTCATCTGATACAATGTACAGACAACACAAAGGAAAGAACTACTTGCTCAGACTTAAGGATATCTGGTCAGACTTCAGTAGCACTAACTTATAGTCTTGCAGAACTGCACAGTTAGTATGCAGCATTTCTCTTTATAAGCTGAAAACCACATGCACACAGTCAGCTAGATAAACAGGTACAAAACAATGTATGACTGCTGACCATAGAGGAAATCAAACAATTTGACATGATAAAGGGTTTAGGGTGAATTTACAGATTTAAATTTCACAGATCTCATCAATCCTGTGATGTACCAGCAATGTACGTGATCCTTCTAAAAACACCTCGGAAGGCTAGTAGACATGGTGTCAGAAACGTTTACTTGTCTCAGATTAAGTTCAAGAGATAATATGACAGAATGGGGAAAGAAAAAGTTAATGATGTGATAGAACGAATTAATGGTCTAGGAAATAGTTTTGACTCTGTATTTACAGACCTCCATATCATCTGACTATAGCAGAGCCACATGTTCCAGTTTTTGGCTATCGCTGCTTTCTGGTGTGATGTTTCATTTGTTACAACAAAACTTAGAGAACTGCCAGGCTGGGCAGAACACAATCTATCTCAATACCCTTCTAAACACTGGTGGCAGAGAGAGAAAAAAACATAAAATATTAAACACCACATGGCAGGAGCTTGAGAAACCCAGAGCCTTAAGGTGGAACTGACCCACATATTCTTGAAATAAATATGCCCTCAACCCAGAATTCCAGACTCTGAAGGCAGATTTTACTAGAACACAACAAACCAGAAAAAAATAAGGCTTGAAATAATAATGCTATATAGTCCACTGAGTGCCACTGACTTTGGGAGAGCCAATCTGTCCTGTTCCCTGTGTTCTCATAGAGCAGTTCCTTTCCTCTACTATTTAGTGGCTTTGAGGGCTGAATGGACCCTGCAGGGTTGCTGGTCCCTGGCAATGTCCCTCCTTCACCCTGGTTGTTTATTCAACAACTTCCTGCTGGCAGAAACACTGCAGTCACCACCCTTGCAGCATCCTCTCCCAGTTTGCTTTTTAGACTATCTAGAAAGCAGAGCATGTTATTTTTCTCTAAAGTGCCACCCCCACCTTCCTCCTTACTAGGACAGATGATCCATAGTCAGACAGCCAGGGTATTCTGCACAGCATCATCTTCTCTCCTCTCTCCTATCCAGCTGAGTCCTTTGTGCATGTGCTGCACACGTAGACTCTCCATCACAGTGTATGCAAACAGCCTATTACCTATGTCAGGCAGTAGTGAGACCAGAAAAAAATTACCATAAATTTGGGGTTATGTTTGTTGCTAGAGTTTTTCTTCTTTTCTTCTTTTCTGTCTGTTTGGGGGTTTTTTGGTTTGTTTTTTAATGAAAGAATCATCTGGAAAGAAATGAAACATTAAATTATGGGCTAATTATATAAATAAAGTTCCATTAAATAATAAAAGCAAAAAAGAAAACAAATTAATTCAAAGCAAATCTGCCAGTCTTTCACTGCAGGGTGCTACTTCATTCTGTGGTGTTTTACCACCATCTTTGATTCTGTATTTATGTTTACATTTGCTGTTCCCAGGAGACAGCAGTTTCCCTATTCTCAGCAAAACAGTAACTAAATCAACATTTTTGTAACATACCAAATGTAAAAGATGCTTCTCTTCAAGGGAAAGGGAAGAATTTGAAAAAGAGAGGTTAAAATGAATTCTACCCTTCTGCTCGGGTTTTGTCCTCCAGCCAAGCATCCTTTTTTTAATACCTAGTTAAGGGCTTCCCACTGCTGCTTATGCCTGGACCACCTGTTCCCATAATGCACTCAGATCAGCAGGTTTTGGCTCTGCATTAGCTAGTTCATAAAAAAACTAGTTCAACATCAGGCATTTAAGGTGAGCAGTCTAAACAACACAACCAGAGTGCTATTTCCATGAAAAAATAAATGGTTATAATTAGGAAGGAAAGAAGGAAAGATACTGAATAAATTTAGTTGTAGGTCAAGTTGGTAGAAGTGGAGAAGGGACTTGGAAGAAATGCCTAAAGTGTACTGTTAGCATGAATGTTGCAGGGAGGGAGAAGGGGACAGTGAGGAGGAAGGAATGTAGATCATAATTTGTGGCGTTAAAGGAGTGTGAATGGTGTTGAATAAAGAGAAGTAAGAGGAAACTTGTCTATTGATAAATAAGAATAGGGAGAGCAGGGGATAAATAATCTCATACAAAAAGTCAAATGAGTTGTACAAAAAAGTGTAAGAGGGAAGGAGAAGGTAAATTGAGAGATGGCTAGCAGATTGAATAGGCAGGTTAGTTAGAGAAAAAAATTATTGAGTGCCAATTTTAAAAGCTCTCTGAATATAAATTTTAAATCAACCTTCACATCTGACCTAAGACAAAACTTTGTTATCCAAAGGTATATATTCACATCTGGAAGAAAACTACCCTGAAAGACAGTTACAAGCCTTTGATATTAAGTTCGTAAGAAACTTTTCTAGCTGCAAAGCTATAGCATTCTGGTCTGTTTTCTTTAACTTCCTCTCATTGTTCCAGACATTAGACTGTCTAACAGGTCACCTTTCAGGCAGTGAGATAATATTGCCATTCCAGGATATGAGGAGCTTTCTGGAAGGAAAAACTTTTCATTCACTCCAGTTTATAGCAGCAGGCTCAGATCTTTATCACTTGACTTTTTCATGGAGAAAATACTTGGCACTATCGTGTTCTTTAACATTCTCTCCAGAGGGGTATTATCCCACACGTAACACTATACTATGAGTGAATCCTAACCTTTTAAATAAACAACACTAGACCTCAGACATTTAATCCATTAAATCTGAAAATATTTTTTACATACTTTCACAACTTGAAACTGAATCTACAACCTTATTAGGTCTGTGTCTGCTGCATATTTCCTGGTAAAGTGAGAGGCTTGCTTGGATAGAGGTGGTTTCTCTGAAAGAAACATGATACTCAGCTAAGAGGCATGTTAGTTCTGGAACTTGAAGAGAGGTTGAGAGACAGGTTAAAAAGGCAGTTCTTTGTATGAAGTAGTTCAGAAAGGTAGAAATAGATGAATGATGGAAAAGAATGAGGCTTTTTATGAGCCAAGTTGTACCTGACAGGGCTGGTACAGATCCAGAGCCAATAAAGCCTAAGTATCCCCTTTCCCATTCACTCTGTTTTCTTGTTGTCTCCGCTTGGAGACTTACAACTGTGGGCAAAAGGTAGGTCCATTACAGCTGGGTATGCACAGGGCTGGCTCAGATGCTCAACAGTTTCATAATATACTTGATGGTTTCTTCATACACTTTAAAAAGCTTTTATGGCTCAAGTGTTTCATTATCTATGATGACCTGTGATCCAGAAGATAAGTGACGGTTAAAAAAAAAAAAAATCATTTTATCCTACTGAAGCCAAAATCTAAATTTTCAGAAAAAATGTAAGGGAACTAACACAACATGAACCTAAATAAGTACTACAGTAATATACCTCCTACTTCAAACACACACCTTCCTCCGGGATTCTGCTCCTGTAAATACCATCACATTTTCTTTTTTTAGATTGCACCGTGCATGTTAAGTGGATGTAAAGAAACATTGTTGAATTGCAGACAGATTATTGAAAGAAATTGAGATTTTTATTAATCCCTAAAACTAAACTGAAAAATGAGACCTCTGCTTCTTTGTCGTGCAGGATTGAGCCCTTAGTAACAGTGCCTTTGCACCTAACAAACATCAGTACATAGAAGCAGATAGAAATTATTCATATTTTCTGTTAAGAAAATATACTAAATTGCAGTGCTTCTGGAGCTGTTGAACCTGTTCTAATTTTTTCTAGGAACAAGGATTGAGTAAGTTATTCTTCAGAGGGCTGCATTTCTTATATGATTGTAATTTCTCTATGAAAATAGAAGAACTATAATACTGTCTTATTTGACTAAGGCCTACCTGACATATGGTCATTTTGTTTGCCCCACCATAGGGGAGTTAGGACTTCTGCCCCTGTATTTCCTTTGGTTCACATCCATCCGCTAATACTGAACACATGCATATTTCCTACACTTTTTGACATCGTCAAGCTGGCAACTGTCTCATCCAATTTGCTGGAGCAAACCAAGGTGCTGGCATGGCTTTCTTGAATGGTAAATATCCTCACTGAGTGTGTAACAGCTGAGAATGTTGCCTCTAGCATCTGCCCACATGCTGCAGGACTACCTGGCACATCCACAATCTGTCTGCAAGCAGGAAAAAAAACAACCCAGAAACCAAAACCCACAACGCATACACAAAAACAAGCATTCAGCTTTAATTGAAGTTAACTCCTTCTTTAACAAAGACAGAAATATGATCATATCTGCTTCAAAAAGTAAGGTTAACAATGAGAAAATCACTTATGCTACCCACACTCTGACTCCTCCAAAGCTGCAAATGTGATACAATTACGGAGGAAGAAATTCTGTCAAATTTCATGTGGTTACTGTTGCTTGGGAAACAACTTCCTTGGTAACTACAATGCATTCTCAGCACGTCTCAATATAAATTTCTCTCTGGCTTTGAGACACGCAAACCTGCAGTATGGTGTGAAGAGAGAAAAAGAAAAACAAAAAAACCCAATAACAACAAAAGCAACTTGAAGAAAAGGGAGAGAATGAGCAAAAGATTTGTTGCTGTAGTTTCAAATATGTCTAAATGAAAAATAACGTAATTGAAAATATATCTGGAAGTGGGTTTTAACATTGTTTGGAGGAGAAGTTGTTGATATACAATAATAAGTTTGTCTTGTATCATAAGCATGAGGTTGGAGATAGGTGCTTTTGTGGCTCTGAAGTACCAGCACTGAGCCTGGTACAGACACTTGCTCTTGCTGGTATTTTCTCTTCTCTGTTCCAGTTTGTCAGGGTATTTGCTGCTGAATCCACATTCTGCTTTAACATTCAGCTCCAGAAAATATCTGTTAAAAATAACTCATTAGAATTTTAAAAATAATTTCTAAAGAAAATAATTATGAAAATGAGCTTGTAAGCCATAGAATCCTTTCACAGACTGCTCCAGAAGTGTGGATTTGGGAAGTCATGACACCAGGAGATATTGCTGCTAAATCAGTGACAGTTTCATCATTGCTAAAAGCACATTGATCGTTCTTTTGAGAAATATTTATCTAAGCTCTTTACATAGCATGCAAAACTTTGTTTATTCATTGTTTCATACCCAAAACCTTACCATCTGACTTCCAGTGTATCTCTGACAACAGGGCCATGCAGGCAGCTCAACATAGTTGTTGTTCATGGACAACATAAAGGAAATTCAATTTTTATATCAAACAAATGGAAGAAATGCTCTAGTAATAACATTAGCCTTTTTTTTTTTTTCTTTCCAGTTTCACTTTTTCTGTGCCTTCTATCAGAATTATTAATGGGTTGTTCCAGCAGCCTAAATTAACTAATAGGAAGAAAGAGAGACAAGGAAGCACTGAGAACTAGTGCCACCACGTTAAGTGTCCTATGCACTATTCTGACAAGGCAAAGCAGACTCAAGAGCCTGTACAGTACAAACAGGTGTGTAAATGAGGTTTCTTTATGCACAGGTAGAAATAATTAGGATGGCAAAGAGGAGGCAGCAGGACTTTTCCCTTGCTCCCATTTGTATTAACTACCTTAAGACTGAGAATACCTCTAAGCAAGCATGGAAAAATAAATAAGGATACTATAGAAATAATTTAAATCATCCCCATTTACACTGTAATGAACTATTCTTTTTATGTGTTTCTGTATAAATATATGGATGTGTATCTGTACAGACACATACACACACTCCTGCCTTTCAAGGACAGTACTAAGTCCTTTTGTTACTTTTTTGCAGACAAAAAAGTTAAATGTCTGAAGTTATTTTGTTCTCCTAGGAGAAGCATCATGCAAAACCATTAACAGTGTCATTTTAACACCTTTAGTGCAAGCATACCTTCCACCCACACTCCAAATGGTGGAGGATATATGTGAACCACACCTCTTTCAGGAATACAGTAATTTACTGAGTCAATGGAAACATTGGTGCTAAACTGTAATAATATACTGATCCCTTTCCTGGAACTGTTCCCTAGATTAAACACAGGGATAAATTAAGAAACCTGAAAATGAAAGACTAGACTTTAAAGTTTGTTCTCTGGGAATACAGCAGTTTGTATGATATCTGCATTATAGTATGTGGCTATGGTGGAGAGGACAGGGGGATTACTCCTTTTCTGATTGATAGAAAAGATATGATGGAGGGATACAAAAGATCTGTGTGACAGTAATGGAAAGGATAGTATTTCTTTCTGTGATGACTACTAGGTCAGCACTAGTTTCTAATGAAGGATAGTGCCTTAATTTAGAAAAATAAACGAGAATGTCCAGAGGAGTTGAGCTGATAGTATATTGTATATTTCCAGGTACTGGAAATACTTCTTCAACATATGTTTATAGTACTTTGGAAGTGAAAAATGACAGTGGGAAATGTCAAATCTTCCACATTGTTGAGATAGCACTTAAAATGTTTTGTCAGTACTCCTTTCTCTCCTGTGAAGTTTAATTATTTTATCCAAAATCACCTAGTAGCCATTAGGATCAACATTACTCAAGTACTGACACTATGAAAACTCTAGCCTTGAACATGAAGTCGTAGGTCTTCTGGTGTACAATTTTTGTTACCAGATTATTCTTTAATGAAAAGCAGGAAGTAATTTATATGCAAAAAACCCTCACAAACCAACCATCACAAAGGAAATTGAAAGAACTGAGGTTTTCTGATTTTTTTTTTAAAAGAACTTTATAAGGGTTGAATTGAATATTCCAGAAATGCATATGTAAGAGTCTTCATTCCTTTCCTGTCAATACTACTCTAGTTTGAATTTATATACTGCAGTCAGACTCCTTCCTTGATGAAAGAAAAATGCTTGAATATATCAAGTTTATCTGTAAAAGTTTATCACTGATCTCATCAATAAATTTGCATCTTGTAGAAGAATTATATATTCTTGAGCAATACAAGAATGTATTAATATATCAGTTAATATATAGCATAGCCTTTCATAAACATTTAAAACATCCTCTGTCTAGAGTTTATGGAAATATTCACCATTGAAGTAATGATAAAAAAAAATAAGGCAAATATTAAACACATGAAAATAAGAATCTAGTGTCACAGGATGTTAGACTTTCACCTTGCATGTGACCTTTTTCAGTGAGCACCATGTAAAACCAGTGAAATCCAAGGACATTTGAGTATTTCACATTACCAATTCCTAACTCGCATAATAAAGATTCATGGGTTACTACAAAATTAGAGTCCTGGGTTATGCTGAGCCATTGTCCCACAGAGTCATTGTGTGAGAGCCACTATTACAGCCTACTTCATGGTTTATGAAATAAGATGACAACAGATATATCTGTGATATCCATGCAATAATCATGCCTTGTACTGACTAGTGCTGAAGTGATAGCATATGTCTACTTAGAGTGATTTGAAAATCTACTTTTAGAGAAGCATTTCATTGGTTATCAAAAGCCTTCTGTTCCTAATAGCTTTCATTCTGGTATTTAAGTGAAAATGAAAAATTTATGTCCTTCAGACTGCAAAAGTTCATAGAAGATGAACCAAATCATGATCATATCTTTGAAGCCTCTATACATTAACACTTAACTTTCCCTGTCTCCAAATATCAGCTAAATGAGAAACTGCCAATTTCATTTGGACTCCATTCTTATTTTCTCACAGCACATTCAGCAACATCTTACTTCAAGAGGAGCCCATCTAGTCTGGTTGGGCTGACTTATTAGAAATGCTTTAGACAAAGAATAGTTTGGAAAAAATAGAAGCCTGATTTAAAAAAATCACTCTTGTATTATCTCACATAGGATCAGATTTGCTCTGTCACTCTGCCTTTAAATGGATAAATATTGCTGCTTCTTGCATATTGGTAGCTTGATTCAAGCAAATCTATCTAGCTTCTTAGAAGTTAGTGTTTGTATATTTAATTTCTCAGAGGATTCTGTTTTGTCTACAGTCTGTGGAATTGAATTGAGATAATTTTTTCTTGCCTTCCAAACATTCATTTGCAGGCACATCAGGTTTTCTGTGATTTTTAAAAAATATGTTTACCATAAATCTGAAGGAGTTCTTTTTACATGGAATGAATAATAAATTACCAATTATCTTTTTACATGCTGCAAATCAAAGTATTAATTTATGTTACCTTAATGTGCAAGAGACACTGCATTTCTTTGAGATGAGGTACAGGGTAACCAAACCCAGTTCCAACACAGTTTCATTACAGAATTTTGTCTTTCTGTTGACATGTTCAGTGTCTGTTTATGAAGCTTTCCAAAGCATTCACAGAAAGCTATATTCCTCTTCAATATTACCATACACTGATAAATATTCAAAAGAAATTGTTTTAATATACGAAAATTCTCTGAAGCATTTTTGCACAGAGAGACATAATTAAGAAGGCTTATTCAGAGCAAAACTGAGCTGGAATAGTGAGGGCTTCCAGTGAGAGCAAGGATTTACACAGAATAGGGACAAATATCTGTCTCTCACATACCTTTGGTGGAAGTCCTAATCGCTGGGATATTGGTATTCTGTGCCACTTCCCATAATTCTTTAAATATTCATCAACCTAATGAAGGGTGATTTGGAACATTGTCCATGACGTTAATAAATCAGGAAGAACAACATCTCAAACCTCAGGCTCCCAGCAGCTATTCCATTGTTGCTCTCTCTCATGTTTTCACAAACTTAATTTGCACGGTCTCAATTTGTTTCAGTGCAGAGTAAAGAACAAATGTCAAACCCCTGCAATTTTAAAAGAGCTCCTATTTTTTCAGGCAGCCTTCCCTGCATTTCTAAAGACTTCTCCTATGGCCCAGAGGAGTCACATTCGTGTAGACAAAACCCAAACACAGTCCCATGGAGTATAGGTTTCCTCCAAACTAGGATAAACAAGCAAGCAATTTGTCTAAATGCTAGTTCAACCTCTCCTTGAAGGCCCAGGGAACTCAAGCAAAATCAGCACAAGACAAGGAATTATTTACAGAGGAGCACACTAGGCCACTCGGGCCAAACCAAGGCCCTGCATTTCCAAACATGCTTCTGAACCCCAGCTAAGGAGCCACAGGTAGTACCTTTAAGGAGTTAAGAAAGTTAACAGGGCCTGAGAGCACCACTAGACAGCAGGAGCAACTACTGCAGTGGTAAAGCAGGGAGCTTCCAAGGAAATATTCACGGAGTTTTAATAAGATTTTCATTATCCTCAACCCATGACCTCACCTCTTTTGACACTTGTCCCTCACCACCACACTAGAGACTTCTCTCTAGTCAATCCATTGCAATAATTTTTTGCATTGTCCCTACTATGTACCCCCCTTGGCTTCCTTCAGTTTTCTTCCCACTTAGGGTATATGTCTTAGCTCCCTCACTGATAAGTCTGCCCCTTTTCCTTGCGTGTTTTTCATAGACTCCTCTATTCATATAACACCCATGCTTATTAATAAGTAAAAGTGACTACTTTTTTTGCTGTTGCTAACTGAAGTGCAGCTGAACGTGTGGCACCTATAGGAGGCAGGTTTTCAAAAACCAGGCATAATAAATTAGCTGAAAGCATTCCAAATGAAAAGGTTTCTCCCTTGATGAGTGAAAATTGTCACCCTGATTGGCATAGCACACCCCAGACTTAGCCACCTTGCAATTTCTCTTCTGTTTTCTACCTTCTTAATTACCAGTATAATCACATGACCATAGTCACTTAAGATCTCTTCAGTGCGTATTTATATCAACACAATTTTTTATGAATGGTGGCTCAGATCATCACATACTATCAAATCACTTTCTAAAGCAAATACTTTAAAACTAATAGAAATAAGGCTGCTGGTAAATGTTATGTCTACCATTAGGTTATTTGTTTTTCTTTTCCAGCTTCCTAAATAATAACCCTATTAGAGAGCAATCCTATGACTGAAAGTGCTTATGATACTTCTGTTAACACTTCTATCACAACCGGATACTGATTGTACAGCAGAGAGTCAGTGATCTTTCTTCTCATATTTTAAAACTTCAGTAGCGTCATTAGCCAGGTTTGGTAAAAAGAGAGATGAAAGGGAGATACAATAGAGATCTATAAAATATGAGTGCTATGGAAAAGCTTAACAGTAACATTCATTGTTTGTTGTAATAAAATTACTAGGAGACACATTCAAACCAAAAGGAGAAACAACGTCACACAAATTAAACTATAGAGATTATTGCTAATGCATGGCATAGATTCAGAATTTTATATAGATTCAAGATTACATATACAAATTTAGGGAAGGAGAATCCACTAGGTATATTAAGCACACAATACCATCTCTGATTTAATAAGTTCTTGAGCCACAACTCACTAGAAGCTAGCAAATACCACTCTACAATTGCCCTCTCTTATTTTCCTCCTGACATCTGTTCATAGCACCTGCCAGAGGTAGAATACTGTATTAAATGGTCTTATGTAGGCCAGGCCTATAGCATGGCCAAAAATAGAAAGGTACAGCTGGTAACTAGGACCAATAATTTAAGACTCTATCTTTGTGGATTTAAATACCATCAGGGTCTAATAGTGCCCCTAGTGAAAGGATTTTTTCAAGACCTATGCTGAATGTTTGAACAGGCTTTTCATAATGTAGGAGATCACAATTACTACTACAGAGAACACAGAAACCCTCACCTACTCCCAGTCCTAGAGGCAATTAAATACTTGCATGTCCCTCTAAGTTTCTCATAATCCTATAGCTATGTAGCTAATGTTGTGACCACCATGATTCTAACAAACTAAACTCACTTGCAAGTGCCAAAACTGGACTGGTGCAAGAAAGCACCTCTCCACTGGGATGGCTTTTGTTGACATCACACTTGCACAGGGCAGTGATGCTGTTGATGGCACAGTGGTGTCAGTTCCAGATAGCCTCCAAACAGCTTTGGTGAAGCAGCTGAGAAATTTGATTGAACTCCTTGAGCTCAGAGTCAGGTCTCTGAAGCTGCTGCAGCTCCAGCTCTTGAAGGGGTCATCTCCCTTTGTCCTGGGCTGCCTCTACTTCTGACCTAAGAAGGTTATACAATTAGGTGACTCTGTTCTTTTGGATGCTAAAGCCTCACCTGCAGATTCTACCTCAGAGGATCCTGGGAAAAGGGACCCCAAAGCAAATGAAGACCTCAGATTGTATCAGTGCTTTTTCGGATTGAGGTGCAGATCTAGGCCAGTAACTTCCTGCTTTACTTTCTTCTCTTGTTCTTTACCACCTATACCCAAGCTTCATAATCTAACTTTACCTTATGAGTAGCTACGGTAATCAGATAGCAAAATTCTATGCTGTTTCTTGAGTAACATAATTTATCAACATATTTATTAACGTGCATAAAAGTCCTAAGCAAGCCAGGTAAAAGACAAATGAGAAAACAGGCTGCTACTATACAAATAAACCTTTTCTTGCCATCCTAAAATCATGGGATTTAGAATGAAGGTCTTTTCTTTACTCTCCTTAAAATGTAACAACTATATGATATTACATTGGTGGAGAAAGGAGCTGAGAGGTAGTTAAGACAGCATCTATTAAGTTGCAGAACACCAGCTGTCTGACAAAACAAGGAAAATTGATTCTTGCATGCAGCTTCTGCAAAAACAATGGCAAGTCACTTGGCAATGAGTTGCTTGTATGTAAAAGGCTACCTTGAATTTAAAAACCTAAAAAAACCCAGGAAATGCACAGTGCTGAAGAATCTGAATCACACTTTTGCAAATAAGTAGGCTTCAGTTTCATGTAAGTGAAACTAAGTCCTTGAAACTGAACAGAACTTTTCCTTAAATTTGGCTTATTGCTTCAAGTCATATCAAACATATAAATTGTTCTAGATACTTCATTTTCTTAACATTGAGATTATATTCATTTTAGATTTCCACAAAAATGAGTAAAGAGACTGTATGTCAAAAATAAAAGTTTTCCCTTTTAATTGTTCACAGAATCACAGAATGTCAGGGATTGGAAGGGACCTCAAAGATCATCCAGTCCAATCCCCCTGCCGGAGCAGGAACACCTAAGTGCGATCACACAGGAAGGAGTCCAGGCGGGTCTTGAATGTCTTCAGAGAAGGAGACTCCACAACCTCCCTGGGCAGCTGTTATCTTCACAGTAAAGAAGCTCCTCCTCAAATTTAAGCAGAACCTCCTGTGTTCCAGCTTACACCCATTGCCCCTTATCCCATCATTGGACACCACTGTGAAGAGCCTGGCTCCACCCTCCTGACACTCACCCTTCAAATATTTATATTAAACATTAATAAGGTCCCCCCTCAGCCTCCTCTTCTCCAAGCTAGAGAGGCCCAGCTCCCTCAGCCTTTCCTCATAAGGGAGATGCTCCACTCCCTTCATCATCCTGGTGGCTCTGTGCTGGACTCTCTCAAGCAGTTCCCTGTCCTTCTTGAACTGTGGGGCCCAGAACTGGACACAATATTCCAGATGTGGCCTCACCAGGGCAGAGTAGAGGTGGGGGAGAACCTCTCTTGACCTACTAACCACATCCCTTCTAATGCACCCCAGGATGCCATTGGCCTTCCTGGCCACAAGGGCACAGTGCTGGCTCATGGTCATCCTGCTGTCCACCAGAACTCCCAGATCCCTTTCCCCTACACTGCTCTCTAGTAGATCATCTCCCAACCTATACTGGAACCTGGGGTTGTTCCTGCCCAGGTGCAACACCCTACACTTGCCCTTATTATATTTCATTAAATTTTTCCCTGGCCAGCTCTCCAGCCTGTCCAGGTCTCTCTGGATGGCAGCACAGCCTGCTGCTGTGTCAGCCACTCCCCCCAGCTTTGCATCATCAGCAAACTTGCTGACAGTGCACTCTGTTCCCTCATCCAAGTCGTTGATGAATATATTGAATAGTACCCGTCCTAGTACCTACCCTTGAGGGACTCCTCTAGACACAGGTCTCCAATTAGACTCTGCCCCACTGACCACCACTCTCTGGTTTCTTCCCACCAGCCAATTCACAGTCCATCTCACTATCTGACCATCCAACCCAGACCTCCTCAATTTGTCAGCGAGGATGTTGTGGGAGACCGTGTCAAATGCCTTGCTGAAATCAAGATAGACCACATCCACTGCTCTACCATCATCAAGCCACCTCGTTGTGTTTTCATAAAAGTCTAGTAGGTTGGTCAAGCACGACTTCCCCTTGGTGAAGCTGTGCTGACTGCCCCTAATGACCCTCTTATCCTTGATATGCCTAGAGATGGCACCAAGGATAAGTCGTTCCAGTGATGTGACACTATAAATAAGGAATATTCCCATAATTTTGGGAAGTCCTTGTATGAACATTGAACTCAACAATGTTGCTTGTATTATACTCAAAGTAATCTCAGTTACATTTAATTTTCTGTACTCTTATCAATGAAATGAAAAAGAGAAATGAGAAAAAATTAACAATTCACCTTCGGGGCAATAATCTATGAACAGATAATTTTTTTTTTAAAAAGACTTTGTGACCAGTGTGTGTTATTTAAACCTAGCCATCATATGTCAAGATAGACTTTCGCCCTTAGCTCCTGCCTATAGTCTTGTTAATAATGCCCAATATGCAGTTGGCCTCATTGCTGTAAGGGCACACTACATACCTGCAGTCAGCTGGTCCCCCCTGCAAGGGCTCTCAGGCCCTCTTCTGAAAAGCTGACACTTCCTGATGGTAGAAAACTACTACTCACAGCAAAAAAAATCCTGTTAAACCCAAATTTCATATTCTTATCCCTTTTTACAGTATTGATATTTATGAAGGCTGAAAGGACCCTTTTTTTAAGCATTCTTCTGGAATATTTTAAGGACCTCCTATGTTATCCTCAGATCTAGCAAAGAAATGCTTGTGTTTCTGACTCTGACAAGGATCTTCATTAAATCGTTGAACTATTTTCCTACCCAGGAGTAGCCCAAACAAGGAAGTAAAATGGTACTACATTTCCAGTTGTCTTCACAGATCAGTAAATACAGCCTACATTAACCTTTTTCCATTGAAAAGCTAATCTATGAAAGCTCTAGTTCTTCATTAAAATCGGAGTAAAAAAACCCTTTTTTATTATTTATGAACCTTCAGGTTATGCATGAACTTTCCTGATGTCCAGCTGATAAAGAGGAGTTTATTAGTTCCCAGACTTAACACTGCCTGCAAGGAATGGTTCAAATTCTAAATTCTTTTTACCCCAACTCTTGCTATTTTTACTAACTTAATTTGAAATGGTGATATTTATATTGCACATTTCTTTGAGCTTTGTTTGGGCATATTGTCTCAGTGCAACACTCTAAAGCCAAAAGAAAGTTGGAAAGACCTGCACCTAAACACATAATTATTTTTTTTTATGCAAACACAGGAAGATATGTTTAGTAAACTGTTTAAGTAAGGAAAGTATTTGTTACAGAATAAGGTTCAGTATGTATTTTAGTATGTCTTCAAGTCTTCAGGTGAACATTTTGAAAGTGTGTTTTAAGTTCAACCAGAATGCACCTCTTTCTGTGAGTTGCTGGTAGCAGATTTGCCTAACTTAAGTCTATTTAAAAATTAAGGGGATTGGACATGCAATGTTGTAAAAAGATCAAGATAACCACTCTGATTTTGAAATTTTAAATGAAGACATCGATACATTCAAGATTCACCTCTGCACTCTTTCTCTGGTGAAAGAGAAGAATCATTCAGAGACAGTGAGGTGTCCTTCCCTTGGGTTTCTTAAGTAACTCCACAGTCCTATTCTGTTCTAGAGAGAGAGGATTATTTTTTTTTTAAAAAGCTCTCCAAAGGGAGAAGAAGGGGTAAAAGCTCGGACAGCTTAATGTTTACTATTGCAAAGACCATCACTGTAACATAAGTCCAGCCAAACATTCAGCTAAACATAACATGGTGCGAAGATGTCCGGAGGAAGAGAAAATACTTTCATCACCCATCATTGCCTGTCCAAGGGTGGAAATTGAGTTTATGGTTTCAGAAGAGTCCATTATCACCGCACATCACTTCAGTTCCACTGTTTTCAGGACCAGTACATGCCATGCCATTTTCTCAGGACTAGAATAGAATATTTCAGTTGGAAGGGACCTACAATGACCATCTAGTCCAGCTACCTAGATTGTGTAGAATCACTTACAAACAAGGAGATGTTTCTTGCCTGAAAGGAGCATGACTGGTGGTGACTATTTTTCACCATCTTAAGATGATTTAGAAAAAAAATGAAAACAGAAATCTTTTTGATTTTTATTTGCCTTTCTTCTTCTCTACACTTACTTATAAACATCGACTCAGTGGAATGTATTATCAGCTATTTAACCATGTCAGGAAGCTATATCAATTAGTAGCATAATAGTCTTGACATATATTTTTCTTATTATACACTGAAGCTGTATGGCAGAATTCCTGTGGATGTACTTCTTGTAGATAATGATTTCTAGTATCGAGTATCCTGAAGGCGCGTTAAGACTTTCTGCTCTCTTTCTCCCCTCTAAGAAGGTGAAAATGTAACATAGAATCAGAGAGCTATGCTTTGTTTTTAAAATTTTGTTAAAATCAGGGTGGAATTTGGAAGGATTTTTAATCTCTGTGTATGTTTAAAAACGGTCCGGGGGGGTGTGTGGGGGAAGGGGGGCGCTTTTAAAACTGCCTCATAGGGCACATTTTGAAACTATACATGTAAACTGCCATTATCTATATGTTAGGGCAACTTGTGCTTCACAGTCCTTTCTCTCTACTTGCTGTGCAGACTGCTTAAGAGCAGAAGAAATCATAAGCTCCAGGAGCCAATCTGTCACTGTTGTCTGTTTATGTAGTCTGATAGAATTTACATGGGCTGGCAAACAAAATTGCCCTTTGCATGCTTTGTCTCTAGGGAAATTTGGAAGAACGTCCAAGTTTTATAAAAGAATGATAATCACACTACACACCAGGCACAAATGAGATTTTCCAAGGGCCTTTTCTGAGCAAGTCAAAACTGTGGGCAAATAGAAAATAATGGATAATACTTAAAATAAAAAAATCAACTCATTTATGCATCAAAGTTAAATTGGGTCACTCTGCAATGTAAAACACATTTTTAGTGGATATAAATTTAGCAGCTCTCTGCAGTATTATGCATGACAGCAGTCTTGTGATATTTCAAGTACAGAACAGGTCCCTGGAGACACCATGTAATTTATAATGGACTAACCACAATAAACTGTAGCAGTCAGAGAAGGGGCTGGTTCCAATGAAAACTGTCTTATAGGAATGTTCTGTTGGAGATCTAACTTGTCTGGGATCAGATAGAAACAATGGGGAGGTTGGTTGGTTGGTAAAAAAATGCCAAAATGGAAGCTTCCTTCCTTGTCTTTCAGAAAGTAAGAAATTAAAGGAAATAAATACAAAGGATCGCAGTACACTTCTTCACATGACTAATAACTAACATCCCTTTCCTCCAAGTGCATAGTAAATGCCTTACTGTTTTTTTGTGCTGGAGATGCTTTATCATAGTTGATGCAGTAACAAAATCCAGTGATATCTGCAGGGGCTATAGGCACTGTCTTCCTCAGCTTTGCTGCAAATTAATTAGGTACCAGCTGTCTACAAAAGCACTCTATTTTTGACATATCTGTTAGTTCATTATTTCACACAGTCCTTGCAGGTAGAATGTGGGTGTGTGTCTGCTCTGTTCATAGCTACCGAGGACTGATACCTAACAACGTGCAGAGAAATATGAGAAATTACAAGCAGAACAAAGCTGGTCATTTCCAAAAAACGGGTGTATGTAGCATATCCACTCAGTGCAGGGATCTACACACATTACAATTATTGAAAAGATTAGGTTAACTCATTGCTATTTAAGGCCTGGAAGCCTAATTTCTATATTTTAACTTCCTACAGGTCTTTGATGACCTGAGAAACTATAAGAGATATTATTAGCTTGAATCTCTGAAGGGAAAGTTTCATTTAACATTCTCCTGTTCTGTCACTTGGCCCTTCAAAATAACAGTAAAAAAGTGTTCCAGATACATCATGTTTTTCAGTTATCAACTAATGCTATTATTAAGGCATAGTGTGGTGGGTTGACCTTGCTGGTATGCCAGGTGCCCGCCAAGCCACTCTATCACTCTCCATCCTCAGGAAGATGAGAGGAAAGAGAATAAGATTGAAAAGAACTTGTGGGTCAAGATAAAGGCAGGTTAATAAAGCAAAAGCTGTGTGTGGAGGCAAAAGATCACAAAAGATTTATTTTCTACTTCCCATCAGCAGGCCATGTTCATCCACTTCCCAGGAAGTAGGGCTTCAGTACATATAGCGGTTACTCCAAAAGACAAACGTTGTAATAATGAATGCCTCGCTTCCTCCCCCCACCACTGCCTTTCTCTAAGCTTTTATCATTGAGCAGATGTCATATGGTATGGAACATCCTTTTGGTCAGTTTGGGTCAGTCATCCTGGCTGTGCCCCTCCCAAGATCCTGCCCACCCCCAGCCTACTGGGTGAGGGGATGTTGGAGTGCCAGCCTTGATGCTGTTGGAGCACTGCTCAGTAGCAGCCAAAACACTGGTGTGTTATCAGCCCCTTCCTGGGTACCAGTGCACAGCACAGCAGTGTGAAGGCTGCTGTGGGGAAACTGAACTCCACCTCAGCCAGACCCAACACACACAGGTATTACCATACTATCAGTGTGATACTTAAACATCTGTTTTAACAATAGTTGAGAGATAAAGGGCCACAGTAAATCTTGCAGGACTGTCCTGTTGCAAATTCTTAGCAACTATCAGTGACCTGGGCAGTGCTATGTCTTCAGCATGCAAATACAGGGACTTTGCTGCCTTCACTGTATCACATAATACCCAGCCCTCTGGGAGAGCAGAAGGGTACTTCTCTCTCCAAGGAGAGAAGACAAGTGATGCCACATAGGATGCAGACCTAAGGGTTTTCAGGCTGACAGCAGGCTTGGCTATCTGACAAATGTATTTAGAAATCACAAAACATCATTCTAAATTCACAATATGCAAAAGCTACGGTAATCTTAATTTAATTCCTCAAAGCAAAGTGACCTTAGTGCAACAAACACAGTGCAAAGCAACTGATTGTTCCACAGACATGCATATTCATAGGTCCTACCTGTTGTAGCCAGCAGAGTTGAGGAGACCACATCTGCAGAGAGATCACCATGCAGGAACCAGGTACTTATGCTTTACCAGGTCTCAGAGCTATACCTTAAGCATCACTCATGTATGAATTTTAAGATTTTAAATGAAATATCAGCTAAATCAAATATAAATTGTACATAATGAATCAGAAACTTTAAGAATATGATCATCAAAGCATGCAAACTTTGAGTCTAAAAAATATGTCAAATCACTGCTAGAGTTTTCTTGTCCTTTCCTGCTACCCTGATTCCTCATCATGCCAAATCTAAGTATTTCAGGGGTAAGGTGACTGCTGACTTGATGTGTTTAGAATTTTTTTTCCAAACTTCTTGGTGGAAAAAAACAACTAACCAACCAATTTTTTAACTCAGTTCCCAACATTTGACATGAAAAATGAAAAATATTTTAGTTGAAAGGAAGAATGAAATATCTCAGAAAAGAAAACCATTTCCACTAGGCTATTAAAATAGCGATTAAAAAAAAAAAGTTATATAATGTACTAACATTATCACATCCATTTTGCATTGTGGAAAATACAAATTTGGTTTTTTAAAAATTTTCTTTAAAGAAATATTTTATACAAATTTAAATCCAAATATTTTGCAAAAATTTACAATAGTACAAAATATACATAAAATATATATCAAGTTTTCATGAGTGAATATCCAGAATCCACATATTTTTTTCATACATATTTTTTGATCTAGGCTCATCTAGTTGTAAAAAGAATGCTTTGTTTTGTCCGTACATTCACAATTGAGCAGTCCAACTATCTATGGGGATATAAAGTAGGTTAGAGAAAATAATTTAGTGTCTTCAAAAAGCAAAGTGGTATCTGAAAAGATCAATTTAGATATTTTGTTAATGAAACAAAATCAAAACTTATCTATTACATTATGTATTATGAATTACTGACAAAGTCACACTTACCATGTGCATTTAAGCTAGAAAATTACTGGCACACAATTCTCATCCTCTTTCAGAGACAGATCTTAAACATGGGAACTAGCATGAGGCATTCTGCATTTCTTCTGTGTTAAAGGAGCATGGTGCAGGGGCATTGCAGTATGACTTCTTATATTTTCCAATAATTCACTTTAACTCTGGCACAAACGAGAAAAGCAAACTCTGCTGTCCATAATGTACAGGTTTTGCATACAGTGTAGTTTCCAGTTCAGCAACATGCATGAGTGCTTGCAAAATCTAAGCACAACATTCACATTTACAGCCCAACAGATCTGTCTTGTTACCACAGTTATTGAAGGAGGAAGATATTACTTCATCTCCTCCCCTCCACTGTTTCAACCTTTCAAACATTTTTCAGGGTTTTCTTTTTTGCACAGTAAATGGAAATGATTGTTTTTCAACGAGGTGCTTAACATCTTGTGAAATCCTTTGGGCCCAAGCCTGCTCACCTGAGTAAAGGGAGCAGGATTCGGTATTTGGTTTCAAGCCTCATCAGAAGTAAAATGCACACCTAGGGAAGAACTACAGACTTGATGCTTGACATCCTTTCCTTTCAACACCAGGAGAGGTGACCTCATATGGCCTCTCTGTAAGCAATCTGAAATAGGAAAAACAGGTGATGGATGGCTTATCTGCAGTTAAAAGACAGAGAAACACGCTACACAAGAAAAGCAGCTTGTACTGACTTTAAATTCTTATAGGAGCAGTGAGAAAACATCCCTTACTTTTCATCTGCTTATTCTTTCCATTATTTTTTTTTTGTTTCTCCCTTTCGTGAATTTTAGTTTGGATCTCATATAAAGGCTTTTTTTCCTCTTTCTCTCATCCTTAATTAGTTTGAATGTCAAACCTGTTTAGTAATCACACCGCTTTGGGTAGTAATGAAGGCAAATAAATAATGCTTAACCTTTCTTAGAGAAATCTGGAGACCCTTCCAAAGCCAATTAAGGCTTGTATGAATCACTGGAATTAGCCAAGGTCTTTATGCTAAGTTTTCAAACTTGAGTAAGAAAGAAAACATTAAGGGGGAGAGGGAAGAAAAAATTGTCCTTCCTACAGTCTTAAACCCTTCTAGTTTTAAAGTATGTTATGAGTGGGAGAAAATAAAAGAAATTAAGCTATGCAGACTACACTTTGCTGCTGCTTGGGAGGTGGGGAGGGTATTAGCTGGATTTCCCCATGCAGGAGTTCTTTTTCTGCCCCTCCCGTCCCACCCCCCCCCCCCTTTTTTTTTTCTTTCAAGTAATTTTTTTTCCTGTTTGGCACATATTTCTACTTCAGGTATCTTTTGAATGGTGACTAATGACAACAACAATAAAAAAGCTTCAATCTTTCATAACATAAAACATAGAAGAACAGCAAAAACAATTCAATTTGTCTGCAGGTCTTGCACATAAATCTTGCTGTCCTGACATGTAGGTTTCAGTCTGTTTATTATCTGCATTCCTTCTCCTGTCAATGTCCTCCCACCTGAAGAAACAATTTCTTTGTATGACATATAAGGGGAAATATTGTCCTCAAAAATGGAACTGCACTGATACTTCCATGACCAAATTAGCTTTTGTGCTGTGGGTTTTTCACTGTACATCCTGCCCTTTTTGCTGCTGTCAAAGAGCATACGACAGGACTTCATTGCCTGTAACCCCCACAATGTTGAACTCTTGTGCCTGTCTGTGATCTCTCTTTGCAGTTCTTTCATCAACATCAATACCATATAATTTCAACAAAAAGTTGAAGGTTAAAGACTGACATAATCAATCAGACTCTTCAGAAAAGATCTTTGGAAAAATTTAACAAAAAGATCTCGAAAGCCACAGACCAATTTCACATGGGCTTAGAAAGTATCTGTCTTTAGACATATCAGCCAAGCTTAGAAATGTAGGTAGGTGTGACTATACATACCCATAGATATACACATATGTCTATTCAAATACCATTTGAAAAATAAATAGCACCAAAAATGAAAATGTTCACAGTTCACATGATTTAGTTTTTAAAGCATTTGTAAAGGAACTTAAGTAAGTCAATCAAAGACCCAGAATTTCAGGAAGATTTTGTTTCCTTGGCTATATTCTTTCTAAAAAAGAGTTTTTTAAAAGCAGTTTCAGCTGGAAGCATGCCCTTAGCCATTAGAGTGCCAAAATGAATGCACTATGTCAGCTCTGACAATCTGTCAGAAAGAGGGAAAAAAATACTTTTGTTCCAAGAATAAGATATATTCAAAAGTTGTGACCTGAAATTAAAAACCGAAACACACACACACATAAATCTGCCTGGGCCAGAGACTCGGTCAAGGCAAGCATATCTCCATTTACATAAGCACTTTACATCACCTGAATACCCAACTCCCATTTATGTACATAACCACCTTTTAAAAAAAAAAAAAAATTGCTTGCCTAGACTCATATGAACACCATAATAAATCAGTTACTCCAAATGTCCTTCAAGAATAACAAGCATTACAAATTAACGATGTCATGCTGGTCATTAATTTTGATAACCAAGGAATTTGCATTAGAGAACATACTTGCTATGTAGTTGTTAATGTTACATTTATTTAATATGCAGTAGTTACATGTGTTAGGAGACAGTTCCCATTATTTGATTCTTTCACAGCTGTTCAATATTTGACAGATGCTTAATTTCATTCTTTAAAATATTGTTTTTCCTTTTATAAATTGAGAACAGTGATGTTGGATAATTTTGGATTTTATTAATTTTAGATAATAAAGACATATTCAACAGTACAATTTACCAATAAGAAGCCAATATTAATGTTTTTAAATTGCAGTCAAGTAAACTGAATGAAGAAGTGGGCAAGCTACACAAGTCATGAAGTAGGTGTTAAAGCTCAGAATAGAATAAAAGGAATAAATTATTCAAATGCTCTGCAGCACTCGTCTTATTTTTGTGCCAGTAGATTTAATATAACAACTATTAGCATATGATAACATTAAATGAATTCAGTAACAGATGAAAATGTGGACAATTTACTCTCTTTTGATTTGGAAATTATGTTCACCAATGAGTATAAATATTTTTAGACCCCAAAAATCACAAACCAGTCTTAAAGTTGAAATACTTTGCTTTCTAGCTTGTAATAATCTCTCAAAATAAGGGCCAACAGTACACCACATACTTGTAACAAAGAACTGTGCTGATATTTTAGTCTTTTTTCAGAACTTGGATTTATGAAGCTTCCGAGGAAGATGTGATATATTTTAAACAGTGAAGAGATGAAGTCATACTTGAGTTTTCCTTAACAGTCTGGAATATTTTACTTCTCATGTTCTGTGTCTCCTGATACAGAGCCAGCATCCTGACACCACCAGCTCCTCATCTCAGTCCCAGACACAAGACTCACAAGTCTTTCCATCTTCAGTCTCTGCTCTTTCTCTGCAGAAGTTGTGCTCCTTATCCACAGAAAAGTGAGGCAGAACAGATCAGTCATTAAAGCAGTGCTGTTGTGGGGCTGGGAACAGAGGGTAGCCAGGTGGATAACTTCAAAAGGAATTACCAACTGCTGTCTGCATTTCCAGACAAAAATGAGGATTTGGCAGTTGTAGCCTTTGGCAGCTTTTCGCCTGATGGCCATTTGTTCTCTTTTCTGGTACTCCATCTGCTTCCCCCTGGTCGGATCAACCAAAGAACCAAGTTGTGGGAGAACCTGCAGGTATGAGCAGCTAAGGCTACCAATAAATACCCTGCCATCTTCCCCATGTCGTGATACTTGAGGTTTGTAAACACAACTATAAATTCCCTTTTATTAGAGCTGGGCTGGTATAGAACAAGAAAACCTAACAGATGTGAACCAATCCCTCAGCAGAGCCAACAAACAAGTCTAATTCTGACATCTATTTAATGCTCAAGATCTACTAGGGCAGAAAGAAGAAGCAAGAACATGACTGTATTAGTGGACATTTTAAATCCTGGGAGCACAAGAGACCCAGCTTCTGGACCCTGCAACTGCTAATAAAGTTTTGTAGAGAACAGCCAGCAGATGGAGCACAGCAATGCAGATGCCTCTCACCACCATGCCTGACTGCACCCTCCTCCTGGATTGTTAATCTGGAATTGTTTTTTTATGCAACAGAACTGCTCCATCAGGAAAATCTGCTAAATTCACCATCCTGAAAAGGTCAATAATTTGGTCATCCAGGATCTCTCCTGTTAGATGTTAAGTAGGAAGAGGAAGGAATGGAACTTGGCTCTTCCATATCTTAAGTCCACATAGACAGATTTAAGACTGTTTAGACTTTTTTCTGTAAAAGGAAATACCACCCCACTGTGAACAGCTGCTACCATATTTCTATGAGGACACCAGCAACTTACCGTCTGAGATTTTTCAGCGTTCTCCTCCTCTCAGCATTTTCTTACTGACTCACACTATGCATCTCTCTGTACATTGCTTATGCCCTCAGACACTCCGCCCCCCTGACTGGCAAATTAACACCGTGTTACAGCTAGCCCTTCACATATTAAGCCTACACTTTAGATGCCTCAATGCCCAACTTCCTGGCATAGCTTTCTGACTCAGATAAACAGACGTTCACTTCAGGTGAGAACCATAGTCTTCTGTAGCTTTGAGAAAAGAGCCTGCCCAACAGAACACAACTACATATACATCTTTTAGGTTTTCTTTATTTATATTTTTTTAGTTCAAGAATTACACACTAGCCAACATTATTATATATTTACATGCTGAAACTGGCTGCAATAATTTTAAATTCAAGAAAATATCTCTTATGTGCTACTCATTTACAATCATCATTTTACGACCTCATATATCCCAGAGGTTAGCAGTCCTTTTGAGAAAGACATGAAGATCTGATGCAATGATATCCACTAGTATTTTGCATTTTCTAGCCATTGGAAAATGTGCATTATGTGCATATAAGAAAGGCTACAAGGTCATTAGTAAGGCTGATGATTACTACATTATGAAGTAAATAGTACTACATAAAAAAAGATAAATCAGGACTGTGCAAAGACAGTACTAACAGAACCATTTAAACACCCATGCAAATAAAAATGTGATAGAAGTCAAATTATAGTCAGCTTGTTAGAATTAATAATGTTTCAAATGTTCTTTTTGTCTTCAACTGAAAGTAACAAGACAGACCATGAACAATACAGCCTGGTGAGTATCTGTCAAATGACAGTAACAGTGAAAACATACAAAATGTTATCAAATTGGAATAGATGACCTCACGTCTGAAAAACATTAAAAAAATACAACCCTTAGTATGAAAGTAGAGGTGAGATTTTTCATCATTTAAGTTTTGTTTTTTGTCAAAGTACTTACAAAGAAAATAATTTTATACTTATGAAATGTTAGTGTTGCATATTCTTGTAGAGATTATCTATTTCAATTTTATATTAATGGTTATTTAAATTATTACTCTTTTTACAAAGTAGAATAGGGCAGTATTTTTGATCAACATTCCATTTGCTTCTTAAAAATTTAGACAAAGTTCCTAGTGCATTTTATTAAGCTTTACCTTTGGTGTTAAGCAGTGACTTATTAGATTTCCCTTTTAAACAATTTCTGGAGTGAAGATTCTTTGGCTTTGGGGGGCTATGCTATCTAACAACAGGCAAACACCTTTTTTTTTTTAAAAAAAAAAAAAAGAAAAATATAAGTCTACTTTTAGATACCATAAGAGATACAGATTTCAGAAACAGACAGACGCAATATGCAGGCTTTCTGTAATGAAATCACCAAGAGCTGAATTCTCACTTACTCTGGATTCCTTCACCTCTCCACTCACTGGAGCAACACAAAGGTGCCTTATTGTAAGTGAAAACCAGGCCCTATTTCCTTATGTGAATCTGAGTACTGAGTGCCAAGGTACTCACTTCTGTTGCCTGAATATTTTAACCACACAAAAAAAATCAATTGTGCTAGCAGTAACATTGCCGCAATGGCTACTTTATACTACAGTACCTTCTGGACTTTTTTATATCTGGAATCCAAATCTGTTTATGCAAAAGGGTGTTTAAATTACTCTGCTAGAGCACTGCAATTATTGTACTTAGTAAAAAAAAGTCACTAAACAATTACTGTATCTATTGACTGCTCATTTACAGCTTATTTAATTATTTACATCATTTTAGGACACATTAACCTAAACCATAAGTAGAATTAGCTTTTTGCCTTACCATAAAGTACAAATTAGAAGTTAAAAATGTTTAAGAAATCTGATAATATTTACACACGTTCAGCTTAAGTTATGGTTGCTCACATTGTATGTTCTATGTACACATAGCAAAATGTTATGATCACTACTGATATAGTATTGTACCCTGGCCATCCCACCCTAGATTATTTTCTAGAAATAGTTAATATTTTTGCCTTTTTTTTCCTGGTTCCCTAGGGAATTTGTTGGTTTTGAAAACTCACTAGTGGACAATGCTGTTATAAAAAGAGAGAGAAGAAATAGGCAAGCAATGTGAGGACTAGTCTAATTTCAGATGCGAGGAGGTACAGTACTATCATCATGTCAAATGGTGCAATGCTCCATACGAATTATAAGCCTTGATCTGCTGATATAGAAATGCCCAGTTACCCTGTATAGTAAGTTGGTTTTTTTTAAATACATTAATCTTTTTTTTTTTCTGAAAAATATATTCATACACTGGTTGATGGTAGAAACAAAACTATTATTAGCTTATTCCTTTAACACGCCAACATATGAATGTGTGTGCATATATATATACTCAGTACATGTACATATACACACATATGTCCATACAGACATTTAGGTATATGTCCATATGCACATATAGTTGGATAATGTTTAACATCTGTTCACCTATGTTTAGTACTGTGTTGTAGTATAGAATTGGAACACAGTCTAATAATGATAGTGAAAAAAAATTGAGCTTTAATTTTAATGCATATTTGTCTGAAATAAATAGGATTTGTTCCCCAGGTGTACGACCACCATTCAATTTCCCTATGCATTGTGCTTTTGTACCTTACAGATTTTATGTCCTTTGTATCAGAATGTAAAAACCTCTCTGAAAAGCTCTGCAACATGCTGTTATCTAAGAATTTATTTTCCTCCCTGGGAATGAGAAAAAAATGATCACAATGTCATTGCTTGAGTCTTTCTTCCCAGTCATTAAATTGTGATAGGACAGTAACATAACATTCCTTATGCAAACACAGAATATGTTGCATGAATTTTCAGTTCTGAAAAATGTGTATCATACTTACTAGCAGTCATGTACAGTATATATTTACAGATTGATCTCAAAGATTTCATTAAAACTGTGCCATGTTATAGTCATAATTTGCCCATGAATTTCACAAAGATGAAAAACACCTTAATTGCTGGCTATCATGTCTAATAGAACAATAAAATGTGCAACTATAATTACAATCCAAGGTTTATCTAAGTTAGTAACTTTGATATTTTTCTTATTGAAACTAACAATTAACATGATTAAAAGGATCTAGAATATTCATTTTTGGTCAATTCTAAACTAAAAGCAAATTTATTCTAGTTGACCTGGAGGGTAGCACACATAGCAAACCCCATATCTCATGTATGTTGGCATAATTTCTCACCTTCACTCAAGTATCTCAGAAGAGGAATAAGCACTCACCTTGGGCTCCAGTTATACTTTTCCCTTGACAATGCCTCACCAGTCTTTCTCACCCCCATCAGTGGGGTATCACAGTGTTAAGCCTTAGTACAAAATGATAGAATACTTCTCTTTCACTAATTTTTTACATTACATTAATAGTCAGAAGGACATAATAAAAGCAAAATTTTCCTTCCCTCAGATAATATATCTTTCTTAGTGACACCTGAGCAGAAACCAGACATTTTCTTTCACTCTCTGAATAGCAACATCAGAGAGTATTATGGCTTGTACTGTAACTTCAGATAAATTAATTTGCACTTCTAGGATTCAGTCTCATAATAGCTGATGCAGTAAACCAACATAATCTCTGTAAGATTTTATGTGTAACAACCACAAACAGGCTGTAAGCTCCCTGTATTCATACTATGCTTCTGTGAAATAAAAAAGAAGTTGGCAGCAATTTGTGAAATGAAATAAAAGCTTTTACAGAAGAATACTATAAGATTACTTTTATTTATGATAATTAATACCATTTTTAAAGAACAAATTTTGAGGAGAAATACTGAATTTTGATGTAGCTCCTTTTCTTAGAATTGGGAAAAAAATCCAACATGATTCATACCTATCAGTTGAAATTCCAAATGCATCTACAAAGCTTATTGCATTATGCATGAAATGCAGTCAGAAATTAAGCATGTGAACAAAAAGCAACATTTTGACTTGGAGAGTTAATCAGTTGATGAAAGCCTGTCTCTGCAGATTGCAGAGTCTGAACCTGGAGGCAGTTCTCGAATATACAAGTCCCTGAAAACAACTGGCGGTGTGTATGCCTGGCAAATCTCATTTCAGGCTCAAAACTATGCTCTCCCATTTGAAGCAGAAATAAGCATATGATATGCTCAAAACAGTCACAAAATTGGCCTATTAGTTCCCAGAACTGTTTTCCTCCTATCACTGTCACTCACTGTCAAATGGGGAAAAAAACCCACAGAAACTTGTAAGAAAATTACTCCTTTAAAGCAAGAACCAAAAATTCAAAGAAAATATTTTATGAAAAAATATTCTTACTAACTATCTTAAAGTACTGCCAAAGGAATACTTAAATGGGGAAAAAGTATCTGCCTGAAAAAATTCTGTTGCTATTTGGAAGATACTTGAATTCTAGCTAGTTTCAGAAATTTATATATAGATGAGAGGTAGCATAGATACAACAGATGTGGCTTTTTCTTAATGAAATATTTTGTTTCAAACAATATCTGGGATCTTATTTATTAAAAGCCATCAGGAATTTACAGGTTTTATACAGTTCTTGACAATTTTTTCATTACAGAAAAAGGTTCCACAACGGGATAAATGGCAAACTCTGCCTATAAAATTCTATTTTTGTCTATTCTCTTTTGCCTATCAGAGTAAAGCTCTACAGAATGAAAAAATCCCTTTTATTTCAAAAATTTTCCTAAAGCAAAACTGAAATTTGCTAGCTTTTCAGTGAAAATCACCCTCAAGCAGGAAACATTCGATAGTGTAATTAAACTGTTAAAGTGATGGCTACCAATTTTTTCCCTTTAAAACAGTACATTCAGGAAAATAAAAAGTGAAATGGTATTGCCTAATCCAGGCTGAGAAAGTACCCTGTCAGTATTTTTTGTACTGAAGTACATATGCTCAGATCTTTACTGCTGAAAGAGGTATGATACCTTTAATTAAACTACACGTAAGGTGTTAAGCATAACAACAGAGACAGGCATAACACTGGAAAGATTGCAACTTGGAAGAAATCACACAACTCTATATGTGTATTTCAGACTAAGGTATGTACTATAACTGACAACATTCATTTGCACAGTGTATATATATATATTTATATATATATACACACACACACTTTTACATATATGAAGCCATCCCTCTCCATAGTCCTGTGTATAATAATTTCTCTCTAGCTCTCCCTACCCTAGAAAAGCAGGGCACCATTGGCTTCTTTCAGCCACCTAGAGAATTACTATTTGGCCAACCAATTTTGGCACTTTGGACAGATGATTTTCTTTCCCCGACAGAAAAGAGCAGCATATCTACCCATTCAGAGCTGACGTGTTTTTATACCATTGCTACATCCCTCTATTGATGACAACTGCAGTCATGATGACTGTGAGCATATGTTCTCTCTTTAAAATCCAAACAAAAATAGTGCTTTTTGCTTCAGCTTCTGTGCAAACACCCAACCCTAATATTATCAGTCAAAGGTTTAGTACTTTCAATAAACAACAGGAAATACCTGAATATGGTTGGGAAACCTCTGACCATCATCATCTTGGAAAGATGATAGGCACTACTTGTTTTCAAGTTTCCACATGGAAAAGTTAAATCATGTTTCATAAGCATGATAACAACTTTGTACCCTCTCTTAAGTGTAAATTAATGTCTCAGATATGCAGTTTCCCTGGGAATGGTATGTACTGCTGCTGAAACTTGTTTCCCAAATGCTGCTCTATAATTTGTATCACTAAACTCAAATGGCCATTAAAACAAAACAAAAAAAACCCATGGGGGTAAGGAATAAAAGAGAGGGACAATGAGACAGAAGTGATTGTCAATATTCAATTTGCCTTCACGCCCAAAATGCGCTTAGATTTTGATAAGGGGATATGTCCATACTGCAACTTAACGTATTTACTATTTAGCAGATATAACTAAGACTTTATAAAAACAGACCATAGAGTGGGCCAGCAACTAAGGTGTTTTAAAATAACTTTTTGTCCTGAATATATTTTTTCTAAGTCCCACTTTTGGCTGTACAACCGATTTGAAGAGAAATCCAGTTCTTGCTTCCTGCGTGGCTTTGCTTCTTAGTTCACATAGTAAAGCCAATAGACAATATTGAAGAAGGAAAAAACAACAGGGAAGAATATGCGTGACCATCGATCTATGGCATTTACATCAGTCAAGTCAGGAATGGTAATTTTCAGTTGAGATGCACGTCGCCGTAGCCTACTTTTCTTCTGTGCCACATGTCGCTCCAGGGCATTGCGACCAAAGCTGTGTCTGGGTAAGCCAGCTTTCCGGTACTGGATGCTTGAAGTGTCATAGGCCAGCATAGTGCTTCTAGGGTCCCCAAGCCCCATCACAGCCTCGGAGGCAGCCATTTCATTTTTAATTTCAAGTGTGCTCAACAAAATATTTTCATGTGGATCCATCTGTAAAAAATAAGAAAACAGAGTTAACAGGAAAGAAAGGAAGCCCAATCAGTTGCAAACTGAAGACATGCTGACAAGGGCTAGATCTAACATCACTAATTCACTAGATGTCAGCCTGTCTTAAAGACTTCAAGCATAGCTGTAATTACATTTATTGTCATTTATTTGCGAACTTAAGGAGCAATAAGGCCAGTATTGTATAATGGGCTAAATGGTATTTCCCTAGACCCCACATTCAGCGAGCAGATACAATCCTGGAAAGGGAGTATGTGCTCAGCTCCTGAAAGTGGGATTCTGCCACTGGGTAGAATATCTGGGGTGAACTTTGAACTTTTCAAGGTTTTTGGAGGAAAATCAAATGGAAAAGAGTCTGCTTTGCTTTTACTTCTTCCAAATGAAAGCTTCTGCTTTGACAAATCTTCAGGTATTCACAAGGTCTTTCTGCCCCTATAAAACAAGGCCCAGAGCACTGCACAAGAGAATGCAGATTTTCAGTCCCTCTGTTTCAAACAGGACTGCTGGTTACTTAGGGAAAGACATCGACATAGTCTAACTCTACCTATGTGGAAACTCCATTCTCCGGGGCTAATGGATTTCATAAATACAGTGCATGCTGTGGAGACCTGAATGCTAGAATCACAGAGACCTGAAATTTAGAGCAAGGAAAAACATACAGAGTGTAATCACATCAAATGTGCATTGAACCATTGTTTCAATCAGTAGTTTGGTTCGGTAGCTACTATATATTTTTTAAAGGCAGTTCATTGCAAAAGAAAATTAATGCAATGTTGTAAAACAAAACAAAACAACCCTTATACAATTAAGAGGATTTCAAAGATGAGGAACTAAATTCTACTGTTAGGCAACCCGGAGCAGACCTGAAGTATGGTAGGACTTCAAAATAACCTATTTGTAGAAAAAAAATATAAGGTTATTTAGGAAGTTCTAATTCTCCTCAGCCTTCCCTCTAAGCACATATTTTGAATTGTGTTATTACAGAGTATAATTAAATAAAAATACTTTAAAAGCAATAATAGCTAATGAGCAGCTAATTAAGTACACTGACTCAGTGATGGGAGTGCAGATATACTCCAGGCCAAGAGATTAAACTGTCCTAGAGCTCTTTAATAACTCATCCACATTTTAATTTATAATGTACATAATATCTACTATGATTATTATTGAAAGTGCACAAACTGTGACTTTTACGGATTTCTAAACATAATATGGCACTAGTCCATTCTGTAGCATGTAAAAGCCAGCAGTCAGCAGCAGGTGCCTCACTGCGCTACCCAATATAGCATTGTATTTGCCATTACTGAAAAAAAAACAACAAACCCCTATGTAATATTTCACATGGCACGATGAGGTAACTAGGTTGAAAACAGTTGGGTTTTAGTAGCATTTACTGCACTGTATTATGAACTAGGAAGTCAGATACTCATAAAAGTACTTTGCACCTACTTAAATACTGCCATTTGAGTGATTACATCTGTTCAAGTGATGCATAAAAATTGGCATTGCTGAGATGCCAGATTTCCCTCTCTCTCTTCCCCCCTCCCCGCCCCGCTGCAAGTTTGCACCCCTCTAGTTTCATTATATTTACTTTTAGATTAAATGTAATGACTCAATTTGAAGCAGACAAAACCATTTATTTTTGCTTGCTTTCTATCAAAGCCATAGGAAATCTTTGAATATTCTACTGTGTTAAGGAAATCAATCTTTTTTAAGAAGCTCTGGAAAAATGGGAAGTTTTAGCTGGAACTCAAGAAAAAATCCTTTAAGAACTCTGTAGTAGGATATTGAGCATGGTGAGCAAACACTAGCCAGGTAGGCCAACAAATCAGTTCTCATCTGCGTTAGGCAAAACTAAGGTAAAAAAAGTATTCTGCTATTGTAATACAAACAAAAGCAAACATATGCAAAAGCTTTCAACAGATCTATAAAATTTCTCAAGAGAATATTTCTAGGGCAAAGTGTCATCTTCTGCACATATCACACTGATATCAGAGTTGGAGCATAGCATTTTTCAATATTCCAATAATTTTTCATAAGAAATAATGCAAAATACAGTAAAAGTTAGTGATGGGCGAACCTTCAACTGTTGGAATAGTCAGGTAAGCACCACAAAGTTCAGGTGCTTCTTGAACACTAACTTCACCCCGCTGCATCTGGAACATGGATTTGCCATAACAAGAACTGCATTTTTCATGGTATTTTGAATTCCCAATCTGAAGAACTCCCAGAGTTCCAATCCAGAAGTACAAATGAATGTGAAAATAAAAGAAACAAAGAAACAAACAACAATAAAAAAAACAAACCCAGAAAGAAATTAACTTTTCAAACCTTGACAAAAGGTTCATTGTCAGATTAGAGAGAGCTAAGAGTGTTATTTCCATCAAGCAGGTTCGCCCAACTCTAAGTTAAACATGCTTTTTTTTAATTAAGTGAAGTCTGAGATAGAATGATAATGAATTACATTTATTGTACAAAGCAGTGCCCATTCAAAAGGATCCCAAAGCGCTTTACAAGCTTTAGAAAGAAGAACCACTTCACTTCCCAGTGAAGTGCAATCACCTCTGAGGCAAAATGTGGTGACTGACAGTGCAGAACAATAGACTATATTTTAGTCGAAATGGAGAATGCTGTAGCCAATTGAAACTATGGGGCGGGTGAGTGGTGGTGGGGAATGTTAGGTAAGCAGAACAGTTACATAAATTGATATTTGGCCAGATGCTTGGAGTTGAGATGACCACGATATAAAAAAGTGCCATGGGATCTTTAATGACCATAAGTGGTCAGGACCTGAATTTTAAGTCTCTGAGGATAAAAATATTAGAAAACAATGAAAGATACCTTTGTTGAATACATTTCTGGACAATGATATGTGCCAATTATTCTTCTGTCCTGTAAGTTAATAAAATCAAGACCAGTTTCCTTAGAGATAAGGCAGCTATTATCTTTCATTTAAAATTAAAGCACTCTAGGGTAATAATAGGACAACTAAATAAAAGATATAGGGACCTCTAAGCCAACAATTAGCATAAGTATATTTTGGCTTCAGAGGTACTATTACTGCCTTGCCCTACTCCTCAAGGTAACATAACTTTGTGATGTAAACGTATTTTTTCCAACTGGTCACTTGACCAAGGAAGATATGATGATATGAAAACAACTGTTAAAATTATTTTGGGGAAAAAGTAAGTGGTTTCAAAAGGAGGTGGAAGAAGGTTAAAAAGATCTCTAGGTGCTGAAGGATTGTTCAACCATAGAACCAGATTCTTTATGGTGAACAGGAGAGTTCAAACTTAATGGAGAAATTCCCAAGGACAAGGAAGGAAGGGAGGATGTGAAGATGAAGAAAAAGCAGCAGCAAGTACCATGGAAATAAAAGGTGAAAGCAGAAGTGGAGAAGAAATGACCAGAGTTCAGCAACCATGCAGGAGGATGGGTTTTTTATAAATCAATCTTAAAGGTGGATGACAAAACATACGATGCAAATGACATTCACTTATAGGTCCAGGTCAACTGGAAGAAAAGCTGACTCTGGAGCCTTGAAAGAGGCCATGAACTTTTTGATGACCTCAAACAAAGGGAATACAGAGGAAAGTGTAGAAATGTTACCATTACATATTCCTCCTGCTACCTAGAAACTCCAAAATGATGGCTTTCTTGAGGAATTCCTCTTACACTAATACATTAGCAACTGTAAAATACAAGGAAATTACAACTCCCACGCACATACATACACACATGTACGTACATTAGAATCCTCCAAGGATGACCAGATCTTTGAAACTACTAACATCTACTAAATTGGCATCTTGGTGATTATGCTCTACTGTTATGCCAAACACAGCTCTATAAGTTGGAGGTACATTTATCTTGATGAGTTGAAAAGATATAATATTGATGCATTTCCTTGTTCATTGATAGGTCATTTTCACCTATAAGCTTCAATTACCGGCAGGTATTGGTGCCTCATTTTATGGCAGAATGGCTCAGAAGCCATGGATAAAATAGATAGGAGGGCTGTAATTTGTTATGGAAAAACCTTGTGAAACAAAACAGTTGTAAATTCAAATGAAATATCCTTTTGTTAAGTAGTGCTGCCACGAGTCAAAAGCAAAATATGGTGAGCTAAACCAAGAAGGGAGAATAGAAGTACCCAGTCTATTGCAAAGATTAACACATGAGATTAGATCTCAGCATTTATAGGTCTTGTGAACTGACGTTAAGAACCAAAGACAGATATAAAGACTCCTTTTGCAATGAAGACCAACATGATATGCCTAGATATATAATTTAATTCCTTAAAGACCTCAATATTATCTATAGCATAGTTTCCTACCTCTTACAGCTGAGCTTTGCTTGGAAAACAAATAACATCCTATTCCTGACTAGTCACAGTAGTTCTGTCAAGATTAGGTGAAAGTATGAAGTGCATTTCATATATAATGGGGATCTTCCAGCTTATCAGCAAAGTCTGACTTATTGATTAGGAACAACTGATCTCTGGGGATTGCACTGACTACACAAGGTAACGTGTGGGAGGTAGATAGTCCTGTATAAACTGCTGCTAGGTTCACTCTGGAAGAAAAAAAGAATTAATGATTTTCACTTGGCTTAATGCTACACATACATTTTTGACATGATAAGTCTGCTGAGATAAAGCTATATGAACTTAAAAAGCACAAATACCCTATATTTGAAAACATTCATATGTGAAACAACCTCCTTAAGAATGCAACAAACACTACATTTCAACTGCCTGTACAAAACTGAATTTATTGCCAAAATTGCAGTAAGTGTTTATGAAGGCACATTAGCATGCATTGGCTGAGATTGCATTATACACCTAAGATTTGGGTCAGGTTGTAAAGCATGCAGTTAAAAGGACAGTAAAATTAGGCTGACTTATAATTTCAGGTTACTTTGTTTGGTTTCAGGTCAGAAAATCCATAGAAACTGCAAATTCAATCAGGATTTTTTTTTTTTTTTTTTTTAGGTTTTTGGGCTCAAAAGACATGTAAGAATTAAAAAAAAATAAAGTGAGAGAAAATGCAAGATCTAGACACAGAGCTTCAACACTGCTCTACTTATAATTCAATTTCTAGGCATCCAGATTTACCCTCTGATATATGATTTCTTGATTATTTTCATTAGTAACACATTAATAACTCATAAGTATTGTAAGATTCTGAAGAAATGGCTGAAAACATATGATTGCTTTTAGCATCTACTACTTACACACAAGATTCCATACTTGAGACACTGCAGGATAAATGCCCATATCAAATTAAAGAGGCTAAAGTATCTTTTGGCTTGATAACATTTGAATAAATATAATGAAATATGAACTTGTTCAAACTGCTGCATAGAATCCAATGTTCTAAACCAAAAGTGATTGAAAATAAACAAAAAGGAAGCAATGTAAATAGAACAGGAATTTTTGAAATTTCAGTTACAATTTTCAGCAACAATTTTTTACCACTGAGACATTTAGGACGAAGCAAAGATAAATGATTTAGAATAGAAGTCTTCTGGGGTACCAATTAACAACAGCTCTAAATCCTACCATTTCACCAAGAAATAAGGTGTTTGGCAGCCAGATGTTTACTGATACTGCTCTGATATGTTATTTATTTGTTAAAATATCATCCTATTTATGCATATACATTTAATTCTCTTGGAGATTATATAAATGAATAACACATCAACGAGAACCTGCATCCCAGAAGGTGCTCCCTTCCATCTGTGATAAATAAGGCTAAAATTTCATACTTCCATTATGCCCATAAGTCTCCTATTATGTTGTCTTACAAAATATACTTTACCAGATATATCTAGCACCAAAAATCTAGTACAGAAACAGCAAAATTGCTTATATAAGAAAGCTTCATGAAATATGAAAAATGCATGGAACATTTGATTATCATCGCAACAGTCATAATTTCTGAGGTATAATTTGCACATAGTTATGGTTTTGATATATGAATAAAAAGAAGGCTGACAAAGTTGGTCCTCTAGAACAGTGTTCTGTAAAATCCATAGATGTTATTTTTCTTGTTTGAAGTAAAATACAATGAGCAAAGCACTAGACAGCATATCCTTGTCCTGAGACTGGGTGGACTGTATAGAAGTCTGACAGTGTTTTATCCATCTGACCATGATATACTCACTTGTTCACAGATTTAGACTCGTGATTTTAGGGAAGACCAACAACATAACTCTTGGGCCCAGCCCAAAGATTAATATGGCCTGAGGCAGCACAAACTTAGACAGTGACAAAGGTCAGATAAAACACTGGAGAAAATTGCAATTAATTCAACAAAAAAAATAAAATAAAATTATTGAGATTTTTCTATGGAAAATCACTGACAACTTTTCATTACAAGGAAAATAAAGGAGGTGAATTTCCAACTTTTGACAATGAATTTCCAAATTTAAAAAGTATCTCTATATAGAAATGTACTACTTATGATCATGTTTACCACTGATTTAGAAGCCTGAAATATTGCCAGTTCCATGGGTATATATACTGCAAGGCTTAGAGGACTAGTCCTGACAATACTAGAATGAAAAGTGTTCTGCTTTAAAATAATTTTTAAAAAATCTGAATTTGTTGACTGAAGTAGAACGTTTCTGCATGATTTACTTATACACTGATAGTCTGCTGTTTTAGGGAAGAACCTAATGTTTTGTCACTCATTGGAAAATGAATGACAAGAATGAAGAAACTTTGTTGCCAAGACATGGTTAGTCACTTCAGATTTGTTTATAAATAAATTTCTGTGTGTGCAAAATATATACCAGTATTACGTATCCTTGGAAATTTGGTATTAAATTGATTTTGTGTACACATTAATTCTAGAGAAAATAAAAACTCAATTATAGTTTTCTTCTTGACATTCTGGTGTCTTTTTGTGCTTGTAAATTTAAACCAAACTTGAAATTGATTAGTTAAACACATTACAGTTCTATAGCAATATATATACACATACACACATATATAAAATATAAATATATGGATAGTACAAGAATTTCAGAACAGAGTTAAAATGAAGAAAAAAAGACGGGGTTTTTTGTCAATAGTGTACAGACTGTTCTTCACACACACAGTTTTATAGAAACAAGACAAAAATATCTTACTAACATGCAAACATGGTATGTGCTTCTATAAAAGCATGATTATGTTCAATGTTATAGAAGTTTCATAAGATGCATTTCAGGAACTGTGATCTCCTCACAACTGAGAAAGCTATTAATGAGTTAATGAGACCAAATATAGGTTTATTTTAAAATTGAAAATTATTCCGTATTGTATATGCCTCATGATACAAAAAGGAAGAATTAAAATCTCAAGAATCATATCCCCCAGAACAGCTAGACCTCTTCAAACAATACCTACATAGAATCAGCTTCTCCTCCAGCTATATTATTGTATACTTTAAGACACAAAAAACCTTCCATGCAACAATTGAAACTTATGCAAAGAAACTTTTCCTACCCAAAACTGCTATAGTTTGAAAGTATAAAACCTCAGTATTCCATCTAGAAAAGTGTAAGCTAAAATCTTCCATTTCTGAAGACCTTCATTTCCATTTACCTGCAGGAGCTTTTGAATACTTGAAGAACAAATGGACAGAAAGTGGCCCAAACAAAACACTGTATGAAATAATCATGATGCTTTAGGCTGTGCGACCTTTACTGTTGCATGTCTAAGGCCAACCCAAAAGCGTTAAGTTTCTGTCAATTATATTACCAGAAAGTTGAGTTCAAGGACATCAGCAAGGACAAGCATGTAGGGCTTTCTGTACATAGTTTTAAGATGCATTAAGTTTAGCAATAAGGCTTAACAAGTTTTTTGGGTGGGGAAGAAAAATCCAGTCTCTCACACTTCTAAAAAGAAGAGTGGAGACATAAAAATAAACAAGATATAGACTTCTGTATTTTAATATAATCTTATAGCATTACAGAGGGTTTCTTAAAACTAGTATCTAAGGAGTAAAAAAGGTATATTCATATATTCAGGCACATATGTCTGTATATATGCACACATATTTAAATTTAGGCATAATCCTACTGACCTCCTAGACCTTTTTCTAATTTATGTGAAAAATTGACTCCTGCTCTATCTTTATGCGAGACAAGTAGTCTCTGTGGCATGCTGCAGAGTGACTGCACCATGTTTCTCCTTGGAATTAGAAAGTTTCCACTGATTATGAAAAAAAAAAAAAGGAGGAAAAAATATTTTTTAAAAAACATTGGGAAAAATTCTTCAGAATACGGTTTAGCACAGCAATTTTGTTGTTGGTTGGTTGGCTCGTTTTGGGGATTTTTGTTTGTTGGGGTTTTTTTTAATAGTGTTGAAAGTATTACCTTGATTCAGTCTAGGTAATTTTACAGCCCAAAGAGCAAACAACAACAAAGGTAAAGAATCACAGTTACCAATAGACTGAAGATGGACAAAAACTATAAAAGAGGGATTTGCAATATGTATCCTCCTTTTTACTAGGCTGGGATACTATAATTCTGATTACGTAAATACTTTTTATATGAATTTTGGATTACCTGTAATCAATTTCCCCTAAATTTGATTAAAAAATGTATTGCTATCTGCAAAAAGAAACCCAGGAAGTGATGATTTTAGACACTATAAGATAAACAGTCATCTGCATTCTAACAATATTTTCATCACTTTGTGCCACCCTAGTGTACACAATCCAGTGATCTCAAGATTCATGAGCACAACTAGGTTACATCCCCTGGCACATAACATCTAGAGTTACAACTTATTTTTTGGCTAGAAATTGGCTGACTCATGGCCATTAATTAAACCTTGTCAAAATCTTTAGAGCTGATCTGCTTTGGGAAATCAATTCATCAAATTCACTAGCCAGATATGCCTTCTGGACTGTAGCTACATATATTTCTTCTATTTCACTGTCATCGTTTGCATCTTTTGTGCATTATTTCCCCACAATCTGAAATAATGACATAAACTGCATTAATGGATTCTTTTTTGCAACCAAAAGTGTATTTAGTTCAGGGTCACTGGTGGACAGCAGGTTTGTAGATGCACTACAAAAGAAAAAGGGATATTGTGCCTTAAACAAATGGAGTGTACACGTACTGTTCTTACATTTATTAAACATGGCATTCGAAGGAGCACAGCTGCAGAAAGAAAAACTCACGCAGTTGACTTGACCTTTATTCAGATGTCATGTGGAATACCACTATGGATTGTGGAAAGAAATCACCTTCTGACTGCTTCTGCAAAGTGCTGTGGGCTAAAACTGGAACTTCCTCAAATTTCACTCCTATCAAACCTCAGGTTTCAACAACACTCAAAGAGGCTGGCTGAGCACTCTGTGCATTGCTGATTATTTCATATACAAGTTGTTCCTTAATAATGCATGAATGTAAATTTAGGAGAAAGGCTGAGCTTTTATAATCCATGTCTACTTTTATTATGTGTCCTTCAATAAAGTTCTGTGCAAGGAATACCTTCTGACCCTGGATCAAGAATCAGTCCTCGCGCAGCTTTACCTGTACTGCCAAAAAAAGGAAAACTCTCCTTGGAGGGGAAAGGAGGAGGATGGATGCTTTCACTGAAATCTGGACAATGGCAGCATTAGCTTCAGCAATATAGAGCAGTGAGGATTTGAGATTTCAGACTGAAATGTTAAGAGCTTCATGCTGCCTTAGTGTCTTAATATCCTGTTCAGTTTATTAACTGAGTCAGTGCATGTAGCCATTTTAGAATTCCTCTTTTTTCCAAAAGCTTTTACAGACTTCTGCTTACTCATGTTTTATACTGGGAGTACCTCTACTGTGTAAGGTTTAAGGTGCAGTTTTACGTAATAAATACTGACTGGTTTGAGGTACCTTTGTAATAATTCCTCCTCTCTAGAGGTGCATTTATATGATTCCTTCAGACAGAAGTGAACAAATATTGCTGTGAAATGAAAAGGCCAGAGGCAAGCCAGCAGTAAATCAGAGGGAAAATAGAGGCATTAGCCAAGCCTAAGCTAATGAGCATTGATTTGGATCAAGGTATATTATCTCGGGTCTGCAGCCCTGTTAATGCATCTTTACACCTTAGTCTGAAAATTGAGGTGAGCAACCTTGTCTGTTTGCAGTGCACTGAAAGCTATCACAAGTTGCCTGCAAAGGGCCACATGTAGATGTCAATGGATTCACATTGTCTCAAATTAACACACTCCATCTAATTCCACCCCTCTTTTTAAAGGGAGACATCTATGGATATGACAGTGCAAAAATGCACAGCCTCTTCCACTTATTCACTAGTAAAGTGGTGAAAAGAAGTTTGGAAGCTGTCATGGGAAATGGCAGGTAGCAAAGCAGTACCTGAGCTGACTCTATGCCATTTCAAAGTGTGCTACTGCAAGGGATGGCATTGTTGGCACAATGAAACAGAAAATACTCAGTCTTCATGTTCAAACAACACACGTACATGAGCCACTGAATCTGGAAATGGGCACTTGGAGAAGGAGGATGCCATGGGAGCCTTGTTTCCTTGCTAGGCTGTACAATGGCCAGAAACTGTCCATCCTCAGCCTGCCCAGTTGTTTAGGTGAAATAACTAGGTGTAATCACTTGTGAAACAGGTAATTGCATGGTCTTGTTTGTCTTAAAACTCTGATAATGCAGTGGAGTCCTCTGAAAATGAACGATCTGAGGAGAAATAGTCAAATTTTCTGGTTAAACTTGATCAGACTCAGAAAGGTGTAGGTAAAAAACTCAGAAGCTGAGACAACTTGAACAGGAGGAAAGTGCAGCTGAGAGCACACTAAGCTTCTATTTGTTCTTTCCTTGACATCTCATCTCTTTTAGCAACCATGTGCTAATTTGGATATAACAACAGTGGGTCAGGAGGGCAATGAATTGCAAAGATACCTGTATTTATTTAAACCTTCTTAGCTTGCTAAGCCTTAGATTCATTCTTGAAGGGAACATTTTTGTTATGATTCAAATCTATTAATATGCTATTTGATCTCATTATCACTTTAAAGTTCTGTGTCCTCTACTTGGTACCCAAATTTCTGATAGAAAAATGGAATTAGTCTGACAATTTCACTTGTTTGTGACTTGGCACAGTGTAACAGCAATGCACTGTAACTTTCAGGCATGCTGACTGAATACCTTATGTAATAAAAAGTCTACTGAGTAAAGAATTACTCATTATTTTAAAAATAAACTCAGCATATTTAAAAAAAATCTTTATGTTCAGAAAAAACCCTTATCTAAACATGCAGGGGTTAGCAATGTCAGTTCACATTTATTTAGAAAAAAAAAGACTGAATAAATCTGTATAAACAGTTTTATGAAGTGTTGCATAATATCCTGACATTTTTCCCCTCTTTTCCAGAGGGAAATTGTTTTATTAATGCTTACAATAACAACAGCATGGTTGCAAAATTAGAGGTAGAGTTTTATTTATGTGGCTTATGTTGTTATGTACTTCAGATATATAGACTGTACACTGTACAGAATCTCTGTGCTTTAAGCTAGGTTGGAAATGGCTAGGCTTCAATTATTATGGCAACTGTATACGTTCTAAAATCACATTTGGTGACGTTTTCACATTACCCAAAACATAATGCCACTTCTGTGAAGTGGCAAATCAAATTACTTGAAATGAATATAACAAACAAATTTTATATAAGACATGTTAATTAGCAATAAATAACTGTTCTTAATTAGATGGTCTAACTATAAAGAAAAAAAATAAAATAATTTAGAAATAAACACTACTTGAATAACATGCATGTAAGAATTAGAAAGATAGGACTAGAAATGGAAAGCAAGACACATCAAATCATTATATAGTAATGCCTCTGTAAGGTTTGATATCTGGGTGGAAAAAATGCAAGTATCCCATCCTGTTTCTAGCTAATATCCTGGTAAAAAAAACATACTGATGTCTAAGAAAAGACTGACAAGGTGCTCCATCAAGAGATGGATCTGTAGCCCTGCTTTTTACAAGAGCCTTGACGTAGGAACTGATACCAGTACTCACAGCGAGTATCATCTCTGCTGCCTGACACACTCCCAGTCTCTGTTGCTTTGGAAGAGGATGGCATAAAGCTGCTTTTCCATTATAATCGCCCCTTGTCAAATATGCAGCTGGCAAGATGCAAGAAGCACTTTACAGAGGAAGAAGAATCAGCCTTTCATTCAGCCCGGTACATTTACCATGGTCTTTACAATGACAGTTCTGGTTTCCATTACATTACCACATAGCTGTAAGTGAGGTTTTCTGATCTATCCAGAATAACAAAAACAGATATCATTATATTGAAAAGCATTTTCACCTTACTTACACCTCCAAAGAAGTCAATTAATGTATGTAGTAGTTTGGGTCAAGTAAGTCAGACGAGGAACGGTGGAAAAACCAGTAATGAATCCAAAAGACGTAACAACAGCATAACCAACAGGATGACTGGGAATTTAGTAAAAGAGGAAAATATGCTGAAAACACAGAGCTTGGGAGGTGATCAGACAGCAAATCCTGAACAACACAAAGCCTAGAAGATGCATCAGACACATGACAGTGATTAGCATCAGCAAGCCCATCCAAACCACAGTTCCGAGATGGAAACATCCAAGGTAAAATTATAGGATCCAACAATGTAAGAGAAAATTTTAAAATTAATCAAAACCATCTTGGCTACTGGATTCTGGAAGAAACTTATGAAGAATAAATCAGTACTGAGAGAGCACCAAGAACCTCATCATTTGAACTACGACAACAGAAATTAAGTTTATTAAAGTGGCTGGGGGTCTACATCAGAAAGTATTTATAGTTGTATCAGGCTCTACACTGAGATCCTGAGTAAGTTAATCATCTCCTTGAAGATAAAGCCAGGCTTCATAAAGGAGAAAACTTGAAGGGTTATATCATGGTACCTTGTTTCCCTCTCCCTGTCCCCATCTATCCCAAACAGAAACAAAAACCAAAAGTACAATTAGAAGGGGAAAAAAAAGCCTCATAGATGCTTCTAGACTAAATCCTTCCAGAACACTTTTATGTAATTACAGAATTAACATACAAAAGTTATGGATTTCAGTAAAGCTTTTGACACATTATCTTGAAACTGAAGAGATTATATGTCACCAATATATGTACAGTTACTCATAGGAAGACAGTCAGCTGAACAATATTGTGAAGCCAGAGGTTAGAATGTGGCCCTATTTTGGCTTCTGGAAGAAGCACAGATAATATACTAGAGCAGTGTCTGAGCCTAAAGAAAAGATAGCATGAAATGTGCCTACAAAGTTTCAAAAAGATGCTGATGACTGTCAACATTTCTATTTAAAATAGAAAAATCCACAGAATAAAATTGCATAACAATGGGTTAGAGTACATATACCACAGTTTACGACACATATTAAATCACCAGGCTGAAATAAAACACTCCCAGTTTACCTACCCTTATATATACACTGGCAGTACTATGCCATTCAGAACAGATTAGGTTCAAAAATTTGAGACTATAAAGATAATAAAGGCATTTTAAGCAATAATGTAAGATAAGATGACAGGCTTGAAAAGAGAGGTGAGGAAATGATATGAATGCTATCTACAATAAATGATGTCTAGAGCAAGAAGAAAGCTAATGATTTACCTGTAAGCAACAATATGACTGTTTACAGAGAGAACAATTAGCCTTGACAAAGGCAAAAGATAACAAGTTAGACTAAAGGAATAAACTGCCAAATGCAGCTTAAGAAGCTTCAAAAGCAGAATGATCATACACACAACCATTTTAACCTGAAATCACTGCAAAGAAAATTGAGCATGTCCAGCATGATTTAAGAAGTCTGTGATAACCTATCAAGTGGAAATCGAGTCTGAATCTTCCTTGAGTTTTATGTTCTTTAAATTTCTCCATGATTCTATTATTCAGGTTTCAGAATTCAAGAAGGAAATCAAGATATAGGCCAAATCTCTTCTCTTCTTTTCCCTTGCCCCAAACAGAGCCAACAGTCTTTGAAAATGAGGGAGTATATGAAGTTACAATCATCTGTGGTAATTCAGGCTAGATATAAAGAAGAAATTTTTTACAATGAGGGTGGTGAAACACTGGAACAGGTTGCTCAGAGAGGTGGTAGAAGCCCCACCTCTGGAAACATTCAAGGTCAGGCTGGATGGGGCTCTGAGCAGCCTGATCTAGTTGAAGATGTCCCTGCTCACTGCAGGGGCGGGGTTGGACTAGGTAGCCTTTAAAGGTCCCTTCCAACTCAGAACTATTCCATGATTCTAAAAAAACAAAACTAAACTAAATCCACTACATTCATTGGGTGTATGACATGAACACAATATGAAATTTAAAGAAAGACTTGGCCACAGAATCACCTGAAACAGCCCAGGGGAAGTTGTGCAGACAGCCTGATAGTGATCACTCAAGTGGAAAAAACAGGACAGTCTCCTCCTGAGTCACTAAATCTCCAAAGGATTGCATTGGATTCAGCAGATATCAGAGTCATGGAAGAACAGGGTCTGTTGTGCTTCTGTACTGTTTTATAGGCTTTCTAGTTTCTTCTGAATAACACTGAGTAAAAATAGAGAGACTACCACTGTCTGTGTCTGCCCCGGAACCTCTCCATACCAGAGAATTCAACATCATAAAGGAAGTATGTATTAACTTCTACTTTGATTTTGCAAGCAGTTGTGGATGGAAGGACTAATCAGTACTTCTCCTCTCACCACCTTTTGTTGTTCAGAAAAGTTGTAAGAGGCTGTTACAAAAATTGGTGTTGGAATCTGCAGAAATCTAGTACAGATTTGCTGGTCTGTTATGTATAAACAGAGATGCTGTACTACAAGCAGCGGTTTCAATAACTATTTATCCACCTTTTTAAAAATATCTATATTGAATGCAGCAACAGAGTGGTATAGAAATTTTTGTCCTCACGTTTTGAGGTTTATTGCTCATGGCATTAATCTTTTCTCACATAGTAGCTGAAGTCACAAAAAGATATTCATAGTATTCCATGTAGTGATACAAGAGAAAACTAGTGATATCACAAAAGGATACTCATACTTCTTAAAATTAGTCCTTCAATGTTGGATCCTAATTAGAGACTGAATGGTCATTTAGTCCCATTTCTAAAATATTTGGGTTTTCATGGAAACCTACATCTGAATCAAATTTGGCAGTTCAGATCCATTTTTGTTTCTTGTACATGAAAATAATTATATATTTGTCCCCCTTTCATAAATATTCAGACCCATCAAATATTAATCTGTTTTCTTGCTGCTGGTCAAACAGCAAGAACAACTGTCAGCTTCTTTCCTCCTCCCCAGAGCAGTCTATGTGCAGTAGGACTAAGTTCTCTGACACTACTCTTTTCTGATCCTCTCCTATTTGATTCTCTATCAGTTGCTGTCCTGGTTTTTCTAGGATAGAGTAAATTTTCTTCACAGTAGTTAGAAGAGCTGTGTTTTGATTTCAATTCAGAAGTGCTTTGAGAACATCATTGATAAAAGTACTAATGTTATTAGTTGCTGCTGGAGCTCAAGGCCACTGTGTTTGGCTGGTTCACAGCTGCATTAGGACTGGGAGGGAGAAGCGCAGTGAATAGCAAAACCCAAAACTGGCACTTGGATGTGCCAATGAAATATTCCATATTATATCCTGTCATGTTTAGTGCATTATCCGGGGCTGACCAGAAATGGGGGGTGGATTTGCACGGGTTTTCTCTCGGGCTCTCGCTCTCCCGGGATCGCGGTTTCGGTTCGGGATTGTTGCTCCTCTGGGATCGTAATCCAGGAACGGGCCGGGCTTATCAGTGGGTGATGAGCAGTTGCACTGGGTTATCACTCATTTGCATATCTTATTACTGTTATCATTTTCACTACTATTTTAATATTAGTTGTTTAGGTGTTTTTTAAAGTTTTCTTTTATTTCTATTATTAAACTGTTTTTATCTCAACCTACAAGCCTCCTAATCCTTGCCCCCAATCCTCTCCCCTATCCCCTGGGGGTGGGAGGGAAGTGGGTGAAGAGGGTGTTGGCTGCTAGCCAAGGGCTAGCCCAGTGAAACTATTACAGTTGCTTAAGGGTTTGCAAACCTGATTATCAGATCAGGGTGTAACTGGATACCAGAGTAGAACTGCCATAGACTATGAACCGTTCTGGCCTGATATATTAAGCAAAAGGCTCACTGTAAAAAAGATGTATAACATAAAGTTGTTCCTAGTATACATTCTGTTAATCCTATTGGCTGGTGAAATTCTGCAACAGTTATAGGAATTAATTTACTCTGTTTACTAGATTGGATTAATACACTAGCTAGTGCTTTCAAATTCTAGTTCATAATTAGCAATTTGCCACTAGACTTTGGCTATTCTGTTACATGGATGAAAGATCCATGAATAAGTATGAATAAGTATACAGAAAATACAAGTGAAACAGGATACAAAAATATACCTCAGCTAGTGGTGACAATTTGATACCTACAGACCTTAAATTTCTATTGATGTCAGAGGAAAGACTTCATGTAAACACAGATCTAGTCTAATAAAATTACCTACAGGTTCTTTAGTTAGTAGCTTTGATTGTTTAAAGGGAAACTGATTTTTAAGAAATTAACTTGACAAATTAAGCAAAAGCTTGCAACTTTTTTTGCATTGCTGAAAAATCAGCAATAGAAATAAAAAGATTTTATAGTCTGCACAAACTTTACAATGGTAAAATGTGATCTGTGGTACCATAACATCAAAATCAACCTCATCATTACACATTTGCCTTCATTCATGTTGCCCTTCAATTAAAAAAAAAAAATAAATTATTAGTCAATGGGTGAGATCTGAGCCATGAAAATATAATCCTCCATCTTAAAAGACTATAAACTATAAGCCATAAAACTGTTTCATGCTACCAATATGCGATGGATTTTTTGTTTTTCAAGCAAAAATGGAACAAAATGTTCTTCTGTCTGCAGGCACGCTACGGTAGTGTAGAAGTTCTGAACAAACTTGAGAAATTCCACCACTAAAGCTGTATGAAACATGTTTCTACTTCACAAATGATCACTTGGGTTTTTTTTCTGATTTTTGGCTTTGCCTGCCAAATAAAATAATTCAACTTTATTTAACTTTCCAATTTTGCATGTATGTGAAAGTTTATACATTTCACACTGGATACATTTAAGCATTCAGCCCAGATTTGTTACTGTGTGAAACTCATCCAAAATGGTCAAAGTGAAGAATGACAAGTGCTTTATGGTAAGTGCTCCCTTTTCATTAAGCATAATGGATACTTTTTCCAAAAGTGTGTATCCTGCCAAATGTATTTTCTGCCTCAATTCTTCATCCCCAGGGGACCATTTTTAGATTCAAAATTAAGTGCACAGCAAGTTGATGCTTTATTTCTGAGCAGTTTCTCTGTTAGTCAACAGTATCATGGGCCATTCTATGTTGAAACTAAGCAAACTTTTCAAGCTTTAAACATGTCTATAGTAAATATTTTGTATCCAGATCATCTGAAAGATTCATGAAAATAGATTAAATTTAGGTTTGACTTCCATCGTTCCATACAGCTTTCTCTAGAATATCAGCTATAGCCATCATTTTGGATTTGTTCCTTTGGAAATAGATTAAACATATTTAACTCTACATCCTGACTAAGAAAACATCTCACAGTAAAGCACATGATTTAGAAAAGAGTCATTCAGTTTTCCAGGCTAGAGAGCAGCATTCATTGCTGAGGTAGCTAAATGCACTTGCTTTGCAGAGCTAAAACAAGATCATCATAATCTCAACTAATTTTCTACAAGAAATTACATTTTAAAGCTGTCTGGCAGAAGTGAAAGTCTGCCTTCCTGAGGCAATACTAAAAATATATCCCCATTTCAATTTACCTTATTGACATCCATTCGCAGCTTTTCATTGTTGGCACTGGCAGCTTTTTCTGCCGCTTTCTTTTGACGTTGAGGTCCCCTGCCAAAGAAGATGTAGTTGACCAATGCATACTCCAGCAGAGCCATGAAAACGAAGACAAAACATCCCATAAGATACATGTCAATGGCTTTCACATATGGAATTTTGGGAAGAGTCTCTCGAAGATGGGTGTTAATTGTGGTCATTGTGAGCACAGTTGTGATTCCTGGAAAAAAAAATTGACAAGTCTATTGACTGAATTAATTTTAATTTTCCACTATAATAGCTCATAATATTCAAATGCTAGAGCTGAAAAATTCTAGGAGCCTTTTTTGCTGGTGGAAAAAAACCCCACCATCAACTTCTGCTTATATTCCTTATCTTTGTCTTTAATTTTTTTGTACATCAAAGAAGATTACACCTGTCAATAAAAAACCTTCAATCAAACAAACAGTAGTTCAATTCTATGAATACGTTCTTAACCAGCTAAACTGCAACCTTCTCTAATGATTCTCAGTTATAAATTAAAAGCCTGGAGTCACTGTTATCTTGCTTTCCTCCAACATTTTCAGGATGCCTGCAATCTTGAACTCTTACAGGAAAATACTACACAGAAAGGCCTGGTAAAACTCAGACAGTATTTTATAAAGTTAAAATGTCAAATTCTCAATTGTATATTTTATCGTGATTTACTTATTTTATCTATATCAGGATTATACTGGCAGGAACCAGTCTGATTTATACAAAATTTGTCAATAGATACTCATACTTATTTTGTAACATGCTTGGATCCTCTGATGAGGGGTACAGTATAAACAAACACACTTGGGATGAGTGTTGAGATATAAAAGTACTCTCGAGATTCATTAGGGAAATGGTTTTGCTTTTAGAATGTAAGGTGACAGTAAGGTAAATGCCCTCAACTGAAGGAGAAGTTAGCTATACAGCTCTAGTAAAACTTTATTTAATTCATACCTGAAAGGAAAAGCAATTTATAATCCATAACAGTGCTGAATATGTATTCTGCACTGCCATGGGCAAAAGCAAACTAAATGCACTCTCTTTGGAGAAAAACCAGCAGTAAAACAACAGAAAACGTTGAGACAATTAGGCTAATTCTAGTTACAATGATTATACAGTTAGCTAATTCAGACATGAAATCACTTTAATTTTTATTTAAATTGTGATGATTTAAGTGCTGATTCAGATAATATAAAGCTTAACAAGCCAAACATAAAAAGATCTAACATTTATTTTTCAAATCATGCACTATCCACTAAGCCAGAAGCAAGAAAAAGCATTCAGCTAATGCACATTGCATGAGATGTGTAAAAATGCCTACCTAAAGCAACTCTTGCAGCTGAAGCATCATAATTAATCCAGAAGGAAACCCAGGACAGGATAGTGATCAGAATAGAAGGCATGTAGGTCTGCAGAATGAAGTAACCAATGTTTCTCTTAAGTTTAAAGCTGAGAGATAGCCTTGGGTAGGCACCTAAAAGAGAATATTTGGTATGGACATAATTTACTTGTACAAAGCCTGAAAACATTTTTCTGTCATTTTGGTTTTATTGTCTCATGCAACATAGAGTACACACAGAGTTGAAAGATCCAGAATAATCAGTTGCAGAATTTCTAGCAAGAACTGAGATTAAATAATGTTTTATTCTAAGGGTACAATAATGCTCTAGGTGCATATCTGCTGGTAATCATAATATTCAACAATCAACAGCCAAAACAAATTCAGAGCATGAAAGCATAGAAATGCTTCTTCCCTGGCAAGCTGCAGTAGGCCTACTTCAGTGAAAACCTGATTCTAACCTTCTCTCCAAGCAATGCAACACTTGCCCTTTGTCAATGGACACCAGAAATATTTTGGTGTATGAAACACTTGTTGAAATATGTGCCTAGAGATCATTATTCAAGACCCATTTCTGCTTGATTTCCAAGAATTTGGGATATGCAATCCTATTCTCCCTCCAAATATTATTTCTCCCCATATTTAGAAAGTGAGTTTGGAATTTTTTTTAACACACCTAGCAGCTTTCTCAAGTAGGTAGAGAACATCACATATTAATAGCCCAACCCAATTCTTGTCTCTCTTGAATGATTTAATATGAAATATTCTAGTTGTTGCTTGTTTTGTTTTTTATTTTATGAAATCAAATCTTATTTTCTACTCCTCCTCACAAAGCATCTTTTCAGCCTTCAGAAAGTCATATTTTTGCTAGCATACATTAAACTACAAATCCTGTGGAACAAGGATTTTAAAGGTTTTACAGCAGAAAAAATAATTAGTCTAATATATTAATAGCTTGGTATAAGGAACATGTAGAAGTAAAAACAGAAAGTTTCCTAAATTTCCTACAGGCTGGGTTACTTCTTGTTGGGCTTAGGGTGCTGAGCTGAATAAGTAGTTTAATCAGTTTTTGTAGGAAAATAGAAAATACAGCTTATTTGACTGAGCCTTAACATGACACACTACTGTATCCTCTTCATATATTAATGGGCGATACCTTATAACACTGTGAAGGCTGTAATAAAAAATGCTCCTTTCACAATTCACAGTTGCTGCCCTAATTTATTCCTGTTTCTAAAATTTTTGCTCAGATCCTGAACTGCATATTGAGAATTAACCCATTTCTAAAAGTCTTCCCAATTAATTTCCCTTTTAGCTTCCCCTCCACAAACCTGTAGAGAAAACAACATTCTTGGTGATAAGCTTGTAGTCTACAATGGAGAACTGTGGCAGTTCGATCTTTGTCACTCCTGTAACTGCATTATCACCCCCACGCCAGTAAAATTCAATGTCATCTGTTGTATAGCCATCTATAAAAACAGGAGTAAACAGTTAAGATCTCTTCTGACATCATGGAGAACAGTCCAGAGAATTCATTCAGAAAATAACTTCAAATATATTTCTAAAACTAAACTGTTAATAACATAATAGATACAAACATACAGACAGACACAAGTCATTCTAAATATAATTTCAAATGGCAATTCTAGGTGCATTTTTATCTTTGTTTTTTAAAAGATCTATTTATCAATATATTAATAAAGTAAACCTTTAGAAACAAATTAAGACTACACACATCTCATATATAGATATTAACTGTACATCCAACTTAAGGTAAATTCTGATCCCAGGGCTGGATAAAACAGTGTGGGTTTGCTGTAATTTCAGCCCCTGGGCTGAAACAACAGCACTGGTAACAGAAACATGATCAGGTCACCAATTGAGGCTTGGAAGAGATGCTTTTCTGTCTTGTGCACCATGATCAGCATGGAAAGAGAACAATGAGAGCAATATGGGTAAGAGAGAAGTTCAATGTATAGTTATCTCATGATATGTCATCTCTATGCTATGTAGTTTGTAATCTGACTATGGATGGAAAGGACAAACTCTAGTTCAAATCCATTTAGATTTCATTTTTAAAACTAGTTTCATTTTTCTGAAAATGGCTTGAATGCAATGAAAGACACCACATTCAGTGAGGCCCTTGTAAGTAGTAACTGTAGCAGATGCAACAGCCATCACTCTGGACTGCAAAAAAATACCCATAAAAAACCAACCACAGAACAAAAATCCCCCCACTCACAAAAATAAAAAAAATCCTAGAAGACAGCACATGTTCATGAAATCATAAAACACACGAGTGAAATATGAATCTGGGTTCACTGAATGGCAGCTGAGCTAACTTGCATACTCCAGAGTTGGTATACAGAACAGATCAATAGACATCAGAAATAAATCTGCTACAAAACCAGGAAATAAGATGTCAATGAAGGTTTGTAACCTTTTAAAGGTTTTTTCTTTTGCTGAAAATTGAAAAAAACAAGAACAACTCGGAGATAGAACAATGACTATGACCTTTTGGGAAACTAACATAATAATATTATAAATGTTTGACCTTGATTTTAAGTTCTCCCCCACAGATAAAGGACAAAATTATAATAATAACCACCATTTTAGAATGCTCAAATAGCACTTAATTTCAAGGAATAATTCAGATTATGCACTTTGTGATAATCTAGAAACTACAAAACTGTTTCCACATATCATTAATTTTTGATAATCCAAGTGTAGTCCAGGCACACAGCAGTACCAGAAGGCAAGCAAGTTTGAAGACTTGAACACAATAATCTGTAAAAACACTGAAGCAACCATAAAAATATATCCAACATTTAAAGTATTTTGGTAGTTACATTCTTATAGTATATTGATAGCAATTCCACTTTTTTCTATATACTATTTTCATTCTGTTTTTCACGGGGCTAGCAGCAAATCTAAAGTAATTTGAGGGCAGAAAATGGAAAACTTTTCAAGAATCAGAGCCATCTCATTCATACAGGACAGATTTTGAACAGCTCATGAACATCAAGAATTCAAATGGAACTTGTTCTTGTTTCAAAGTTCCTGATACTGACAGCAAAACTGATGAGATAATAGATTTTTAAAATTTTGTGAAACAAGTTCTTCCTTAATCTTTCTATTTACCCAAAAGTTCACTAGCTCTAGCTGATGACATCAACCAAATAAAAAAAAGACTTATATTTTCTAAATAAGCTTCAACAGTTAAGGGAAAAAAAGCTCTACAATGTGGAACATTATATGCTTTTGACATATCCAGAACTCCTTAAGAAATGGATTTTAAATTCACATCAACAAATAGCTTATATCAATGGTCATGGATTTTTTTTCCCTTCATACTTTCGCTTGTTGCACCAAAAGTAGAATCATCAAAGGAATATCTGAACAAAATTTGGACTAATAACTTCCCATAGTATTTAGCTTCCCTCCTCTGTTTGGAGAGTACCATTTAAAAAATTGGCTAAATTCCTCTACACTGCATTTTAGTGAAACAAAGAATCTCATAGATATGAAAAGCTTTGCATTTATTGTATGTTACTTTTTCAGAGCCTAAAACATGAGAGGCCTGAAAAGGAGCCAAGATTACTGTTATCTGTGAGTAGAAGGCCTATCCTCTGTAATCAAACAAGCATTAACCATGACTCTAAAATCATACTGATGTTTCTTACACACTGTGATACAACTGAGAATGTTCAGATCTGCATTTTTAATCACCAGAACTCATCGATTTTAAAGTTGTCTCAATCAACAAGTGCTAGAACTTGGCTTTTTGTTTACTGCAACTTTGCATAGAAAAACCTTTAGCATCCCTCATAGAATTGTCTCAGATTAAATTTACAGCACAAAATTGTTGCATGTTGGCCAAGAGATGATGTATTTAGAGATAAGAATAGTTTTAGCATGAATTCCAATGGCTAAGCAAGGCATCCTTAGTTCAGCCAAGACTGTTGTTAGAATTGATTTTAAATTATTCTATAGTATCAGTTAAATTATTTCAAAAGAATCAAACTACAGATTTACCCAGGAGATTGAATTGTTTTGTTCTCATGAGGAAATAATATACTTTGCTGCTTAATTATGATTTTCTGCGACTACCTAATTACATGACAGCCTCCCTCTCTATCTTGCATTTCTTCAAATAACATTTTTCTATTTCCTAGACAATATAAAGACAGCAAAAGGTACACAATGGAAGAGCACAACACAAGTTTCCTTCCTTCCAAAATGACCTGAAATACTGAGGCACTCCTAAGTATTGAAAGTTTTAAGAAATGAGGATTACTTGTATTTAGCCACATAATTGAGATTACCATAGTTTCTGAACTAACAGACTTGAATTGTGAAATACAACTTGAAAACCTTTGACAATATACTATCATCTTCAGCTTTTTTTACATTCATTACTTCTTCTGGTAAAAGTTCTGTCTCTGATGCTGTTAATGTAACACCTTGGTAATTCCTCTCCTTTTGCATGGGTTGTGAGTGTGAATGTCTCATCCTGTCTGGCTCCATGTTCTGATTCTCCAGTGGATACCTGTAAAAGCTGTATTCCAGCAAATGGACTTTGTTTCTGCAAATTGTTACTTATCACCTGAATGCGCTGATAACAAAAGCTGTTGTCATGTTCCCAAATACTGCAAGGAAAGAAGGCTCTCTGCCCTTTTTGTGATTAGGACCCTTCTCTCAATAGAGAAGCAGTTGTTTGACAGAAGGGAAGTTACTGCTAGCACTGAGGCACTGGCTGTTGACAAGTTGTTTCTACTCTCTGCAGGGTACGAGAATTTTTAAGTACTGCTAGATCTGCTTCATTTGCTTTAAAAGGTATTTTTCCAGGAAGATCAATGGTACACAGATGGAGATCATTAATGATTGTGTTCATGGCAAGACAGGCCCACTTCAATAAGACATTTAAAGGGAACAAATTTATTTCAGTATTTGTGAAGCACAAATCCTTCATCCAGTGCAGTAACTTCTTTAATCATTTTTCCAAGGCTTACATGGTATAAGGAATATATGCAGATTCTGTAGACTTGAAATTTGTCAGGTTGTTATGATAGCATTTACATTTCTGGTCAGAAAAAAGGCAGATGGCTTACTTATGTTTCCTTGTCTATCACCACTTTATATTTGTCAAGTCTCACTCCAGGCTTTCAGAGAGAAAAATAAAATAAAATCCAAGATAAAAAGAAGAGAAATGAATAAATTGTCTGACCTTGAGAACTAAAAGCATGCATATGTTATGAAAAATATAAAAGAATATCCTTAGAGAGTTTAGAAAGAATATTACATACCTTGTGAGAGTTCACTCTTACTTTGTGATGCTACTGATGAATTTTCTGATGTTCTACCTCAAATCTACCCTGCCCTCCAACACCAAATTCCAGATTCCAATACCATTTACTGAACTCAGTGGAATTAATCAAGGTAATTTATTTAATTTTGAGGTGGTTTAACAGTTAAACTTCATAACTAATAAATCAATCTTTTATTTTCCTTTCTGACAAAATAAATGCTAAATTAAGTTACAGCAAGAAAAAATCCCCACTTTTTAATGTAAGAGAAAATATGTCTTTAAAAAGTCCAAATAGCTCTTTAGTTTATTTTATTTTTTCGAACATCTGCTAGTAGAACTTTTATGCTCAACTGCCTATACATGGTTTGGCCTTGAACCATCTAATCATACCAGGTTCATGCAGGAAAGAACTTCAGGAACTTATGTTCCAGCAGACTGCCCAACACACCAGCATTCCCCATCTACTGGGCAGATGTGGCTAAGCTTCTCCCTGTATTCTCACAGCCTTAATACTAAGCAAATGTTGACAACTACTTCTTGAGGATAGCTAAACTCTTTTCAAAATCTCACCCAAAAGTTCAAACTGAAGATTCCAAAATACACAGCTCTGTGCTGCTTTGAGAAGACTGTGCAGATCTCCCTGCTGCTTAAGGTACTTATGCTGGGGAAATGCTAAACTGAGACTTTGACACTGAATGACAAGACTTGTTAGCACTTATTGATAAGAAGAATTTCAGGAAGTCTCTTTAAGCTTTCATTAAAATACTTCTCTCTCTTTCCAAGAAGGATAAATTAGCCCATTAATTTCATAACATGGAAATGGAGAGGAAAGAATATAGTCATCTGCAAATGACTGCTATTGTGTACTGCTAAAGTACCCAAATATAATTGGATATAAGACTGATATCTGCAAAACATCTGCCAGAAGCGAGAATGGGCTTATTCATGTCTCTAGTGAATGTTTTACAGATATTAAAGTCCAATTACCTGTGGCTATAATAAACTCAATCTACAGGTATTTGGGACTCAAAACAATTCTACTTAAAAGTTAAAGTTATTTAAAGACCAATTTAAAATAGCAATAAGAAGCCTAGAAAGAATAATCTGTGGCTCTTAACAAGAAAAAGGCAGAATTCATGAACATCAGCTGAATATTTATAAATTATCAGACCACGTGTCAGTAGTGTAGACAGTAAAGCATACTAAAACTAAATGTGCTGCTAGTCATTTTGCAAGAATCTGAGTTTAGCACAAAACACTATTTGATTTAGATAGTAAAAGAACTGTTGTTTTACTATATACTAAACTGAAGGTAGCACTGCTACCAGAACAAAGAATCTGATTGATTACTTTTTCCTAAATCATTTATATATCAGCAGCAGCATGATTTACTTCACATTCAGAAAGTTCAATTTCTCATTTCTGTCATGCATCTCACATCAGCTGTCGACCAAATCAATACATTGTTCTGGTAATATGGCACCAATCCTGAGAGAAGCAAAGCATTCTCAACTCCCATTAACATGGACAGAGAGTTTATCATTGCCTGTACTTCAAGGAATGACAGATGCTAAAGCACTGTAGAAGAAAAACAAACAACTAGCAGAACATAAAATAAAAACCTCTTAATAGAGAAACTACAAAATACACCTATTTTTTTTCCAGTCCATTTAAGAGAAGTCAAAATTCAGAAATTCTTTAAATACAACCCACCTAAAAAGAAAGCTACAGCATTACTAGCTGAGCATGAGAGTATTTAGATATAAGACAATTATCAGAAACACCACACAATGGAAGCCAACTTCTCTAAAAACCCTCAAGATTTATCAGTAGGATTCACTACCTTACAATGCTTTTGTTTGTACACGACAGCTGGACTATATTTTAAATTGATATATAGATACACATACACATCTACAGTGTGCACACTACGTAGGAATTCAAGTGGTCTGTACTACTAATACTATGGGAGCACCTGGAGGCTAAAGATAAGACATTTGTTTATTTGTAGAAAAAATATACATGCAAAAACATGCAAAACCTTAAAAATATAGCTAAAACACAGAGAGGATTCTGAAGCTGTGCAGTAACATCACTCTGCTCTGAACCATCAGCAAATTGTTTGAGCATGGTCGGAAGAGCATTGGACAATATGTGCAGACAATCAGCATCGCATCGAGCTGAGATCTACTTCAGCATTAACAATGAGAAAAAAGGATTCTGTTTGGAACTGTCTTAATCCTAAACCTATCTGCTCAAGCTTATAAAAAAAAAGTGTCCCTCTAGTTCCATCATCTATCAGTCATTCTGGACATTGTCAGCTTGGAAGTATGATGAAGCACATTTTGGCAACTTCAAGATTTTTGCTCAGCAGGTCTGGAGGCTCAGTGAAAGCTGGTATTACACAATCTTTCTTGAGGCATTTGGCTTTTGCTTACTGATACAAAACACAAGAGAAGTCAGTTTACAGCACGTTCTGGAATTAAATACTATTATAAAGCAAACATTTACAAGTAGCATAGCATATACACTATGGAGAATAACATAGCTGCATTATACACATGGTATTTTTGAAAAATATCACAAAATTACAGTATACAAAAATCTATGGACTCATAGGTAGGAAATGAGCACCTAGTTACTTAATCTCTCATATCTCTGCTGCTATCAATTGGATTTTTTTTTTTGTTAGCCACTCACAATATAATAGCTTCCCAAAATCAAATGGAGAGAACTGATAGGTATCTTTACCAGATTGAACGTTTTGATTAAGAATATACAAGATATTCTTTGCTGATAGTCTTAAGACATATTAATTTATTTAAATACAAGCCATAGACTATCAGACTAATTGAGAAACTTGACATCTATGGGCCCTGTACCATGAAATGAATGCTATACAGAAATATTAAATCAATAGTTAAACCTGTGTACATAAGAGATCATGGAACACCTTTAGTAGCAATATCTATACATTTTATTTCTTTTCAAACACAGAACCACCAATTTGTCCTTTTTCAAGAATTTCTTCAGTAGTTTTGCATTTGCACAGAGCAAATAACAAAATTACTTATAAAATCATAAGTAACATGGAAAGTATATTTTGAAATTCTGAAACCCTTCAGAACACTCCAACTTGTTCACTGCATCACTTACTTCTTCTTCATCCACTTATTCATTCAAAAACATAGCCAGAAAGAATAAATTAGAAGTGTTTCTTTGATTTTGCAATACCTTTAAAGCCAAGGAGAATACAAATCATCATATGCTGAAATCAATGGGGTGATACAAAGGGGAGAAGGAAAGTCAATTTGTTTACTGCTGAACATATTTGGCATCAGAGACACTGGAAAAAGCACATTTTACTTGTTTCTGTCTTCTCTTTCTCATCCCTACAAAATTTTGTCTTTCTGCATAAAACATTAAGATTCTTTTTACATTTCACTTCAAAGACTTTTTCCCCTAAGGCTCTGAGGATTTCGACACAAGAGGATGTACAATATTCTGATGACAGTGAAACTCAATTGATTTTTAGATTAAATCAATAACATTCTCATTAACATTCTCAAAACCCAATAATCTTCAAGCTGTACAACTGCTTCCTTACTGGAGAGAGTGGGGTGAGGAGAAAGAAGAAAGAAATGTGACCCTATAATTACTGTAGGACAGTATACACCTATTTTAAAAAGGCATTTTGATGGATAAGTGAAATTACAAAATTGATTCCAGGGCTCAAAGTTGGCTTTTCATGGCATTAGAAGAACCCAGCTTAATTTTCATGTAGGTACTTCAGGCTTATTCTTGCTTACAGTAAGTCTGGTAACTTATAGAATAGGTGTCCTGGTGCAACCCATTGCAAATGCAACTGATGGATTTTGGGTTTTTTTCCTAATAATTTCAATGAAATAATCTGCACTCCAGGGCACTTGCTGCAAAATGCTTTCATAAATAAATTTCCATGTTTATAATACTTCTAGGAAAAGAAGGAGAGATCAGAAACAGATAGGGAGAACTGTATCAGTTATATCCAAAAACCTTCTAGTTCCTAGAACTTGGCAACTTTTTCCTACTTTCTGCTTCCATAAGCTCAGTTACTCTCACCAGTATGAATGATCTAAAAAGTTATTGAATTCAGCACCATGGAGATCTTGCAATTCTTAACCGTTCCTCACATAACAGAGATAAAAGTATATGCAGCATAGTGGGGCCTGGTGATACAAAGCTAACAATGCCTAATTAGCCCAAAGTGGGTGCCACGTCATCAAAACTATATTCCTTCTGAGACTCCAGCAACAACAGGGCACCACACTGTCCAGTGTTAACCTCTGCAGTGCAACACACTGGCACTTTCTGTGCAGCCTGGAGTACAGAACTTTCCCAGATCTGTGGGAATTCATAGATCATGTGTAATACTCTTCATCTTTTTCTTCTGATCTCCATCATTCATTTGTGCTTGGTGTTTCCTGCAGACCAAATGCTACATTTCTATATTAAGCATATCCCAGAACACAACAATATATAATACATCTGGTCAAGGTTTATGTATTTAAATTTGTAAAGTTCAGGGATTTCCATCACTAATTAAATTACATGTCTGATTTCCACAGGCAAACAAATAACATCAAATAACCATGCATATTTTATACAGTACTTAGAAACATCCCATCCCATAGTTCTGCCACAGTTTATACTATCTAACACATTTACTTCATTTAGCAGAGACCTCTTCTGAGAATAAGGTTGACAATGATATGTCTGTTTTGCACATTGATTAGGTCTGGATCATCTTTGAAGGGGATTTTAGTGTACCATGGGTGACATTAAGACAACGTCACAGGGTGGTGACTGTTGCTGTTATAAAGATAGCACTAAACATGCTTCCACTAAGAGTAAAATTATAAAGAAAAAAAATCCCTCAATCTGTAAATTTCAAAAAGCAGATTAGTATGCATTATAATTCTGCAGTAAAGTTTATTAATTACCTATTAAATATTTAGCATAAAAAAGGAGTTCCTGAACAACAACTATATTAAACATGAAAAATGTTAGACCTGTCTTATATGTAAAAGACATCTGAATGAGGCTGCGGAACTTAGTTTAATTTGTAATTAACAGTAGACTACGGTAGAATACTGGGAAGCTGAATATTAAGAAGCCCAAGACAATGGTCCACTTTCTTGAAGCTCAGTTTGATTATCAGCTATACAGAAGAACTAAGAAATTTACTTTCAAATTTTATGAGAGTAGGTCTTCAAAGATGCAGTAAATATTATGTAAATATGATAAAAATTAATACATCAATTCTTAAGTGATCTATTTCAATGCCATTAAGCCACAAAATGAAGAGAACTCAAGTGAAAATAATCATTTTGAAAAGATACGTGCAATCAGGTTTAAGCAGATGATGGGCTTTTTTTCAGAGTAACCTACAAAGAGGAAAGTAGTTACTACCATTCAAGATGAGAAAATGTTACTGCATCATTCATAATTATTTTCTTCCATACTTAAGTCAGTGAAATCAAGTCAAAGTTAAATAAAAATAAATATCTTCATACCATATTTTGGCATTGGTTAAAGAAAAAAAAAAATGTTTGTTTCACCCAGCTCATAAGATTTAATCTAATAAGAAACTAAGCACATCTCCCATGAAACTGATCTGTGGTATGCACATTGAAAGACTAACTCAGAATGCCTTGAGAGAGACTACTCAAAGCCTACTTAAACCATCTATCCTACTCAAAAACCTTCAGTGTAAAAAAGATTATAATTAAGTACACATATTTAATATACAGAGCTAAAAATTTTCACCTGAACAAAATTCAGTAAACGAATCCTGCATCTCAAATATTAATTGGATCATTATATAAAATCCATAAATAGAGCTCTGTTTGACTGTGATAACTCCATTGGATTTTTCGCAGTTAATTTATTTCCTAAGGGACTAGATGATTAAACAGGTATAGAATTAAAAAAACAACTTTAGATATCTTTTAAAATATCTACAGTTTGTTTTTTTGTTTTTTTTTTTTTGCATAAGCGGCCCATAACAATTGGATAACCTGACTGAGCATAATGAGAGCAACAACATCCATGGGAAGTCAGTCAGAGCTGCTTTGAATGAGTGGAAGAAAGCCACAAATACCTGAGTCAGTAAATACCATCATTCTAGTCCTATGCTATTATCCTGGCCTTCTTATTCTGTCGACAGAGCATTTCCTCAATCAAAGAAATTTTGAAGACCTGCCAGTATCTTGAACCTAATCAGCCTCTTTCAGCCTCTATTTAGTCTTCACTCACCAAGTTTCTTGTGCCATGCTTGTGTGTATCTGAGCAAATTAATTTGGTGGTATCTAACTCACAGATTTGAGGAAATACCTGTATTAATAAAAACGTACTTGCAAAATAGCTTAAAATGGAGTAGATTTTGCATGGGTAGTCTCATCCATCATAGGATCAAACATGAAATCTTTCTTTTTAAAAAAAAAAAAAAAATGAGGCATAAATATAAGAAATTCAATTTGAAAGTACTGTTACCTTTTTGCATAATATCAAAGATCCAATTTGGGTGTAGAGGGAACAATTTTTTTGTACTTTAATGCAAATATTTACTAAATTTCTCAACTGTATTCCAAAAAGATAGTTTTGAAGATTGATGGAAATGCCCTAAACCCCAACTTTTTGCATAAAACTGAAGACTATTTCTGTTGTTTGAAAACAATTATTAGCAACTGTCTTTTACTCTTGAGTAGGCCATGTTTCCCAGAACAGAACTTTTATAGTGAAAGGTACATCCACACTCAGTGAGTATAAATGACAAATTATTTTCTCCTCCTACCCTTTATTAAGGTCAAAGCTCATCTGGGGAAAACAAATACATTTGCACCACCCTACCATTGATTTAATCATTGCAACCTGTACTCAATTGCATGTTTTGAGCTGAGCCCTACACTTTTATCACCTTTGACGACAATAACTTGAAATTTATGCAGAGCAAAATCAGTGTCCAAAACAACTATATATGCTCTGGAAATTATGAAGGGGCTTAGACATTGAATATTATTTTCTAACAGGTAAATAAATCTCCTAGTGTTCTACTTTAAGAAAAGACTTAATTGAAAGACTATATATGTTGGAATTTAGCCTTTTTATCTGATTCAGGAGTTGGTCTTTTGAAAACTGGAAATAGAAGAGAGAGGTATATCTGAACAAATGAATCAGTAAAGCATCATCTACATAAACTCAATTTTTAATGCCTTACAACATTTGGTCTTACATACCAAAGTTCCCCACAACCCACTATCAGCCTACTTTTTGAATGCTGCTGGACATTAAAAAAAGAGAGGAAAAATGACAACATCTAGCAACCCTAACAATATTTATAAAACTTCATTAATAATGCACTCTGCTTTATTATTCCACAGCTGTATTAAAAATCCAAGGCCACACGGAGAAAAAAACGTAAGAAAGCCCTGCTGTCAGGTGCCTATGCCATTTGTTCAATTTAGAAAAATATTTTTCCATCAAGATATGTTATTGCAATGCAGTGTGAAGCGATGTTCTGGAATATTATTCTCTCTTTACCTGCAGTATTCAGAACATCATTGTATCTAACATACTTCTAAGTTTAAGTAAAGATCAGGTAATGAAAGAATAGGAACATTGCCCTCATTGACTGTCCAACAACAATATAATAAAATCTGTTATTTATAAGGGCTAGACATCATCAGAAAATTAAAAAACACACATGTTTTTATATACATAGAATTAAGGGTGGTTTTGGACACTTAAGTGAGCTTGCAAAAATTAATTTTCTTTTAGTAATGAGTAAGTTATAATGAATACTCTTTCTAAAGTAACCTATATATATAGATTTGGCAACTTTTTCTTACTACAGTTTCCTATCTGGATAAGTCCTCTGTCTTCTAAAAGCTTTTTCAAGGATAATTACACGTACATTTGCTGTGGAAAACTATTTATACAGTACCATGTGAATTAAGTTTATAGGAACATTAATTATAACACCTGATCTTGTTAGAACTACAACAATATTTCCTCAAAATTGCGATAGACCCATAACGTTCCTAGACATCCTTCTCACAGCCTGGTTGGTATGAGAAGCCACATTGCTGCCTTCTCTAAATATTTCAGTGTGAGCTGTGTGCCTCAAGGCCCAGAGGACTTTTCTGTAGGAAACTTTGTTGTGTCACCTATATCGGAAAAGACAGTACAGGTTTGTTGGCAGTATACCAACTGCTTTCCTAGGATGTTGAAAGAGGCAAGAAGAAATTCTTTTGACACCCAATCCACCCAGCTCTAGAAACGATATACAAAGAAAAGTTATTTGGCGAGTAACAAGATGCTAATGGTTGTGGATAGGTATGCACAAGGTAGCAGGAAGTGGAAGTGTTTTAACTGGAGATGGGACAAGGCCAAAGAAGGAGAAGGAAATCTACTTCAGCTCTCTGCATTTAGTTGACACAGAAGACTGTAACCCTGAAGAGCCCCAAACATGCCGTTAAGCAGCTACCTTCTGTGAAATCGTGGCAGAAGCAACCTCCTTTCACATTCTCCTCACTAGAAGAGTTCACTTTATTCCAGTTTAAAGTTTTGGTTTTTATGCACCACAAAGCCATATTTCATCTTGCTCTATAGATAACATCCCGTTTTACTTGCTGTCTTGTATTCCCCTCTGGTTTGCATTGACATTCCCAGGTACTATACCAAGAAGACTTCACCACCGCAGTTCACATTTCAGAAGTTTTTAAGTTAACAAAATTATCTATAACTTTTCTAATACTCACTTTTCTTCTGAGTAGGGACTCCAGGCATTGCTCGAGGCTATGCCTATTTCTTCAAGTAGATGCAACTGAGACAAGATAATGCCAACCCTTAAAGGAACTTTTCCCTGTAAGTAGATTTAAACACACTCTGTTGACTTTTATCCTGTTTTCCTTTAGCTCTAGTATCATAACTGTGTCAATATGCAAATACGTATTACATAAGGTTGCCTCTTGGGCTGTAAAAGCAGGATATCTGCATGTAAATGTTCATTAAAAAGAATCCAGTACAATATTTTAACATACATAAAAGGGAATTAGCCTCAAATACAGAAGTTAGAGCATTACATTTTTATGCTGAGAGCCCCATGTGGACTGCACCTCTCTCGTGTCTTTGAAATAAATAACCTTCTTCAAAAAAACTATGAGAAAAACACATGAATAATACAATAATGTATAATACACAATGCCGCAATAGAAAATGCTATTATTAGTACCTTATAATCACTACATTTTTCTGACACAACTGCACAGCTTCATTCTTGAGGGAATTATGACTCAAATTCTGTTTCAAACTTTAAAAAAAAAAAATCAAGCAATTTGACAATATTTTCAGGAGTCTACAGTATTCCATACCTGTGCTTGTGTGTTCCCTATTTAAACTGCCTTATTCTCTGTACAGTGACATTCCTAGCATATCCTTACAGCCCAAGGCTTATTTGCATCACCTGTGTCAGTATCTACATATATATTCCTATTTTCTAACTTTGTCCTTCCTTTGGAAAGTGTATCCTTTATTTGCCTGAAGGATTCATGAATCAGAAAATTATTATTTCCAGGGAACACACTGCTTCTGTGTAGAAGTAAGAAGCTGAAAGTACAGTGAGCTCTATTACCGTAAACATGAAAACTGAATTCCTCCCCTGTTCTGTAGCATCCTCAGTCTCTGGGAGGCTGTCATGGCTCAGAAGCACACCAGTGCCACAGGTATCTAACAGCCACTTTGTCAACATGTTTATTAAGCTATTGTCCTATCTGTGGTGCACCCCACTTTGTATAATATTTGAATGACTGCTGCAGTCTGTTTATGTTACAAGCACATATATGCTGTAGTATTTATAAGGAAATAAATGGGATTCTTTTTCTGAAAACATAAGTAAAAAAATATGCTAAATTTCTTGTTAAATATCCAGATTTTGAAATGTTTAGTCACTCTAAATAGCTGAGCATGAATACATACCCTAACATATAAAACTATGCATATAAATGTACACTTAGCTACAGACACTCTCTGTGTAATTTGAATATCAAATATATCAAAAAGATCCCATATAAATAACAATGAATATCATGACAAAAGAAAAATAGCAAATGACCAAACCATTGTATTTGTTTTACACGGTAACAGCAAAATTCCTCAGGACTTATATCTGAACTGCATATTCAGGAGTAGTATCTTCTTTGAAAAAGAATTTTCACTGACTTTGTTGAGAATAATATTTTAACTGTGTGCTGTTTTACCATGAGCAGACATATCACAAGTTGCACTTACATAATCTGTGTTCTGCATTTACCATATGTCAATATTTCAGTCATTGGTAACTCAGAAACTGTGCTAAGAATTTTTGTTCTGAGAAAAGATTGTGACACAGTGGCAGATGTCCAGATAGTGTTGATTGTCAATAGAGTCATGAGTGTTTATACCTGTTAGGGATCTGCCAATAGACATTTTTCAGCCCAGAAAGGTGATGGGAAAGAATGTTAGGCTAACACTGGGTACTTGTATTCAGTTGCTTTTACCATCATGGCAACACTAGACAGCATCAGAAATTCAGTCATATGAAGGGAAAATTAATTCCATTTTAGGAAGACTAGAAGCATTTTAGCACTTAAATTACAAGAAGGCAAAAATCAAATCAAATTTGTAAAAAAAAAAAAAGAAAAACTATTGCAACAAAGAAAAGCCCTTCGTAAAAAGGAAAAGTAATTAGAAGTTTACTAGAAAAAAAGAGAATTTTGCTTTTAAGTTGTCTGCTTTCACTTCAACTTTGGTAGACTATAAAGTGTTTGTGGCTTTATTATTAAATAAATACAGTTCAAGTATATATTTAAGATATGTGCAAATTAACCACAATGTGTTATGAAGTGGTAACTTGTGAATAGTCTAAAGCATAGAGAAAAAACAATTTTTGGTACTATACTTACAAAATATGTCTGCCTCATGAGAACAATGTTTCAGTTTAATTAATTTTATAATCTGTCCTTATACTATAACCTCTTTTTAACTCAGTTATCAGCATGGATGAAGTAGGGGTGGTTTGTTGGTAGTTTTGGGGTTTTTTTTGAAGGAAACACTTTAAAGTTCTACCTTTATAGTCGCTTGAGATAAGTCTCTAACACAGTTTTTAGCCAAATAAAATAACTTGAGAATACTGGGGGGAAATGAGTTTTCTCTGGTGAAGTTTTTATAGATTGTAGCTACCAGCATTAAGAAATTTTAAATCACTTCACAAATGATAAGACACTGTATTAGGGGATAAGGAGTATGTTGCCTACCAATTAAATGCAGCCATTTAATAGCACAAAGCAGCTTCACACAACAATTTATGGCATACAGTGAGGAATACAAAATCCAATTAAAATTTCAGGGGGAATTTAGCAGGGCAGAATTTAATTAGCAAAGATGTTTTTGCCAGGAGACTGTGGCTAACACCTGTTCTGAAGTGTAAAGTGACAAGGAATATGTAGTAACAAACGTTTGGGTCGTAATTTCTGTTACATCTGCTAGACAGCTCCTCTGGTCACATTTAGATCCTTGTTTCCCTTAAACTGAGAGAAGCACTGCTTGCTCAGTTACCAGCACTGCTTACAGAAGTCTGACTCATTCCAAAATCCTAATCCAACCCAAGCAACACTATTGAAACACTGACATATGCTTATTTTCATATTTATTTACAGTTTAAATCCCACTTAATAGCATTTTTTACCTTCTCTCTATGAATAGCTACAATGCTTCCTATAAGCTGCTATCAGGGGTCACAGGGATACAATGGTTGTGCCTACACCACACAGCAAGTGGGCAAGTAGGTCATGTGAACCATCCTGAGGTCTTGTTCCCTTTGGAAGAAAACAAGGTCAACCAGACAGCAAGGATGATCAGTGAATAAAATTGGCTTTCTCACTGGAATACAACTGGAGTGCCTCATCTGAGAGGAGGGTCAAGAGTATCTTCTCAGCAACATATACAAAGCCAAGAAGACTCAGTTCCATCATATTTTTAAAGTTGACTTGATCTGAGACTTCCTTAAATCCCATCATCATTTGCATGCCCAAAGTAGCAATTAGAACACTGATTTACTTAACAGTATTAGAACACTTCCTGAAATACAGATCGCTACTTTTTGTAAGTGTTCCCAACAGTAGAAATCTTAACAATTAACTGAAAAAAATCATGAATTGAATCACCATTATTTTCTCTAATATTCTTTTGGTATTTTTTACTTGCTTAGGTGGAAATTGGTATTTGCTTTGATATGTTGGCAAAACAACCATAGAAACATACCTTTCATTCACAATTCTAGAAGTGATATCTTGCAAAGTCTAATAAGAGCATTTTCTACCTAGTAAGTTGTTACAATTACCAATGTTGTGAATAAAAATCCAAATTAATTTTTATCTGAAATGATTGCAGTTAATGTTTTTTTCTCCAGATTCATTGGCAACAGGCTAACTTCATTAGTATTAACAGCAAGCCATTGGACTACTTCACTGATGAAGTCACTGATTAAGCCATTCATTATATCCATCAGCATTATACTTCTGAGTCAAAATCCTATCCTATTAATGATGAAAGGAAAGGAACAGATATCAGATACCCAGCATTAATGAACCCTGCTGTTAGTAAATCCACATGTAGCTGCAGTGCAGGACAAATAAAGCATCAAGATTAAAGCTTTGAGCTTTGATAATTACATAAATGAGAGATAAAATAATTTTTAAAACCTCACTTAGAAATTCTGGCAATGCCTTTCTAAGTGGAAATGCAAGGAGTGTTTCAAAACATTCATCTTTGCCTTGAGGCTGTCCTTTCAACAACAAAAATATGGAACACCATTACTTTAATTCTCATTTAGCATTTTTAATTCAATATTGAAAATATAACTTTTCATCATAAAATGGTGTATGCTCTGTATTTCTTACAATTACTTTTATTGAAAGAAAATTCAAATCTTGTGATTTGGGAACTTGTGAATTAAAACTCTATATTTCTGATTTCCCAAATCAACTGCTACAACTTAAGGCTTTAATATAATATATACATATATATATATGTGTATAGACACACACACACATATATATAAAGATGCAAAAAAAATAATAGAGAAATTATGTGATCAGTTCAGCTATGTATGATTGAACTCTTTTTCGGAAAAGTGAAAAAGGGAAAATATCTGTTACTGGATAACCTGCTGTTTTAACCAAAATGTTCTAACTGCACGGAATAGCACTGTTGAAATAAAAGGGGATGATCACACCATGTATCACGAGGAAGGGTAGAAGCAATTAATCTGCAACTGAAATGTAAAAATTCCCATATGTTAATTGACAGTGAAAATCCAGTGAACATCTGTAGAAAAAAGTTTCATAATTCAGTGCACTGAGAAAACTTGAGGCACTTATATTCTTCCAGAAAACAAAAGGATACTGAAGATGTCAAAATATCTGGCTTTGCATTATATAAATTTATTCAAAATGCATTATGGTCTGACATTAATGAGAAAAGGTGGATACAATGTCAAAGTGGAGTAGGAATGACTAACAAGCCTGTCTATGGCAAATCTTTGCCTTACTGTCTACAATGTGACATTAATAATAATTTTGTTACTTCTTTTCTTGGTAGCATAAATAAGGAGAAATAATACAGTAGGTTCTTGTAGAGCAGAGAAAGAACATTAACAACCAGACAGTAATAGAGGAAAATGTTTAGAATAATGTACATAATTTGGCTGTAATAGAAGCAATCACTGGTATAGATGATCTTGAGTTAAAACAAGGATGTTTTGGAAGTTTATCTCACAAAATCATCAAAACAATAGGAATTCCTTTCTTTTCTGTAGTGGATTTATTACATATATATAGCTTTAACAAATCAAATTTATTTTGTGTTTGCTTCTGTAAAGTTGCTTTTACACTGGCATGAAAGTCTCCAGGGCATGATATGTGCTGTGTGAATATTACTTGTTTGTGCCCTGTGGGTTTTCTTCCCAACCCACTTCTCACCTGAAACATTCGGTTACCCTAGCTCAGCTCTCACTCAGCAAGTGATTTTAATTATCCACTGTAAAGTGGCTGTGAGCTGTTGATTAAAGAAATAACTCAATTCCTGTGTGTGCACCTAGCATCAATTATAACCTGCATCTATAATAAGGTCAGGTATTTTAACTCTTCCTACAATAGCACTGCTCTTAAAACTCTGCATTATGTAGGAATCAATATTTTTAAGAGACTAACGTGATTTAAGATAACTTAAAGGGAGTTTCAGTTCTAAAAGCTTGACTGCTAGGGAACTTCTGAAAAACAGGCGCTGTCCGAGAATGTATCTCAAAAGCTCTGCAGAGTATAATCTGTGAAGCACAGTCCTTAGGACAATGCTTCTGTCCTGAAACCTTTACACTTTCCAGCAGTCACAGTGAGAGCCTATCTTCCATTAAAAATATGCAAGCAATGAAGGAAGAATGAGTAAAGCACTGTCAGGTTTTGAATAAAGACAAGCATCTAGAACTGGCAGTCCTGAAAAGCTCCTCTCAACTTATTTTCCATTTGGCTATTGCAGTTGCACTCCCTTGCAATATGCAAATTTGAGTCCAGGTTTGCTCCAAATCTGTCTGACAAGACAGAATTAATAAAGAATTACAGCATAGGCTTGAATTTTACCTTTTAATTTTTAACTTTCCATTTTTACCTTGTCTTCCACAACAGAAGATTTACGTCTATGCTATGCTGACCACCGTCGCTATCCTTTACACTGTGCTCCCCCTCTGTAGCCACCTGGGTCACAAATGCTATGACAGTAAAATAAGACTAAGATTAGTATTGGTAACAGATATAAGAAATTCTAGTGTGTGCAACACACCACTCTGCTCTGGGAGTTAACACAACTAGGAACGTATGTAGTTGCCATGGAAGAAACACGCTTCTGGTGCTGGGACTCACAGTCACACGAAATAATTTATACATTTCTCTGTGTAATGACTGAAGCATATCTACAGATTAATACAGGCATAACCAGAGATAAACATATATATATATATATATATATATATTTAAGTGAAAATAAACTTCAAGGGGAAAGGTAAGAACATACTTATTTTAACTTTCTTTTCATCTAAGTTCAATGAATATAAAATGAAAAATCCTAGAAAATTCTCTCTCATCTAGCCCATTTTTCTTATTTTAATAAATTATGTGTTTCTTACATGCTTTTTGTCTTTGCTGAAGATGGTTGGTGTTGATGCTACCCAAAAGTGAACTTTTTACACTTTTAATTGCATCTAGTGACAATAGCAAAATTATAAAACAATATGTCAGCAGTTCACTTTGGCTGGTCAAGAGTTTAAAAAGCAAATAAATGTTCCTGTGGGAACATAAAGAATATTTTGAGTCACTTACAGAGATCAATCTCAACTTGATTGAGATACAAGGCATTACTTTATAATTCAGCATTTAAAGACAGCCATTTCACCTCTTCCATTGATTTTCTGTACATTAACTTCCATAACTAAAAACTAGATTTCTGCATTAGTACACATATCATTCATCTAGTACTTTAAACAGGCAATTGATTCTTTAGAAGACACAAAAATGCTAACTGATGTTAGCTTATACGCACATATGTAGATATATATACTCTGCACATCTTTAGCATAGACCAATTTAAAGGATTTTGATTTATAAATACATTTTCCCATTGAGTATTTACAAATTCCTCTTGTTTTCTTAAGATATATAAGAAATCAACAGGAACAGTTAAACAATTTGCAATCACTGAGAAATCAAAACTCCCCTACACTCACACCTCCCCGCCCTACGTCTTAATGATGTGCTCAGAAAAAACCACAAACCATTAATAGATAAGAGTACTAATTCCAACTGTTTTTTTTCTGTCTGGAATAACCACCAACAAGCTGCATCAGCTGTTACTGAAGATTGGAAGTCCCACCCCACTGGCAGCTTTGATCAATATGTAATGCTGAGAAGTCACTTTAACATGTTATATTTTCACATAATATTGTTCCTTCTTCCTCCTAATAATGAATACCCATAATAAGAAAACGTTTATAACTGAAATGGGGAAAAGAAGTTGTAATGAAATTGAAAAATGTGCAAGGAATATTCTTGCATACATTAATTTGGCTTTAGGCATCACACACTTATCAAAGCTATCAAATTTAAGCAATAAAAAAATGGACTGACTCATGATGCAACTGTGATGATCAGTACTCTTATTTTGGCTTTACTCTTGTAGCTCTTAACATCTGTGGTTTTCTCATAGTGAAGAAGCCAGCTATGTCAAATTTAACCTCTCTCTGAAATTATATTTAAGTATCAGTGATCTCAAATAAATATGCTCTGCACATTCCACATATATTTTATATTTTACTCAATAAAAAGTAAGTTAATAGCATAAGCTCATCATTGAAATTTGTAACCCAATCTCAAACAGAAAACCTCACACAGTATCTTATCTCCTCTATATCTTTAGTCTTGAATTGTTCTAACCTCTCACCTTTGCTGTGACAATTTAAACTACAGAAGAAGGAAAAAAGCAAGCAAACAAAAAAAAAAACACCCCCCAAAGAAAACCCCCAAAAAAACACCAAAGCCCCAAAGAAACAGCTCTGAAACCCATCCTACAAACCAGATGGTTGCAAAGATGACAAAATAATTGCAGCATCCGAACCAGCATGATCTTGTTGCTCGTTTTGCTGAAAACTCTGACCTGAAGGTTCCTCATTGAAATATTGCAGATCCTCATGTCTTCTTGAGCTCTGCTGCTATTAATAACATGTAGCAGGGCTTATTTTAGTGTCTGTTTTGGGAGGTTTTTTGTGGCTTTTTAAAAGTTCTACACAGGAACCTTTTCTTTCCAGTGACAAGCATTTATTCTCATACTTGATACTCTACAGTTTTAAAAGAAAAGAGAAAAAAATTCTATGTATTTGTTGAAGACTGGTTGTGATACAAAACCAACATTTTTTTCTCCCCACTGCACTCACATTCTTATGTGCAAATTCTCTTAATTATTCAAAGTGTTTAGTTTTAGTCAATGTCAACTTCCTCTACAGTAAAAAATAAAAAGCACCAATTGAACCATTTCAGATAGAGTGCCCTGAGTGTTTCTGCAAATTACACTCTTATCTAGAAACTCAAAGTATTTCTCTGTTTTGTAAGGGACGGGGCGGGGAGGGGAGGGGGAAGTATACAGCCAAAGAAACAGAGAAAGGGGACAAAAACAGGAATTCATGCATATGTTACATAAATGCAATCAGGTGAAGTGTGTTTAATCCCCTGTATTTCAAGATACCTGCTCTATTTTTCAAATCATGTTGATAATAAAAATCTCTTGATTACCTGAATAATTTTCTTTTATTGAAAATACACAGATAAATAATATGAAATTCCTCTTTTTTAATGTTATGAGTACTGATAGCATATTAAAGTTATTTTTAAAGCAAACATATAAAAAATCTAATATAATCTGTTAATTGCGTTCATGCAGGAAAGCCAGCATATAGTCAGTAATGTTTAGGGAAAGACAAATCAGATTAGTGTACTCTTATAAACTGCCTGATGCTAGCAATTTCTGCTTGGAATCTGTAAGAAAAGCAACAAACAATCATTAGAAAAGTAATGTGTAACAGACTATAGTATTATCTCATTATGTGCTCTGCACTAATGGGGCCAATCTGTATACAGTGTGCTTTCTCTTGGGGAATCATTAGATGCCTGAATTGTAAAACATTATATGGAAGAAGAGAAAAAGCTTTATGAAAACAGCTTTATTTAAAGACGTAATTAGATGTAAAGGGCATAAAGCTGATAGCAATTATTGTTGATAATCTGAAAATACAATGAACTTCAGTAGCTACTCCACAGTAGTATCATTCCCTAGTAGAAGCTCCATTATATTTCACTTACACTTCTCTTACTATGAGCATCTTCTTCCTAATATTCTACACTACTAACAACCAAACCATTCTAGATGACAACATTCTAGCTTCAACTATTACAACTATTACAATGTGTTTGTTAGCCAGAGAAACATTAATATAGTAGAAAAAGAAACTATAGCACAAATATATGCCACCACAGGTCACAGAAATTAGTAGTAAATCCAGAATCAGAAATCTGTTTCCCAGTCTGGTGCTACCCCACACCAGATGTTCACCCATACTGAGATGTAACACTCATAACTGAGTTTTCTTTGAGACGTACAAGATTTTTATCAACCTAGTAACAAAAATTAGTGACCTGGTCCATAAAAAGAAATGCATCTTCTCTTACATACTACCACAGAAGTCATTGAACAGAAACTTTAATCAGGAACAGTCTCCAGGGGCTGGTGCCAGTGTGCACCACTTTGAAGTGGATTACACACCTGAGATACTTGACATTTCCTGTTGCTTTCCCTTGTAACGATTGTACACCCATATCAATTTGCACTTAGTCACCAATTTCATCTACAAGATACGAATTTAGCCAAAGTAATACCACTCATACTAGTATAGCATGATGTCAACAGGTTGGCTTTTAATCTGTGAACCTGTGATAGCTTCACTGGGCTAGCCCTTGGCTAGCAGCCAACACAGCTGTTCACCCACTCCCCCCCCACCACCAGGGGACCCGGGAGAGGATTAGGGGCAAGGATAAGGAGGCTTGTAGGTTGGGATAAGAACAGTTTAATAACAGAAAAATTTAAATAATACTAATATTAAAATAATAGTGATAATGATAACAGTAACAAAATATGCAAATGAGTGACACCCAATGTTATTGCTCACCCCCCCACTGACTGAGCCCGGCCTGTTCCCAGATAACGATCCTGGAGGAGCGACAATCCCGAACCGAAACCGCAATCCCGGAAGAACGAGAGCCTGAGCAAAAGCCAGAGAGAACTAAAAGAAGAAGAGACCCTCACTAATATACTGGACATGACGTGATATGATATGGAATACTCCATTGGCATATCTAACTGTCAAATAAGTTTATTAATTTAAATATTCTTCACCCCCCTTAAATCTTGTGCTTGGGGACTAACAGAACACAAAAGCCTTCACTTCCAGTGACAAAAATGTAAACATTGGTGTGTTATCAGTGTGTCTCTCATAGCAAATCCCAAACTGAAAGCAAAACGCAGCACAATTCTAGCTACTGAAAAAGAAACCCAGCTCTGTTTCAGCTAAAAACCAGGACAGAACCACACAGGAGAAAGCTGCAAAGGCTCTGCTCAATACATAAGGAACAGTGTTGAGTGATGGGCTGTGTTTAGATAGCCTGGAAATTAAAAAAAAAATATCAAGAAGAAAGTTCACACAATGTTAGAGACACTAAGCCTTGCTTCCGAAGTTATGGTTTTAGCTCCTCTAGCTGTGATGACCTTCAGAATTAGGAAACTTTATCTGAGAGAATCTAGACATATAAATACTTATATAAAAGGGGTTCTGTCCTGCAATACAAGAAGATGACCAAAGAAGTACAGTCCTTCAAATCATGATCATACCTAACCTGAAACCATTCTCATTTTGAATAAACTACCATGACTGAAGCCCTCTAGGATTCAAATATATTTATATAACGACAAGTGCTCATGGGTAAGCATTAAGACCCATGGTCAATTGTCCAGATTGTAGAGTTGTTGTTTGGCTATGAAACATACATTCCATAGACACAGAAAATGAGGATTTGACAAAATTTCCAGTTTAACCAGCAGAAGAAATAAGATAGAATATACCTTAAATGATGATACTACAAAAGCACCAAATTAACATACTGAGAATTCTGGGGATATCATCAGTGCAGTTTGGGCTAGAGAGAGATTTAGCATCCCTAAATTCAGATTTCTAATCTTGGGACTCAAGCTAGACAACTAGATTCCATCTGCAGAAACTGGAAAGAGTAAACAACCTCCAAAGAGCATTCCTCTCTTAAGACAGGTGTGATGACCTGATTCCTGGGAGATATACAACTTTCCCTTGGCAATACAGGGAGACCCAACAGTTTATTTAGCTAGATCCCTGACTTTTTGTGACCATTATCCTTAGGTGAGCTAAACCTAACTCATCAGACAAATGCTGCTCTGATGCTGTTTTATTATGCCTCTCTCAGTATCTAAAAGAATTCTGCAGCATCACGAAGCAAAATTACACTCTCCTAAACAGAAGGATGTAATTTCTTTTAATATTAGTCTCATACTATAGGTAAAAAAATTGTCAAAAGAGATTATGAAGCCACAGACAAACCATAGTAATGAAACAGGATGTTCAATTTGTCTGTGAAATCATGTCATTTTTATATCTACTATAAACCGTGGACACTAACAGTCTCAAGACATGTAAAACATCACAGATATACGGGGAATGCTGTTGGCATGAACCTGAACAACATTAAAAGGACTAATATCCTCAAATATTTATCATCTCCAAAGTATATGAAGAACAGAACATGGGCAATCCTAAATCCAGCAGTGGACTCCTCTAGTTTAACTTTGTTACCTTAATTCACTGTGCTGTATACTTGCATTACGATACAGTCTGTAGTAAGGCAATCATATGGTGCTTTTCCCACACAACTCTCCCTACCACCCAAAGCAAGACAACAGCTATGAGTGGCCAGAATCAAGAGTGCCTCACCCTAATAGCATGAGGCTGATAACAACTTTCCCTCCTGGGCACTGACACTTCCCAGGTGATGGAGAGCAGAGAGCAGCAGAGGATTGTCCTGTCTCCCCAGAGAGCACCAGAATGTCTGGGATATGCCATCCCTCTGCCATGCTTTACACCTGGGCACCCAGGAGACCTGCCAGGAAATGCCTTTTCACCACCACCTGCAAAAACTGCCTTGCTGTGTCAGCAACTGCAGCAAAAGTCTTCCATCAAAATATTTAGCATAAGTTTACTTTTTGAGAAGAAAATCTGGTAAACAGATTTCTGCTCTCCTGTCCCAGTGTTTGATTAATCAGTGTAAGTATAGCCGTTAACACAAAGTATGGGGCATTAGTGATATATTACAGCTTGTCACATTACAAATAATGTTCATTAAAAAAACAGCTGAATTGAGAAACCTTTCATAACACAGAAAAATATTTACACTGAGGACCAGTATGAATACTAGGAACTCACAGACTCAAACATTTTTTCCATGTAATAACATTTCTAGCAGCATGGTAATCAAAACCCTAGTTTATAAATTGCAACATTGAAATTCAGAATTTTTCTTCAGTGTTATAGACAGAACTTTTTAAATTCCAGTTCCACTGGAATAAAACCTTCCCTTGATTACGCCTATATTAAATTCTTTCCCTCAGAGCTTTCTCTGAATTAAGTTTTGTTTTCCATTTCAGCACATCATTTCCATGGCTTATATCGTATTTCTGTAGTGTTGCCTTGCTGGGCTACACATGCTAACAGCCAGAGTAGCAATCCATGATAACAGTAAACAGTAGTAACACAGATTTCAATATGGCAGGCTGCCAGTCTTCAGCATACTCCAAACTAGATGCATCATTTATCTTTTAATAAATGTATATAGAAAAAAAATAAAGTTTTGGTTCCAGTGCTAAGATTGTTTTTGAGTAAAACTTGTTCTTTGCATTGTTCTAAAAAGACTGCAACTTCCATTATCCTAATAAATTAACAAGAAAAGACATCTCTGTTGCAATCATGTTACATAAACATCTCACTGATAGAGATATATCATTAGATTATATTTTAAGCTCCCATATGTCACTAGAATTCATGCTGAAACCACCTTACAATGCAATCTTTATGACAGATTTCTGTGGATCAAACGGTTTTCAGTTTTCTCTGACATTTTGTTAAAACTTTAATACTCTAAGCACTGTTGTTTGACATGCTTTCTGCTGCTACTTTTGCCAATCACTATAATGTTACAGAACAGTAAATACTGCTCTTTGATTTATGACTTTTAGCAAGAAAAATATTTTGCACTGATACTGCATGTTGTTTTCAAAGTACTAAGCTGAATAATATTTTATTTTAAACACGTGTGACTCAACTTCCACATGTTTTGTTACATTTATCACAATCTTTTTAGACAGAACATGTTAATAATATGAAACTCATTGACTGTTTCAATATGCCATCACTACCTTTCCCTATCACAACAGAAAGCTGCTAAGGTTAATCTCAGGAAAGATAATTTATAACTACAGAGAAAGACAGAGTACAACACATTCCAGAGAGGAATAAAATTATAATGTTTGAAGACAGACAACAGACAGCCTCCTTCCACTTTCTGAGCATAGACCATAGATCACACATTACACAAGTGCACTGGCTGGAGAGATCCCTGACATATCCACATTTGAAGAAATAGGAGTTTTCCCGTCTTCTTTCTGAAGGCTGAATTTTTTTCTTGAAAAATCTTAGATTAAGAAAGCTGACTCACAGATTTGAAACAATGGATAATGAGAAACTACACAGCAGGAAGATTCTAAACCTGTGTTTCTGTTTCATTCCTACATGTTCATTGGAAAAATCCCAGAAGTACTTGCTGCAATATGGCATCTTTAAATGATGCAGCCTGACATTCCCTTCCCTGCTGAGTCTGTTCTGTAAAGAGAAGCAGAACCACATCATCACTATTTCTTCTTTACACTGGTCTCCTTTGGGATATTAAGATTATTTATAACTAATACCTGATTCCCAAAAGAATGATGCCTATTAAGGACTAACACCAGAAGAAACTAAAGGAACATAAAAGTTAAAAACTCCTAATTTCCAGACCAAAACACTGGAAGCAAAACAAGGTTAAAAGAAACATATTAGTTCCTAAACAGCAACCCAGAACACTGTCAATTTAATGAACACCCAAAGCCAGGAATACTAACAATCTGAAATTGCTCAAAACCCAGCAATGTCACAGTTCCAGAGGACATGAAACAACAGCCTTCTAACAAGTCTGTTTCCTAGATTACACCACCACATGCTTTTATGGGCTTTTTCTGTCACTGTCATAAGCAACAGAAATAATGAATAAAACACACGCAATACTGAAGCCAAATCATGTCAGAAAAAACCCCATCAAACCCACTAGTATCCATTCTCTTTTAAGCAATTTTTATAGCACAAAAATTACACACCCAAGGTAATTGAGACATGATACCTACTTCCCACGGCTATTCCAGAGGAAGACCCAACAAAAATTTACAAAGTCCAAGCCTATAAACCTCAACCTGTTCTGCAGCTGCAAATACCAAAAGATATCCTCTTCAAGCATACTTAAATACTACCCAATCTGAACAGCAGCATACTTATTTACTGATCCTTGTACGCATCTCAAGATAAAATGTACATCATCACATGCAGAAAAGTGTAGATGACCTACTAGAAAATAAATCAAAACAATCTTTACTCTCTTGAGATGGGAGAGGGGAATGCTATACATTATACTCAGGGATACTTATTCTAGCTCTGCTTCAGACTGTTAAGAGGGAAATGCCAATATAGTCCTTGCGTAAGAAAAATCAACTTCTTGAACTGTTTGTCAAGCTTTATTTTCGTTTTTTAATCAACTATTTATACAATGATAATTTCATGCTAATGTATCCATCTGCATTGCATCTCCACAATTGCTGTCGAACAGAGCTCATCTTGAAAGCTTTCCTGTGAGTAGGCTACAGTGGATGAAAGAGCCACAGTCAATCCCTGCATCTCACTATGGTTATCATTATGCTTTCCCATCCTCACTATCTTCACTTGAACTTTCACTCTCTTTAACTTTCACTGCTGAAATTTAAGCTCATTAATTCTTGCACCAACCAACATAACAGAGATCAGAATATCCTCTTCCTCTTTGTAGTATATTTTGTATATTTGAAGACTCATCCCATATCTTCTTTAGATCCCTTTTCTACTAGAGCAACCCCCACTCAACCTTTCTTCCAGGTCATGTTTTCCAGGTTTTGGATTAACTTCACTGCTATCCCTCTAGATATTCTCTAACTGACACAAACCTATCTTAAGGTGCAGCCCTCGGAAGGACATGGCTTGACCACCAAGTACTTGCCACTATGGAATAGAGTAGAAAGATTACTTTAGTTATTTCACAAACAGCAGTTCCATTTATAGACTCTGATGTTAGCCTTACTACTGTCACAACACACTGACAAGGAATCAGTGTCATGTTGCAATCTGTGGTGTCTCCCCAGGGCTGTTTTTTTAAATTTTGTTTTGATTCCCATACCCTGGACTGCCAGCTATCTATTTATTTCCCAGTTCTGAGGTGCCATTTTTAAGTTAAAAATTTGTAATTTCATTTCTTCAGACCACCTCTCCAGCTAGATGAGAGCCTTTAGAAACTGACTTTATGCAAGCTACTCAAATGTTTAAGCAAGTTTCAGATCTTTATATGAAAACACTGAAGATGGGCTTGATTCAAATTGTTACCTTCCAGTAGACTCAATAATCATGTTATTCATGTTATTTTCCAAATGTGGTTTGCTCTACTCCATGTTTCCCCACCTTGTTTATAAGAATGTCATTTGAGACAACACCAGAAAACATATTATTATAAAATATAGGACATCTACTGCCCCAAGCAAACTACTCTGCTGTTCAGAAATGGGCACCACCACATGGGATCCACTCATGAAAAGGAGTGTTAGGTTCAAAATGAAAATACAATAGCACAAATAAAAAACATTTGCAATGGTGGGGGTGGAATATAGAGTTGACCAGCTTTGCAGACTAGAGTTTTAAAAATAATAACTGGGCAAATAATTCTTTTGCTCATTTAAAATCATTAACACTTTCAACTCTTACTGTGACTGCCTAGAGGTGATTTTTCTCCAAAGACTGTGCCTCTAATGTTACCATTGTGCTGGCAGCAGCCTAAAGGGCTCCTCAGTTGGCAGCAGAGGGTGTAAGGTCTCACTGTGCTGCCAGCTTTGCAAATACTCTGGTGTATGTTTTATTAAAGGAGGTTTGGAATAAGGAGAGCAATCTCTTGTTGACAATTCCAACACAGGAATTCAGAAAACAAATAATCACAGGTTTATCGTGAAACCATCAGTAGAGAGATAGATTATACTCCCCATAATATGACAAGGCAGACACACTGATTGCATTACCTCTTCACATTTGCACCAGCACCACTGAGCAGGACATTCTGTTAAAGGCATAAGGAAAAACCTAGAAATATCTTTTCTGAATGGGGCAATGCCTTACCAATCCACTTAGTAGATGCATAGATGTATGCATTTACTCCTATGAAGGAAAATGGTGACAGAAAACAAGGTAGAAAAAGACAAAACCAATCAAAAATCCAAACAGTCTAGAATTGCTTTTATGACCAAAAAAGCAAGTTGCCAATTTTCTATAGGCAGACATCCTTTTTTAAAAATGCACAAGAAAGTTTCAAGTTCGGTCAAATATATGGACATACTTCACAGGACATTTAACATGTCTGGAGTTATGACACAGATCACAAGGAATTCAAGCAATCAGCATGTCTACAGATAACATGGGAACACACAAGTAGTCAACTTGATTTAAAAAAGGTGGGTAACAACTGCTAAACTGGTGCTAGTCTGTCATCCTAACATTGCGGGGTTTACCAAATTGTTAGACTGAGTCCACAAGAATATGGACTTTTTGGAGCTTTTAAAAAATCCAGATGCTTTAAGAATGAGTAGAATTTTACAGATATGTGAAAGACTTTTTTCATTGCTAAAGAGCCCTGTGATAAGCCCAGCCATCCTTTACAGAAGAAAAAAATAATAGTCAAGTTAGCTGTTCCCTCTCATTTGTAGATTGAAGATTAATAAGCAAGAATGGATATTCCCAGAAAATATGAGGTTCTAAGGCTGGTACTTTGAAAATACATTAACAAGTTTAATTAAGACTGATAATGTAAAAGGAATGAAAATGAAAACTGAACTTAAAAAGTAAACTTGGGACCAGGGTTAAAAACCAACAGCTACAGTTGAGAAAAAACTCACACAGGCCACTGGAACAGGGAAACTCCATAATCTGCAGTAAGAGCCTAAAAAAGTCTTCTGTGTGTAAAGAGCACAGCAATGAAGCAGTAAGTATATGACAAAAGCCCAAATAGAATGGAGTGAAATTCCTCCTTGTTACAAACAAATTTTGACAGAGTGCTGCTGACACAGGGCTCTCTTTGTTCACACAACCTGCCTCATGATCCTTTTTCTCCCCAAAGATTCCAGAGGAAAAACAGAAAATTTGTATTTTTAATTCAGGTTGAAAAAAAAAAAAAATTAAGATATTTTTTATATTATTATATTTGATTGTAACATCCTCAAAATTCAAATCATCATTATCAAGCATATAAAACATTTGAACTAGCTGGCCTAGTCTTCAGGACGATGCTAGCTTTTCATCATGTTCAGAAAAGGGAATACAGTGTAAGGCATCAACTCCAATAGGCCATCTTTTCTTTCTTAAAATACCATAAAAGTTATAGAACCTTTTTTTTTTTCCATTCTTTACTATAATCAGTTTTCAGAGGAGCCATACAGATAGGTAAAAAATGGATGAGGAATGAACAATAACCCTGTCCTATAGATGAAATATTCAACCATTAGCAAGATTTATGGAAGCACAATCATGCTTTTGTAAGCCAGCATATCTATCCTTGCAAAATAGAAATTTCTGAGTTATCTATCTGATCATACACATCCCAAGGTCTTTTTGCACTAAGTTGCACAACTTAAAATGCAACAATACGTAATGGAGCTGCAGATACACAGTAAATAACACCCAATCATTTCCTCATCAAAACCAAAGTTACAAATAAAGAGAAATTATATTTAAACGTGTTTAACTAAATTGTTACATTTATTCTGAAAAACAGAGAAAATAGCTTTACAAATTAGTATTTATTTTTGCATTTCTTCCCATACTTGTAATGCAGTGTTGTCAAGTGTGGCTATGTTGATCAACTTAGAAATGTTAGTCAAGAAGAATTTCATGCTGCGTACTTCGAGGCAGTGATGCCAAAGTTAGAAGACTACTCAGATAGTTACAGGACACAGGTGCCCCTTGGGGACAATACAAAGCACTAAAACCTGCCTTGTCCAGATGGCAATTCAGACTAACCTCACAACTTTGACATATAACACAGGCATCAAGGAGAGACTGCACAAGCTTCTCTCTGAACAGGAAAAATCCGATTTAGCCACATTATCATACTGATGACAGTATAACATTACTGAGGGTAAAACTCAGTACACTGATGATATGTTCCCATTCTCACACAATAATTTGGAATACAAAAGCATTTATTAAAGCCTTTAGGTACCATTACACATCAACAATAACAGGTATTATGAGACACCAGCAACATTCAGCTCAAAAGAGGTATACACACTTTCAGACCATGTGTTCCAGCTGCAACAATGATGTCTCTAGATTAGAATGTCTCTTCTTACACAAACGTCTTTAAATGGTAATAGCTTTTTGTCACCATTTGGTCAGATTTTAATGAGAGATAAGGACTCTGCATCTTTTTGCCTTGAACACCTCTGTTCATATTGACCAGGAAACTAAACTGGCATCAGCCATTCCCATCACAAGCAAAATCAGAATTTTAAAGTTCCACAAACACTGTAGAATGTACTGTAGAAAATAACACTAAATTACTGTTAGATACTCACTTTTGCAGAGAGCTGCAATGCAGTGGACAGATACTAAGATAACCAAGGGGCTGAAAATAGTCCAGGTTAAAGCACACAGAGCTCCACATCAGTTCATCTGCCCTTCTTTAAGTCTGGAAGAACAGATGCACATTATCTGCTAATTATCTTTCCCTACGCAACCGATTCTGATATTTTGCTCAGATATTTTTACTGCATACTTTGATATTTTTATCATGATTGGAAAAAAAAATTAGATATGGAAAGATCTAACTAAAAGGCTTGCCTACTCATCATCCTCATAATTATTTAAGGCTTACATTTGGAAGCAGTTTCTAATCTATTCTGAATAACTCACTAGGGAAGATAGCGTTTGAGCTGATATCTGAGCTTCCTTCTTTGAAGGTCAGACACTTATGGAATAGACAATATTCATAAGCAAATCAGGAAATTTTGAGATATATTTGTCATAACAGAATGACAAGCCCCTAATAATAGCACTTAAAACAAGGTATTATCCCCTTTTTAACAGCCTGAGTTCATTTTTGCCTGGTCAAGCGGCCTCGTATGTTAACTCACGAACATGTGGAACCAACAATGCTGTATTTTCAGTCTCAGCTGGAGTCTCCCTAGTGAACTTTGTTCTACCATCTGGCTAAAATACTTCCCACAATTACCCAAATCCCTGAAGGGAAAAAGGATTAAAAAAAACACCCCCAAAAAACAAAACCAAAAACAACCCAACCAAAAAAAAAACCAAAACCCCTAAACTCAAAACCAAAACCTCACAAAACAAGAAGTTGCTCTAGGTCACCTAAAACACCATATTTAAGGAAACATGCTGCACTTGAAAACATGCTGTATTCAAAACCACGGCATTTTCCCAGTAAAAGCAAGTGATCTAACAAAACTACATTGTTTCTGTATAACCTGAGATCCTTCTCATCTCAGAGAAGCCATGTTAATATCACGGTATTAATTCAAGGTAATGACTTTCTATTCCAAGAAGAAACAAAATTACAGAAGTAGTCACAGGAGCTTGACTCAGTGGGAGATACTACCTTATAGTCAAGCAGCAAAGACAAGCACACCAGCCCTTTCAAGAAAGTTCTTCTTCCAATAGTAGATTTCATACTCAGAAAAAGAGTGTTCTTTATAAAACACACAGAAAAGCTGCTTAGAATCTAGGATTGTTTTAGTGGATAGTATCTCACAGGTACAGCAATGGAAAAGAGCACTTTTTTATTAGCCAAGTTTTTTTTTTTACTGTATCTAACTGCCTGCTTTTCAACATAATCTTCATACTCATTCTATGTGTAAACCAGTTAATGCAGTGAAGAGTGAGCAAGAGTAAGACTACAGTTGATTGTATCTTACCACTAACAGCACAAAAAGCCACACAGCAAGCATTTTCCCTCAAAGAAGTCAGATTATCACATATAAGCTACTGAAACTAGTACTATGTCTCAAAAAGAAGAGATATAATAATAAATTCCAGCATGTCTCTCCTTGTCAAGAGTAACATATACTATAGTAATCATAAAATCTTACCTGAATGCAAGACTAAGCACTTCATGCTAAATGTAGTCAACCAGATACTAAATCTGTCCTATCTTCACAACCAGATTTGAGGAAAGTACTACAAGTTACTTAAGGGAAATACAGCTATCAAACCCCTAATGAGATCCTTGAGTACTGCTCTGAAATGAGAGTAGCTATATTTTTCTAATCTCATAAGCATACTTTCAAATCAATTGAGAACTTTCAAATTAAATTGTTTTTAACACGCCAAAGTCAATGGAAAAAAAAAAACCATATAACCACATCATGTGCCCAGCACTTCTCTGGTTTATCTCAAGAAAGACTCTCTCTCTAGACATTTAGTTCTGGGCTGACTTGGTGTTCATTAAGCCTACTGACCGAGAGAGAGATTACAAAGGTTTCCTTTGCTTCCAAGACAAAACACCAGAATGAGATTTATGTTTCAAAGACTATGTCTGATACGCACCTTGTCTCAGTACTCCACCTTGGAAAACATTTTCCCCTTCATAGTGCTTTGCACTTGGAAACTACCTAAACACCATGTCCTTGTGCCTTACCAATATTCTTCTTGTAACAAATCCCACACTGAAAACAAAACACAGTGCTTTCTGGTTATTAAGAGGAAAACTAACTCTATTCTAGCAAAAACCAGGACAATCACTCAGTAGTACAAATTGACAGGAATGTGCACAGTACAAATGTTACTTGTATTTGTACCACTTTCAAGATCTCCCATCCAAAATAAAGATTTTTTTAATACATAATGATTTTTTATATATATATATATATATATATATATAATGATTTATATATATTTTAATATAAAACCAGAAAAATCATCTGCCAGGGATTCCAATCTTGCAGTCATCTTCTCTCAGCAGACATTAAAAGTTTCCCATGTTTTACTGTGTTCAGAATTCCTTTATACTCATAATGAAACACACAGATACAACATTTAAAAAGTTTTATTTTTCTAAGAAAGCAAACATATTTAGCAGAGACCTTATAATTTTGTACAGCCATACAATCAATTCCACAATATTAGCTGCAGCACATGAACAGTCATTGTAAAAGAAAAAGAGAAGGCTATGCCATACATAGCATGTTATAGGATAAAATGCAAATTTTTGATACAGTGAGGTAAAGTTTTTTCTGCTCTCACAGCAAAATGTAAAACCCACTTCTTTAATCCCTGTAAATGAATAAAAATAGAGATAAGAAAAACTAGTTCTTGGTCAGCAAGAGTACAAACTTTGATAGGAACTTAGGTAGATTTTGCAGACAAAAGTATCATGCATTTACCCAATAAGATTGTGGACCTTTCCAGACTTGAAGAAAGTTGTTCTTGAAACCTGAAAGGAAAATAATACTCTTGGTAGTACATGTATACAGCATCACCAACATCAAGTATGCCACAGCAACACAAGCAACTTACAGTATAAATGCATTGTACTTGCAGCACTTTGGTGCTCATCTGCTCCCCTGTACATTCATGTTATCTCTTTGTGAAGAGTGAAAAGTGGCTCGGCATGGATACCATCCCTAGGACAACAGTTCTGACACAATAGAAGTCATCAATGTTACTGTTTATATTACTCATCTTGGCTCTGCAAATAAAAGAAGATAGAGAGTGACCAAGGTCAAAAAAAAAAAAGAAAAAAAAAAAAAGAATCTACTGTTGTGTTCTTTCCCCCTTTCCAGAATTACCCCAAAACAGTGACAGAATACCTGTCAGCAAACGGGTTACAAAGGTCCAAACACAAAAAACCCCAAAGGAATAAAAGCAAAATTCACAAGCAAAAACTTAGCTTACCAGCATCTCAGTATGACTCAGGATGTCTGTGTAACATTTTGGTACAGATCAGTCTTCCAGAAGGAAGCTGTTGAAGAAACTTGAGCAATCCACACTGTGGTCAGGAGAAAGAAATTCTTGTTTTCTTGAAGAGCTCCTTATGTGCACAGATGAGTTTCCACACAATAAGATGCAGGTGGCAGCTCTGCTTTTACGAAACCAGTTCAGGTAGCAGCCCACAACAGGTCTTTGACTTCCACAAAGCTGTGTCTGCTACTGAACAGATACTCACTTCTAATATATGTTGACCATCAACTAACTGTTTCAGAAAATAGGATAAAAGTAGTGATTTTACCAGGAAATTGCTGTATGAGGTTATGTAAAAACCATTAAATACCTGGATAATCATCTTTCACACATCAACAAAGCACTTGGATTCAGCACAGTACTTGGTTGCATTCATGATAATTGTAGATTACTACTATTATGAGTTGTTATTTCCAATATTACATAATCTATACTTCCACATGTAATGTCAAAGTGGAAAGGAAGAGGGTAGATATTCTTCACTGTGAGGGTGGTGACACACTGGCACAGGTTGCCCAAGGAAGTTGTGGATGCCTCTGCCCTGGAAGTGTTCAAGGCCAGGTTGGATGAGGCTTTGAGCAACCTAGTCTAGTGGAAGGTGTCCCTGCTGATGGCAGGGGGGTTGGAACTAGACAGTCCCTTCCATACCATAACATTCTATGATTCTGTCAATACTGACTTCCACCCATTCCTTTATGTTACCTGTTATTATGTAAGAAAATTGCCTGGTCTGAGGTAACATCTCAAATTCTCACTATAATAACACATCAATCACAATTTCAGACAAACTTGTATGACAGCAAATGTAAATAATAGATTGCTCTGCAGCTGAAGAGTAGAAATATGACATATCACAAGTTCCAAAGCTGTAACTTAAATGAATGCATTTCCAATATATGCCTGTAAAGCTGACTATTCATATCCGTGCTCCATATACAATAAACACAACTTACACGTTGTGCAACTACACATTAGAAAGATATGTGTAAAAAGAAACACATTACTGAGTCGTGTCATTGTAATGAAAATTCTTAGATCGTTATCCAGGGGAAAAGAATCCTTATTTTGAGAGTTTTTAAGCCTTAACAAGAGACTGAGAATGACAATGTATATAGAGACACTACAGTTTGTATGGTAGGAATAGTATCTGTTACTGAATCAAGTGATATGGATCAGATGACACCACACCAGAAGATCATAAATGGAAAGAAAACTATATAGTTTAACTCATTTACTCAAAGATGCTTTTGTCAAATTACAGGGCTAGTTGCACAATATATTAATGAATTGATAAGGTTTTGTTTGTTGTTGTTTTGTAAACAGGCCAAGCCTGTTTCATGACGACTCAAATGTGCATTTTTCTAGTCCTTTCGCCCCTTAAGTAATTCAGTGTCAGTGCAACTATTTGAACTGCTGTTATCAGGAGCCAAGTGTGAATACAGATCAGACTGATAACAGACTCAATTGCCTGCCTGTTCCTAGATGTTTTGCACACTCACCTAAAAAAAAACCAAACAAACTTTAAATGTATGTAATCTAATTTGAGGAACAAAGGACAAGTACAGTTACCCAAGAAAAAATACTTCTCATTGCTGAAACATCCTGATGAGTAAAAGAGTATCTGAAGCCACATACAGTTATGCTTATTATTTAAATTCAAAAAGCTAATGTATCCAGACAGATGTTTTGTCTCAACCCTTCAAACTAGTTTCTCAACTGACTACTCTTTGCTTCTGTGTCTCCAAAAGGAGACACAGGAAATTCATCAGGAAATGAATATAACTTGATCAATGGGTAAAAGGTGAATCAATGGAGTATATTTTGATTTATCACAATGAAAATTAATTTAGACTTATTTTCTGTAAAACAGTGAGAGAAATGCTGTGAAAAAAAAATATCTGCTTTGGGAAATATAAGGGCTGTAGAAACATATTTAAATTCTTTCCACAGGTATGTGATCTCCATGAGATAATCACAGTCTTTGTTCTTCTAAAGCATAAGACCTGAGGTCAAGTGATTCCAGCATCTGGTAAATATTGCTATTCCATAAAAGCTGTACCATGTTGGAGATATTATTTCATTTTGAAAAAGATAATTGACTACTTAAATAAAATTACACTATGGAGGATAAGCCATTATTAGCTTTCAGTGGTACTTCTATCACTTACAATGATTAAAAAAAAATAAAAATTAAAAGGATCAAATCTTCAGAAGCTTTTGCTTTGTTTTAAATCCCTCCTCTAATTTTGACTTACCTTCAAAAGATAACTTGAGACCTAACATGTGGGCGGAGTAATTTCACTCAGTAACTGTTTACTTTGAGAGAAGAAAGAATGCTCTTCCCTCCTCAAAGGAAAAGCAATTTTAACTTTTTCTCCTCTGAAATCCATGGTGTATAGGAACTGCAAAGTGAAGGAACAGTTCTCTAAATCTGTGAATGAAGTAAATGACAAGCTGCATGGAAATGATGAGAGAAACCATCAGGATTATTTTCTTTACATAAAACTTTCCACATACTCTTTGCATATACATTTTTCCACATACTCTTCTTCTTTAGAAGTTAGATAAACTGTAGTAACTTTGGTTTTGCACAAATTGTTTTAGTTTTGTAATGAGACATGGATTTAGTTGAATAAAACTCCTGTCAAAAAATGTAGATTTTTTTGTCTGGTTTTTTTTTTTTTTTTTTTTTTTTTAAAGGCATAGCCTAAAATATATTTAAAGTTTGCTCCTCACAGAAAGCCTGACAGATATTTTCAGCTCATCATGAATTGGACACATCCAAAGCAAAAAGCTTGAAAACTGGAAGTGGACTTAGCACTACATATGAATGCTGAAACATTTCACTCTTCCATGAAAAAGTAGTGTAGTAATTATGTGTTACCACTTCTATCTGCAAGTGAGACACCACTGCCATGTACAAGTTTTTCTGACAGAGGTTGGAATAAGTGCATTATTTCTAAATAGCACTTTGCTATTTGGATAATTTCACTAAGTCTTGAATAAACCTTTGTTTAGTATTAAACTCTGCAATCCAGGTAGGCCATGCACTACAGGGAAGGAAAACACTGTATGTCAATAATGGTTTTGTTGGTTAAAAAAGAAAAAGGGGTAGGAAAAGGATTATTGTCAGATCCCACCGCAAAGTCAGGTCTGTTAGCTTTTATGAGCTCAATGCAAATAAAATCTCATGAGTCCATAAAAAACTGTTTCATAACCTACAGCTGTCACAATGACAGAAAAAAGTATGCCAAATTAACGTGTCATTAAACCAAACTCAAGAAGTACTGCTGCCCTAACCCAGTGATCAGAAAAATTCTGTTATTGCCACTTGAAAACAATGGCTACTTATTACCAGGATCAGCAGCCCCTGATGTAACGTGACCTCTTGCTGGCAGGAAGATGATGCATGCCAGAACTGAGCTTATTTTTTCTGCCCCTTTGAGAGATCTTGGAAGCATCAGGTAGCAAGTGAAAAAGCAAATTTTTTTTGTGCCTAAACCAAAATGGAAGAACTTGGCAGAGCAATTAATATTACTGATAAACTCAACATACACCAAAGATTCTATTGACTAAATCAAGAATTCTAATAAAGATAATGTACTCCAAGGGAAAGAATAAAATAAACTATAATCTGAGATCACACAGTAAATGGACCTAAGATATGCAAGTGTCACAGATGTCCTTTCCAATAGCACTTATAAATACTATTTTTTCTTGAAGAAATCACCAGTTACAAGGTGTTTGAAGAGAATACTAGACTTACAGAAAAACATTTGCCTAAAATATGAGAAGTTATACCAGAAAGGCAATTACTCAGTTTAGTAGAAAAAGAAATAGTGAATATTTACCTTGTAAAATTCATACCTTCTGGAAACAGGACTGTAAAGGGACAACCCATCATCTTTCCACACTTCCACATAATTTATTGCATATAAGACTATCAGAGCAACTGTTAGAAATATATTATTTTCTCATATTTCTACAGCAACAGAGATGCCTTCACACACATTTAGTTTTTCCCCAAACCTTTAGCAAATGACTCTGGTGTTTTCTGAATGTGAACTCTTTGAACTGGTCCCTTTTTGTTTCCAATAATCCCTTGATAAAAGGCAGTGTTATGTGCAATACAGACAAATGTACTCTAGTTCAGACTGGATATAAAAGGCAAAATGCTTTAGAAGTTTTAAAAATGTTTGCATTTTGTCTCTGTATCTTTATGTTTCCATATAGTCTTCATATTCAACTGTAGAATGATAAAAAAAAAATAACTCTGAGCTATGAATTTATCTGTGGCAATCTACATTGCCTATCTTGTCTGGTTCTGATAAGCAGATATCAGACATTAGTATTCTTGATTCCCTTTTAAATTTAACTCCATGTTGCTTCAAAGAATTAAGAAGCTGTTGCAGAGTTTCTGTATACTTTGCTAATTTGCAAACAGTACATCATCTGGTTTGTGTTACGAGAGCTTCCAAGATGTAGAGTGCTGCAAAGATGCACTGAGATATAAAAAAAATAAGACACACACTACCTTCTTGCCTACTCATAGAGTATCTTGGTTGTTACTTGAGTTCCAGTCTCAAAGCCTGACCAAAGTCCCCAGTTGTTGGGGCTGGGGTTTATCAAAACCTTACAAACACTAGTTCACTTGTATACAACACACCCCACACATGGGTTGGGGCAATCCCAAGCACAAATACAGACTGGGTGGAGAATGGATTGTGAGAAGCCCTGAGAAGGACTTGAGGATGTTGGCTAATGAGAAGCTCAACATGACCTGGCAATGTGTGGTTGCAGTCCAGAAGGTCAACTGTATCCTATGCTACATCAAAAAAAGCAAGGGAGGCAAGTCTCCCCCTCTACTCCACTCTCATGAGACCCCACCTGGAGTACTGCATCCAGCTTTGGGTCCCCTGCCCTAAGAAGGACATGGACCTATTGGGGTGAGACAAGGGAGGGCCACAAAGATGATCTAAGGGCTGGAGTACCTCTCCCATGAAGACAGGCTGAGAGAGTTGGGGTTGTTCAGCCTGGAGAAGAGAAGGTTCTGAGGAGACCTTATAGCAGCCTTCCAGTACCTGAAGAGGGCCTACAAGAAAGCTGGAGAGGGACTTTTTACAAGGTCATGTAGTGATAGGACAAGGGTTAACAGTTTTAAACTGAAAGAGATTTACATTGGGAAGAAATTCTTTACTCTGAGGGTGATGAGACACTGGCACAGGTTGCTCAGAGAATTTGTGGATGCCCCCTCCCTGGAAGTGTTCAAGGCCAGGTTGGACGAGGCTTTGAGCAACCTGGTCTAGTGGAAATTGTCCCTGCCCATGGCAGTGGGGTTGGAACTAGATTATCTTCAAGGTCCATTCCAACCCCCATCGTTCTATGATTCTATGATATGCGCTGATGGTTAGTCTAAATTTCCTTCCCCTCTTTAGACAAGCCAGAATAATCATCTACTGTTGAGGTTTTTTTAGCCCTTACTGAATCATCCTATCTACACGCTGAAGAGGAATCAAGGATTTCCTGTTCATTGCCAGTGTGCATTATGCCACTGAAATTACACTTCTCAAAATACTTGAGATAGAATTACTAAGGACAAATAAAGAACAAAGTACCTGTCCCAAGGAAGCCACACTATAAACTGATGTTGCTGAAATGGACAGAGTGTGCATATAGAGGTGGAATTTATCACTGTTTGCTAAACAATCTATGCCTTTTCCCCCCGAAAAGAGCTGCACAGATTGAACTGTCATAGAATCTAAATTAAGACATCTGAACATATAGATGATGAACAAGGGGGGAAAAGGGGCACTTTGTTAAGGTCAGCTTCTACTGATAAATGAATATCCTCTCTATACAAGTGCCACTATGCAGAACAGACTTAGCTGAAGGCCCAAAGGGGACAGAGCACATGCTAAACTCAATAAATGAAAGAAAAAAAAAAAAAATGAACCACTATTAAGATTGTAACAGTCAATGACCCAAAAGTCATATATTTAGTGTTCCATTTATTGTGTAATTGTTGGAAGTGACACATTCCCATGGTATTCTCCTTTGCTGAACACCTCACTCCCTGGGGATCGACAGAGTCTCTTGCCTGGCATCAAGCACATTCACCTCTAACCCAGAAAAGTCTTGCCTGATCGGCTCCTGGAGTTCTAACATTTGTCCCGTGTGACCTGATTATAGCTTTGATCGAAGGCCAGAGCAACCATCTGCAAAGTACTCAAGGCTTCAGCAAAAGGCATCTTTGATTTCTTTTCAGTGTCTTAAATGTGTTTGTAAAGTCACCTTGAGAACACAAAAATGAGTTCTTTTTCTGTTTCTTGTTGATGAGCTTTCAGATGATCTGATTAGAACGTGTTTGATACTGGGCTGCACTGCCACTGGGAGGAATGATATTATTTCCCCTCTGTTCTTTCAGGCTTTTTCTAGGTTCTGTTATTGCTGGAAGTTTTTACCTTATCTTAGTGAATTTCTGTGGCCTTTTTATCATGAAACAGAAAAAAAACCCCAAAAAACCGATCCAAACACCCCAGGCTGTTATATAAATGAAATATCCTGAAAACAATTATTTCTCTTTCATCAGCAAAGCAGTTCTTCCTCCTGTGTCTGTGTGTGCTGTTCTGACTCTTGCCCTTTTTTCTGGTCAGTACATCTGAGTGGCAAGCTCCCTGTTTGCTAAGGCTTCAGATAGCAAGGCTTTAATGTACTTTTTTAAACACCCTGCCTTTAATGCACTATGGAAAATGTTTCTGAGAATATACTTCTAAGGAGAAACTCAGTGTGTTCTTGTTTGTTTCACAGCAACAAAGAAATGGAAAAAAATAAAATTAAAAAAAATCATGGTCACAAGACAGGCAGTTTCTGAATTATTCCTCAGTATAGCATAAATATATCTATGCCAAACATATTATGAAATGAGATAAGAAGGAACTGAACTTTTGCCTTATATGGCACCACATAATTGAAATGGACAAAAGTCCAAATGTACCAGATGAATCATGAATGATTACATTAAAAATATTCAAAGCAATGACAATCATTTATCTCTGTTATGCTAGAGGATGTGCAATATATTTTGTTTATGTGAATATGAACACGAAGTATTCTTCAAACTCCCTTGTACTACTTTTTGCCTTTCAGCTCCCACTAGCCTTCTGGTTGATTAGCTAAGACATTCCTTTCAACAGTTACAACTCCAGAGAGGCAGGAAACAGCAGAGAAACAAAATTATTCTAGAACATCATTAGAAACTCAGCAATTCATACTGCAGTGGCAGAGGCAGGGAGCAGATAGGAGAGGTATTTTACTGAGTCAAGTCAATAATCAACTAAAAAGGAAAAAGTTCTCTGTTGACTGTAAATTGGGAAACTAAGAAATGAATACACAGGAAAATTGATTTCCCCCTGGTGTTATAACCCTGCTATTCAGCATGTTGGGAAATAACAAAAGAAAGGGAGAAGAAGAATAGGTCAGATTAGACTCCCTTGGAAGAGATGACCTACAGGTTTAGAGGCATCATAGCAAACCCAAACATTCAACAGGTTTCTGTCATTTAAGGATGAACAAAGCAAAAAATGATCAGAGATGTAACTAGCGATACATAAATAGGATTTCAGTTCTCAAAACTGATACTCTTAACTAACAGGGAATAGTCTTCTCTTACACTTTCAGCATCTAATCTCAGTAATACACACAATCCTTTTCCACCATAATTTCTAATTTGCAAATTAACGTAGATTCAGGCAAACCCAGATTAACAAAAATTTTATAATGACCACAAATTTAAGTAAATACAATGACACATGGAAAAGAGTAACCCAGGCCTCTAAGAAGCACCCAGTCAACTTTGGCATCAACAGCAAGATGAGGTGAGGAAAGGAAGGAGGAAGCAGAGAAAGAATGGAAGGATATTAGAGACATTAACATATATGGCAATAGGATAAAAATCTATTATGACTTAACTCAAAGGATCTGGCTAGAAAAAACCTCCTTTTTAAACAAAGTATACCTAACCTGGACTTTATTAAAACATTTGATATAGGACTATCTAAGAACAGACTTAGTAAAGATATATAGAAGAAGTGTAGGAAATTGTACTGCACTGAAAGAATATATCATGCTCAGTACAGAGAATGATCATAAGCAAAGCTTTTCCTTCTTGGCATTAATATTCTTTAGCATTTGTGTATTAATAAAATCTCAAATGAAACAAAATCTGCAAGCACTGTTAAGATAAAGGACGATCAGAACAAATATAGCAAGAACTGAATAACCTTGAGGACTGTAGCAATATTAAGAACATTGATTTATGTGAACAGTGTTATAAAATTCCAAGTCATGTGTTCTTAGAATTATGCCAAAAAAAAAAATCTACTAAAAGATAAAACCCACTGCTGGAAAATAAGGAAGGGAAAGATATTACTGTACTTTTCCAGGAAATACTATCATCTATGAAAGTTATGCAGATATGAAGAAAGGCAAAGGTGGCTCTTGGGAAAAGGGCAGGATTAATGCCAGAGTGTAATAGAGATTTCATGTATGATTCTGTTTATAGTACTAATTATTCCTAATGAAAAACTAGCATTAGCTAGTTCTGCATTTCTCTTAACATATTCTTGTATGAGAGAGCTAAGAAAGACTGGCATATTCAGTTTCATTAAATGAAGCTCTATGAGAAAATTTAACCATTTTCTTTAAGTGCATTATGAAGGTCCCAGCAGAGCCGAGGAAGATATTGAACTGAAAACAAGCAATTGTTGGCATAAGAGTGAATATAATTTCATGCCTTCCAAGTCATTAAAACACTTGGACTATTATTTAGAGAATTTCTAACCATCATAAGAGAGCAGTGGTGAAACACATCCAAGAGGATCATATGAGCAATAAATCAAGTTACTTTTAGCATCTAGCTTAACCAGTTTAAAGAAGTTACTGTGACTTGAGTACCTGCATCGAATGACTCAAAGTCACTTTCAATCTCATTCATTCTACCAATCTACCTACCAGCATTTTTGTCTGAAGTGATTCACGATTATACAGACTCAGGTTTTTACCTGAACAGAATGACACATATAAAGAGCAATAATTTTCTAAAGCAGCATGCAAGTGTTTCAAAATACAGCTCAAGTTTTACTGCTACCCACACTCTTTAATGGCCTTTGTTCCTGCAACAAAAGACAGGCTAGCTACATACAGTATCCTGATTTAAATGTTTTACTTTTGTGATGCCACAACAGAGCCAATAGATCCACAAAGGAGCTCTCCAACAAGCGTTCTAACCACTATGGTAAATCGAACTCCTACCCTTTTTATGATACAACGAGTACTGTGCTCTTCAGACCAAGTGGAACAATTTTGAGAGCTTAATACCCTGTTTTTCAGGATTGTTTCTTGAAAGATAATTGATCTGGCTTCAAATTTCTACTCCAAATCAGATGAAAGAAAAATTTTCAACCCAGAGATCCCACATTCTAAGTCTGAATGAGAACAAGTGCTCTCATTGAAAAGCAGAGACATAATTTAATTTTCAGTTTTGCATAAGGACTGATCTGGGAGGTATATTCTGGGAATATTTCCCAGAGTGGGTCCTGCAAGCATGACAGGCAAGAGATATCTAGTTTGTGAACCCCAGGAAGACTCAGCAATGCAGATAGCAATGGCAAGATTTTGTTGACTGTTTAAACAACACTGTAAATAGAGAGAAAGGTTGTCCTCTGACTCTCCAGCTTTCTACCTTTCATACACAATTGGAAAAAATAAAAAATCCAAGTCCTTGCTACTGGCAAGATACTGGCATAGCAAGCCAAATTCTCAGTAAAAAGTCTGTAAACCTGAATGCAGTTATGCCAGTAGTTTTCTCGCACATTAAAATCAGCCTACTATACTGGTAAAAGGCTGCAGGTATGAAATTTTTTAATCAAATGTTATCAATAAAAATTCTATAATGAAATGAAAAAAAAAAAAAGAAAAAAATACGACCAAGACTTTATCCATTCTCAAAATAGCAAAGTCCCTCATCACATTTGCTGCCTGTGTATTTCAGCATAGAGAAGGGGTGAACTTTAATGATAAAGTGATTTACTTATTTTATGCATGGAAATTATTTCAGACAGCAGTGTCATACGTTTAATTCAATAAAAGATTTTGGCATATCTTTAAATTACACTAAAATTAATGAAACCTGGACATAAATTTAAAGCACATTCTTAAATGCTTTCTAGAATAAGAGAAGGAAGTTCAGCTGTACCAAGTTCTTACCAAACTGTAGCACAAGCTACTATAATTTTGTACTCCTGTACACTCAGAAATCCCACATAAACTTTTATAATACAGATGTTACTTTAAAAACGCACACACTTGTATGTACTGTATCTTAAAATATGCCATTAATTTCCATTTTGCTTGCCATATTCAACTTCATAATATACCCCAGTGGAATTACCTGTAGTTTTCCTGAAAAAGGAAATGTATTTTCAAAGTGCTAATACGATCTTAATTAGAGTGCCAAATACTGCACGCTTACAATATTGTCTTTATAAAAGTGATTGTAAATTGTTTTTTCTCTGATGTACTTAGATTCACTAAAGATTTTTCAGTGAAAAGAATTCTGAAGTTTTATTTCTATATAGATAAAACTTGTGTTACGAAAGTTTGATAAAAACACCAGCTATTAAATCAGTATATATAACAGACTGTGTTGCATGCGCTGAAAGTTTAATTACAGCAAAGGAGTTAGGAAAAAAAAAACCACAGAACATCTATTTCAAAGACAATTCTAACCTCTCACCATCATTTATAAATGGAAAAAAGCTGCCATCCAGTTCAGCAGTAAAGAAGGATAAAGAACTGATAATAAACCTTGTACTCTTCACATGAACTCCAATAAGGCACCTGAATAAGACTTTAAAAGCTGTAAATTGTCCATCAAAACACAGAATAACTTTTGCTAATCCTTGTGCCACAAATTACTAATCCATCTGGAGAGCTATTTTTTTCCATGTGTTTACAAAGATCTAAATGTCATTAGACAGAAAGACAACTAGGTTAGTGGCATGTTTAAAAGGAAAAAGAAAAACCTAAAACATAAAAAAAAACCAGACAGAAATAAAAACTACAAAGCAGCTGACTACACAATAAGTAGGATTTGCAGAAGTACTTACAGCTCTCAATCTCCAGTGTGCAGTTCTGCTCATCCAGCGGATATCTCCGTAGGTCCATCATACAAGCAGCTGTTGTTGTAATTCTAGGAAGAAAACAGAAGAGCTTGTTAATGTGTCTTGTTCCAATCTTTCCTTGATCGCACATAGTTGAACAACGAAAATATATTTCTACATAACCAATGCTTTGTCTATTTTTACTGAAATGCCATGTCTGCTGCTTACTTGTAACTAATGCTGTTATGCCAGTCTGGTGGGCGAGCAGCGAGCTTCCCCTTTACACAGCATTATCACGGTACTGTAAGCTTTAATAATCATCAACCAATTTATCCTGACAAAATGAAGCATGGATTAGGATAGCAGTACTTCTTTCATTTTACAGTGGAGAACTTCAAGTGAAAAAGGAAAGCCTCAAAGAAAGGTGGCAGAGGAAATCTAAGGAGGAACAGAGGAAGAGACATACTTCATATCCTGAGTTAATACCCTAATCCCTTCATGAAACTCAATTCTTCTTTCTTCTGTTCAATAGTGCTCTGTAAATAAAGTATTATTTTATCTTCACATTAGAAAGCAAACATTTTGAGGACGCTTTTCACAAAACATTTAGACCACATTTTTTGCCTCCAGATTATACCAAACCTACTAACATGAACATGTGTCAAGCGTGCCTTTTAGAAGTTGAGAGAAACACTTGTGCCATCAATAAATCTTTTGCTGATAAACATGACCCTGAGCTGAATATGTACCAAGGCAGAACTCTCAGCAGCATTTTATTAGTGTTCCCACCAAGTCTTTTTAATGTGTAGACAAAAAGTAATTAAAAATCTATATAACTCCACAGTAATTAAAAAAAATATTACAATGTAGATTCTGCCAATGGTCAAAATAGTATGCCCTGCACATATGCTACATAGGGCCAGGTGTGGATTTAAGGCTAGAAACCTCTCAGCTTATGCACTTCTCTCCCCCTATACCTGATCAGAGTCCTTCTCCTACAACTGCTACAGCACGGTGATTTATACAGACTCCTCAGAGGAACAAAGATTTTCTCCTGTGTGTTAAGTACAGCTGACTGGTCGACTGCATCTGTTTACACACCAGTAGAAAAATGAACACATTGCACAGCAGCCAACTGTACAAGCTTTTTTCAAGCTGAAGGTTAATCAAATTATTTAACTCAAACAATGAAGTCCAAGATGCGGGTGTGCCTCTAATAACAGCACCCAAGCAGATAGATGGAGTTTATCCAGCAACACAGACATCATATCACCTGACAGGAGCAGCAGCTGGGTATTCATGAGAGACAGTGACCAACAGTTTTCTTCTTAAAATCCTGTCTCGCATTATGAGGGTTACTGTCCTTTCACAGTAGATATTTAGACTGTTAAGTAACTGGTTTAAAAAAAAAAAAAGAAAACAAACAAAAAACCCCAACAAACTTATTTTACATTCTTCAATCTGACAAGACAGAGAACTCTCACTTGATGGACCCCATTCTTTCTCCTTAAATACCCAATAAGAGTTTTTTAGAAGCAGAAAACTACAGTTGCCTGAGAGAGGCTCAAAATTCACTCAAAATTGATGCCAGTGATCCTTCCCACAAGGCACTTAAGAAACATTGAAGCTATACAATCTTTTCATTAGTAACCTTACTGTCCTATCTAACAATGTTTTACTGTTATTTCCAGAAAAAGTCCCTGTAAATTTATTCAAAGAAAAAAGAACAAAAGTAGGGGCAAGTTATTCCTATGAACACTTAGTAAGTCCTACCTCTTTCTTGTAATCTAAGCAAGATATCTTAATTTTGCATTTTGACCAGTCACATGTATTTGGCTCTCAGAGAAAAAAAACACTTTTCGGTACTATTTTTTTTTTTCAATCACCACATGGGTATTGACAGAATTGCTTTTGAAAATACATTGTTTTCAGTGTAGGTCACCACAGATGCTTCAAAAGAAAGCTTCCTAGAGTGGACAAAAGCAAGAGAAAAGAATCCTCTGGCTCCCCTCAGTGGAAGTCTTCCAGTTTTTTTTAAAAAAACAGACTGCTGAGGAATACACACTTTTTGGTAGCAAATGCCAATGAAGCAAGCAGCAGCATATATTGTTAAAAAAAAAACCAAAAAACAAAAAACAAAACAAAACCAACTCTTGGCAGTTCATACTTGATTCCTTATGTTAAAATTTGGAGGAAAATCAAAGAAATTGCCCTGTTCCATTATCTATTTAAGATTGATTATTTTGGAGCAATCTGCAAGAAAGGCAGAGTGAGACCAGAAAAAAATTATGGCTCATGGTTTTTTTGTTGAGTTTTTTAGTGAGGAGATTTGGTTTTTTGTTTTGTTTAATACTCTCAGTATTTCTATATCTATGTGTATATTATAGTCATGAGTTTTAGAAGAATTTGAATAGTTCAAAGAGGAAAAGGCAGGAGCATAGGCTTACGGCCAAAGTTTAAATGCTCAAAAGAATCACAGTAAATTCTGACCTGGTTGACGACTAAGTTTTCTAATATCTTTCTCTGCACTAAAAATATTCTTCCTATCAGAGTCTACCAGACCAGGGGCTTCGACATAGAGACAAAACCACACTGTGCTATCCTCAGCAAAATGTTTGTTCATACTGATGGTGGAGCTGAGCACTCACAATTCTGACATGTCTTCAGTAGGATTTTTGGGTGCAACAAATACCACAAAAGAGGCCAAAGGCTGCAGCTAGCTAGGATAAAAGCTCTGTAGGGAACATTATCAAATCATTAAAGACATGGTGCCTTACCTCATCAGAAATTAAAGAAAAAAAGTGGCACAGTAATTAAAATGATTGGTATAGCAGAGTTTTAATCAAGCTAAACCAGTAGTTTTTAATAATGTATTTAATTTAACTTGCTTGTTCATTCCTACCCATAATGCAAAACCATTGAAACAAAAGAAGTCCGTCCTTTCCTCTCTTCATACCCCCTTCATATTTTTACCCTGACTTTTCTCACATTTATGGTAAAGTAGAAAATTTCTCTTTCATCTTCAAAATAATTTAAACAACAAAACGGCCTTTTGATGATTCTTCATGGTTTGTAATTCATGGTGAATAACTAAACCAAATTACTAATGCAAGAGCATACAAGAATTACCACCTTAGAACACTTTTTAAAGTCAAGACACATGACCTATACCTTTTCAGACAGAGGAAGAAACAGCAGTTCATTATAAGCAGTTAGGAATATTTGAAACAGGCATAAAGCCTCTTCCCCAGAGCAGAGCTATTTCATTTTTCATAAAAGGATTAAAAATATTGTTATACAGCCTTGACAAGCCAAAAATATAACATTGTATTTTGCATAATGTAACCTTGAGAACAAAAAATGAAAAAGTGAATGCTTTTAAAAAAAAACTCACTGTGAATCAATGCACTACAGTCATTAGGGATGATAACAGAATAACAGTGCTCTCAGTGAAATACCTTATGAAATGAAATGTTACAGAACTGTCTCATACACTAATCTATTCATCTGCTGTTTAAGAAAGAGAAACTTCATTATATTTTATTTCACGTTTCCTAATAATGCAAACCAGTCTTCTGCTTCCTCTTTTATGATGTATATTTTGAATGTAGATTGATTATGGAGCACCAAAAAAACCCCAAACAAAACAACCAAACCACACCAAAAAAAAACCCCTGAAACACTAACCTGACTAAATTACATATTATGAAGTAGACCTGAAGAAAACTTCATGTGTCAAAACAAGCATAGCTACAGTGCAAATAAATGTGCGCCACAACTAACTTGCAGGGAAAGTAAGGTTTGCTGACAACAGTTCAAAAATAATTAAGATAAACTGAAAATCTGCCCTTGTCTCCAAACCTTTGAGGAGGTTCTATGATTCAAAGAAGAGCTGGGCACTGGCACTCCTCCTTTCACAGGCCAAATCTGAAGGCCATAAAGAGTTTTTTTACAACACTTCCAAACTTAAATTGACGCAGAAAATAATACCTGTATCAAATACTATCTTGGCAGTTGCTAATAGTTCTCATCTTTCAGTGTTATGTAGGGGACAGTTTTTCAAAATCCTATAGATTCTACTCTTTTGACAAGTTCAAGTGGGATTTGAAATTCAAAATAGCAACTTAAACAGTTCTGACATCACCAGTGAAGAAAAAACGCTAATGATATGTGGAGATGGATAGACTCCAATTCCCTCTCAGAGCTACAGTGGCTCTGCAAAGCTATGGGGAATAAGCAGCAACAGAAACTTATCTCTGCCCTGGAAGGAAGCAGCCCTGACCTGTAATTACAGGATTACAGACACAACAGAAATGATGAGCAAGAAGGCGACAATTTCAGATAGCTCCTCTGAGTAAAGTGGTAGTATGAGAACTATATAGCACTCTCTTAACTCTAGCACTGACAGATCGTGATCCCATTGAGTCAAAGACAGAGCTGAAGCCCAGGAATATACAAAGACTAATTATTTATTCAAATGTATGCACATACATCCTGTTGGAAGCAATGTGAGATTCTGCTTCAGATTTGCATATCTGAAGGCAGGCTATGACTCCCCATTAACAATACCAGGAGCAATCTGAAGAGACTGCAAGGATACCACGCTCTATAACAGACTGCATCTGTCACGGACTTCACAAGAATCCTCTGCACACACTGACCAGGAGTCACAAAGTCTCTGAATTAGTTACTGAAACCATGTACTGCAGCTAAACCCACTGTTCACTTCTGCTTCTTGGAAACCATCCTGCTACATGATAGTTGGAAACATCGGCGGCAGCAGCCAGCAGAACCAATTTCAAACACATGGAAATCTGGGAACAATGTGATAAATCTCTCTCCTGAACAATAACATTGGGTTTAGACATGCGTCAAGGTTGTGAGACATACGAACATGCCTACTTTTAAATTAAAATTATTGCTAATTATAGAGTTCACAGAATTTTTCCTTCTTCTGCCTATTCATATGAAAGATAAGCTTCCTTTGTATGATCTTAGGTTAAGAGTTGAATTTAACAAAGGATCAACAACAGTGGCATTTCTACAATCCATCATCAAATCTGAACATTCAGCTACTGACTGCTATAACCTTTCAACTGTAAGCTGCATATAGAGTTTCTCTGTGTTGTTTTATAGGAAAAAAACAGCAATTGTTTTAGTGATGTTGATGTCTCAGTTTTAGAATAAATTATATGCTCAGGTAACACAGAATCTGTAATATACTCTCTTCTAACACCACTTCTCAACATTTCATGGGTATTCCAACCTAAGTTCCAACTTAGCTCATTTTTCTTGCTTCACTTGGGACTGGCTATCTAATGACATGTAGATATTTTCCCTTGTTTCTGTTGTGTGCAATCCTTGAATAGTTAGGTACTCTCTGAAAGCACTAGGTGTGTTTGTTAAAGATAGAAAATACAACAATAAAACAAGTTAATGATAAAAAGTATAAGATGTTAAAGCATTTTCTAAATGTAATACAAGATAGGAAAAAACTTCTGTAGCTGATAAAACACGGAGTCAGAATACAAACAGAAAATTAAATCTCATTATGTTTTGTTGTTGTTTATACTGCTGGTAAAAGAAGCATACAAGATTTTTGAGAGGAAACAAATATATATGCCTCTGATCTTTCTTGGGAAGAAGCTCTGCATTTCTCTGCTGAAGGATAGCCTGTTGTGCCATCTGCATGCCATCTGGGAAGAGTCATGGAAAACTGGAGAATTTGGCTGTTACTTCATGGTAAAGAAATTCTGACTCAGAAGAATCATAATTTTGTTGCAGATTTTCATACAATGATGCCCAATTTTCTGCTATATCTTTCCACATGTAGCTTTCTAACTTGTTCTTTAAATTAGATAGCATTGACTACTATCCTGTCACTGAGTCCAAAACTCAGCCATGACATCATGTTCATAATTTAAATCCCAGCAAAAAAGCACACATCACTTTGCAGTAAAATCTTCTGGTACATTAACTTTGGCTTTAGACTGAAGTTATTCAAGCCTTTCTCTGAAGTAATATGTGCTCCTTTAGAAGATAACACCCATGTAAAACAATGCAGCAGCAATGGCAGAAGAGTTCAGAGGAGCACTTCATAATTTTAATATTTTATCACTGGGAAATGTATCCTTGTCTTTCAGCATTCACTTCAGTTCTCACTTTCAAAATAAATAAAAATAAATGAAAGGGAGAATGCTAAAAAAACCCCACAGGACTTAGAGAACAATGAAACAATATGGGCACGATGGCTGAATGACTTCAGTATGTAACAATCAACTTTGGAATAAAGAGTTAGTACATCTTCTCCGCTTATACAGTGTTTATAGTAGCTTTGCTTTATGACCATCACTGGAAAACTGAAAGTTTTACTTTAAAATGTTTGGCAAAATATGTTCCTTATTCTGGCTGTGAAAACCGCATGTCCATTTCACTCAGATGTCACCATCGAAATAAAAAGTGCCTTATTTCAGATTTTTTCTCTTAAAAATTTATACTTACCAGCCAAGATATGTTGCATACTACAAATAATTCATATATACAAAACTTCTTTAAATCAGTTGTGTCCTCTTCAACAGGATAAAAAGTTTATCATTCATTCTTAAGATAAAATTTTATAATTTAATGTATTTCAGAACATATGAAACACCTTCCTCACAACCTTTCAGGAGGGATGTTCTAGTAATTCAACTTTATATACATGAGAGTATAAGAAGATTAAAATTCTTTGCATTCTCTTTAAAAATATCTGACTTACAATTCTGATAATACATTAAATTTAATACAGACTCTCAAACTATGGAAGAGAGCTAGAACTTTCTAAGGAGATGCACAGATTAATTAATTCTCAGTGCCTGAAATAACTGATGCTTAGTTCTAGTGAATATGTTGGACTGTATACATACCCTATGTTAACAGTTTTTATTCTAGGATAATAAAGATACAATGTATAATTAAATAATTGAAGAGCCAGGGAAAAAAGGGAATATCTTCTCCACAAAATATGCATTGGCTCAATGCACAAACTGTGCAGATAAGACTGCTGCTAAAAGCAAGGAAACAAGAAAGTACAGATTATCATAGGTAAAATAGTTCAAACTTTGCCCACAGGCTACCTGTTTATGTCTTAAGAGAGTAACAACTACAGCAGCACTACCACCCATAGTGCAGCACTTGTATTTGGAAGAAAATCATCTTGTTTCCCTCAGCCTGTGCCTGAATGTTAAATCATACGGGTCTTAGAAAATAGTGTGTAACCCTATTCCCACCCCTGAAATGTCTGCAGTAGTCAACATCCAGCAACTGCAGGACACAGTTCCTCATGGAAACCACCTTAAAGGCAGATGTGGGTGGTGTTTACACAACCTGCAGCTCCTACATCTTCCTGCAGTTCCATCCAACCTGCTTTGGATGAGCTCACGCAGAAACTGCACTCACTTCTTTGCTATGTTCTTAATCTATACTTCCTGTGACATTCAATCCTGCAAAATCCTTTCTTCTCACAAAATGATACCAAGAATATTTTCAATGACTTGCCTATTCAGGGAGACATAGAATTTTTCCTTCTTTACTCCTAGGTATTTTCACCATTCTGCAGAAAGGAAGTTCTACTCACGTTAAAAGTTAATGTCAAAGTCAAAACAGTCTTCAATAGAAAAGGCACATTCAGTTTTATGATTGTAGCTTATTTAGTAATTCTTACAGAAGGAAGATAAGAACCCAAAGCTTCTATTCCTCTGGCTTTTGTGAGTCAGAATAACATGGTTCATTTTCCTCAGGGAAATATCAATAGAAATAATATATTTAAGTAGATGTTTCATAAACAGAATTACTCTCAGATCCAAAAAGGCGGAAAAAAGTCAGCAAAAACCCTCTAGTGCAGACTTGAAATTATCAAGTTTATTTCAAGAACCTTTATAACAAAGCAGTAACCCATAAAACTCTAACCCTCAAAAAATTCTGAGACAAAAGTAAAATGAACTCTTCCTGTCCTAAAGCAGGAGTCACACTTTAAAAGCAATCAAATAGTGAGATAGTTAACAGTCAGAATAAAGGCAAACTGTGTAAAGCACAGTAGAATGATAGACACAGGTAATTACTTATTAATACAATTATGATTAGAAATTTTCATCCACAAGACCTGAACACAAGGATAGTTGCATTGCCTCACTAGACCATTTACTTTCTAGGCTTTTTTCCCCACCATTGAACAACCTACTATATACCTTTCTAATTCTAGCAAAAAAAGCTCACAAACACATTTCTTTACTTTGCTCTAACAGAACTTCACCACTGCTAGGAATGAAGTATTTAATCACCTTCTCTTCATTTCTTCTTCTACTTCCTCTCTACAGACACGACATTCCCCAAAATACATCAGAAACTTTTGCAGTAGCATGTCAAAGTGACTGGTACAAATAACCATGGGTGATTTGCTTGCTATGAAAGAGAATGAGTAAGAGGAAAAAAATTACAAAAACATTGTGTGCTCACACTGGAGCCTTAGAGTAACCACTATGGTCCAGGCTATTTATAGTGCCTCATTTAAGTAAACTTTCCAGATAGCATCACTCTAGGCTACTTATATCTATCACCAAGTCTTAAACAGGTTTAGTCTCCATTTGTTTGTTTCCTCTGCTTTTTACTGATGACAAAGAGGATATTCTCCTACTCCTTTCTCCCCGGATAGGTCTAAAAAACAAAATTCTGTTCACCAGATACTCAGATTCAGAAAACAGAGCAAGATCTAACATCTCCAAAAATAAGACCCACAGATCTGTGCTACAAGGGAGCTCCTGAGCAATTCGAACCACTACAGCACAGTTACCTCACCTACTGCAGCTGTAAAGTGCTCTGTATGCCTGGAAGTACTCTTGCAAAATGGATCTCCGTACCTTTGGTGACAGATACCTCTTTCATTCTCTACCTAAGAGAGGTCAGCCACTATCAAAAAGCTGCACAGAACCAAAAATATTTTTATTACTGATGAGAGCTGAAAGCACAGGCAGTAGCTAAGCACACCAGAAAGGACTTCATGTTGATGCAGCTAAAAATCTCTGCTGTCCCCACCTTCCCTCTCCCCCTCTCCTGTTTCTTCTAAGATTAACACAATGAAACCAGCAAAAAAGAGATGAGAAACTGCCCCTTTTGTACTACTAACGAATAAGCTGATTAAATCTACTATAATCATTCAGTACAATAAACAAAATATGCTTGTAATTGACTATTGTAATAAGATCAATATCTCATGCTTTCCAAACAAACATTTCAGCTTTGCTTTGGCATTTAGGGAACAGTAAGAGACACATATCCAAATATGTAATTTCACCCCACTGACATCCTTTCAAATATTGCTGTAATATCAACTGTCAATAAAGAGAGAATACAAACAAATAACATAGATGATCTTAAAGCTCCAAAGCATCTGAAGTACTGCCCTCAGACTTTATGCCTACTATGCTAACATATTAACACAGCCATTGGCTAGATAAGCACATTGATGCTAATGTATCATTTCACTTTAAATTTTACTGAATGACCATTATTCGTAGTTAGTAGGTGGTAATTTTTCAACCCCCTGAAGCAATTAGAGGGATGTGAAGTTTGTGTGATAGATTGTGAAGTCCATGACAGATTTTGCAGGACTCAGAAATGCATATATCGCTGCTACTGGCAAAACAAAGAGATACTGTACTTCAGTGAGGTTGAGACTGTCCATGCATCATCTTGTATCCACAATGTCAATGCATGCAATACTAATTGAAAATATGTTTGAGTATCCTCACCTGACCAGCATCTCCAGGGGCTGTGCACAAGGTTTTAAAAATAAATAAATAAAATTACACCTATAATGAGAATCCTGTTTCCTCCCTGTCTCCTGACCCTTATTTTTCATTGCAAGCTTCATGATTTAATATTTCCAAAAATATTTCCAAATCTTTCATGATTCAAATTCAACCCAAAGACAAAGGAAAGTGGGAACCCTATTTTTAGTACTCCTTGGAAGAATCTGTCTTGCTATATACAGTTGGTCTCAAATTGTATGAAAGAATGATTTTAAAAAAACCAAACTTCTGAAACATTTAGAAGAATTCAATCAAGTTCATAACTTAGCAGTCATATCAAAACCACTACTGATTTAATTTTGTGTTCATATCATCATGAATGACAAGCAACATGAATACATTCACACATATATATATAAACCAACATAAATAATACGTGTTCCTTAATCGTCCTTTCTTGATGCATCCTGTTTCTGATGTGTAGGGCTTCTCCTTGCAATTGTATTTTCCTTTTTTTTTACAGCCAAATACTATTTTCAGTCCCTGCCAAACAGACTAACAAGAATTGGGTTTCAGTGATTGCATCATCTAAGTCAATTTATAGATTTAACACAGAAAACAAAAGCTGACCAAAATTTGAATGCCATGAGACCTATATCAACACCTAACACTTACCTATACAGTTTAATTCCGAAGAATCTTATTTTTTTTAACCATAAATTCTATCTAATTTCACAGAATCATAAAATGGTTTGGGTTGGAAAGGTCCTTTAAAGGTCATATAGTCCAACCCCCATGCAGTGAGCAGGGACATCTTCAAATAGATCAGGTTGCTCAGAGCCCTGTCCAACCTGACCTTGAATGTTTACAAGGATGGTGCCTCTAACACCTCTCTGGGCAACCTGTGCCAGTGTTTTCATCACCTTCACTGTAAAAAACTTATTTTTATATTTAATCTATATCTACCTTCTTTTAGTTTAAAACCATTTCCCCTTGTCCTATCACTACAGACTATGCTAAAAAGTTTGTTCCCATCTTTCTTGTAGGCCCCCTTCAAGTATTGAAAAGACGCAATAAGGTCTACCTGGAGCCTTCTCTTCTCCCAGCTGAACAGCTCCAACCCTCCCAGCCTTTCTTCATAGGAGAGGTGTTCCACCCCTCTGATCATTTTTGTGGCCCTCCTCTGGACCTGCTCCAACAGGTCCGTGTCTTTCTTGTGCTAAGGACCCCAGGGCTGTACACAGCACTCCAGGTGGGGTCTAACCAGAGGAGAGTAAAGGGGCAGAACCCCCTCCCTCGACCTGCTGGCCATGCTTCTTTTGATGCAGCCCAGGACACAGTTGGCCCTCTGGGCTGTGAGCTCACATTGCTGGCTCAAGTCCAGCTTTCCATCCACTAGTACCCTTAAGTCCTTCTCTACAGGGCTGCTTCTCAATCCCTTCATCCTCCAGCCTGTATTGATACCAAGGATTGCCCCAACTCAGGTGCAGGATCTTGCATTTGGCCTGGTTGAACCTCAGGAGCTTCACACAGGTCCACTTCTCAAGCTTCTTGAGGTCCCTCTGCATTCTTTACTCTATTTGATTTACTAATTCCTGTAACTCATATGTTAGCAATAAATCTATCACCTTATTTCAAGTTTTTTTAGGTTTTAGTTTTTACAGCAAAAGATTACTATCATATAACTGGAGAAGAGTAATAAATATATTTAGACTGAATGTTTTGTGGGTTTTTTTGGACAGCTCTGATATCAGCACATCATACACACTGCATACAAACATATCCTTGGCCAGTTTTCACAGCCAGTTTTTAAAACCATGTTAATCCATGCACTTAAGAGTGTAGGCACACCTGTACCTGTATTTTAGATATTAGAGTCGTACAACTGACATAATACATAACGACCCGGAACATCTTGTAGAATTAAAAGGTGGACTGTGAAATTACAGATAAATCCTTGGGGGAAGGATTTAATGATTCCTTCTGCAACAATTGTCACATCCAGAGACTAGCTATTACTGAACAGTATAGAGTTTATCATTCATGAGTGAGGAAGTTTTTTCCCTAGAATTGGGAAAAATTTGAACGGTTCAAAGCACTCAGAAATGAGATATCCAACCCCCCCCTCTGAAACAACATACCTATAATAAAATTTATTTTTGATACTGATGTTAATCATCCACCATATAGAAAGTACTTCACATTAGTCTTATTGTACAAACATGGATCTGCAAGACCTGTGGATCCAAGTATCTTTAAGTGCATTACAGGCATCAGTTACTGAAGCCTCATAAAACTGCAGAGGGATAGGCTAAAGACATTTTTAAGGCAGAATGAATCATTTCAGTGGCACAATCTCAATTAGGGTACAATAGTCAAATTCTTTAGTCCAATGTGGTTAATCACAGACTACTTCCAACTACTTCTCTTGCTTTTAATTTTTGATAGGAATCACTCCTTCTCACGGGCTTGCCATGATCTACAGAAAGAAGCGGACACTGCACTGGTAAGTTGGTGGGAAGCAGTACTATGAAGTGAAGAAGGACAAGCAACTATGCTGCTGATTGGTTTTGAATTGCCTGGTTTTGTTTCAGTGATGTTACTTCCAGAGGATTTGTTTTAGCTCTATTAAGCGTAACACTATTTTCTCTGTAGAATAGACTTTTATTTAATATTTTGAAAAATATGTATTATTTATCAATTAATGTTTTAGCACTCACATTTACTCTTCCAAGTTACCTAAGCAGATGTGCCTGTATGCCAAACAGGACATTAAATCCTGCCCTGAGTAAACAAGATGCCTTGTCTGACAAAGATTGATAACAAAAATACAGCTATTGGGTATACAAATATGAAAAAAAAATCTATTATACTAGTATATATTTTTGCCATTCCAGAACAATATTTTGAAATTAGAGAAGAGAAATTTCTCACTTAAAATGACTAACAGAATTCCTAAAACTGGCTACAACTCATTCCAGTTTTCACTAATCATGATTTGTATTAAAGTACTGCCTATACAGAATAAATGAAAGAGATACTATTAGGTAAAGCATTCTATAAATATACTCTACCGATTAACATCTAGGGATATAAAGCTACAGAACTTCACAGTTTACCTGAGCCCTGTATGTCCAGAGTGCCAGTGGGGCTTCTCCACTCCAATTAACAGCCGGATTCCAGGCTGTTTAAGCTGTCTTTAATAAATCACCTGTTTGTATCATAGTTACATACCCCGTCTGAACAACTATTCTCATGTGAATAAAATTTAGTCGAGGACAATGAATAAAGATTTAACAGATATTTTTAGGCCTAATTTACAGCATACAGGTTTCAAATGACAGATTCCTATTAACACCAATTAACTTTAGGAAAGGCTCTGGCAGAGGAGGAAATAAAAACAAACAAAAAAAAGGACAAAAAAGACACATACAGATGGTTTTATATATAAAACACTACAATAAGAAGTCTTCCTTATTAATATAAATTTTTAAAGATAGGTCTGACTTGGATACTTTATTCTTAAACACTGATATTTTCCCTACTTGGGCTAATCTGTAAGTAGATATCTGTGGATAAAACCTATTTTGTAGCTATTTCTGACCACACTGCTTCCTTTCTTTTCCCTGATAGAAAGGTCTACTGACATGATACTTAGGCCAGTAGATTATTTTTTTTTTCTTTGTCAACAGAAAATAAATTGCTTAAAACCACCTCCTATTACATTCCAGGTGTCATGCCTGGCCTCACTGCTCTTCTACTCTATTGTGTTATGCTTATACCATCAATCCTCCATTTCATATCTAGTCCACTTTTGACACCAAATATACTTATGAATTTAATAAAGTATTAAAGTAGCACCAATATTATTTTGAAAATGGGAAGTCACATTCTCCTTTAACATTTTCAAATCAGTATTTACATTTCAGACCAATTCAACTTTTGTTAAGGGTTTCTTGAATGCATGAGAGAAGCACACAGGGTTTTAATTTCTTTAACCATGAGTCAAACCTCATGACTACAATTAACAGGCATGTAAGTTAACTCAAGGTATTCTGTTGAAATTAGTACACCATTTCCCAAGGGCTACATTTCCTGTGCCAAAGTTAGGATGTTCAGTTACAATCTTTCTTCCTCATTTTCCTTTCAGAACATCCTTAATTTTGTTACAAAGAGAAAAAAAAAAAAAAAATCCAAAAACTTCTGACATACTGCTGCATCATACTGCCAAGAATAATTGAAAGCTTGATGAGCTATACAAAACACTGAACATTGGAAATCTAAACAGAAAAGTTGCATAGAGGCTGCTTCTTGATATTCAGTTGTTCCTTTCCTGTTTCTGAAGTAATACTTTTAAAACTTCTCAGTAACTAGATCTCAGAGGCTAGAACACTAATCCATACACTGGAAGGAGAAAAAAAAAAAACAAACCATAGAGGGAGTTACTCCTAATGACCATATTTTGCTGCAGAATATGTTTTTTTTAATAAACAAAATTTGTGTTCCTTGAACACAAGCTTCAGTAACCTTACCAAGGCCCCTTCTTTTCCATTTTAATGTTAGTATGATCTATCAGTTTCTATAGTTAAAGTTATTTGCATTCATGACCGATGAAGCTATTAGATTTGGAAGATATATTACTCTGACCTGCTGAACAGCCTGAGATCATTCTATACCCAATACCATTATCAGATACTGTATGACCTGAGTCTCAAAGAGAATCAGAAGAGTTCAGCTGATTCCAGTCAGAGTTTAATCAGGTCTCTGCTTTCCATATACTTATGCAGACAGTGGGTATCACTTTTAACATTTTGTACACCCAGAAGTGTATTTGAACACTTCAAGCTGCAGTGAGAGTTGAATCAATACCTAGGCTATATACAAAAGATTTCTTCATGTTGTATACTTTTATAACTTAATTTAGAAAACATGCCCCCCATTACTTTTCGTGTTACCTTGGCTACACGAGACCTTCTTTTCTCCAAGAAACAAGTTATGACTAGTTGACATTTGAAGTGTATGAAGAGTCACCTGAAAAATATCAGTCCTACCCTGAAAACAGCAAATATACATTTCATGAGAAAACAAGTGCTTATCTGAGATACGCTGGACCTGTCTTGGAGCCATTCCCTGTACTCAGAGATTTTTTAAGGTGATCATTTTGCTGTAGAAAATGTATATTTATTCTTTTTCTAAACAATCTCTAAAATTAATCCCATGCTTTACTTAGAAGTCCTTTATATTTAAACAATAGGATAACATGTGCTGAAACACAGTAAATTAAATTCAGAGCATCAGGAAGGCATTTACTGAATTAAATGCACAGGTACTATGAGGTGAATGAAAACACTGGCATAAACTCAGAAGGTGAAAGCATCACTTACATAGTAGATTCAGCACAGGGCCATTCCAGAGGCACAGCAGTGAGTCTGATGGCTGCAGTGTCCTCTTGTACATACCCTTACCCACTCCTGAGCCCAGGCATGGGAGCAATGGCCATCCAGCCACAGCCCTTCAGCAAAATGTGGACTACTCCTCACATCATCAGCCTGTTTGATAGGCTTTAGAGGAGGGAATTTCCAGCAGAAAAAAAAATGTTTCCTAGGATTCATATTTTTAAAGCAGGAATTTCAAAACTCAAGAGTTTGAGCTTGGTCTCCTATGTAAAATCTGGTGTTTATTAGAGGAATCTTCACTGTGGAGAGCACTAAGGGTATTTTTTAAATGTTATTTTTCACATTATAAACATCTGCATGTCAACACTGTTCTTTGATATCAAATGATGGTAAGAGGACATGACAGTTTCCATTAACCACCTGTCAAGAACACCCTTTAATTTTCTATGGTGCTTTCACTTGGTTAGCAGCTAAATACAGCCACTTGCTCTCTCCCCCCTCCCCCAGGGAATGGGAGAGAGAATTGGAGGGGTAAAGGTAAGGAGACTCATAGGTTGAGATAAGAAAAATTCCCTAATGGAAATAAAATAATAACAGTAATAATAGAATATGCAAATGATGAAGTGCAAGTGCTCACCACCCACCCACGCATGCCAAGGCTGTGCCCAGCTAGTGATCCTGGCGCACAGACAGTCCTGAAACCCCCATCCTGGAAGAGTGACCCTGAAAGGTCCCTGAGAAAATCCCCCAGCTTTCTGGCCAACTCTCATTAATATTAATGAACCGATTACACTGAACATGATGTGATAGAGACTATCTCATTGGCATATCCAAAGGCCAATTTGAGGTATTGGTAATTACTACACTTCCCCCTCAGTCGTGTGCACTTGCAAACTAGCAAATACAAAGTCCTTGGACTTCCAGCAACAGCTACAAATGTTATTATGCTCATAACCATTCTTCTCATAACAAATCCCACACTGAAACCAAAACACAGTGCTACTCCAGCTACTGAGAATAAAATTAACTCTATCCTGGAAAAACCAGGGCATTTTCTTAATGTACAAGGATAATAACAGTTTGCACCATTCCCTCCATGAGGCATAACACTTATGGGAAAAATGTTTGAAAAGCTTTTTAAAAATAACAACTCAACAGAAAAGTCTTAGCAAGGATGTGGAATTCAAGTCAGCACTGCCTGCAATATGGGGACAGTAGGAGAGAATGCTGTATAATGAAACAGTCACACTTTTAGGGGCAAGCAGGTTTCTCAAGTGAGAAATATCGAAAGGCACATGAAAATTATCTCTGCCACATCTTGAATTGGTAAAATAGTTCCGTATAAGCCAACCCCAGCATTCTTCTCCTTTCACAATACATATTCCCAAGTGTTTAGTTAAATGCTGCACAGGAAGAAATATTCATCTTTTTGGTTTTGTTTGGTTTGTTGGTTTTGGTTGCTTGGGGTTTTCTTAAATTTTTCACAATGTTTCAGTATTTCACATACAAACATACTTTCAGATATTTCAATCACTGACCAGAATTCATCACCACTACCATGCTTTACATACGTTCATTTAACCTAAAGCTAGAGGTACTGACTGCAAAATTTCTTATAGGTGGTAAATCTAATTTCTAACCATAGACCAGAAATATAGCAAATAACGTCAGCAGTTTAATAACATTCTTGTTAAGGTTAAATGGTTTTCCCTGATGTTCCTCCACACTGTCAAATGAGAAGACTAACCATATGAACGTCAGCACTGCACTAACAACACAGACCTTCAGAAGTCAGATAAAGTCCGCTTATATTGTAACCCACATTTTGCAGAGACACACATACTGAGGTGACAACCAGCTTGCTCAAAATTGCTGTACTTTTCAGATTTTTCAACAGTCAACAATCGCAAATTTATGATGCTGAAAGCATGTAAGTATGTATGTGGTGCAGTGGATCTGTTTCAGCTTTTAATTTACTCAAAGTAATTTTCTAGTCAACTGATTCAATCATGACTGCAGTGCCTTAACAAGGTCTTAATAACTTCTCTCTTCTTGAAATAGCAGGAAGCCTCCTAAATTCACAATACCAGCACCTCAGAGGGCAGACTACATATTATGCAAAGCCTTTGTATCTTCTGTGTTAGGTAACAGAAACCACACACTGGGTACAAGCCTACAACTCTGTACATAGTAAAAACAAGTTCCTTTCAGATCCTTTCTATGCCTTTTTAGGTCATTTCTTAACTCACATTTCTGATCATACCTCAGGGACCTTGACACTTGCCAAACAGAGCCCTGAAAGCCACTCCTCTCTCCCTTCTCAGCATCACTCCTCTGTGACCGAAAGGCTCATTATCACCTCACAAGCAGCTTCAAGTAGAGAGGTATTAATCCCTGAATTGCCATGGACAATGAATATACTTGATAAGGAGAAACAAAAGGTAGAACTCTCATTAACAGGAAAATGCTACTGTCTCAGTTTGCAAAAATAAAAACAAAAACCCAACTTTAATAATAATCCTGTATTTGCAAATAATGATCAGGAATCCAGCAATGATACTCAGAAGTAAATAAGCTTTTAAATTATAAACGAATAAAATATCAAATCATTCACTTTTGTGAAAAACAAACTAAGAAAATTTTTGAATGCAGAAATAGCAATACTATTCTGTGAAAGAAGAAATTAGACAATCTGGTAAGTAGGATGGCCATGACAGACAGATAACATCAAAGAAGATATGAAATATTAAGGAATTTACTTTATTAGTTGTGTCTAAATTATTTTTTCCTGTTGTTTCTTGCAAATCATAAGACTGAATAAGTGTATGCGTGAGAAAGAAAAGCAAAACAATAAAAAGGCAATAAAAGTATTTACTTTCCATCTGTCACATACAAATCACACTTGAATCCTAGTCATTCCAAAAAAATGTTTGCAATAAAACTTAAATACCTGTAAACCTTGGCTTAAGTTCTGGCTACTTTACAGACTGAAAAGTCTGTGAATCTTTTGAAGGAATGATTTATAGTTATCCACATAAAGCAGGCACTGCAAGTTTCACATGTCAGTAAGAATGAAGATGAAAATGCAGTGCTTCTGGCTGTGATTTGCTTGAAGGTTTCAGGCAAATCTTGGAACAGGTGTGCTTAAAAGAAGAAAGCAAACATCCAAATTCTGCCTCTTAGCAACAAGATATAATCTTAGTATTTGATTTAAAAGGCAGGTGATGAATCACAAATTTTCATAACTAAGGAGATGACAATACACCCTCTTTGCATGGTGTAAATGTCACAAGAGGAGGAGATGGAAAGCAAACTATCACATAGCTGAGCCACTACCATCTGCACAATTAATATACATTCTAGGCAACAAGAGAGTAGGAGGAAAAAGCATCATCACTTATGACTGTGTAGTCATTAGTCAAGATCCTAGTCTTCATTAGACAAACGAATCAAAACTCACCATTTGCTGAAGCTGTCACAGTACCTCCAGAACAATACTCTAAAAATGGTCGCACTGGAGTTGGATGGAAATGATGCATTTTGAAGGAGTGGTTCGTAGGCAGAAGCATGACATCAAGATAAACTGACAATCTGCTGCTATTAATCTACGGCAATCCTCCTCCCACCTCCTATTTCAAGCATTTTTTACAATAAGGAGGAAGAGAAAATAGAGCACATTGCAAATTTTAGAGGAAAATGATGACTCAGAGGATAAACAAGGTCTGTAATTGAATGAAAAACTGACCACAAAACCACAACTGTCTTTCCAAAAGATTTAGAGATTGTACAGACTTTACATTAGGAAATTGCTGAACAGAAAGCCTGGATGAGCACACAGTAAAGAAGCAGAATAGTAGAGTTAAGCAAGGCCAGAAGGGGAGAGGACAGTGCATTGTGTTTTCAAAGCAAAACACAAGGAGGCAGGATAATTTCTTCAGTGCTAAGAATATATTTGATCAATTACAAATCAAGCGGGGAAACCTCTCAGAGTCAGCCGCAGATCCCAGCTTACTTATCCAGTTTATTTTCTCTATCACTTAATATTGAAAATAATACAAAAGTAATGTGGGGAGGGGGGAAATTTTTGCCACCATTGACTTTTTATCAACACTGAGAGGCACTTGTTTATCTACATGGAAACTTTCCCATGTTCCTGGTTACAAAGCAGCTTCACTACAACATTTTTAGTAGATAAATCCTCTGATGCAGAGCTGACACCCTGTTCTCTTAACTGATATTACACTTTCAGGATGTAGGACAAAAGATTATTTATCACACTAGGCCTGAACTACCAATGTCTTTTAAAAAGCACTTTTAACACCCTATTTTCCAGGGTTGGTAAGAACTGCCCTACAACAAATAACTGCCAGGAATAAAGTTCTTCACTTTATCATTCCAGTCAAAACTAATGAGCACAAATGAACCCTCATTTTCTGCTCATTTCTCTCAACTGAAATGTAATGTAAAAGGTCTGAAAGTATGAGAATACCTTATTTCTAGAAATACATCTGCTTTTTTGCCATGGGCACAATATTAAGTTTGCCGCATTCACACTCCTCCATCCAGAGGTTTATCAGCTTGGCCATTAGTAACTTAACCAGCATAAGACCAAATGCAATATACAGATCCCTTACTTAACAAAGCAAAACTAAAGGCCACTTTTCACTTTTGCTACTTATTGCACTGACAAATGCAACTTAATAAAAAAATAAATCTACATGAGAAAAACTTTTTATTTCATAAGGTTAAGTTATAATTATCTTTCTGTTCTTGAGGTTATACAGTTCAGGCATTACATCTAGTAGTCATGTATTTCTTAATTGCCTTATATTGATCTAATACCTATACCTTCCTCATAACAAATTACTAATAAGAATCTGAAATTGCTGTTACCTCTGAATAGCAGAGGTAACATGTAATATTTAATTTAATTCTTGCCATTAAACATATATTACTCTCCATGCCCTTTTTCTTGTGTTCAGTTCTGTGGGGTAGTATTCTCACTGCTAACGATCTCAGTGCTTTTATTCAGTCTTACGATTATTTCTATGTCCAAGACAAAGGATATTTTCCTAGTAATTGAATAGATCACAGACACATGTTGTACTAAAATTAAAGCTGTATTGAAATAAAATGAAAAGATGAAGCTTAAAGAAAATTAAATGAGGTGAAGCAGACAACATGTGACCAGATAAGACAGATGGAATGGGAGTCTATCTCCTTCAATACATGAAAAATACTTTCAGTATTTATGGAAACAAAATACTAACACAGGAAAAAACAAAACAAAACAGCATAAAACATAATACCACAGTATCAGATTCTGAGACAGTCCTACACATAATGTTTTTAGACTGTTTTAGAAAGGATTAATGTCAAGTGTTCAATATAACAAAAGAAAGAATGCCATGATATGTAAATGCATTACAAGCTTTGAACCTGTATAGTTAGATCAAAGGAGAAGCAGAAAAGAGATGATGACAGGAAACATGACTCAAACAGCAAATTGCAGTTGCTGTTGATTTACACAAGTGGGACCCCACGTGCAGCATCAACGTTTACCTACAGAACCACCTATGCTGGGGGAACATTTCTCCCTGATCCTTGTGCACAAAGATCTTTATACTCTGAAACAATGGGAACTCGAACTCCTCTGGAACTGTAACTTGTACTCTTGTACTCATGCCTCCTCAGATTTTTCGCCTTTTTTTTTTTTTTTTTTAAGCTAACTAAGTATTTTCAAAACATTGTAACTCTGAAACCTGCAGGACAGTTATCTGGAAAAGACTCCAGGATCCTTTGGAAACAGGTTAAAATTAATGTATTTCTATTATTAAAGACATATATGACTGCAAACTAAGAACACCTTCCTGGACACCAATATCCATAATTTTATCAGTAACCTTCAGTCTTAATGACATGCAAATAATTTCCCTGAAATTATATTGTATCTTCTCTATGACATAAAAACATCTTGTATCAGAAGCTGAAGACAGAAGGCTATGAAAAGTAATTAATCTTGACAATATCTTCAGTATCTCTTCCTTCAAAAGGACATACTTACTCTGGTTGGGGAGAGTGGGTTTTTTAATTAGATTTAACACAGATCAGTGTCCTTATACAATTCTTTTTCAGATTAATATTTCGGCTGTAGAATGTGTTTTCTTGAAGGCATACAAAAGTTATATGAAAATTACTAATGACATATCTTTGTTATGGCTACTCTATTACCTCTTTAAAAATCCAACAGCAACAGAAGTAATCTCCTCTCTGTCATACATGACATTTCTCCAGCAACACTAACCCTATGAAATAATATTCAAAGGCATTTCAAGATAACCATAACCTAGTATTGGTACATTAGAATTGTGTGTGCTTTGGAGACTCTCTTGTTGGTAGAAACAGCCCACTGACTAATGTTTAAAGATGCACAGGGCTTTATTCTCAGTTGTTAGTTGAGAATAAAATATAGTCTGGGACATAATTATGAAATAAGCTTCTAATGTATATAATAAAAAAGTAGAGGCATGAGCATTCAGTATGCGCCTCCTTGCCTTTGTCTTGTTTCCCATCTTGTGCACTGATTGTCATCTCCACTTTTTACATACAGAACCAAACGCAGCAGGTACAAGCCATCTTCTAGAGAGAGAATGAAAAGATGAAAACATAGATTATGATATCTCACTGAAAGGATAAAGCTTATCAGCAAGGTCTAAAAATAATTTACCTTCTCAGCTGACCACATACAAACATTCTGTAGTCATCTGAGTTCAGGGGATTTTTAAGCATTTTGCAAGTGGTTTTCTTTGCCTGAAATTTGTAATATCTTGGCAAAAATATCTACAAAGTAGACTGTGAGAAGCCTTATGATCATGACAAATTAATGTTTTGTTGCTCTCCCATACAAGCAGAAGCATTCAGGATTTTGTTAGAGTGTTTCTTCCTATGTAGTATCTGCTATATTCCCTTGTTAAGGTACATGACTATTATTCTAAAACACATATCTGGTTTTTAGATATTAAAAAAAAAAATCCTCAAGACATTACACAGAGATCAATTATTGTTAGATAACTTTTGCTAGCATTTCCATCAGTAACAGCCAACATAAAAATTGGCATGACAAAGAAATTAATAAATAACAAATGACAAAAAAAGGGGACAGAATTTGTGGATGGCAATATTGTAATAATTTTTTTTTTTTTCTTCTAGCTCCAATGCTTCTGATGTTTACCCACAGATCTGCAAATAGAGGTAGGTTCAGGATTGACAGAAATAACACACTAAAGGGGTTTATAAAAACTGCAGTCCATGAGAAGGAATCCTGCAAAATAAATGCAGAACATTTGGTCCTAATCGTACTGCATCAGTTTCAGTTTATGCAAATGAAACTGAGATCTCAAAATGTTTCCCCAGCAGCTACTCATCCCTCATTTTTTTTCCATTCTGACACTGAAGAGAACCTGCCATAACATTTTTCAATATATACTGAATAAATTTTCTGTAAGCATTTTAAATAGGCAAAACACTGGCATGCAACACCTTCTACAGTAAAATTAACTTAGTCTTGCAGTGATTGTTAAGGTTTATCTCTACATTTTCCAAGTGGAAACAAATGTTAGCTTTAGAATCCCCAGTGGCTTTACAACCCTGCACAGGGCTTTTGGAAAAGTAGATTTTTCACATAAAATGTTCATATGGTTTTATATGCCTTTCATTTTTCAAGATAAATTGTTGGAGTAAATATTTTTAAATGTCAGAGTTTTAAATTACTGTCCCAAGAGAGACCCTTGTCAGTAAAGTAAAACATACTTGTAAGCTGTAACTGTTTTCACACCACTTGTGAATTGACATTCACTGTCAGCAACAGTAATCAAACAACTAAAATTGTAACCCATTGTTCAATATTCTACATTTATCACAATTTTTTTTTAAAAAGAGTGTTCTCAAGAATGACCTATCACACCACATGAAGATGGAGAAAATGTAATGATTTCTCCATTCAGAAGCTGAGGAGGATAAGGCACTCTGGCAAAACCTCCCTGTGAAATGCTGAATGTGGCTTTATAGTTCATACGTGAGAATAATTTAGGGACCTGAACGTTTGTGCTTTTCTGGTAGTTGCCCAGAAAAGAGAGTGTCCACAGATTGTGTGCCATGGGGATCTATACGGTATTGGTTACAGTCCCTTGAAACATCTTCTGCTATGGACACCGTAATTTCTGAGCGACCAGTCTCCAGGTCACGGCACTGAGGTAATCACTGAGGTCCTTTCTACTCTGACACAAGGAACATATCTGCCTGGTGTTGTTCTCTTGTGATTTGATCTCTCAGCCTCCTTCTGGCCCTGAGATATTTTTCCCATCTGCTCATACAGATGGCACATTCAAGTTAATTTAAAATAATGGTTTTCTAAACTTTTTCTGTTCTCTCTCTCTTCAAATGACATGGTTCTAGATTAGCAGAAGCAGGGAGAGTTCTAGGGATGCCTATTCAGAAAGATAAAAGCACAAAAAAAAATTGCTTTCTTACACAGGTGATTTAGAGGAAGAAAAAACCTATTCACTGAATGGCTAACACCTGCATTATAGCCTAAAGATCAGTGATAAGCATGGCTTAAAAGGGGATTTTCTGCATATCTTTATACACATCCCTGGAGTCTGGAGAACCTATTTGGAAGAACAAAGCCTCCAGAATTTCTTGTGACTTATCCCAGTTTCTCCTCTTCTAAGCAAGACTGAATATTTTTCCAAGAAAAGCTCTCCTCAACTGCTCTGCAGATTGAGGGCCAAAAGAAATTTAAATTTTCAGAGAAATAAAGAGACAGAAAATAGACTCAGGAGATATAGGAAAATATAAAAAAATAATACTTGGATTTTAGGAGTTTGGGCGATTCTTACTTCTCAGAAACCATTTTACTATTTTGTAAAGCTCAATAACAAAGTGTGATAAAACAATGGGTGAGCAAATCAGCTATTCTCTTCAAAGAAAGTACATTAAAAAATAAAGGAAAACTTTTGAAAAAATCACTAAAACTAGATATTTAACTAGAATGAAAAATAAGCCCAAGCACTTGCACCTTCACACTAAAAAAAAATAATGCTCCTTTCATTTAAGAAATAGTATTCAACAATGTCTTACAGTAATGTTCATAAAAGTGTAAAATAAAAACTTCATCTGTACAATCACAAGAATAACTAAAAAATGACTGCTTATGACCCACAGAAACAGGGGAAATGAAAGAAGTATTATTAGTTCTAAACATAATGTCATAACATTTGTTTTTCTTACACATACAAGGCCTTAAAATCTCACTCTTAAAGCTCTGACACTGCCCTTGATACCCATCTCAGATTTTTCCAGTTTTAGACAAAAAAATGTGCAAGTAGAACTTTATACATATATACATGCACTGTATTTATATATTTTATATATATATAACATATTTAAGCATACGTGTGTATACACACACTTTAACATCCATCTCATTAACTGAGCCTTGATCAGAGCATTCTGAGATCTTATGTATGTCCTTCCTATATTAAAATTTCCATTGTCAGGATCACCAGTTACTAGCTAAAATGATATGATAAAAGACATTACAGAAGAGAAATAAGATAGATTGCTGTAATTCTAAATTATGTTAATATTTAAACTTCAATTCAAGATTAAATGTTTGATGACCTTTATTTGTTTTTGGAATATGCAATACCCTTGGAGCAACTAAGTTCTATAGATGATGGAGTTTTTCTTGCTAATATAGAGTAAATGCCACAGTTTGTCTGTTAGGCAATAAAACTCGGAATTTTTTGCACTTCATTGCAATGTAATAATCTTGGATAATAGGGCTTTTAATGGAAGAGATTCCTCTGACTTAAAGCTTTTTCCTTATTAAGCTTAATTGAATTAATTACTCACATACTAACGATTTAACAGCCTCTTCATATAAAAGAAAAGCAAAAGACCCTCTTGAATACTTATCCCATACTAAAGATCTAATAAAGGAACTGAAGTAGAAAGATATCTTTGTTTTCTTTCAGATAAGGCAGGTATTTAAAATCCAAATACCCTCCCTCCTGTTGGGGATGAAGGAATTCTGAAATGATATCATTCAAAATCCTATAGCAAAATGCATCTTTAATCTATGAGTTCTTAATTGAAAAAGATATTTATGACAGTCGGTGATCTCCTCTTCATTCCAAAAATTGCATCTTTCGTAAAATTAGCTCATTTTGTGAACGGGCTGCTATGTAGGAAAAGTGGAAAATTGTGATTCTATGGAGAATGGAAGAGATTTATATCTATAAAACAGCTATCCCAAGGTGCACATGAAGGCTGGTATTTTATAATTCTTCATAATAATGCTTGGCACTTATGTAGTGTTTTATGAGACTAAAGCACTTTACAAACTAATTAATTAATCTTCACAACACCCCTGCGAGAAGGTAGCTTTTAGTATTCTGATTTAATAAATGGAATAACAGAGGCAGAGGAGCTATATGATTTGTTTCCTGTCACAAAGAGTCCAGTTTATATATCATTAGAAATAACAGTAGTAGTATTTCTGTGGTGAGTTCCTTGGGACCTTCAATGGAATATCTGCATGAGTAAGGAAAACAGAATTTGTCACATACCTTAGGCCAGAGCTGATACCTTGTTCAGTTAAAACAACAATTAATTCATTTAAGCAACACACTGTGATTCAAGTTCCTTTCCTTATCCTGGATCGATATTTGTTGTGCAAGACAAGAGTTGGTCTCTGACTTGTCCTGTCCTAGGATTCCCAAATAATGAGATTATGGTGGTAAAGCTTTCTTGTTAATGCAGATGATTCTCCAAATTATACATAACTTTGCAGCATTCTTCACACGTAATTCAAAGTTTTTTAAGTCTTCACAACAGCTACATGACTTAATTTTGAGACAATGTTTTACTACATTTGCATTTATTTCTGTGTTTTTTAAGAAGTTCCTGCTTTGAACACCCGCATGCAAGATTTCAGGGTTCTTATAAATGTGTATGCATATTCTAACAGCCTTGACAATTTTAACACAGAAATCCAACTCATCTCATTTCTCATGCAAAACTAAACAACTGCAAGTCAGACTGCAAATTAACTTTGGCAAGTGTGGGGAACTGAAAGTTCAGTAATTGCACCTATGAGCACGAGCACTAGCACCAAAAAAAATAAAATACCATTAATATAATGGAAACACTTGTTCACAGTACGGAGATTCTCAAGTCCAAACAAGCCTTACTCAAATTAATTTTCACTCACTCTTTGCAATGTTTGTATACATCCTTATTGTCATATCAAGAAATGTAGCGTTATATGTTTACATGAGAGAAAAAGAATGACAAGTGATAACCAAAATTTAGAAATTATATACAAAATTAAGAAAACTTACAAGTTTAATTGGGGCGAGAGAAAGCTACCATACCATTTAATTTCTTATTTTATCTTAAGACAAATTTCTGAAACTTTACAGTCAATAAAATATTTTCAGTCTGAAGTTCTGTGTCTTTGTATGACACATTGTCTTTGCACTTGGCCAAAATCACTAGGACAGAGATAGAAAGAGGGCCTAATGTCTAAGATGGTTAACACATTTTTCAAATTGATATTTAACATGTGAATTTTTGGTCCTTAAATTCACATTATGCTTTTACTGGTGATTTGATGTCCCTGCAATGACACTTTCAACACTCGCCTGAAGATATGCACAATGTTTACAAAAATGTTTTTTACAAATGGCAAATTTACTTTGAGACACTATTGAAAGAGGAAGCTGGTGCTCAAGCTGACATGCTAGAGTGATAGAATAGCATCTCACTGTACGGCTTTTTATGATGCTACAGGACACTTATTATAATGCTTATTTCCTTTTGTCCTCTGAGGCTAGACAAGACCCTAGTTTGAGCAGAGGGCTGCAGAGCCACGAGAGGCATCAGCATGATGGAACCAGAAACACCTGCCCCCTGGACAGTTCCCATGATCAGAAACATGACATCCGAAGAAACCCAGGTCCTTTTTATCCTTTCTGAAATCCCAAAATTGAGAAAAATGAAAATGCTGTATTTTGAAGAAAATTAGAGTGAAAGAACATTAAAAAAAATCTCTTTAAATAACTTATGTCTACCATCTGGAAATATACTGGTAGCAAAAAGTTCCAGACAGATTTCTCTGTCTCTTTCTCACAGAGGAAGTTTGGGAATTACAAGGACATTTTAAATCTTATGTGCAATCCAAAGATATCATTTTAATTAAAGCTAGCACAAATAATTTTATGGTCCTAAAACAGAAAAATGCTAATTTATCTCCAAATTATGCATATGATTTTAATAAAAAAATATCTATCAGAGAAAAAAAAGAATCAAGAAAAGTAGGAAAAAAGCAAAATAAAGATCATACGATTTACTGAAGGATGTCTGTTGTAATGATTCACTTCTCAAACAGTACTAAAGGCATTTAGAAAGGCAACTGCTTTTTAAACTGCTCATCAGATTTTGTAGATAATAAGCTGTATATAAAAGAAGTTAAATTGATGAGCAAGTCTATTAGTAAAACAAAAATACCCAAGGCTATTTTAATGGAGCCAACTGTGGGAGAATATTTTACTTGCAACAGTGAAAATTCCAAGCAGCTGAAACGGAGTGAGCAGACAGCAGAAGGCACAGCTGAGACAACATAAAATCCAAGCATCCAGGACTATTTTGAATTCATGTGACTCAGTGCTGGTAGCAAGAAAGAGAGAGGACAAAGTAAAACCAGAAAACACATAATTCTCTCCTTTAAAGGACATTACTAGATTATATCTGTTAATTAGGAATTATTGCTAGTTGGATTGGAAACTTATAATTGACAATGTATTAAATAAATCTTGGCAAGTAAAACTGTTGAGCTTTCAAATGCAGCAAGTCTTTAATTTCTGACTAAACTATTCTTCTACTAATTTTTGTTTTTCTTTTGGCTAAAAAGGATGGAAATATCATCACCTCACAGAATGTGGCCCCTATCAGAAGTTCTGTGTATATTCTACTTTTTGTCAAAAAGCACCCACAAGCTTCAGTTACAAAAAGCATAGAATTCACCTACTAAAGAGACACAGAAGTATATAATACACTTCATCATGTTATCAGTCCTCAATGACTAACCCACTGTTGCAGAGTTCATTTGTGAGGACTGTTAGGAGAAGCATATGTAAGACTAAATAACTCTAAAACCAGCATGTTAATGGTGCAAAACCACATGAAACATCTTTGTCTTCAGTCACTTCTTCAACTATATTCAATCTTAGTATTCTAAACTTAATTTCCTCTTTATTCACCTCCAACACCCAGATGCTCTCTTACAGCAAAGAAAGGTAAGTTCCAGGAAGGCATCCTCAGAAAGTTATACAAAAAATAGCAATTCCAAGTTAGCAAACAGAAGGGTCTTGCTCACCACCCTTCTCAAATGTTGCATTCCAACCATGGAAAAAAAAAACTGAGAAAATTTCCAGTGGTTCCACAAGGCTGCCAAAATCAGAGAAGTGATTCTTCACTAGAATAACACAGAATAAACCAAAAGACAGCTGATATTTCTGTCTGCATTTTAGAAAATATTTGATGTCAAAGTCGGGGGAAAATTTTATATATATATATATATATATATATATATATATATATATACACACATATATATATATATATACACACATATATATACATATATATATAAAAATGTAAGAAACAACAAATCTCATCTACAGTAGCAACTACTTCTGCTATGTGTGTTACATAAACCAGATATTTTAACATACAGAAATTTAATTAAAACCATATATTTTCCTGAGTTCTGGCTGCATATCTTATTCAAACTTTGCTCAAACTACTGTAAACTAATCATTATCCTAGATTTGTATCTTAGTCCTCTAAATTTACTTTTCCATATATGTTATCAAATCACTAATATCCTCTTGCAAATCATCTAAAATGCCGATGGTAATTTTCCCTGTAATGATTCTTCATTTAAGACTATATGTTGCAATTTTCTACCATTTCAGTGATTTAAGTATTGCATGTATTGAATGTCCTAGTCTTGGCAGCAAAGGACTTTCTTGCCAGATGGAATATGAAAATAACATGAAATAAAACATTTTTTTAATAAAAAAAAAAGAATGTTCAGTCATATTTGTAAATACCATACTTCAACCAGAATGCAAAAAAAAGCATTTTCCCAAAACATAAATAGCTGGCAGCTATCCCTTAGAAGTAAAAATCCTTCTAAACCTAAAAGTAACCAGTATGTCATGTTTTCTGTAACAAATTGTTCACAATTCAGTTATGCCCTTAACTAATGCCCTCTGCCAGTGCATAGAGCAGGCTGTAAAGGCATCATAACCACCATATCAATGTCTACATTCACTATTAGCCATTTCTCTCTCCTCTCTTTCAGTGACAGCATAAGCCAGGTGCTTACAAAACTGCCTCCTAGTCCTTCCTGAGATTTACCTTCACAATGTTACATCTAATCAGATCTGACATGCACACTGTGTATGGGTTCTGTTAGGAAAAATAAAAATAACACTGTTAAGGGATCACTGCTTGCTATATCCAAAATAGAAATTAAACTATAGGGACATAAAAGAATGGAACGGTTACATTTTTACATTACCATTTTGGTAATAGGATCACTTGCAGTTCAATGAATTTTCTTACAGCAATCAAGGTAAATTAAATCAAATTCACAGAAATATATATAGGTATGTGCATACACATGTCTACATTTATACACACATGTTTATATACAGATGTAGGGGGAGGCAAAAGTAAAAATTTAAGACTGATATTTAAAGGAATCTCAGTTTAGCAGAATGTATCTCAAAGTGAGAATATGACACGGCAAGTATAAGCTAAAGTAAATTAATGCAGCAATAACAGTAGTGATTTCCAGAACATTAACAGTGTACAGAGTTGGGTTTTTTTAATAAGTGGACATTAATATTAAGCAGGCATTAAATATATCACTACTGTGGACACTTTAAATCACATTATCTTTGAATTAATTTTAGATTAAATAGATAAAGCTGTTTAAAGCTATAAAACTTTAAGTTTAATATTAGAATCATGTCATTGATTGCCACATGGCCCAGTGAAGGCAAAAGCAGAGTATGGCCAATCACATAATTCTGTTGTGTTAGCAGAATTTGTATTTGCCCCATCTACCCCAGCGTTTGAAAGGCACTTTAGCCAGAAAGCCTTTCTGAGATCTACTCAGCTGAGCCTAAGGAGAAGGAGGAAGGATCTTCTACATTTTAACACATTGATCATTAATAATTAGGACATATAAGAAGGGGAGTTTGAAGGCAATTATCCAACTAATGATAGACCTATAGTAATATTCAGGTTTGTTTCTTGCCCTTGGCAACCCCCTCTGCAATCCTCCTTGGAAACAGGCTACGTCCTGAGAAGGGCAGGCAGACAGAAAACTTACAAAATGGAAAAGAAAAAGATAAAGCCAAAAATAGAAACACTTCTTTTCAAAATTAGAATAATATAGTCTTCGCAACACTTTTTACCCACACAGTGCAACATTTTGGTATATACATATATATTACAAATGTACACAGATGCAGTCAAGTTTTCTCTAAAACAAACTTACTTACCCAAATAACTGAGACCAAATAAAAATTCTCCATCCAAATCCATTACCTATTGTGCCTTTAAATGTTTTATTTTTCTTTTTAACCTGAATATGTCACAAAAGCTAGAGAAAAACTCTTAATCATAATTTTCTCTTTTTTTCCACTTGATAAACAAATAGGGTTATGTTTCTTCCAACACTTAGGATTGAGTGTGTGAAATTATATAAGAGGGGGCGAGCTATATGGTAATTTATCTACTGCACACACTCTGAAGTGAATCTTTTTAAATGTAGCAAATAGCCTGAAGGACCATTCTCCACCTCCATCTTTTAGTATAGAATAAGGTATAACGACAAAAAGAAATATTTTTGTTATTAAACTGGCATTGCTACGTCCCCATTTCCATGCAAGTAAGATTAAGAATTGTTTTATTTCTATAATAGCTGATAACTTTAATCTGACAGTGCTCCCAGGACTAGAGGCTATTTAGTCACTCTTGCATTAGACAACAAAACTGATTTTATTAATATCCTATGGTCAAAAGCTGGACCTTTTCTTTCCACATCCTCATCTATCAGGTTTCTGTTCATGTTGCATAGTCTCTATACCAGAACACAGTGCCTCTCCAAAAAACAAGAGGAGTCCTTCCCCTCTTTGCTGCTCAAGTACATAGTTATAGTAGAACTCATGACAATTGCAGCCCCTAATCTTTTGTGATGGGTCGGGGGAATACAGGGTGACAGTCATCCTGCTACTGTGTACAGTTCATTTCTGCACAAGGGAACGAAGGCAGAATTCATATACATCATTCATCTTACACCAGTTCACAGGGCAAAGAGAACACCTGAAATGTATCAAGCAGAGTCTTAAAAAGGGGTGTAAGAACTGATAATATAGGTATACTAGAATACCAGAAAATTATTTCCTAATCCAAAATTCTTGACCTAGGGAAAAAAGAAAAAAAATCTTCTAAACATCTTTACTTTGTGCTGTGTGTAAGTTCTACCATAGAAACAACACACATAATTATTCTAAAACCGTTTGGATACCACATTGTGATTGCAAGTATTGAAAAAAATAACTCTGGGAAAGAAAGGATCATGGTGTTAATAATGTTTCATCTAATTATGTTAAATAGCTTTAAGTAAAAAAATATATAAGATTTCACTTATCACATCATAAAAGATGTTAAAACTGATTTGCTATATAAGTTCAATGAAAAGGAGGAATGATTTCACCCAAGACAATTAAGGAGTACCAACACCAATTCAACCAAAAAAAACAAACAAACAAAACAAAAACAACTAAGTGGTCCAAAATATTTTATGCAAAGCATTTTCAGAAAAAAGTTATCTTATGTAAGTATATAAAAAAAGTACACAGTCTTGAAAATTGTGACATTCAGAATTGCTAAAAACCAAACAAAAGACCTCTAAGCTTTCAGTTGTCAAAATTTTTTAAGCCATCAATACCTTGTTTCTTTTGGGAAACTAACACACAAAAAATTCAAAACCTTGCAAAAAGTATTTTTCATTAATGGTTTTAAAGTTTCTAAAGAAAATATTTATTTTATTTGATTCTTCTGTAGAACAATTTTTTGTGAGCTCTACTTACTGTTTACCAACATTTTCAAGAATATAAATTATTATTATTAGATATGAGTATTATAAATTATTATGATTAGATAAAATGAAAATGACTATTGTCACAAGTATCAATAGAAAGTCTGGATTATTAAAAACATTGAACTCGATATTTATTTCATAAATTATTCTGATAAATAATAATAAACATGTTGATCTCAGAAACTGAAAACTATACCATGCTCTCATCTCACTCTTATGCTCTTATTGCTCTCACTCCATTAATGCAAATTGTGTTAGGTAGTGCTTTTATATTTCACTTTACTGTAAATAAAAAGTTTCACCATTTTAAGGAACCAAGTATATGTTGTTTCATTGAACAATAACAAAAGCTTCAGACTTGCTCCCACCCATAGTGTCAAACCCTGAACTGCTCTCACACAAAAAATATAATTGGACACAATACAAATTAGTAAACATAATAACCAGCACAAGAGAGCAGAACCTGTAAATCAGAATGAATTCCATTTAGTTATATATGGCAAAATATTTCTCTACAGTTCATAAGAGAATATCTAGTCTGTGTAACAGTTCTAACAATGAAATACATCCATTTCTGAAAAATAAAAAAAATAAAAAAAATAAAAATTAAATTTGCAAGTTTTAACAAAATTCTCTACCTGATCTCATGCTTCATAAAAATTGTCACCCTCCTACTCTTAAATTCATGTACATACTTTCCTACTGTGGTCATACTTCAAGAAGTCATATTTTTTGGTAGGTACCAGATGGAGTTACTTAATTTTATTTCTTGTAGTAGCTATCACAGCCCTTTATTTGCCTTCCTTTAGTTTTTAAGTGGAAAAATAATGTCAGCCATTAAAGGAGGAGGAAGCTAAGGAGTCAGGAAAAGTCTAGATCTTTTCCTCGAAGTGGAACATGTTCTAGGTTCTAGAGTGAAGGATGAAATCAGCATATCACACATCAGGAGAGTAGTACTTCAAAACCATGAAGTACCTACTAAGTGAACATTTTCACACTTCTCATCCCTCTTTTCTGGAGGTGAATCACCATCTGACAGACACTGCAAGAGTCCAGGGATCATCCAGAGAGGAGGCATTTGAAGCCTGACTCCGCCATTGTGGTGAGAGCATGATCTAGTCTCTCTCAGTCTCCAGGAGAATGGTTTTTTATCTAAGAGCTAGAAGCCAGCTATCCTGAGAAAGGCACTTCCCAGCAGAAGTGACTGGCTAAACTTTAACACCCTGGAAATTTTCAGGTTTGGGTACGAAAATAGAAGTTAAATGCCAAAAGTGTTAAGCCTGCAGTCCTAGGACAGCTTAGGACTTAAGTTTTAGATGTCTGAGTTCCAATTTAGGCAGCCATGTTCTAAACAAAAGCTTCTAAAGAGAAATATATTAATACATATCAAATTAGTCATATTTGCTCAGCTGTCTCATTATTATGGTAAGGATTTCCAGAAACACCTGTATGTTAAAGTGCAACAGTGAAACTAGAAGTATCCAGATCAGTGACTTGTACTAGATGATCTTAATTAGATATGAACTCCATGGTCCATGTTTATTCAAGCAACAAGACTGTGCCACTTTCTTTTACAGCTGGGTAGAAAATAGCCAAGTTAAAAGTGCATGCTTCTTGACAGGATAGTTATAGGCAGACATAAAAATGTCACTGAAAATGAAAGAAATACACTAATAAAAGTTTTAAGAATTAGCTTCCCCAAAATTATTGTTGTATACTATTGTCTATATGAAAATACAAGACATTCTAGATTTAAGTTCTGCAGCATTTTCTTTTTTTTAACCCAGTCAATGCTTTCTTTCTATTTTGTTACCTACTCACATCAAAATGTTAGTCATCTCTTGCAGGAATAGATTTAAATAACTTTCTCAGTAATTATTTTTTCTATAAACACTACGAAACAGACTTTTCCCCCCAGTTTTCAGAACCTAACAAGAGTGAAGCTCTATTGATTTCTCCAGTCACCACTCTCTATACAGTCATACACAATACCAACATCAGGCTGAAAAACATTTCAAGTGATACCTCATCTTAGTAAAAATCAGAAAAATGATTCATCTGGGTAGCAAACAAAACAATCTAATATTAAAACAAAAATATTTTAAAAACATATCATTTAGTTAAACAGCTGTCAAATATATTTTCCCTTTTTTCCTCTAATCCTCTTTTTATATTTCTTATTTAAATTCCTTTGAGGAAATAATTCTAAAACCAGTTTATAATCCAGAATAAGGATTTAAAATAATATTTACAGTCTTATCTATTCTTAATACAAGTGTCTGAACTGTACAAAAAATGGCAGATTATCTCAAAAATTTATATTAAAGTTTTATAAAAAATCTTTATCCATTCTTATAATACTTAAGTTAAATTTGTTTCTGGAATATCATCAGTTATATAGAATACAGCAATAAAAATAACATTGAAAATGCAAAGATTAGGTTTTAATTTGAAGCCATGATTAAAAGATTAAAAATAAAAGACACAAGAGTTAGAAATGGTTCATACTGACCTGAGTCCATAAAGGACTGTCCCATCGGGATGCAAACGGATCATTCTGTTCTTCACAGTGACACCATGGACAAATGATTTCTTGTCATTCAGAAAATAGGTATCGGGAACCCACAGCTGATCAGCTACTCTGTTGTCCAGAGTAAGGTTTAAAGGTATTACATTATACGACAGTCTCTTATCCCTCCACGCTTGCTGAAAGTACATTGTCAAGGTATAGTCCTGTGATTATAAAAACAAAAAAGTTTGCAGTGAAACAGACAGTATACATATGCAAAAAAACCCCAAAAAAAGCCAATGCATATTCATTGCAACTGTTCTTAAAGGTAAACATTTCTGTTCAGAATTTCCATAAGTAGATTTATTTATTTTTACAGTACTGAACATTTTCTATATAATTAATAACAGAAATGAGAATACAGAAAAAAAGAAATATTTACATTTTATAAATGACTTGGGAGTTCTTATTTCAATATTTAAAAACAGAATGGAAAAATATCTGTATATCTGGTGATGTTTCACAGTCTGCAGTTTCTGCAGCATTTTGCAAGCCTGGGAGTTCTAGGAAACAGGAACACTCACAGATCTGAATTTCATCTCATGGTCTCCACTGTATTTCATCTGGATCAGGCCTTGCATCTCTGAAGTTGCAGCTATCACCAAATACTTCTCTAAATTAAAATCTCTTCAAAGTCTGGTAACTTTCCCCTGGGCATTGAAAGCAAGGGGAAGCCTCTAAGGTTTCTATGCTACAGGGTTTTCGTCTTCTACTTAATTTTACAGATGAAGTAACTCTGGTTACATCAGTGAAACAATTCAGAGAGCAAAATTAAGCATCTGGGTAAATATTAGCCTATACTAAAAAAAACTTGATAAATAATACACAAAGGAGCTGTATATGTGATCACAGATCACTGGCTCAAAGGTGGTAACAAAATATTGAAGGAATATGAAAAGGAGGAACATTCTAAAACCAATATTTTGTTTTGCTTCTTCTACAGAAGTCTTAACCAAGCCTCAGACCATTTTGATTTAGAATTTGTATTTAACACAGAGTTCATTAAATAGTGAGAATTGTTAGCTTACAAAAAATTGCTTTCAACAGAAAGTCAACAAAAACTGCTGCGATCATCAGCAACCCCAGGATTCAGCCACATTATGAATATGAAAGTCTATATCTATGAATCAGTCTAAGGCACTTGAAAACAAGAAATCCCACCTAACGTAGAACAAATAATTAGCTATGGTGACTACATCTCACAAACTAATTTCCAGCACCACAATTGGAAAAGAAATATTAATCTTCCTGACGAAATATTTGAAAAGCACCCACCACAACCCTATTTTAAAAGCATTTTCATTAATATATATATATTTGACACACGAGCACTATATAGAACTTCTCATAAAATATAAAAATAACTTTTTCTTATTTTGCAGTTTCACAGACTGAACTTACAAAAAAAAATCTACAAAAATGCACCTGTAAGAAATCACTGAAATATACTTCAAAAAAAAAAAAAAGGTCAGTTTTACATTTCTAGAAATTATTTCTAGAAATTATCTTTTTACAAGACAGCCTAGGACTGTAAAATCTCACAAAAGATACATGGGAAAGTTACCCTCCTTGGTGAATGTGAAAACAGACACACTAATTTTTTTCCACTGCTGTGCAGAGAGGTGGGAATTCATCCTATTTAACTTCAACCCCCAGAAACACATCCTTCTCCACTGATTTTAGGGCATCTAGTGCAATCAGTCCTAATTTGTTCACATCAGTGAAGCACCTTCAGTTAAATGAAGTGAATTCAAGCCAGTCTCAATGGCAAATTGAAAAGAGAACCAAAATCAGATATAACTTTTATTACCAAGTCTGAATATCCAGATTTTTTTTTCTTTCTTTATTAATTAAACTTTGTATGCACAAATTAGGTTGGTGTAATTATTCACTTTACAATGTACACGGTCCACCCTTAAAAAAATTGCATTAGGTCTGGTGACAACTACAGCTACTCCAGCAGAGTTCTCTAAGCAAGGACACAGCACCTATAAACTAATTGACTCTGCCTCTTCTGCAGACCAGCGTGCGCTCAGGTGAATCAGTCTAAACTGTTTTTCTAGAGAGATGTGTGTTTCCATGATGGAAACACTATAATTTTTCATGCACCTTTCCCCAGAAGAGCCCACATACATGAGCTTCAAAATGCCTTTTCAGTTTTCACCGAAGCAGGGAGAAATACATGTTCCTGTTGAGAAGAGGAGTTCTTTGTCAACCCAAAACCAGAATGGTAATGTCATCCCTTCAGTCTTCTTTCTATTTGCAATGAATAAAGGTTAATCATCTTCACTTGCTATGCCTTCAACCCTACACTGCAGTTGCTAACAGAAGCAGGTACACCCAGCCTGTACACAGAATGCTGCTCAGCTTCGGTAGCGTGCCACAAGCGTTAGCAAAACTGCACGGTTACAAGTAGGTAAACACCAAATACATTTTTCCAATTATTTTACTACCAAATGTATTTACCTGTTAGCTATCCTAATCTGATCAGTTTTAATGATCTGAAATACTTTCCCCTCTCACCCCCCATGATCAGGATAAGAGTGCTTTCAAGAACATTTGTGAGGAACTGCACTGTAGACTTGTCTCAAAGATTGCTTGCAAGGACGGTCACAAGACCATTGGGTTCTGGAAACCCTGACTTGTGAAGGCGCCCTGCCCGTAAGACAATCTTTGAGCCACGGGGTGATGTGAGGAACTGCACTATTGTCTTGTCTCAAAGATTGTTTGCAAGATCGTTGGCAAGATTGTTTTCACAAGACCACTGGGTTTTGGAAACCCCAACTTGTGAAGGTGCCCTGCCCGCAGGAGGTCTTCTGCCCACTTGTTGTGCTGGGGGGCACAAAGAGACCTGCCATTGCTATAGTAACCACAGCCCTCGAAGGGGTACTTAAGGAAGACCTGCATGGGCAACAGCAAGCAGGGGAGAAAGAGAGAGAAGAAGAGGGACAGAGAGGACGACCACCTGACTGCCTGGCCGCACCATGCCATGCTGCACCACTTCTGGAACAAGCTACTGAGACCTCCTCACCCGCCCCTTCACCATTGCCTTGCCGCTGGACACGTGGTGGTGACTATTCTGGCTGCCCTATCCGGACTCCTTGCTTGATTTCCATCTTTCTTTCCATTCTGTCCTAACACTACCGTCTTTATTTCTTTTTCTTTTGGTAATAAATGGTGTTTTGGGAATGCGGCATTTGACCTCGTTTGTGTCTTAATCTCTCCCTTGGGATCATATCAAAACCTTTCCCCGACACTGGATCGGGATATTTGGATGATCCCGACATCGGATCGGGACAACATTCCACCCACATCTGAAGAGTTTTACTATTATGCTTCATCACTGCAGTATTTGATTCATAACTTGATACCTGAAAATGTTCAGTAATATAATGCCAGTAAGAAAATGTATTAGTCTTCATTATACTAATATAACATAAAGTAGATAAGCTGTAGCAAATGCTCCCCCATTACACTTGGAATGTTGCATTTTATTCCTATTCTAAGGAACAATCTGCATGTATTAATACATAGCATATATATAGAACATGCTTCCTTCTGGACACCTCAGTAGAAGAGGAAAAGAGGAGGAGGAATGAAACTAAACATATATGGTTCAGTGAGGGGAAAAAAAAAAAATTACATAAAACTGTAAATTTGGAGCACTGAAGGAAAAGCCAAGTCACCAGGCTGGAGTTCAGAATCAAACACACTGTGTTCCAGAAACAGAGCTGGTGTTCCAACTAAAAATTATTTGTCATCTCTTGGCTCTAGTTTCAGATGTGATGGGAGTTTCTGATGGTCAAAACAGGACATTTTAAATACTTTTTTTTATAAAACCCTCACAACCTTTCAAATTTAGGTGGGTTTTTTTAAATTATTATTAAAAATAAATGTGTTCCAAGCTACACATTTCAAAGCATAAGTGATTAGTTAGAAAAAAAAACAAATCAAAAAAACAAAACCAAACCTGTCACATAAGCTGCAATTCATTCTTTAGAAAGGAGGGAGGCAATTGTTTTAAAAATCCCGAATGAAACAATTCAAAAAGATGATATGCAGGTACAAAATGTCCCTGAAGTATCCCAAGACACTTTCTACTTTCAAATTAAGAACATGTTCATCTAGTAGAAATATTACAAGAAAAATAAAATCTATTAATTAATTAAGACAGGCACACAAAAGAACTAGAGGAACAGAAGTGGCTAGTAACAGATGATTTTAATTTGTTAAAGGCCTTGCCATCCTATTACATTCACAGGATGGGATTGTTAGAAGCTGAGTGTAAGTAAGAAGATGAAACTGGAGTAAATTCATTTTAAAAGACTAGCACAAGGCAGTAATTACGAGTTGAAAGAAATATGAGACCAAACTTCATGATGACTATGTCTGTGTATACCATTATACAGACATAAACTACAAAGGTACAGATTATTTACAATACAGGCATACAGAGACATACTGTATAAATATAAATAAATAGGTTTATCAGTTACCCTGAGAGCAGGTGAAGCTTGAAATGCTGTACAAAATTTTATTAGTCTAGGCAAAGATACAAGCAAAACCTAGAATATAAATAAGCAAATACTGTATTTTCTCTAAATACACAGCTATTATAATTTGTATAGCTTTCATTATTATTCCTTTGCTCACATACATTTAAATTTAATTTTATTTTTTTTAAATTCTACCTGGATACAAAAATTTAGGCAACAGAAAATGGATGGTTAATCCTTTTCTATCTTGATCAAAGGAAAGATCTCTCCTCTTTCTTTCAACAGTTAAGAGTTCAGCTCTACAGTTTTCTTCTTTATTTCACATAAGGAACAGAAGAGCAGCAAATACAAGACGAAGTAGATCTTAATGCAAATTTTCTCATATGGATAAAAAAGTAACAAACAGTTTTATTAGTATTAGCATATTTATAAGTAACTTTTATCCTGAACATTATCTTTGTGCAGTGGTTGTTTGCAAACACTTTTAGTGCTAGAAACATATACGTGCTGGGAGATTTAAGCTTAAATTTAAATAAATAAAATTGTTACAGACAGCCAAATTGTCAGTTAACTCTATCAGTTTCAAAGACCCGAGGGAAGACACTGTGCAGGAAAGCATCAAACCTGAAAACTGGGACTTTTATTTATATTCTCTCATTTTGTTAATACTTTCAAATAATAGTCATCTTAGGCTGAAATAGAAATGCCACTTTGGGCCTATTACTGGCTTAAAAAGATAAGAACACAGGCCTTAGCTAAACCTACTCATGGGCCCATAACTGTGAAACATATACTGTTGGTCCTCTTTTTATATTGGAAAACCGATAAAGGCAAAAACACAATGACAGTAGGAGTCTAATGCAGTCTAATGGCACCAGATGCAATTTTTTTCAAAGCATGAGGATAAGATTCAGTATAAGAAAAACAACATTTAAAATATAACTTTCTTCTACATTACACAAAACAGGAGTGATTCACAGTGCAGTTTAAAAATGTATGCCAAGACTTGTATTAACAGGGATGCAACACAGCTACTGAAACATTTTGGAAGTAATAAAATTAGGAAACTTCAGAAAATAAAAATAACTAGAAGGAATATTCTGAATATTATAAATACAAGAGAGATCAGCACAGAGTTGAAGATGGTTTTAAACTGAAAGAGTGTATAGGTTTAGATTAGAAATTCTTCACTGTGAGGGTGGTCAGACACTGGAACAGGTTACTCAGAGAAGTGTGGATGCCCCCTCCCTGAAGTGTTCGAGGTCAGGTTGGATGAGGCTTTGGGCAATCTGGTCTAGTGGAAGGTGTCCCTGCTCATGGTAGGGGGGTTGGAACTAGATGATCTTTAAGGTCCCTTCCAACCTTAACCATCCTATGATTGTAAGATATTTATCTACCCATCAGTAATGAATGGAGAACTCATTTGTGGTTTGGCTTAAGTCCACTTCTAATCACTTTCCTGGTTATTCCTAACTTGTAAAAATACGTTATTACATTTCCTAGTAGAGCATTCTTAGAGCTAAATAATTTCCTTCTGAAAAGGCTTGAAGCTGAAGATTTTGCCAGAATGTTATATTTATTTACCACATACATTTAAAAAGCTCTCTGTTAATAACTTTTAAATGTCATCAAATAAATTATTTCAAGTATATATCTACATTGCAAAATGTATTTTAATATATTAAAAGCTACTATATATTCAAAAAGAAAAGATTAAATGTTAATTCTACTCCCTCCTCAGACTCAAATGAAGTTATCACTGACATGTGCAGTTTCTACAGTAGGAAGCACTCAACATGTTTTACTACTTGCACGGTATGTAAAACAATCCAAAACAAAGCACTTCAAGCTAAAGGAGCTTCAGTGGATTTCTTTCAAAAGTAATGTCTTTCCCTGAATGCTGATTGACAATCTTTTCAATCTTCATTTCATTTAAAACCAACCACTACAACATGTTCAACTCATAGTTACCTATCTCACTCATGTCAAGAAAATCAGCATTAAGTCTGCTCTGTTAACACTGGAGACACCACAAAGTGACTGACATAGAAGTAGAATGAGCTGTTGAAAGAATGGATGATACCAAAGAAGTGTCAAAATAAATTCTGTCATATGCCTTTTTTAAAAAAGGAATTTTCACATTCTATAAATCTTTACTTCAAAAAAATTACAATGACATCAAGAACCTTACACAGAGTTCAAGCTGAACTCTCTTGATTTATCAAGTCCCACTTCCCAGGCTGGCTTCAAATTCATGAAACACTTTTAGTTAATTGTGTCTCCTAAAACTTACCAGGTACTGTTTATTAACAGGGATGGTATGATCTAAAGTTTATGATCTTTCCAAAAAGGAAAAGATCCCAACAAGTAAGCTTACCATTTATTCTGCATTGGCTACCTTAGAATTATTCATCAGCAATTCTCATTTCTCAACTGAACAAATAAGCAAAGATGGGTTGTTTATCTTTACAACAGTTCTCAGGAAAATACAGTATTATTGAATCAACTGACTGAATTGAATCAACTTGTGTATGAAAGCCAAACTGTCAGCAGAGCTTGACTCCTAGACATAACACTTCTTACTACTGATTATATGAAATCTGTAGTAAGAAATTGCTTACCATTTCAGTGACAAGATCATGAATTTGTGTCTCCTTAGCACTACTGACAGTAGCCAATATTTATATTGTTTCTACGCAGTGATTTATATTTTGCACTGTAATGCAGTGCCATTATATTTCATGCACTGAAATGAAATAAAGCAGTTATGGCTGATACGTTTCCTGTAACATCAATTAGTTTAGCAAGGCACTGTGACACTTAATTTCAGTTTCTGACAAGTCACCCAGGCTGAACCATGATGCTGCACTTTTACCAAGCCAGTAATCTGCATGTCATTCCAATCAAAAAGCATCTGCCGTGTGTCCTTTAGCTCTCTCTGATTTGCTGTCTCTTGATAATAAGAGGAAGATGAACTTGGACTGAAGACATGAATTTACTCATGTCTCTGAAGTAGAATGAAATATTCTAAGCAACAAAAAATATATTAAAAAGTTTATTTACATTTGAATTTCAATTTTTTTTTTCTTCACTCATGTATCACAAGCCATTTGCTAGAGAAGGGAGAATAATTCTGAGTTCACAGATTACTTCCTATGCAATTGTACAACCCTACAGATCTTCATAAAGGTAAACATCTACAACATAAATCATATTTATATTGCTTTTATTACTAGGCTTCCCTTATTGTAGCCTATTATTAATAGTATTGCAAAAGAGTAAAAAACATTATTGATAATACTAAAGAACAACCAAAAAATTCAAATATTGACTTCTTAAACAGAGTGGAAATAAACTGATGATTAAGCAGAACTGGAGATCCAATGGAAAAATTCATGAGAGCAGATGGTGGCCTAAGCTATGGGTCTGCAGAACAGACTCAAAAGCAAAAACACAGAAACAGCTACCAAAAACTTGTGTGTCTTACTGATACGTTTAATGAAAAAAAAAAAAAAATTCCAGGATAAGAATATAGTAATTGATAGCAAAATTAATTCTGGCTGAAAGAGCCTAATATTTGGAAGAGTGCTCTTTTTCCTGATGCGCTGTAGTTCCCCGAGTTACTTACATATAAACAAAGCCATAAGAATACATTTAGAAACTAAAAGAAATGCCAAGTTGATGCCTCTCTGTATCACTGTACTTACAAAAATAATAATAAAATGAATAGGTGTTCATTTAAAGCATACAATACTTATTTTTAAGTTAAGTATTTTGCACTATTTTTCAAGGAGAATACGGAAATAAAGAAAAATTGCCAGAATTTATTTATTTATTTTTAAATATAGCCTTGCTTCCTATGATCAAAGAAATGTCACTCCATGAGGCAAGGAGGTCCCATTAATATGCTTATTATGTTAACTAGCTCTGTCTGCCTTTTTGCATCTAAAAGGATGTATAACAACCCCTAAATTTCCAAGTGCAGGCTTTGGTCCAATAGGAACTGAGACTTAATGAGAATAAAACAGTTTGAGATGCACTCAGCATTTTACTACTAGAATAGGTTTGTTTACATCCTTCACAGTTTGCCAGAAGATGAGGCTGCTAGAGAATTTGGCTGCCCATTACAAAGCCTGTTAAACCCTCATGAACAGTTACAGTTCTTCCCTTTAACATACAGCCTGCTGGCATTTTAAGAAGTTCTGTGCCACTTCACTTAATTTTTACACACTACAGTGTTCGTTTTCTCTGAACTACTAACAACTATCAGCAATTTAAAATATTTCAGATTCAAAAATTAAAATCTGAAATGCTGTAAGCTGCAAAGCGTTCTTTCTCAGTACTAAGTCTAAACTTCCAAATGTTACTATACCCGTAATTCCCTAGAGTCCAAACTAAACCATAAGCACATTTCCAATTTATCTCACTAAGTAGTCACTTCTGCTGCTTCAGTCTTGTAAAGAACTGGCAGCACATTTATGTTTTAGAATGATACAGTGAACCTCTGAGCTGTTTTGAACGATGAAGTAATGGGAACAATCTAAAAGCTTACAAAACCACTGAAAATGGCAATGATAACACTCCTTCCAGAAATACTAAAACAGTCACAAAACTTACCTCATTGAAAAAGCATAAATTAAATTTTAATATTAAAAAATTAAGATAAACGGTTGATAAAAATTTGACTATCTGAGCTTCAGACAGAATTTGTACACTTCATGCTGTTGAGAATTGTGGTATTCTAACAAAAATACGTCCCTTCTGTGATCTCATTTAACTGGGCTGCCTGAGGATGCACTTCTTGAAAAGAAAAATACTATATGAATATTTTATTGGATCACTTTTAAAGGCAAAGGAATTTACTTTGCTATATTTAGTTTGTTTTACTAAGCAGTTTGTTTTGCTAGTGTTTCCTTTCAGGTAAAAAGTTAGCTGTCTCCTCAGTTTGCAATGGAGTTTCTGCAAGATGACTTCCATGACAGACACACTAAAGAAAGCATATAAATGCATATGCTTCATTTTTTTAAAATATGCTCAAGTAATTTTTCCATTCTGCTGTTCTGTTATTACTGTTACCCCCTGTTTGTCAAAGTCATATTCCCTCTGTATCACAGTATAACACTTCAGGTGGCTTTCACATTAAGTTTTCTGGCCTTCAAGATTTTTTTTTCTTTTATAATTTCTTTCACAGGTGAGAACACTGTTTATTTATCTCAGTCTTGCAAGCAAAGCAAAAATTAAATCTTATTAACCTATGTGAAAATGCCATTTTGATTGAGCGGGGGCCAAAGAAAACATCTCAGATAGCCTTACTGTACGTATAACAGTTCTTAAAAGAAAATATTAAGTATGAACATTAATCAGTATTAAGGCAATATTTTCAGCAGTCTCAGGATTATGCAATTGCTAAACGTCACCCCCATTTTAAAGACAAATATGTAAATATAGCTGAGAAATATTAAGACAGATTTTAAAAGGCACCAGAGTGAAGTTACTAATCAATCTGGGTGACCTATAATTTTCCAAAATTTAATTTAAATTGTAGGTTGTCAACAGTCAAGAAAAGCCTGTTACATTAGCGCTGGAAAAGCGGACAAAATCTGAGTGCTTTTCTAAATGTTTCCCTAAACAAGATGACTGATAATATAATACAGAAAATGCATTAATTCATTAAATTATTGATTTTTTCAGTACTTCTTGACACTGAACACTGTCACATTTTCTGTCTGACTTGGAATATCCTTTAGCAAGACACACATTCAGTTATTATTCAGTTTTGTCAAGGCAGTTACTATTATCCTGTATTTGTAACACTTCTAAAATTAAATAATCAAGGAAGTATTTAATAATAAATTAAAATTTTAACGTAAATTTTAATATCAGCTCACAAAGCACTGTTTACACTCATTAAACAAGAATCTCACAGAGAATATTGATGTAAGAGGGAATGAGTGAAAGCAAGAAAGTTAGGTTGAGGAAAAGATTTACAAAAAAACCCCAAACATTTCCTCTAAAATAAAGAGTTCATTTCAAAATTATAAAAGCAACATGATGCATAACATTTCCTTTAATAATGTACTGTATAACTGAAATAAAGTTAAGTTAGTCTATTTTATTTCTTTAGCTTATACTGGTCTCCAAGAGCTGCTGATACTTCACAGAAATGTACAGCAGAAAAACAGCCAGGCATGTGCATACCATACCCTGATTTTATTTTTTGCTCTATTTTTCTTCTAGAAGAACTCTGATTCCTTCACCCTCTTTCTCTATGTATGCATTTTCTCACACACTACTACTAATCAAGCTAGATATATATGCTGGTTTTCTTGCTATTTTTGTGGGCTTATTCTTTAAATTAAAAAAAAGTTGGGTGGAAACACCAAATATCTCACTTTCATGAAACACGCCCACTTTGGAAATGGTTCAAGGCAAGTGCAATCCTTCAATTTTTAATGCCATTCTCCACTTGCATACACAGCGCCAGCAGCAGTTGACTCCTGTTAAACACAGTCACACATCCTGCAATGCTTTGTCTCTCTGGCCTGCCGATTCCAAGAAGTTCTCTAAAACGGTTCATTAATCTGTTAGTGACAAACTGGTGTCTTGAAAGAAGCAATATACTCTGGAGAGTACAAATCTCCTACAGATACATTCCTATAAGCATTTATATATCATGGTCTAATACACCAGAGGCTACACACTGCACTTCAGACTAATGGGTTTCCTCCCTGTTTACATATAAATCTTGTGGGAATAGACCAAGCACCTTGATTTAGCTGCCTTCCCTGGCCAATAATCTCTTGAATCCTGTAATCTTATGTGCAGATTTCGTAGGGTTTCAACAGTGAAGAATGTGAGGATGAAAAAAAAGAAATAGCATCATGCCACATAAGTCTTTTCATGTATTTTAAATACTCTTTTCCTAACCTAAGATGTGATAGGCTGCTTGTCTCAAAAATGTCAGGCACTGCAGAGAGATGCCACCACTGAAGTAAAAGGACAATTTTAAACAAATACATACCATTTATTTCATAGTGATGACAAGCCTGTGGAAACTGATAGAAAGTCCAATTTGCATGACAGCCCAACACTTCAGCAAAGAATACATTTAGTAGAGACATTTCCAAGAGAATAAATGATGTATTCAGATGAAAAAGAAATTCATATTACTATGTTCCAGGGAGAAAAATCAGAAAAAATTTCAGGTTGAAAAAAATTGCATCTTTAATAGTCATTGCACCTGCATTAATTATACTTTAAATTGCTCATGGTTCAGCAAAACCAAAGCCTTTTGGATTATCTCACAGGGAAGAATTTCCATTCTGAGTGTCTCTATTACAAAGGTGTATTTTCCTTGACAGATACAGAAAACTTGATAGCAAAGAACAGCTGCACTGCCCACAACCACCAAAAATCCCTAGTTTTCTACAATCAATCTGCATATTTGATCTACAAGAAATCAACAGGAGACTAATATTGGAAAGATTTGCAGTGACATTGCTGTATTAGTATTTTCATAGGAGCAGTCAGGCTGGCAGAGACCTCAGGAGGTCTCCAGTCGAGCCTCCTGCTCAAATCAAGATCAGCTGTGAGCTCAGTCCAGGTTGCTCAGGGCTTTACGCAACCTGCTCTAGAAGATGTTGAAAAACAGATTTTCCTTTCTTTCTATATGGATTAGAACATTTTAATAACAATGGCATTGATATTTGCATTTAGAAAGATATTCCCTATGCTTCTAAAAGAAAAAATCAGGATCATCACCCTCACCTAGCAATGACTGAAATTTAATTTCATTTTTATTTGAAATTGCAGTTGTCTGATTTTTAGAGCCATCGTACGCTACTGTTTTTAACTATTCTGCTTCATGCAGTATTATTCCAGTCTTTGTGTGTCATTTGCTCAGTAATTCTTTCCACAACTATTCGAGCCATTTTGAAATCAACAGGATTAATTTACCATTGAGTTTTTGAACGCACGTATTGCTCAGTATTTCCAGTACTCTTTGATTGTCACCAACAACTTTACTTCCCATGAAACTAACCCCTGTCCCTATACAGGAGATATTTTTTGACAAACTTTTTTTTTTTTCTCCCTCTCTTTTAATCTTAACCTTCATGGCTTCCTATCTGTGCCAGAGAATTTACTATGCATTTAAAGAATTCATTTACATTTTCCACAATAGTTAATAGTTACTTTGTAAACAACTCTGATTATACTTTTCAGACTGAAGCTATCCTGTCATCAAGACCTATTAATTTAATGTCATTACACTTGTAACTATCAATTCGCATAAATATATTTCAAGAGTTGGAAAAAAAATCCTGCAACCTTCATTACTGAATGGATTTATTTATTTGTGTCTCCTACTAGATTAAGTGTCTCATCTCATCAGTCTTCAAAATTAGTCTCCTTTGTGGTTCACTATTTCTCCCAGAGCTGAAGTCAGTCTTGTACTTCAGTGATCAAATGGAAGTAACTGCTTTGACAGCTGGAAACATCAAGAGCAAGACAGAAACTTGCCTTTTTTTAAGGCATAAAAAATAAACAGTTAATGGAAGCAGCATGAAAAGTATTTCTTACTTGGCATTAATACAAATGCAGTTTATTTTAACAAAATAATGATAATATACAACTTTTTCCATCAGCCTGCTTGTGGAAATGGTAATAAAAATATTACTGGTCCCAGGCTTTTATCCTTTCTCACAAATTCAGATATAAGCGCAGCAAGAAATTATTCAGGAAAAATAGATCCCATTTTTAATTAAGCAGCTTCATTATAATCATCCTTTGAATGTATTTCATTTGGCAGACATTCTTCTGAAAACATGGATAGGTTTTTAAGCAATTTTCTGATATTTGCAGTCTGGATGCAATCTTTTCTACCTTCTCTCTACTTTACTTCATTTTTACTGAAACTTCTAGGACACAAAATGCCTATGAAATCAGGAACTCTATGAATACTTCAGAAGTAACTGAACAGTTTTGCTTTTTCTTCACCCTTGAAGGAACACTACAGACTTTGCAAGAGCAGTAGTCATTTTGCACAAGTAACAAAAAGCAATGCATTTGTTTCCTTTTTTGGCATGTGGAATTGCATTATCATTCTCACATCTTTATTGGAAAAGATCAAAATTGATCAAGTGAATGTACTCTGTTAGAAGGAAGTCTCAAGGACACACTTCCACTTAATCCCTCTCAATTTTTACATAACTCTTTCAGAAATCTAATGAAGATGTAGAAAACAAACTAATCCAGGGATCAGAAACAAACACTAAATTTGCAGCAGCGGGAATCATCAAACACTCTTCAAAACATCTTTTCATTCACCAGATTACTTGGCAAAAGTTTAAAGCCCTAAGTTTATGAAAAAAGCTATTATGAACTTTCCCTCCATAGTCAGTAGATGTGAAACGTATTTTGCAGTCCTACTGCTGGAATATTGAAGACAAATGAGATGTGGTGATGTGAAAGTAATTATTAAAAGGCTCCTCAAGGTTGGGCTGGAGAGTACCAAGAATCTACCATCACAAAGCAGTTTTTATGAAAGTTATCGCAGACTGATCCATAGGATACTTTGCAGCTAAAAAGACACCAAATACCTTAAATAAGAAAAGAGGTATTTTCCCCAACATGCACCAAATTATTTTTTTTTAAAGTATTTTTTCATCAAATATTTGTATTTCCACAATAAATAATAATAAAAAACCCCTTCCTTTCTAACTTGTGTTTGTGTTTTCCCATCCCTTTTCAAAATTTAAAACCAGATAAGAAAAACTTGGAATTGTCACTCAGTCACTAAAGCTCCTATGTATGTTCACTGTCCTTCCCTTCCAAATAAACTGTCATTGCACTGTACAAGTTATAGTTCCATAATACATATTGAATTCCATACACTTATACTTTATCCATACAGTTCCATAATACTTATTAAGTATATATATGTAACTGAATACATACACATTACTAAGAATATCCATTTTGAACAATTCAAGCACACACATACACACACAAAGAATAATTAAAAAGCTCTGTGATGACTCCACTGAGATTGTCCTGAAAATAACGACCCATCTCTCCTGGCAGTTTGTTCAGTCTTAATGAATTTGCAATGCTGGATTTCTGAATTGATTTTGTACCTTCATCATAAAGACTTCATTTCATATTTTAGTCTTAACAGGTTCAAAACGACATTATCTGAAGTATTTTTTTCTTTTTTCTCTCAAATTATTAGACTTTAAGCGATCACATTAAGTGCTTGGCCTTAGCAGGTGTTAGACAAGTAAAATCTCAAACAGCTCATGTACTTCTAGCCACAACCTCATATGTGCTTTATACAGTATTTCTGCTTCAGCACACTACATGTTAGTCAGCAAGCTCAACACATCGATTTGAAATCTACTAGTTAGTAACTGGTTAATTCATGCATGAAATGCCCTTATACATCAGCTCACTGGCTTGGTTTATGACACATCTATTCTCTTAAAATAACAGTCTTTCTCCCTCAAGAGTCACAAAAATGCTTTAAAACATATTCTTATATTGTTATACACTAGTTAATTTTTAGGATATCTTTTAAAATGAATTCTTATTTAAATACATTCTCAACCATGTCCAAATGATATAGAAAGTCTCTAAAATTTTCCCTTTAAGAATAACGCTAATTTGAAAGGTGAAATCTTAAATAATGAAATCAAAAAGGATGTTTCACCAAAGTCAGTGATATCATTCTCTTCCCCATTTTCTTCCCTTCTACTACAAAGAAAGTAAACACAAAACCCTCAGCATTACTTACACCCTACAAAGTTGTTCCTACAGGGTTTTGCTGATCAGCAGTTTATTCTTGAATTCTGATCACCTTTTTGAGAATGTCACAGTAAAAACGAGAAAGGACTCAGATTCATACTTTTAAGGAAACACAGCAAATCTAACATTTAATACCAGTACCACTAAAAAAGAGCCCTGTAATGCATTAAAGACAAGGTTTCCTTAAATATTATTTCCAGCTTCTCAACAACCAACTAATAAGAAGCTTGATACTTTCTTTGCTATGAAATAATTACAAAAGAAAGGAATTTTTTAAAAGAAGAAAAAAAAAGTAAATTCATTAATAGTACCCCATATGCACTGTCCTATTATTGAGGAGATATTAGCAATACAATTATTTTAAGATAAAAGTGCCATACCTTAGATTATTTAGGTTTAAAGTATAAATTTAGCTGGAAGTTGGATTGGCAAATAAAACTTGTATATGGGTACTATCCACAGTTCTCTCACTTGTTTAGAGTGCTTTCCTGGGAGAATAACTGTATTTAAAATCCTCATAATAAATAACACCTGCAGTATAATATTTACAGGTTGTAGCTCTTAAGAAAAGGATTTCTGCTAGTGAAAAGTACTGCTGTTACCTCCTCTTAACAATACTCCTTCTCTCCAAATGTCTAAAAAATCAATTAAAGTACAGCTAGAGGATAGATGTGTCCCACATCAGCACAATGTCTGAAAATAATTAGCAGGAAAAGTTTTCTTTTTTAATTTAACTTAAAATCTGAAATATATTATGAGAATATACCAAATGTTTTCAAACACCAATTCAGAATCATAAGCATGTAGAGAATTTTAAAAATCCTATTCAATAGATCTTGCTATTAAAAATAGACATTTATATTGCCTCATGGCATTACCATCCCAGTACCTAAGTCACAGAATCTAATATGTTAAACAAGTCTTCCAAGCAAACAAGCAGTAACTATTAATTTCAAACTGCATTTCAGAATCACCACTTATACACTCTTCCTGAAAATAACTTTATTGATTTTACTCAAAGTGGCTTATTTATTGTCACTTACCATTTGCATACAAGTCAAAGTTTTGATTTATAATTCTAATCCAAATTCTTTATTGTTTATTATTGCTTTGTTACTTGATGTAACGCTTTTTCACTACCTGTACCAAAGTTCTGCTACCCTTTACTACAGTATATTATGGATGCTTGGAGTATATTGTAATCGTACTGGTATCTAATGAAAACACTGTCTGCTAGCCCAGGCACAGAGACTCATGGTCTTATCTAACAAAACTGTTGCAAAACATTGAGTTTGGTGTGGGGTTTTTTGGTTTTTTTTTATTTTTCTTGGGAGTAGAAGGGGAAGAACAGGGAACGGACGCTAGAATGTTTGCCCTTTCAAGGTCTCTTCCAAGCTGGGCTGTTCTGTGAACATTTTGAGACAATTACGCCCTAAATTAATTGCTTAATTTCTTATATTAGACAACTTGTTATTAATGTCACCAAATATTACAATTAAGTACTCCTCTTAAATTATCTCCTCATCTCTGCAGTGTTCAAAAAGTCAAGCTAGACCTCAACTGGCCTACGGCATAACATGATTATCTATAGCGGTTCATAATTAATGAATTATAGTTATGCTGCATGTGCTCTCAAATACACTTATTTAAGAAACTAATTTAAATATGAATCTTAGTATCTGCTTGTTTGAGCTATTCAGCAAGGAAATTTAAAACTGAAGATGCTCTCAGAACCTGTGAGAATTAAAGACTCTTCAGATGAAATAAGAAAAAAAAAAAACCCTAAAATTAATTATAGCAAAGTTTGCACGAACTGAAGGCAAATACATACTCAATACTTCATGAATGTACCTCTCCTGAGGAAAGTGCTAAGTGCTTAAAACTAGGCATATCCTTCAGTGCTTTCCAAAGATGCTTTGAGCACTTAAAAAAACCCAAAACAAAACAAAACAAAAACCACCAAACAAAAATAGGTAAGTTCAAAGGCAAAAATAGTTCATTTTTACATTTTCATGAAGGCCTAGAGTTTTTAAGAACAAAATATCACATAGGTCTGGTAATCCTGCACCCAGTGAAATCATGGACAAACTTCAGTGTAGAGATTTAAAAAAAAAATAAATTCTATGGACTATTAATACAGACAGGCACAATTCTGAGCTTCCCTGAACTGATGAGACATATGAGCCATTTATAAATTGATTCGCCTTAAGATTCTATTTGATTCTGATATTCTATTTAAATGGTTAATTCTCTAGATTTGAGTGCAAGGAAAGCCTTTTTGTACCCCATCCATTTCTAGTAACTTTATTTCACTTGCATTTTATTTACATGGCTGTTATACTGTAAAAAACAAACAAACAAAAAACCACCAAAAACCCCCAAATATTAAACAGTTAAATAGTAAGTATCTTTTTGTTCCCTAGTATGTTTGTTCTAAACCCTTACATAAGTGTCATTCCTTTAATGAGTCAAAGCAACACAAGGGTGTTAAAATTTTTAAAAAAAACAAAAAAACAAAAAACAATGAAAAACACAACACTGCCATAAACATCTCAACATATTTTTTCTTAACAAGAACAAATTTGTCTCTGCACATTTATATCACAATGCATAATTGTAAATAACTATTTGGATGACTTAATCAGAAATGTACAACTCCACACCATAAACCCCAACTTTTATGATCACATCAATGTAGTTAAGTTTTACTGTCCTACACCAATGAAGTTACAATGAAGCAGACAGAAGTACTGACTTACTAAGCATATTCCTTAAGTACAACATGACACTTTAGTGGATTTGCATTGCTTTGGAACATGGCAATACACCAACTGCCCACTCAATGAGCTCTAACCTGATACTTAGAACAAATTTTTAATCTGTTATGCAGCCTTAGAGGGTGCCCTATATATTCTAGTAGATTGTCCATCAACAGTACTTTTAAAGTCAAGATATGACTCCTGCCTTATCAATCAGAAATTATATCCCTGCATGATAATGGAAATCTGAGCATCCCATCAAAACGTTCTTCCCTTTCCAATATGGCAATCAGGCTTTTCAAAGTGAAAGAACCTTAAATCAGCCACCATTAATCTGCTGATAACTTTGATATACCTTCTGAGCCCCTTTCAGGTATCCCAGTCTGGATTTTGTGAGAAACATCTTTCCACTCTTATCAGTGTCAGCTTTTTTGGGGGGAGGTGGGGGAGGGGCGTCAGGTAGGAGAGAATCTGGTATTTATATTTTGGGTTTTTAACTCCTGTGTTCAAGAGTGCAATCTCACAGGAACTTCCTAGTTGATAAGGAAACCTCAGTGCATTCATTAGTTCATGCTTATTTGTAGTACAATAACAACTTTTTACATTCACCTTAGTTCAGCACAATTAGCCATTCTGCTTAGAACAGAACAAACAATGAAATGAAGGGGTAAAATCAGGCAAAAGAGGATTCAGACTCCAACCATTTGAAAATTTACACAGTATCCATACATACCATCTATTATTAACACTATAAACTCACACCTTTAAAAATTGGATGTTGAAATCTAATATTCCTGGCTGCCAGCCATGCATAGAAAACAGACAGGCTAATGCTAAAGAAAACAAATTTTTATTCATTTACCTTCTGTGTGAAATGAACTGTGCAGTGAATTATTTAGAAGAGGAAAATTGTAATTGCATGTGTAATAAAGCTGAAAATTAAGGAGAAGCAGATGGAAGACTAAAAGTTCTTTTTTGTAAGTGATAAGAGGATGATTCATAAGTATTTGACATTAGTTAAAATTACTTATGGAACAAATGTTTACGGAAAAACGTTCTTGGGAAGCTATGACACAAGACACTGAAGTTCTGGTGAACACGTTTTGTGCTTTTTTCCTCTTTCTTAGCTTATTTCCTTTTCTCTTTTTGATTAGAGGTCTCAATTGAGATAATTCTCTGCTGATTGTGTGATGGCACATTGTCCAACTCAAAAATTCAGGGCACTATCAGAAATGTCATAGACCACAATAATTCAATTAATTCGTAGTTCTAGGGGTACTTTATACTGGCACAAAATGGTAATGCATTCCCTAAAGTCAGATCAAAAGACTGAAAGGATAAGTGGGATGTAAGTGCAAGAGACTGGTGAAGTTACCTCACTCAGTTGTACGAAACCCTTAGAAAAGGCTTTAAGTTTTCATCTACTTCTAGAGGAAAAAATGAAGTGAAAGCAAATTATCTTATTCACACTTACATTGCTGCATATTACTTGAAATATATTAAGTGCATATTTTCATATATAGCTAAATATTTAAAGTACCAGGAATAATTAAAAATACTCAGTTTAATTTCTTTTCATTGTCTTCCTAAAGTCATGTAATGAAAAATGCTGCTACCTTACAGATGATCCTTCAGTGTTTTTTGTTCACAGTAAATAGGTCATCACTTCCATTTTGCAGTCAAGGGTTCTCTTCACTCTAACATTAATACATGTTATTTCCTTGCAGTGCAGAAGCCAGCCTTGCTGTAGTAGGAGCTGATGATGCAGAACAATACTTAAGCAGTTTATTGTGTTGTTTCAGCAGCAGACGATAGATGTCTTTTCATTCTAGCGTCAACAGTATTCATGCTTAAACCCAGATCTTTTGACACAGCAGACAACTTCAGTTTAAGGTATCATTTAAATTGTGCTAGAGTTGTATGCATGCAGGTGCACACACATACACTATGTTAATCTGGTGGTAAAATTCAAATTATCCTTTGAGCTAATAATGCAGTAAAGCACAATTTAATTCTTCTCTAAGTGTTACTGCCTATTCATAGCACCTACTCTTCTAGGTCACATTCTGAATCACTCGCAGCCATATATTACTATTCATAGGTATTTATTATGTCATCATGTCACATATGGAAGGGTTCACTGAGAATTTGAATACATTCATCCCTAACTTCTATTAACTGTTAATAAGCATTTAAAAAGAAATGTAAAAGCAGTCTGCACATTGGGTTTCTTCTTATACACCAGACATTTAAATTGATTACTAATAATAATACAATAGGAATAATTTGCTCTTCAGTACTGTTTGGAGACAGAATATAAATGACAAAATTATAATATCTGCCACCATTTTGCTTCAAAATAGCCAGCTACTCAAGTTGTACTTTGGGCTTAAAAAAAAAAAAAGGGAGAATCCAACGGTTAATTTTTAAGTACCTTAATATTTCCCTGTTTTATTATTGAAATTTCATGCTATTACATGAAGCTGTACTGATGTGCACAAGTGAAAACAGTCTCATTTTGCCTAAATAACTTCCTCATTTTATTCTCAAATTGAAGAAAATACACCAGTATAAGACTATTATTTCCTTCCTGTTGGAATACACTATTAGACGAGACACATTATCCTAAGGATTGGACTTCAGTACCTCTTGGTCCTACCATGACACAGGAGAACTATGGAAAGAACTTCTTTCTTCCCATAAAGGTAGTTAGTGTTTATTCCATAGCCTTTGACAATGTTTTGAGAATTAATCTCATCTGGTATTTCAAAGAAAAAGGTATGCTGAGTTTGATTCCCCTGGATTTTTCCAGTTCACTTCTCTGTATGTCAGACAGGGTTACGGATTACAGGATTATTTTTATCTTAAGTATTTATAAAGTGTTCATCTATCTAGTTATTAATTTGGCCATCAGAGACCTAGCATTGCTAGTTTTACTACAGACATTTAAGATCTCTTAAAAAAATGGCCAAGCCAAATTTGCAAGATTCTGCAGCCAAACAGGCAGAGGGTCTATCTGAGCGGATGACCTTTTGATTCTGGTCTTGTTCCACATCACTGCACACCCAGTCCAATATGCTAATCACAGCAGGTAAGTTCATCTGACAGCTGACTAAAAAAGTTTCCAATCTTTTACTCTGCCTCTATGTTGCATACAATCATTTTACGACTACAGAAGGACCTGACCTCAGGGAAACCTCTGACAGTAACAACCCTAAGAAATACCCTGAAAAGTCCTCCTCTCTTTTCTGTGATGGTCTGTATTAATGCATAGTAGTACTTCAGTCTTTTTTTAATGCAAGCAACAGATAACAGCAACAGAATGGTCTATATACTATAATGCATCACAATTTCACAACAGGTAGACTCAAGGGCACAGTAAACTGAAAAGAATGCAATATGAAATGCACAACTTTTGATACTTATAGAGTGAGAAAGCCTATTCAAATTTGTAAGACAAATCTCTAGATATATATGTATAACAGCAAATTACTTGTCTGTAAAAGCATTCTAATTTCATGAATTTCTGGTTCTGCAAGACAGTATTTTCCATCCACTGTACGAGATCAAGCATAATGTTATCATGCATGAAAAGCATTTAAGTGGAGCACATATGTCAAATCAAAGTTGCTGAAATTTCCTTGTGACAAAGCAGCCATAACAGATTTTTTTTTTAAATCTAGGCAAATCAAACCATGACTGAGTTTATTTTTCCACCTAGAGGGGTTCAAGGATATTAAGCAATTACTCCACACACAGTTATATTTCACAGCTTCGCTGATGACAAGAAGTTGGGAGGAGTGGCTGACCCACCAGGAGGCTGTGCTGCCATTCAACGAGACCTGGACACACTGGAGAGTTGGGCAGAAAGAAACCTGATGAGGTTCAACAAGAGCAAGTGCAGAGTCCTTCACCTGGGGAGGAATAACCATATGCACCAGTGCAGGTTGGGGGCTGACCTGCTGGAAAGGAGCTCTGAGGAAAAGGACCTGGGTGTCCTGGTGGACAGCAGGCTGGCCATGAGCCAGCAGTGTGCCCTTGTGGCCAGGAAGGCCAACAGTGTCCTGGGGTGCATTAAAAAGAGTGTGGCCACCAGGTCGAGGGAGGTTCTCCTCTCCCTCTACTCTGCTCTGGTGAGGCCACATCTGGAGTACCGCATCCAGTTCTGGGCTCCTCAGTTCAAGAGGCACAGGAATCTTCTAGAGAGAGTCCAGCGTAGGGCCACAAAGATGATGAGGGGCCTGGAGTACCTGCCTTATGAGGAGAGGCTGAGAGAGCTGGGACTCTTCAGCCTGGAGAAGACTGAGAGGGGACCTTGTCAGTGTCCATAAATATCTGAAATGTGGGGTCCAAATGGATGGGGCCGGGCTCTTTTTGTTGGTGGCTGGTGACAGGACAAGGGGCAATGGGTAAAAACTGGAACATCAGAAGTTCCAGACAAACTTAAGGAAAAATTTCTTTACTGTGAGGGTGTCAGAGCACTAGAATAAGCTGCCCAGAGAGGTTGTGGAGTCTCCATCTCTGGAGATGTTCAAAACCTGCCTGGACGCTTTCCTGTGTAACCTGGTATAGGCAACCTGCTTTGGCAGTGGGGGTTGGACTAGATGATCTCCTGAGGTCCCTTCCAACTCCTATCATTCTGTGATTTGGATGTTTCTACATATTCATTTTAATTATTTGTTCACATTTTGATTTTTATTTGTTCTTTCAGTGATCCATTTGCCTACATAATCTCTTTGTTCCTTTTCCTTCGTCCCATAAAATGGGATTTCAATGGCTATATCTCACCCTAAGTAACTGAACAGGTTACCTAAAACCAGCTTACAATATCCCACACCATGTATGTAAAATCAGTAAGAGAAAATTGAGAAAATGTCCAGACTGCAGCAAAGAACAGAAAGTCTAGAGTGTAGCAATGTTCTTAAGCAACTTCACTGCAAGTTTCAAAATCTCAGTTAAAACACCTTGGGAAATAAAAAAAAAAATAATCTTGTTATATGTCTTATGAAAAAGAAACATACAACATACATGAAACTTAGTAAAAGACCACTTTGTAAGCAACAGATGCCATTGTTGTACATGAACAATAAGCAATACAAATACATTTTCTACCATTGAATAGGCTTTGCAATTTATTCCCTGACTTTTCTTTTTTTTAAAGTCTAGTGGATTATTTTGCACTGACTACTTTGAGCTTGGTGAAAGACAGAGACAAATAGGTGAGAAAATTACTGCAGAGAGTTGCATGCTGGTATCATATAACACATGGCAGAATCCAAGACCTTGTGTCGTGAGGATCCACACCTCCGCCAAAAGCCTGGCTGTTACCAAGGCTGAAGTTGGCTTGTGTGGTTTTTTAAAGTTTTAACATTTCTTCCCCTACCCCACCCACATGAAAAAGTTATTGCCCTTCTTCAGGTTGTTCAAACCATAAGAAAATCTTAAATGTCTCCTATCAGTAAAACACCTCAAGAAGAGTCCCTGCTCATAGTCTTATCTTAATGAAGGGAAGATGCAGAAAATCAACAGAATAGCTGCATGAACTAACAGAGTTTGCATTCCCATTTTGTTTTCTGTGTAGAAGGAAACACTTATGCATAGACAATTTCTTTCTGTAATATTGTGTTACTTAAGAGATAATGTCAATGAAATAGTGCATTGTTAGAGGATAATGGTCTCCTGCTGCTATTAAATGCCAAGGCACAGCTAAGCCATTTATTTGTAGAGCAAGGGACATTAATCCTATGATAATATTCTACTACAAATTACGTTTCTATTATACTGAATAGGGTATGTTGATTCAATCATTTAATCTGATACCTGCTATTGTGAGAGAGCCACAGTTGCTCAAACATGCTGCTCTAAACTTGCAGCATTTGAACTGACCCCCTACAGAACTCTGCAGCATTTGCAACCTTTAATCCAACCGTGTAAACTTCAGCTAAGTCTCAAATAACATTAGATACACATTTTTATGGCAATTTTGTAGATAGAGAACCTAAGACTTGCCCCACCTTACAGCACAGCTTAGCAGAATGACCAGAAGCAGAAATTGAGAAATATTTACTTTAAAGAAGAGGTACACTTTTATACTTGGGTTTGCAACTGTTCACTAGCACATAAAAACTTGGATGTGTTTTATACCAGCAGCACAAAGAGTTGGTGTCCTTTCAATCTTCACAATGAGGTATGCTGTATGCCAAGTAAGAGGGCATGGAGGACACGTGGGCACCATATTTCAAAGATTTCAGATGTCTAAAGAAAGCAGACTGCTCTTTTCCTTTGACTCATTGTTCATGTACCACTCCTGCACAGTGGGGGCCTCAAAGTGGTAATCACTTAATTCTGAGGTTTGTTCAAAGTCTCAGAAGCATGATTCAATCACTACTTTAAAAACATTTGTTTTCTGAGATGAACAAGCAACATCTTGAAAAGGCCCTGCAATCCTCCTTCACTTGAGGGAAAAGCAGATTATTTGAGCAAGGTGTCACATGTCCATGGACTGGTTATATCTTCAGACATTTTTTCCATTTTCTTTAAGTGGATGGAGATTTTCAGCATGGCCTGTGGGGCAGTCTAGCATAAAAGAAAAAAGAGCTATGACGACAGGGCTTGTGGATGAGTGCCTTTATGCCTGTCCATAGTTCCTACTAAGAGGAATATAACAGTGGATAGAGCTACTGCAGCCAAAGTGCTGGCTCAGCAACAGCCACCTCAAAATGTACAAAGCAAGGAAGTTGCCCTAACTGTTGGAGAATGCGGTTAAAGAAAGAAGTGCTTACACAACATTTGAATACAAAAGACTTCATATTTATACAATTTTTTCACAATGAGAACAGCCAGCCATTGGAATAATCTCCCCAGGGAAGTGGTGGATTCCCCAACACTGAACACTTTTAAGATTCAGCTGGACAGAGTGCTGGGCCATCTTGTCTAGACCATGCTTTTGCCAGGAAAGGTTGGACCAGATGATTCTTGAGGTCCCTTCCAACCAGGTATTTTATGATTCTATGATATTAAAATGGAAACCCATCAGGGAGTCGAGAGCCATATGGGCTAAGATCCTCAGCAACAGCAGTGGTAACTTGAGTGAAGTTGCACAAATTACAGCTAGTAAGGCAGGTCTGCTCAGTGCTATTGGCTGGTTCATGGCACACAACTGAGGTGACAACAGCATCTCTCTTGAGACACATGATGGCTTGCACATTGGTGATGCAACTACAGACAAGTTTTTGAAAGGACAGAGTTGCGGCCAAGAAGCTTTTCAGAGTTTCCAGTCTCAGGAGACACCAGCTGAAGAACTTGAAACTCTCTGTGCATCAATCAGTTTGTAGCCTGGTATTCCAATGCTGAATGAGCATCTCTGGATTTAAGTACTACCCACAGGCCGATTTCCTTCCTTCACAGTTGGTGAACTGGTTTCCCAACACAAACTTGACAGAGTGGATAAGCACAACAGTGCAATGCAAACTCAACCATGATTATTTTTTTGGGAAAACATAACTGAAAGCAATTTACTAATTAAAGTAAGGATTCCCCTGTTGTCCAGTTGAATATAGTTAAAAAAAAAAAAAAAATCAAACTTGCCTATAACTCATCAGGAATTTGAGAATGACAAAGGCCCAACATGTAGCTTACATGGTTCCTTTTAGAAACTTCAAGTTTTATTGTATCTCACAGAACTCGATTTATTGCTTTTTTTAAAAAAAAAATATATATCTGAATTATGAAAAATTGCTCAGGGAGCTCTCTCAAAAAATAAAAGTCCTGGATCTGTCACAGGTAAAACCATTCATATAAATCAGTAATTCAGAGGTAACTTCTGTCACCACCCATCCAGTTCAGACCAGGAAACCACATGCATATAAAGCAAACATGACATAAAAGCTTAAAAGAGTCCTCTTAAGGAACTGCAAAGCATGCAGCCTTGACCTTTTTTTTTTTTCTTTAATTTTTTTATCTGGGAGGGCAGGGTAGGTCCAGGGCATTTTTACCCTCCTCTTTATACAGTCTCCCTTCCTCATTTGATGGTCTAGCAATTTGGACACCAAACCTCAGTTAAGTTCCTCTGCCTTCTACAAACTTCTTTTCTAAGCAGGAACAAACTACTCAAGACATTCTGTAAAATATGTTATATTTTCCTGCTTGGGGAGGTGTCTAAGCATATTATTAGAAGACCTAGACATACCAAAATTTACTACAAAGATCAGAAATCTATAGATTCTTAAATTTATCTCAGTAGACACTGAGAAACCATTAACGCTCTGGAGGCAGACTCAAATTGCATGTGTGGCACATTTGTGCTTATGTATGTCTGAATAAAGGATTGTTATTTGCTTCCTCATATTCCCTGTGGCATAAGGTAATGTGGTAGCTAAAGTAAACAGCAGACTTAAAAATTGATCCTCCCTTTCATTCTAGGTTTTCCTAAAGGGCCTATCATTAGCAGCACCCAAAGAGTGAAAGCATAATTTACCTTACGTAAGGTAGAGTTAATTATCCCACATTAGAGCCCCAGTGACCAATCTATAAAACAGCTGGTAATATCTTTTTTAATTGCAAACCCACTGTCTATCTACCTTTGTTGTTTACAGAATGCTATGTGCCATTTTTCTCTGTAATTTTTGCCTGCCTCATAAAAAGCTGACCTGATTATCTTCAGATAGATACTGCATTACTAATGTCAGAGCTTAATAGAAGCTAAGGAAGTGCAAAATTCCCTTTTCAATTTTGGGAAATTTAAACGATCTTACAAAAAAGTAACAATTTTCACTGTTAGCATTAAATTTTGCACATGGTGCGAGCGAGAATTTTTATGAACAAGTTTGTAAACCATTATTAATATTTATTCATAATGGGTTAGAGCTATTCTGGATAGCCCCAGTATCCCAGATCGGAAGCTTCAGACTCCATTCTAAGGAAAAAAAGAAAGAAAGAAGAAAAAAAAATGAAAAAACCTCACAAAACAACCCCAAACCACAGACAACCCCCACACACAGCAAAGGTGTAACAGTTCTACAATAAACATAATAATTTTCTGAAGACATCACACTTGGAGTGAGAGAATTAAATACCTATAATCAATCCACATTCTCATGACTATATTTAAAAAAAAATGACAGTTGGTGGACACAAACCTTAGCCAACTACAAGGCAAATCACACTCCTAAAAAATCCTGTCTGCAAGGTTACTGTAGCAACTTAAATATACTGTTAGTCATCATCATCACAAGGCAAGACAACAATTAATTAAAAAGTTGCCTTTTAAGGATATCTGCTCCTTTTGGCTCTTCAGTATTTAGCAGAGCCATGTTCTATATAATTATGAGAAACAAGTTCATCTTAAGCCATAACCATGACTTAGATATTTGTTTTTAAAACTTCTGACATACTTTGTACAATGAACACTGAAAAACATGGATCTTTTTCCATTCCACGTTACAAGGTATGCAGCAGCAATAACCCCAACACATCGCTATGCGTTTCACAATGAGAAGAATTATATTAAAAAAAACCAAATGTACAGACAACGTATTTTATCATAATTTGATTTGCTGTCTAAAAAACTTATTTTGCTTTAGGAAAGATAATAACATAGTTCCCTTTAATTAAGGGGTACCATGATTCTACTGTAAACCAAAAACTTATTTGGTACAATATGGAGGCATCCATAGCTTACATGTAATGGCGTTGCTTTTAAAAAAAAAACACCTACTATCCTAACAGGTTCTGTGACCTTAGTATTTTTCACATTTGGATATTAATGGAATAAACCAGAAGAAATTAAACAAACTAAACAGCCATATTATAGTTCAGTGCAATAAAAAAATCTCTAAGAACAGGGGACTGGGGAAAGAGAGGTATATTTCATTGTATGCCTTTGCCCCAGTGATTCCACTGCTTTCTGGATTTTTTTTATTCTCACCCTCAGGTCATCCCAGATGGCCATCACCAATTGATAAGGTTGTTACAGAACAAAGCACCCTACAGAACCATTTTGGACAGTTCAGAACATAATATATGCATAAATTAGTGCACTTCTTGCAGGTGTCTCCCTTTTTAAAAAAAATCATTGTGCATGTAACACAAAAAGAGATAGAATCCTTTGCTGATGTTAAATGCACGAATACTACCGAGAGAGGAAAAGGAAAGTATTTTACTCAGACTTATCATAATGTTACCACTTGCATGACTGCAACTAGGCAAAGCTAACCAGAATTATTTTCTTACACATATATCTTCTGATGAGATGAGAGTATTGATGAGAACTTGCTCATTTTTCCAAAAATGGAACACAACACATTTTCTTTCATATTTCTGTCTCATGCATTTTAAAAACTCCAAAGCACTTATGATAGAACAAGTTAAAACCTACCATGAAATGCAGAAGTGTTTAAGTGGAGTTATTGGTATATTACAGAAAGAAATCTCACAATATTAAGAGTACATTAATAGTCAAGAAAGGTGCAGAGGCAGTTGCCATATGTCAATTAAAAAAATGAGAGTCAGAGAACACTTAAAATTAAATTGGTGACCATGTTTATGTAGTCATAAATAGACTCATTTAATCTTAAACAAAATGCAAACGAATTTGCAAGTGTAAAATAGAGCAGAATAATTATTCAGAACAGACCCTTAAGACAGAGAAGTTGTGGTACCACCAATTCAAACATCCTCCTCTGCAAAAACTGCTCTGAAATCACAGATATTCCCTCTTTCATTTTGATCATTTTGGATCATCCCCCCAAACTCCAATCATGATACAGATGTGTTTTTCAGAGTGCAAAAGACTGTTCAGATTCTTTCTGCTTCAGATTAGGTGTGAAATTAGTATATGGCATATACATGATAACTTGGCCACTGAGAATCTATGCAGCTGAATAGAGAAGTGTTCTTCTGTCCCCCCAGTAATCCATAAAATGTGAGAATTATTTCTGCAACATCCTTAAAATCTTCAAAAGTCAATTATCTCTAGAGCAACGCACAAACAAACCAGAGGTGCAGAGGCAGTTTCCAGACAAGTGTACGCCTCAGGTATTTATAGAAAACCCAAAACCCCAAACAACAAAAAAACAAACAAACAAAAAAAAAAAAAAAAAAAAAAAAAACACCCAAACCATCTTTATTGTTACAGAGGTGAAAAATTGGATTACTTTTATCTGATGCCTTGGATTTGTAACTACTGTTATTCAATGCATCTTAATACCTCCAAAAGAATTGAAGATGTGTATTGATTCCTCTAAAATTTGTAACATAAATGTTCCTCTAGACAAGCAACAACTTAGCCTGAAAATTTGACTTGAGAGAAGAAACAGTATCACAGAATCACAGTGAGAATTACAGTGAGAAGAATGCAAGTAGTTGCACAAAAATGCATTCCTTTCTCAGCAAACATCAAAGACCAGAGGTAACACTGTCAAACTACCCAGCTTTGGGCTAGGCAAAACAAATACTTCCACACATCCATAAAACCTATTATGAAATATAAAACTATCATAGACATTAAGAAAGTGAAAACAAGTGGTAGATAAGCTTGTATAAATCACCCATCATAGATTTCACTTGGGAGACATCATTAAAGTACCAAATCTTTTAACACAAATTTGACATAGTTGTGCTCTTCCTCTACTTTAGGAACTCTGGAAAAGTTACTATTCATGCCTCCATAATAATTCTTTATCCTTTTTCTAAAAGATTCCATCAAATATCTTTTTTTTTTTTCATCTTATTTTGTTTCATACCTCTTGAAGTGCCTCCCTGTGTAGATCTACTCATTTCCACGTAGCCACTGGAAATCTTACAGCAAGGTGACTTGCATTCATTACTTCCTAGCTTCTAGCAATCTAATGCCTCTTTGCATCCCTGCTGCTGTTACTAATGACTGCATTTAAATGTTTCTGTGCAGATTTAAACACCTTAATGTTACAACTTAAACTGTGATATATAACAATAGCTCTGAAAATAAATCTACCTGTAATTAACAGTTTTATCTACACAGTTACACAGTCATGCCTTTTCCTGAAAACCACTTGCCTAAGATTCTTAATCTGACAGCAATAACTGTACAAATTTTATTGCCTATAGTTAGCACCCAAAAGCCCCGGTAACAAATTAAAGCCCCAAGACATTTTTGCATTGGCCAAACAGATAACAAGAGAACGGTTTCTGCCTCAAAAAAACCAGTTGAAGATTACATTGTTCAACTGTTCAGAGTTGCCAAAGCTCCACCTTCACAAAGACTTTCATCTCAAAGAACAGAAATAGAGCTCTTTTCACTTAGAGCTGGCTTTCTTCACTGACTAAAATTATCAGTTCTGTCTGACTCTCCATACACCACCTGTTTGTCCTCTCTCTTACACTGCAGTCCTTGGTTAAGTACTTATCTGTATCTTCTGAAATAGGTCCCACTTCCTCATTCAAATTACTTCTTTAAACTGACTTCTTTGGTGCCATTTTGCATATTTCAGCATTGGACAGACCACTTTCTATTTACTACAGTGCACCTGAATTAAAATGTAAACTCACAAACAGGGATGCATCCAATTACATGCACAGCAGAATGCTCCAGAAATGAGTGATTTCCTCAGTAGAAAGCAGAGATATTTCATATTTTAAAAATCAATGTTTTGTCTTTTGTTTCAACATGCCATTTATGCAACAAGGTTCAGAACATGGCAGGTAGGCAAGAGAACAACACTTCAAAAGAAGAAATCCCAACCCTCAAGCTCTGTGTGATTCTGACACACAGATACCTACCCATCAAAGACACTTCAAACTCATTTGCTTCTGAGAAGAACCTTGCAAATTTGAAAACACACATGCTCATGAAATCACAACTCTCATTTCCCATCAGAAAATCCCTAGCAATCTATCTCTGCAAGGTGTGAGGAGCCATGAGTAAGAAACAGAGAAGATGCAGGAAAGAAAACAGAAGCACCTGCAAATAGGAGATAGTCTGCAGGTATAACAGGTTCATACAGAAGGGTGGGCTAGCAAAGTCAGGTGAGTTGCAGAAGAAGCTTAAGTCAGAAGGTTAAAGAAAAAAGCCATCTCTTTGTTTTTCAGAAAGGTTGGCTATGAACAAATGAAGAATCAGAACTTTACAGTACACCCATATTACACATTCTTCATACTCTATCAAGAAAGGCTTCATTCCTCATATATACCTCCCAATTTATAAACAAATTATAAGGCCAGAGAGGAAAAAGTGGAATTTCGCAAACAGGCAAGAGCTCCACATTCAAGACTTCAAAAAAAAAAAAAAATCCTCATCCTCAAAAGGTACAAATAAAATAAAACACAAGGATAAAAAGGCAACACCGTTCACGTGGTCAGTAAGACCAATTATTACTACACAGAGCAAATAGACTGAAAACTGAGATCTGTCACCTTTCTCTCTTCACATCATGAATCAGTTATATATTGCTCACAGCAAGAAAATGATGTTACTAATTTTAGTTCATTTTGTTCAACTTCATTCACTTCTTTAGCTCTCGGTTCACTTGACTTACTGACTGTCATAAAAAGTAAAAGCAGAAATAAGAAAAAAGCACTTTTCTGACTACTAAGCATCAGCTAACTAACACTGATGATTGACATAAAACATAATGGCTGCTGCTCTAAAATGATTATTTCATAGTTTTTGGACTCGTCTGTTTTCATTCTTATTTCTGGGGAAATATTTCCATTGAGATATTATGACAACAAAGTGTGGAAATAAATACAAGATTTTCTACCCTAAAGACTATTTATGAAGTTGAACCACTCAACACCGATGCTGAGAAGTGGATTATGGCATGCAGCTGTGGTCTAGAGAAACTGTCCATTACTAAGAGTCTGCTACTCTTATATGAGCCACTTCAGTTAAGTTTAAGGCTTTAAAAAAACCAAAACAAAAATCTAAAAGGCAATTATTGAGATACTGAAACTTTCTTGAACCTCCCTTTTTCACATAATTAAGGTCCTTTTAAATGATAGTGATTTTTAGTTGCATTGCAAATGCTAGTTTGAATTGTGTGCCCCAAACCAGAGTTTTTCAGGTGAAGCATTTAAACATACTACATGCTACATACTACATTCCAATTTCCCTCTTTAATCTCACTCAGCAGTTCAGTCCTGAGAGGTGAGTAATAACTCCTGGGAAGCCAAATTCCCATTATCTCCAGCATATACCATAAGAAGGCCACATAGTTCACGGTCCCTGAAAATACATGGGGCCTAAAGCACAGATTGACAAAAGCAAGACAGTTCCCAGTGAGAAGGGCAATATCACCAGGACTACAAATTTGGAATAATCTGACAACTCTAAAGAGCCAGGAGAGGTTTGGAGTGCAATAACTTTTCTGGAGATTATGTTACAAATGTTATACTGAGGTTTCCACAATACAGAAGTCAATATTTCCTTTAGTTTCAACCTTGTGGGGACTATTAATGGAAATTGTCTGCTGTCTTATCACATCATCAGCCACACATTGCCCTAAACAAAAAGCATGCAATTAGCTGTTTACTAATTTTAGCTTGTTCTATTAATTTTAGCTCTTTTGGGGATTTTTTTTTTCTTATTTACTGTTACAAAAAACAGTAAATTTTTCAAGAGGCTTCTTTCTAATAATTCATGCATACTTAAAGAATGAGCTATCTTTTTTTGTTAGGTGGAGTACAGCTCCACTACTGACTTATATGCTGCATTTCTTTCTACTTATTAAAATATGTGCTCATACAGACATACACAACTATGCAACCTTTTTTACATCCCAGTTAATAAAGATAAGCAGTTGGCTAGAAAATATTCTGAGAAATGCATTCCTTAGTTCAGTGAAAATGCTACAGATTATTGATGTGTGAGACAAGAATAAGGCACACATGCTGCACTTTGAAATCAGAATTTGATATAATTTACTTCTGAAAAAAGCCTACTCACATAAATAGGATTTTACATAAAGTAAGGTACTTCTCAATGTGAGGATAGCTATCATGCACAGTTCTAAGTAACATTTTGTACTTTTGATTTTCTTATCTATGTTCCTGCGCATATTCTTTCTCCATCAGAATGCAATGCCTCTAAAGGCCTACTTATAGTGGGTATGTATGACTGAAGTGCCCTAAAACCCAAACTGGAATTCCTTTAAAAGCACATCTATACCTTTTGTTTGAAGGATAAGACTAAGACAATAGCAATGCACTTTTGAATATACTTAAAGAAAAGTAGATAAGATTCTACTGCAGGCAAATACATTTAATTTACCCATATTCACTTCAATTTTTAAAGTATATTAACTCTTAGATAGCCTCCTAAAAATCACAGAATCACATAATGCTAGGGATTGGAAGGGACCTCAAAAGATCATCTAGTCCAATCCCCTTGCAGGAGCAGGAAAACCTAGATGACATCACACAGGAAAGCATCCAGGCGGGTCTTGAATGTTTCCAGAGAAGGAGACTCCACAACCTCCCTGGGCAGCTTGTTCCAGTGCTCTGTTACCCTCACAGTAAAGAAGTTCCTTCTCAAGTTTAAGTGGAACCTCCTGTGTTCCAGCTTACACCCATTGCCCCTTGTCCAATCACTGGACATCACTTGTTTGCCTAAACTGTGCAACTGCAGAAAATTGATATCAAAAGACCACCATGTTTGTCAAATTACTTTTACATATGCATTATTTCTCGACTGAATTTTTTCATTCACTTCATCATTTCTCTTTTCATATAACCTAATACACATATAATAAATTACTCCATTAAAGATACATACATGTCTTCTAGGCCACTCTGACTTACCCTCTACTAGCATGAGAATAACCCCAAACTGCACTAAGAAAAAAATCTGTAAGTTTTGGGTATCAAAGATTTAAACATCCTTTATTGCAAGTGTGTCTCAAGACATGTTGCTCCCGTATGATAAAGTTTGTTGCAATCATACTTTTAGATGTACATTAATAACAAGATCAGTAAAATTACCTTAGCCATAGGATAATGGCATGTGGAAAGCTGGTGAAGCTGAAAATTACGTTCTCCCAGCAACTTGAAAGATAAATTAAATAACTGAAAACAACAAAAAAGTATGACTCTAAGATAATCCTGCAGAAGTAAGGCTCAATCACCATCCTTAACTTGTACCATTTTAAAGCACTAATTTAACCACAATTTGTTGACCTAGATACTTAGCTTGCACTCCAGATGTTCTCACATTCTTTGCTGCTGGATTTGCTTTCTTACAGCCAGTAAGAATGGGTACTCCATTAAAACTCAAAGCACTAGATAGTCACGGGAATACAGAAGTGTTTTTCACATTCTTTCTTAATGCTCTTACCCTACATTTCTGTTTAACTGGTTTTGTTCAGTAATAAAGGTTTGGAAAGCATTAAGGAAAAAAGTTAAAACAAGCTGTTAAGAAAAATGGGTTAACAGTATCTGGAGAAACTGTTAGCAAATAATTATGTATTAGTTGTACTTAGTATATCACCCTTCTGTGAAGACTGACTAGAGAACATTCACAGTAGCCTCTAAGTGCTACTGTGGCTACTTTTTTAATTAACAAAATAAGTAGTATGTTACTGATTTCCTCTGTGCTACAGACAGCCTAGAGCCAGGACAGAAGTTCACAATCAGACATTTAACTAGACCACTCATTCAATCTGCCATTCAAACAACACAGAATTCAAAGCAAGAATATGACTAAAGGAAACTGGGGTTCAGCTCCAATATTCAAAGGACCTTTTTACAGAACTGAGAGGAACCCCATGACATGATGCACTAAAATCACTCTTCACAGATTGTCAGCCCAGAGGAACACATGCTATATTTGAGCTATAATTCCTTCTTCTCTAGGACACTGACATCCTTCTAAAGGAAAGTTTATAAAGATGCAAGAGGAAAACTGATAGCATAAACAGCGTGCATTTGATAAAATGCTCTCAAAGTGTATCTACATAGAATAGGTAGAAATGTGTGTATTAGAAGAATGGAAAAGGCAGCATTTACTTGGAGTTGGCACTCAATGACATTTTAAAGTGGTTACTTCCAAACATACAAAAGTTCTAGCTCAATTACCACTGTATGGATGTCATTAGTAAGTGATGAGTTTTTAAAGGCTGTTACTGCAGAAGTTATCTCAAATATTTTAAAACAATCAACAAGTCAAAGTTTATGGATAAACACATATAGAGCTTAAAGTCTTACATACTTTTTGAAGACCACTACAACTGTCAATTTGACACCTGAATGAAAATCTTAAGTTTTAATCAAAAAAGGGGAATATGCAGCCAGACTGCATAGCCTCCAGAGAAAGCTAAGTGCCAACAGATGCCTAAAGAGGAAGGCATTATCAGTCTTAAGAAAACAAACAAAAAAACCCCACAAACTAAAAACCCAACAAAAGTAACAATAAAGCTTCCTCCCAGTGCTTAACCATAAATCACGTGAAGTCACCTACTACTATTGCCACACCTTAATTTAGAAGAGCATAGATAAGACGAACCCAAAAATCAAAAAGAAAAAACACTACACAAATAAAAAGGAACACAGAGTAGTAACAGCAATGCATGAAGAACCAAAGACACCACACTGAGGATTTAGTGCATCACTGTCAGGCAGACGGATGCCTGGGAGAACTGCAGCCCACAGTTTTGGTTTGCAATGTAATGACAGCATAACCTTTTTTAGTAGAAGAGAGGAATACTGAATAGTATACCTATAAAATCTTAGTGATGGTAACTCAAGGAATGTCGCTTTTAAATGGTTGCCCTTCTGTGAATATCTTCACAGGTCTGAACAATGAGAAAGATTTGATTATGATTTATCACTGCAAGCAAACACATGAAGGCAACAAACAAAAAAAAAAGGACAGACAAAATACGAGCATAAAGAAAAACATTAGCAACACTCAGAGCAGATAAAATGCTGGTTATTTCATTTTGCCTATGTCACTTTAAAAGAGTATTTTCATAAAGACAATAATTCAGGAAAACTGATGCTGGCTTTCCTGAGTTCCACCTGTTCACTTTAAACCTCCTTCCCTTCTGCTACTCTGGTTCACCTTTAGAGAAATCATTACCCTTTTCCTATTAGACAATGCTTTAGGATGAAAACAGAGGAAGTGAAAAATCTCAAAGGAAGGTGAATAATTACTACTGTCTCTGAAAACCAGGTCTTAAAAAAAGATTTTGAAAGCGCCTCCACAGTTGGGTGCCTATAAACAGGAGACAGGCACAATCACTAGTCTCATAAAATCTCTATGCTGTAGCACATTAAGAATTATGTCTTTGCTTAAAAGGTATTTCCTTACAAAGAATTATTTTCATTTTCGCCAAGTTATGCTCCCTTATAAAATAAATGACTAATATGATATTTTATTTTCCTTAGACATATTAAAGCAGACGGCTGCAGGAACCAGACTGCAGTTGAGTTATATTTAGAAAACATGAGGGAAAACAGCTCAACATAGTAATTCTTTTCTGCTGGTGCAGACTTCATTTGAGACAGAACCAATATGGCAACTGTTCTTACCTTCATGAATAAAGATCTATGTAAATTCCAGCTGTGAATTAGCAATCAATATTTGAGAGGAAAAATATTTGTTATTGTTAATTCTTGTAACTTAGGTACTAAAGGAAGGGAAAATTTTCTCAAGTCAGTAATAATGGTATGCAACCACAAAATGGAAGTCTCATAATGTAGCCACTTGTGTAAAATGCTATGTACAGGTATACAGAGGCGATGTGGTGAAGAGCACTATTACTCCATATCACTTAAAAGATGTATAAGTAGCATCTTGGGAGCCCAGGCATAAGGGATAGCGGAGTTCCACCATGAAAGAAAAGTCTGCACTCACATAAGCTTACTACTATCAGATTAACCTTGTCATATTGCTAAAAGTCTAACAAAGAAAATAATTCAGCCTTCCATAAAATAGGATAGGTAACAGCTTGGTAGGATTGAAAAGCCTTCCTGAAACCTATGTCTTTCCAATATTTTCAAAGTTTTCATCATATATTAAGATAATGATTAAAAAAAAAGAAAAAGGCAACAGACATTAGACTTAATGCCCATTCACAGTTAAAGTAATTACTTAGCTTCATTCTCTCTCCAGTTCTTTCCTCTAAGTAGATGTAAGGCTAAAATTAAACAAAAAATCACTGCTCTCTCCCAACTTACCCAGCTGTAGAAGGTCAACCAGTATTTAGTAAGCTAGGTTTGAAACTGATGCATTTGAAAATGGGAAACAACAAATTACTAGAAAATTGTTCTAACTCAAGAGATAGTCCCAAGGTTTATCAGCACACTCAAGTTCATAAAGACCTTTGAGGTCTTTGAACATAAGGAATTTATCAAAACCTTAATTGTCAATCACACCATTGCTTTTTACATCAGTTCATTTAAGTCTCAGGTTCTCTTAATGTATGGAGTATACATTTTTCTACACGAGCAGAAAAAGAAAAAAGGTAATCTAACACATACCAGTAAAACTCTGCCCATAAAATCTAGCTCCAGCCATTTTACTTTTGTGAGTCATAGACTTACCATGATCTAAGGTTACTGGAAAATAAGTGTTTATTTCTGGACTTATTTGTTTGTTTGCTTTTAAATACAGGAACACAAACCAAGTAGGATAGAATTTGGCCTCTCTAGTGGTACATGTTTTTACAGAACATAGTTTTCCAGTCTGCATTATACTACCACTGGTTCAGGAAACCCATTCGCCACTGGTGAGCTTCAGAAGCAAAGTTTGTCATAAAATGCTATATTTGGCAACAGCCACACAATGTTCCTCTTGCTTTTTGTATAAGATTTTATACACATTTTAAAATTAATTTTTGGGGGAGTCTTTCAGATAGCAGGGGAGCTAGACTGTTAGTTACCATTTTGACATAAAAATTGTGGTTCAAGGGTTGGTAGCTGCTACTGCAAAATAAACAGCAACTGTAACACTGCATACTCCACAATTTGGAAGCTCTTATTGTGCCGTGTGTGAAGAAACTCAGGAGACTGTTAAGCAAAAATTAAAAGCTGAAGTCAACTTCTACATAGATTGAATTAAATCTTAATTCAAATTGAAGCATTCTTTTTGTCTAGATAGTCATGGAGGACTTAACTTCAACTATCTCAAGACCATCCTACTTCAGGCAAAATCCCAATCAAGTTTACCATCAGCCAAAAAAATAAAAAGGAGATCAGTGTTCTGTTTCTCCAGAATAATAACAAATAGTAGATTTAAAACTAGACTGATTTTTGTCTAGAAACGTACAGGAGAAATGCAACAGAGCACTTGGTCTACTGATAACATGATATAGTTAATATAAATATTTTTTCTCCCATTGCTATTCATATACTGAGAGTGATTTCCACATACAACTGGAACTTTTTTTTTCCTTAAAGACATTTGTTTATATTGTGCCACCAAACTCAAGCTCCCACCCCAAAATCAACACCTTTCTCCTTTTTCCCTGGAAGAAACAGGTTCAAGCTTCCCTGACCTCTCAAGAAGTAATTTTTTCATTTTGCATTTCCAAAAGACTATGTAGTGTAAGTTCACAAATCTTGACAATTTTTAGTTTTGATTCAAATAATAACTTGCATGAGTGCTTGCCTACAGTGATGGCAGTAGCATATTTCTGTTTTTTCTAGAAACTTCCCATACCAGGCAACCACAGAGGCAGTAAATGACAAGGGCTGACTAAAACTGCCCATGCCAAATAAATTATATCATAGTTTTGGGGTTCCCCCCGCCCCCCCCAGAGAAAGATGCTTTTCCATCTCCCCACTTGGCCTCCAGTGTACCTGGCCACTGTTCAATGTAGCACACTCAATTATTTAAAGAATCAGTTATATTCAGTTTTACAAGTTGCTGTACTGTTATATAGTCTCAAGTTAATACTTCGCAGCAAGGTAAACTTTCTAAAAATAATACCAATCATACACTAAAAAAATTATGAAATCTGATAACTACAATCACAGTACTTCTTAAACAAATCCTTAACTCAGGAATTGTGAATTTTAAATACATTAATTACTTTATTTCATATTCATTACTCATGAGTCAGCTCTGATCTGCCAAAATAACAGAGTAAAGACATTCTTTTCCCTCTCAAAATTTTTATTTCTGCATTATAAACAAAACGCTGCTTTTGTTAGTATTCAAAAGTGACATTAAGATGACACAGCAAAACGGTGTGGGTGAAAACGTGTGGGAAGCTGATCAGAAGCACAACGAACTTCTTGGATGTTCAGAGAACAGCTGATGCCTCAAGGGAAATTGGGAAAAATATTCTGCATAGAAACAATTCTGCCTATATATCACATCATATCTTTCTCTCCAAAGATTCTTTATCACTAAGAATATTTGCTGGAAAACATATTTTTTTCTCTTGATAGTTTTCTAATCTGCCACTTACAACTCAAGACATAATCCTGTTTACAACTTTACCATCAGTTACAATGGAAAACTACCCCACCCTTTAGCTACCTTCAATTTTGCAGACTGAAGTCAAGATGATCGAAAGGACACAGTTCAGCAAAATACTTACAAGCTTAATTTCTAGCACATGCTTATGTCTTAAGGGATATGTGTCCTCAGCAAATTATGATGTGAGGCCATGAATTATGTTACCCTTTACCATTCTACAGTAAAAGGATACAGTAGGATCTGAAAATAGTCAAGGGAGGAGGAAGCTTACAACGGGACTATTGCACAAGGAAAAAAATATTTTTAGACCACAGTTCTCAAGAAAATGTCATGTCTCTTCATGCAAAACAGGGGCACTGGAAGAGTAGCGTATTCTGATTAAAATAAAATCTCAGATTTACCTTTTTAAGCTAGATTTAAATAAATCCTTGGTTATACAGCAGGCATCACAAAACAAATGAATGTTTCAAATTCAGAACTAACTATATGTTTCATAGATTTGATATTACTGATAATTCAAGAGCAAATTGATGATTCTGTTAAGGGTAATTTAACATAAGTTGAAAGTTGTGAGTAAGAAGTGGTATATTTAAAATTGAACCATATATTTTTCTCTTTAAAAATCCACAAGACCTATATCAAGTAAAACTATTAAAATACAGAAATGCTGATTTACAAAACCTTGAAGGTAGTCCATAACCTACCTTCACCTATTTTTCTCAGTTAAACTTTCACTTACCTCTTACTTTAAAAAGGCAGGCAAGGGAAAATTCAAGTACTTATTCTACTTACATAGCCCAAATATCAGCAGTAACAGCATGTGATTTCTCTTATTACAAAATTACATATTACATTGCATCTTTAAAAAGAAGCTAGTCACACAGCCATACACACTGGCTTTCTCTTCTAGATTTTCAAAACAACACGAGTTCCTCTTGCCTACAAATATATATATATATATATATATATATATATATATATATATATATATATATATATATATATATATATATATATACACACACACACACTTCTTTACCTCTTATCTATTTTTAGTTTGGAAGATGCATCAATACATCAACATTCAAAACAAACGTAACTAAAAGCTACTTATTGTATTAATCCTCTATTAATTTCTTGCTTCTTTCACTATGGCTCTCTTCCATGGCCTTTCAAATTTCATTTTTTAAGTATCATTTTGTCCAGAAACCAGAGATCAAGGAGAGACAACCATAGGATTGAAGATACTATTTTTCCATAGGACCTGATAGCACCATGTTCATTTTCAGACTTAGCCCTAAATCCCAGGAGAAGTGACAGGAACCACCATTTAACTTTATCTTTCATAGCAAAAGGTTAAAATATTTTGGTTTGTTACTTGTTTTGATGAACACTCAGTTGTTTGGAGTAAGTTCTGAAAGGAAAAGAAAATATTAAACTGGGCAATTGCTTCCTTTCACTATCACCTGATTGGTTTCCAATTTCCTAGTGTGGCAGTCTGAATCCCATGGCTGAAAATTTCAAAGCCAACATGTTCTTTTCTGCCTCCCTGCACTCAGAGATGTGCTTGCTTATTCTTAACCCTTTTTCTGTCTTTTCCTTTGTATAGACATTGTTCTTCCATATACTTCTCACAGACCTTATGCAGAGAACAGTACAATTTGCTGTTCCTCACTCACCTTAGGATTCCTGAGTGAGAATGCTCCTTAAAAGTCAAGCTTGTCTTAACAATGTTAGTAGTAAAAGACACACAGATCTAATAACCATGGACTTTATTTGGAGAATGAGTATAGAAAAGGTCCCAATTATTATTTCTGCAAAGTAGGTTCAGCTTTTGCCACAAAAGCTAAACATGTGAAGATCAGCCCTGATATTAGGCTTACACCCTTCCCTCAGAAGACACTGAACTTAAAATTATAATTAGATGGAAAGATGCATTCAAAAACACTCTCAACAATTCCAACCCATAGGCCCAGTGAGTAAAGCAAAAATAAGTACTCCCCATTAAGTAACTTCTGCTACACTAATGAAGTGACCCCAAGATTCACTACTTCACAGCTTCTTAACAGCGTAGTCAAAGATGGTTTTGTCTGGTAGTTAAAAAAAAAAATAAGAAAAGAAAAATCACTCCTTGTCCAGCTAATTTTCTGACAGAGCTTCCTTGAATATGCCAATTTAGCCCCTAAATGCTGCTTCTTGCACAGCAGGAAGCCAGAATGCCTTCACAGACCGCAATCACAATTTGCCTTCATGCTTCTTTCTATATGAGCAGTATCTTGGAAATACCCAACAGGAGAAATAGGTAGAAAGAAAGGAGCTCACTGCCATGGGACAGAAGTGGCTGCTTGATGGAAACCACATGAACATGGTGCTTCGGAATTTTTTGCCCACTTCCCTCTTCTATTATGTTTCCGTGATACATTGAGTGGAAAAAAAAAAACAAAAAACCAACAACCAACCAAACAACAACAAAAAAAACCCCAGGCCACAAAATACTGATTTCTGTTATACATTTAATGAAACATTTATAAATGACTCATTGAAAGATTTCAGTGAGCCTTAAAGAAGCCCTGACCTTCCACAATACTCCTAATAGTAGTTTAAACCTTCTATCTGTCTTTTGCATGCATTGGGATCTTTTTACATGCTGCTTCATCCATGACTTTATGCAGGTCAATCAACTTCTACAGAATATCTTTTTCCTCCATGTTTTAATGCTTTTTTCTATAGTATTGTGTTTCTTCAAAAACTAAACAAAGATCAACCATTTATCTTTGCAAGGCAATTTGAGTAATTTACTTCTCTCCAAGCAAGACAAGAAGTTTAAAAACTAAGGTTAGTCTTTCATTTTTAAAGATAGCTTACACACATCTGACTCAATTGACACTAACAAAGACTTTCAAGGTTTGTGACTACAATTTATGTTTATTTGTGGGTTAAACTGGTTGGATACAATTTACTTTTCTTTCACAAGTCTGATAAGTTGCCTGCTGTTAATTCACAATTACACCTCATTCTCTCTACAATCTCAGGTTTTACCAGTGTGTATCTTGTAAATATTTGCTTATGACTTCACCTAGGAATCCTTTCTGTTGATAAAACTGATGTTGTGTTATTCTTACCAAATACAAATGATCCTAAATAAACTCAGAACACAGGCTTCCAAAGCCATAGCATGTAGACTGAAGTATCTTCCATGGTTACTCTGGAAACATTCTAGCTTTATCACTTACTCTGTGTTCCTGTATGTTAAGGTTTCAGCTATTCTGCTGATATGTTACAACACTATTTTCCTGATTTGCCCATCAGATACAGAATTATTCTTCAGTTTGTGGAAGAGTCTGATTTCTAGCTTGAGTAAGCAGTCCATCATTTATCATTTGAGCTATGGAACAGCATTAGTTTATGTATTAACAATGCATTAATAGTATTAATCTATAAAAATCTATTTAATAATCAGTTCCGCATTACCTAAGACAGTGAAATGCAGATATTGGCTCACATCTTTATTTCATAATTAAGGCTACTTATCCCATTTAAGATATCATTCAAAATAAACAAACAAAAATCCTTGTTTAGAATGCTAACTGTAACAAAGTCGTGTATGTATGATGTAGAACTCCTGCTGTGCATTTCTCACTACTTCATTTTCTCCAAAGGTAGGACGACCTAGACCTATAACATTTCCAAAGAAATCATAGTGGTTCTTTAACAGTAACATGAATCATCAGTATCAGCCCTCCAGTATTTGTACTACTAAAAGTTTTGGCTAATATTTGACCTGAACCTTGATGCTATGCTTTCAACACATTATTTCTCACATTTCATCTTCCAGTTCTGAATAGCAAATTTCAAAGTGGGAGAGGTAGACATTATCTCCACACCAGCCAAACAACACAGTGACAAGTTGCTTTTGACAGCAGATGCTCCTCAAGCACAGAACTCCAAGAAATAATTTTCAAAGCCAAAGAGCACTTTTCTACTCAGTTACAAACAGCCACAAGCATACAGGATTTCACTTCTAAAACAATGATGTAAGAACAGTGGTTGTATGTCATTTGTCAGGAAAGGCACAGCAGAGTACAGATAGAAAATGAAAAGAAAAAAACCCCCAAACTCCAGGAGCTGTGGCAGCTTATTAGACAGAACCTGAGAAAAGTGGAAATATTAATCCCTCCAGCTAAATAATATTTTGATTCCTAACATCAAAGATTAAAAGGTTGTGTATATGACAGTCAATATATTAACTGTAATTATATGATATCCAGGTTTGTTTGGGTTTTTTGGGGGGTTTTTTTAAGTGCTTTATCCAATATAATTTGCTAATGGATATAAAAAGGAATAAAAGTAAACTATTTAAAATTACAAAAGAAAAGTGAATAATAGTTTTATCTGCCACCACTACTACATGCTCCATTTGAAAATGTTCTTTGGTATGAATTACTTAATAAGAAAACACATACTTACTTTCCTTGTTTTCAAAAAGTTTAACTTGAGATAATTTAAGTTACAAATCATATGAAATACTTCCTTACAAAAACAATTGTTTCCCCACAAAACTGATTAAACCAGAACCTTTTCATATACAAGAGCAGCAATTTTGATTGAAATCTCATCCTGAATCTTTAAGAAATAATTGCTGCCTTCATGCTTTAACAAAACTTTTATTTAGTCAGCACGCCATTGTAGCATAGATGCCTATCTCTATAATGTCAAATGCCTTCAAAAAGTCAATTCAATTAAAAAGCTAAATAAAATTGAATTCTACTCTTAAGATTTTGCATTACCATCTACTTAATCAAGATGATTTTATGATTCAGAATGAAAAGGTTCATTTTTATTCATTTAATTCAAATTAAAAAAAGGATGCCAGAAAGATACTGATGTAAACTGATGCCTTCCATTTACAAACAGGTGAAGTTTGGCCCTGGTAGGAACCACATGAGCCTCCTCATGCTGCCCCACCAATGCATTTGGTTATGGTACAGACTCAAGCCTAAGAGTAAAAAAAAATACACTCTTCCAATGACTGGACTCATCAGCTTTTAAATATCCTTAAATCAAAGCTGCCAGCAAGATGTTTTGACTTTCTGGACAATAAAAACTGCAGAGTATATCCATTCACTCCAGAAGAGCACCCACCACACAGCAACAATTTTGGAGACTGCTACCCTGTCCCCATTCACACTTAATGTCTGAGACGTTACAGGAGCCATGTTGTACCGCATTTCCAGTCATTTAAGCACCCACAAATCTTCTGTGAAAATAGGGCAGAAATAGTCTCAGTGGGAAAATCAATATCAGATTTACACATATTAAGACTTCAAAACAAGTCTCATGTGGGACTTGAGTTCACAAAAACATTCTGCACAGCCTATGCAAAGAGGGGAGTACTTTTAACTGCAATTTGGAATGCAGCCAGTTAACTAGAATTATTATGGATTTCTCTGTAAGTGGTCACTTGTGTCACATAATAGTAGATCAATGAAAACTGTATTCATTTCTAGGTATTTTCACTAACAAGAATGATTATAGATAAGGGTCTCCTGGCATTTCCATTACAAATCTATTTTTCAGGTAGTTATACATCAGCTATAATGATATATTTTTGACTGAAACTTGATATGAAAAGTCTTGGCTATGCTTAACTCAGTAAGTGTTCCTACACCTTTGAAAAGGCTTCTTTCAAAATTCTAAAAAGAAAGTAATTTTGCAAGTCATTTTTTTTATCTCCTTAGGGTGTTAAGAATTTTCATCCTGAACAACCTAAGGTGGCATACGCTACAAGATATGAACATTACATCTCTAATTCTATTAGAAATTGAATTCCTGAAAGCATCTTGCTTCAAAAAACATCGGTGAAAAAGAGCAACAGGACAGTATGACAGATTCAGCATTCACGTAAATTTTGGGAAGATTTCAGACTGATTAAAAGGCTTGGTCATTTCTGGACTTACATGATCAGTGAAATAGTGATGCAATTAGTTGCAAAAGGCTGCTTTTCATTTGTAAATATTGACATGCATAATTGTGTAATCCTATTTCCTTCCTCCCTGTATGTTATCTAAAAGAATAAATCATTTCATAATAAGGAATAATAGAAGAATTAAACTCGTAAATTTTTTCATTTGGAAACTCAGTATACTAGACCTTCATGCTAATTTTGTTTTACTTAAATTTTATGACTCCTTCAGTGTATATCTTGTCAAACATGGATTAACATTGTTACTCTGACACCCCTGAGAGAGTTACAGAATCTATAAGGTCAGCAATCCTTGAAAGAGAAAAAAAAATCCACAATGCTCCACAACTCCTTTGGAGTTGCAGGGTCTGTTAACTCAAAAAATACACTTTATAAAAGAAACAAATATGGATTACACGATGGACCATAAAAACTTCTGGACTATTAGGTAATAACTGTTATGCAAACGACAACACATATTTATCCTTACAGACCATAAGGAATTAACAATATTTGACTACTTTTGCTAAATGAATGCAATAATGTATGCACATTTTTAAAATATTTTTACAAAATACCTTTTTAAAGGCCTATACAGAGAACAAACAAGTTTGAGCACTAATTTTACTCAGCTGAGCAAAAAGGATCTCTGCTCCAAATATTAAAAAACAATTTAAACTTCCATTAAAAAAAAAAAATCTGCAACATAAATTAGGAACATTTTCAAAAGGGCTCTACATCCATGGCAGTGAATATTTTTTCAAAAGGCTTCAGTATCTTATTCAGATACTTAATTATTACATGTTTTAATAAGTAGTTCTCAATGAGAAAAACATGCCTTCAGTTCCTTGAAAGCAAGCCAAACTTCTGGCTACTTTATAACTGTATGCAATGGAAGAAGTAGAATGAGAAACACTTCTGGAAATCTAATACACAAGAGTCACAGTTCCCAGACATCTCAAACATATGAAAATCCATAAACTTTTCTGGAAGACCTCTTCTCATCTCAAATGGGTTTAGCATGACCTTTACCTAACTCTATGCTTCCTGCCCCATCTTTCTCCAAGGGTCATATCTTAATAAATTAATTAAAAATATCAGAGCATTTTGCACAGTAGGGCCCTTTGCCCTATGTCAACCCCAAACAACTTTTCAAAAAAATTGTTTGTAATAACTCATCTCTGGAAAAGGTTACATTCACAAGTTTTTGACATTTTGACTGTTTAGTTTCTCGATTCCCGAAGACCTATATTGCACTTCTATTCAGGACAGAGCTCTTCCAGATGAACATGTATATTGTTCCTACTTAAGCTCGTTCAGATAGGTTTACAATATTTATTTCTCATGTGAAAGTAGATAAAGCTAATATGCTTAAATTATGCTTAATATAATAGCAAGTCATGGCTACTGTAATTCAAAAACATTTCCAGCAACAGAGGAGAAGGTAAAGGGTGAGCTGGCAGGTTAATTCATAACGTGAAAGACCTCTGTTCCTGGTCCTCTGCAACCTGACTATTTCTACTCACAACCACCAAAAGCTAATAAGCTATCTAGAATAGAGGTTCACTGCACCCAGGCTACTTTGCAGCAAGAATTCAAAACTCATGACCACAGGAAGGAAACATCAAAGAGCAGCAATCAGGACACTCAACTGTGAAGAAAAAATTCTGGGGTTTAATCCATTTTCATAAAGTTGCTTAGTTAACGGAAATGTCTATTCATTATAGAAGAAAAGCGAGAAGAAATAGTCCAGAGAGCAGGCACTGGAACAGGGCCTTTCTATAATCTGGGCTGTTTGTTTTTGTTTTTTTTTTTTAAATATGCATTGAAAGAATTATAGAATGATTAAGTCCATTTAATATAACACCCTTGTCTAAGGCCAAACTTCCTGTAATTTTTTCTTATACTTGTTCAAAATTTACAGAGCTGAATTTGTCTTTCAGCACAGTCACAATGAATCAGTGGTTTGTCTACAGGAAAATCAGTGGAAATACTCTGAACTGCCGTATCTACTACAACAGCACACACTTGAAATACAAAGTACATTTCTCAAAATGGTTGCTTCCCCCCTCCCCCATAGCTAAATTCTTATTATTTGAAAACTAACAATGAATTCCTCTCTGTCAGTATTTACAGAATAAAAATATTTAATCTTGGTAGAGATATGCAAAAAGCAGCTCAAGTTAGAAATAGCACAGTCTCCTCATTCTTTAAGTCTGGGGACATGAAAAGAGCTCAGACTTGGAATGCTTTAGCTGGCCTGTGATAACCTACATTAAATATGATCTAAAAATTCTATATTCAGTTGCATACATGTCAGCATCCTGAACGTTAAACGTCTTCTCGTATTTAGAACAGAAATTTTAGTTTCGATTGGCAAGTATTTACATACTTATTTGCAAAACTCATACAAAGAGGACACATGCAGTAGATACAATTCTAAGTCTGTGAAAATCTTTTCACTGATTAGCTAATTTGAAAATACTTAGCCACACAATTTGCATGCAAAGACCTTTGTAGTCAAAACCTATAAAGTGAAAGCACTGCTACTTCACAACCTAGCCTTCAGACAGGTAAGACTCTAACTGTAGATATGCCTGCTGTATCGCTATTCCTACAAGGCCTGGATTATATACTAGCCATTATATGCCCTTCATACATAGCATTGCTGTCAAAAAATGTGAACAGGGTGGGAATCCCTGTAGAAATATCATAAGAGTAATTACAATAAATCACAAAGGCTGTTTCTGTCTTATCTTTTTGTCAACCCACAGCATGCCTACAATTTTATTGTAATTATGCACACTCATTTATTTTTAAATTACAGATTGCAACCACCCATAGTAGACAATTTTTCAGTATTAATAACTCAAGACATTTTACTGTTTCTAAAGTCTCAACTCAAACAAGACACTATATTCCATTACTTAAAAAAGCATTTAAAAAAATAATTTCAAAATCCTACAGCATTAACCACTAAAAGTCTACAAGAAATTTGGATTACCTCTAGAAAGAAAAAAAAAAAAGAAAAAAAAAAGAATTATTACTATACAAGACTACTTCAACACGGTTGAATACTAAAGGCTCTACTATAAACCTTGCAGAGGGCTGCACAGGCTACGAGGATAAAAAAAGGGAGAGAGGAATAATAAGGATTTAGTCATGGTGCACTGACAGACTTTAGAGTCACTAAGAACCACAAATACAACCACTGGAACAGCTTAAACTCGTAACAAGTTTGTAGAGCACAACATAAAAATCTTTAATTCTACTACATGGCTCATCTATAAAGATTTTATGTGATTTTCAATAGAAGAATTATGAAATAAAGCAGCCTATAGTAGGAGCTAACAAAGTACAGTTCATGTTAGTTCCCACACTTTAGCACCAAGACACTGCCCATAAAAGGTATTAAAGATAAATATATATTTTCTTCTATAGAAGGAGACAAATTACTTAAATATTTATAGGTCAAGGCTTTCTAGAAACAAGGCAGCAATAATTATTAATTCAGTTGTATAAATCACCTCCAAGGCAATCTCTTTAAATTACTGACAACCATCCCCTGGGCTGCTGACATGAGCGATCACTTTGAAAAATCACCACTGCCAATGAAAACAGAAGATTTTCCACTGATTAAAGATTTGCAACACTGTAGCACATCAAAAGTGTGATCCAATTAACAAATAATTTATGTTGACCTTAAAAAGAAACAACAAGAATTACATCATGCTTCTAGATATAATATAGATACATAGTATATATAAATATGCGTAATATATTATTGCTTCTGAACTAGTTTATAAAAGTAGCCACAAACTCACTACATTCCTGCATATATGTCCTAGCAAAACCATTTCATAATATGGCTACAAATATTCTAGCAAAACCAACATGAAAACATAATAAGTGTAGCATACTAATTGGAATACTCATTTTGGTCCCCAAGAATAAATATTTTACTTGAACACATGACCTCTTATTTTTATGTACCTTAAATATAAGAAAAATGCATGAGTTAGAAACATGCAGTAACAAGAAATGGAAATCCATACTAATGTAACTTACTCCAGCTTGAAAATAAAGGTCTTCTGACGTTATCCCAGGCAATAATTGAAGGAAAAGGTGAAAGAGGGCTTTCAGTAAAAAAAGGTTCTCACTTCTAAGATATACATCACCTACTCTGCATTCACAGGAGCCTCTATAGACGCTACAGTATGATTCAGTATCGTACAACCACAAAAATTTGGCAAGAGCCAAATTCTAACTGCCTGCTGAGAAATGCAATTTTGTGCAAAGAAGCATATGCATCTGTGACACAGGGGAAATAATAAAACCAATAGTCTCTAGCAGCAGGAGGCATTTAGGATTAGGGAAGCAATACCTTCCCCATAGTTCTAATATTTCCTTTTCAATGCATTTTAGGTCCTGTCCTCTCCTTATTATCTCTATGGATCACATACAGCAAGATGTACAATTAGAATGGATCGACAAAAGAAGACATTGCTGATAGGAACTATTTTCCTCACCTCTTTCAGTACCAGTGTATATAGGACACTTTCTTGTTTTATGATTGTCTTTATCTTTTTTTTTTTTTTTTTTTTTTGACACAATTTTTCCCCTGAGTTTTATGGTTTGGAAGTTTCACCCTGTTTCCTTAATACTTAATCCCCAATTATTTTTATATCACAAATCATCTCTTCCCTTTTCACACATAAAGATAATTGCTGCTACTTGAGATGTAGCCACACAGCTCCCATTGTTTTCATAATCTAAACCTATGTCTCTTGAATTTTGTTAATGTCCCCTACTGAGAGTAACTTGAAAAAAACATGAGATATTTTGATAATAGAGACCCACTACTGATTTTCTTTAAAGCAGTTGAAAGTAAAAAGCCTATCAGTAAATTACAGCTGTGCCTGTACTTTTTTTGACTGAAAATATTCTGATCTATGAGTGTTATACTTAACATTTTATGCAACTTTTGCATATCCGAAATACAGAATTGAATTATAATAGGAAAAAAAAGAAAAGCTGTTTTTTTGGTTTTTGTTTTTGTTTTTTTTTTTTCCCAGGGCTTTGAAGTTATTCGGTTCTGTTGTGTAAAACTTGACATACACTAATAAGTAAACCTTTTCCTGACAGATAACAGCTCCTTTGTTTCTCTAACTCCCACTTGATGGAAGAATTGTGCACTCAATCAACCCTAATGGCTCCCACTAAGACAAACCAATCCATTGTATCTATTTAACTCCATGTACATGTACTTAGTCCATGTGCCAAAATCTGTACAGTGATAAGCAAGCAAATACTTTAAATTCAATAAACTGCTTAGATTCCTCTCTGCAGAGCCCAAATGATCCACAGCATGAATTAATATATACAGCATTAATTAAATATACAACCCATTACCTCAAAAAGTGTTTATTTCCTGGGTTAAAAAAATATATCCATGGAACATTTATCTCTCTTTTCAAGACATCCTGTACTAGAATCCCAGAATAACCATGGATCAAGAAAGAAAAAAAAAAAAAAAGTTGACCTATTTAATAGGGAATAAGCCAAGACATTGAAAACCAACACATGACTGACAGTATCCATAGAAATCCTCATATCTTATCTAGACAGATCAAATTCATAACATATTATGGAGAATCATCAGTGGTATTGAGTGAAGAAAATTTATTTCTTTCCTTATTAATGGAGCTGTACCAAGCATAAACCAACAGTTCATGAGGGAACCGTTGGGAGAAGAAGGGACAAAATTACAACAGAAAACAGTCTTAGTTGCTGTCTTGTCAAAGGGTCTACTCCAACAATTAACTAAGAAGATTAAAATGTGGAAATGTGACAGCCCAGCTAGCACTGGTTATTAAAAAAAAAAAAAAGCTATTAAGCTCTCTGAGATAAATGTTTTTACAATGAGTGACTGGTATTAAGGAAAACAAACCTAAGAAGAAAATTAAAGTACAGTAAGAAACAACTAGAAACTATCTTGAGAACACCGCATTAGACTCCCTGCAATACAGCTAATTCTATGTAAGATCAAATTTACTAGCCCAGGAAAAACATTTCAGTATCTTTCACACCTGTCCATGTTTGTTTTCCATTGTCGCCTCAATAAGAGAAATGTTAACAAAATCTACAACATAACTAGCATAAAGTGTCCACTCAACAATACTGCAGGGCCTGATCCAGAGAGGTGAGTGGAATTAGCCATAATCATTATTGTACTGCACAAAAATCATTAATTGACAAATATTATTTCTTTGCAAAATACAAAAAAAACAGTCTAAATAGGCATGACACTTGTCAACATCCACATATGCCTGAAGGTTTCACTTTTTTATGTGCATTCAGTGCATTCCCCAGAGCTGGAAAGAATTATGTTCACAAGCACCAGTTCTTAGAAACCATTTTTGAAACCTAAGATACATGCCAGTTCAAGTTTCTGACTACAAAAGGTTAAACAGTTTACAGTTTCAACTCTGATGCATACAAGAAATATTTTGAAGGTAGCTGTAAAGCCTGTCACACTATGAGTTTGTTATGTGAAGTATTATCACCTCTCAGAATTCAAAGCAAACAATAATAGTCTTGAACATCCTAAACATACATTTGCTTTCTAACACAGTGACTGTAACTTCTCCTGTTCAACAAAGTGAAAACTTTATGATTTACTTCATGACACTGGAGACAAGACTGTTGCCCACAGAATGGCACAAATGTATATGGCAGATGGAGAAATGTAAGGACAATAATTTTAGTTAACATTGTAATTAACAGAAGTGATCTCAAGCTAAATAATTACAATTGTTTAGCCTTCCTCCCAAGGCAAAAGTTTTATCCCTTTAATACATGAGCCCAGGCAATGATTTGCCTTCAAGTCACTGGTGTTTGCCATGATTACAGGCAAAGCAACAGCCAGCCCGTGGCTCAGAAAAAAAGGTCCATAAACCCAGAATATTCTTTCTGTATCTTTCATTATCTCAGAAGGCTTTGCATAAGCTCGTGTTCAGTGGTATTCCTCCTGGTCTCTACCCCAAATTCTGATGACTTTGTAAGGAAAATGTTAAGGCCTTATATACTAAGTATTTTGTTGTCTGCTTACATGTCTCATCTATTTCAGGCCTATCAGGATATATTAGTACTTGTTATGCTGTACAGATCATTGTAAAATTAACTGTTACATGTTATATTTTGCAGTTAAGCAGATTAAGAAAATAATCTTGGTTTGGAATCTCTTCTGAAACTGTAAGTGGAAAAAAATATGTAAAATTAATGCCTGGTTTTAAGAAATAGGTAGCAGCTTAGAGTAAAATAAGCCCAGAGCTTAAATGCTTTAGGCAAATATGTGAGACAAAGTTGTTTATATGTTCCCCATCCCAGAGTTCTGCAGATACTCTGAAGACTTTTCTCACAAAGGTCAAACATTTAATTATAGAAACACAATAAACTGACTATAAAATACTAAAAATACTCAGCAAATAGTCTGTAAGTGTCAGGTCATAATCTTCTGATATGTTATCACCTTTTATTGAAGACCAAATTTCTAGAAATCATTGAAAGAAACAAAGAAGAGTAACAAGAATCTTCACAATCTTTTCAAAAGAACAGAAAACTTTTGCCACTATCTTCCAGTTTTTAAGAGATGCAAGGATGTAACACTGACCTACTAGATCACAGTTCCATCAAGATGACTCTCATCATTCCCACACAGCTCATGGCTGTCTAAGAAATAACTGTGTACCTCCTTATCTCTCCTATCCATAGTCTTTTTAATGGAAAACAAGTGGTTTAAAATATTACAGAATTTTCTTTCTTGGTAGTTAAAGCTCCTGAAGGTAGAATACTATATTACTAGTTTAGTGAAACAAAGTTTGGCAGCCCATTTTAGTCACTTAGAAATATTTCACAAGTTATGTTGCTCAAAGAGAAAGTATTCAGAGTTTTCCTGGTATCTGGAAAAAGAGCAGTGTCAGGCTTCCTGTCACCCAGACCTCCCAGTCTCACAGTACAACCACCAGTAATGTCATCCTCAAATTAGGCCAAGGGCTATATTTTACGTTATGAAAAAACTCCTGTACATCACACAGTGTATCCAGTTTGAGGATAAATGTTTGTTATTTCATTTAGTGCAACATGTCTGAGAACCCAAACATGCCACTGAGGAATTAAACAAAATATTTTGGTAGTAGAATGATATTAACACAATGATAAGTTTCAAAATGTTCTTTTCAAATGCAACATTAGAGCTACAGCAGTATTCCTAAAATCACATTTGTCTTTAGAAAAAAGTTTCCTTACAACTTCTTCAAGAAGAATGGAAAGTTTGTTTCAAACAATAAACTTTTATCACTAGTAACAAATATTTTACAAAAAGACATTTATTTTGTATCAGTTACTGCTACCATGCTTAAGTGCCTTCACTTTGCTCTTCTTGTATAAAACTCTAAGAATATTAGGCCAAATTCTGTGGCCTTAACCAAGTAAGATGTAAGATAAAAACTTCAGAACTTGACCCCAAGTATTTCCAAAAAAGAAAAGTAAATGTTAGAAAAGTTTAGTCTAAATCAAGAACAGCTTCTTTTACAGTATGAATCTGAGTCTTCTCTAATTTTCTCCACACTTCATTAGTCTCCCAGGTAATGAAAATGAAACATAAGAAGTGTTGAGCTATTAAGCTATGAACAAGTTCGGCATTTTGGCCCAGTCAGTTCAAACTATGTAGATACGAGAAACAAACGGCTTGGAAAATTAACCTTGTAAAACCATTGACTCACTCATGACCATCCAAAATAGCATCAGGCTACAAAAATAATTGGTAAGCTTTGGATACACATAGAATTTTTTTTTTTTAATCGAAAGTGCGGTGCTAAGGCAAAGCGGCAAATTACTTGTTTAACATCACACAAAAAAGTTAAACCAAGACAGGCATAAAACTAGGCCAGCCGTTAAAACCTCCGCTCCGTTTCCGCGGTTTCCCTGAAGAGGTGGGGTCGGGGGGGGAGAGGCCCCTCGGCGCGGCGCCCCGCGGAGCCGCAGAGCGGCCAGCTGGCGGCGGGGTGCCGTGCGGGTGCGCGGCCGGCAGGGGACGCCATTGCTCGCAGCAAGGCGGCGCGGGCGGGCGGCGGTGCGGCAGGAAGCAGCCTGGCGGCCGGCGCCACGGGGCTCCCACCTTCCCCGGCTCCGTCGCTGGGGGTGGGTAGACATGGCCCTCTTCCCGCCCCCTCCCCTCCGCCGCCCCTCAAGGAGGCGGCGTGCTCCGTCCCAGAGCAGGAGGCCGCGCCGGCTCCCCGCACGCCCGCGGGCACCGCTCCGCCTTGGCCGGGGTGGGGGAAGTGACAACCACCCCCTCGGAGAGCAACCAGCCCCAACCCCTACATACTCACCATATTGACTTCCGAGACCATATCTATACTGGCAATGTCTATGTTCATGCCAACAGCCACTGGGGGACCTGCAAACCAACGAGATGGTCCGCAATGTGATCTCCAAGAACTTAACTCATTCTTACCAGAGTTATCAAGACTAAGCGCAGAAATTAAGCGACGTTAAACAAACCCAGGAAGTCGGGAAGAAGGCAAAAAGTGTTCCCCACACCTTCCCTCCCCCGCAGGCTCCCGCCGCTCCGCGGGGAACGTGCATGTGCAGCGGGTTCACCCGGCGCGCCCCCGCCAGCGGTAGCGGGTTTATGTAACGCGCACACGTGCGCGCAGCGCGGTTCTTCGCGTTCCGCCGGCGGACACACACCCGGAGGGGCCAGGACGGTCAGCGGCCCGGAGGGGCTCGGGTGCTCCCCCACTCCCCAGGCCAGTAAGCACGGCTCTGGCGCCGGCCTCCGCGGCCGCGGCCCCGCTCGCCACCCTCAGCCCTGTGCTTTGGCGGAAGGGACAGCCCAGGGGACAGCGACCAGTGAGCCCCGGGGGAGGGGGAACGGGGGGGGGGGACGGGACACCCATACGTCCGACATAAACAAACTAGATTGATGTAGGAGCACACAGAGGGTTAAATGACATTTTTGTATCGGTTAACAGCACATCTTGTACTCAAAAATAGTAACTGTGATCACAGGCACAGTGGGCTGAGAGGAACAAATGTTGGGCAAACTTAAGAGATTTGCATCTCGATAAAATCAATTAAACAAGGGCTTAGTTATAGGTTAATTATCAGCACACACACAAAATGAGGGATCGATTACAAATATGCAAGAGATTTAAGTGATCGCATTAAAAGCATTCCGTGCTAAAAAAAAAAAAAAAGAGTAACAACGGGCTTAACTTTGGATCAGCTTGAGAAAATGGCAACACACACACCCCCCAAAGCAACAGCACCCACAACACGTTTAAAGACCACACACACCGAAGGTACACAGCCCGAATATGTAATCTTTCTTATTCAAAACCAGTCAAATTACCTCCAAAATCTGGCCTCAAGCGAATATCATAGCCCTTCAGCAGTCTATCCACGGTCTCTTTTACCAGTGACATATTACTAGGGTCATTGACACTAAAGAAAAAAAAAAAAAGAATAATATCACATTATTTCTTGTTTCTCAGACCCAAGCTGTACATTCCTCTCAGCAGCAGCATGCAGTGCAATTCAAAGTAAAGCAAAAGAGATACCCTCATCACTTACCTCTGTGCACACACCACGGCAATTATTAACGGGAATGACCAAATCCCAAAGTAACCCTTTTTCCGGAATCTCAGCATCCCTTTAGCTTTTGATATGATTTAGGGTTTCAGTGAAGAGAAGAAGAGATCCAACTTATTCTGGCCAGTGCAGTAATTCTAATGTGAAGCGCATGCGCACGGCGTACCACAACATCAAAAGGAGCAGTGGTTGCTGCTGGAGATGGAGCAAATTTCCTTGCCAAAAAAAAAAAAAAAAAATTAAAGGGGAAGAAGGAAATGCATTATTTAAAAAAGAAAAAAAAACCTCATCCACGGGGGGATCAAGTATATTTTTGTTGTCCTTTTTGTTAGTATAGAATACAAACCACAGCAAGGAGAGAAGTTCTAGGAGTTGCAGGGTACAGCGGCTTTGCAACCTAGTTTATGGGAAGGGGGGGGCTGGGGGCTGGACGGACTCGGATTAGACAGAGGGGGAACAGGTTAAAAAGGGGAATGCACATCGTACGTATCGTGCCAGGGGCAGGTGGGGGGAAAGGGGGCAGCTTAACTTTTTGGTCACCGGCGAGAGCCGCCTGAAGCGAGGCGAGGTGCGGGCAACGGAACCGGTGCTTGCAACGGGGGCGGGCGGTGGGGGGAGGAGGGGAGATGGGCGCCCACAGTGTTTCTCAGGGAGGAAAAAAAAAATGATGACGAATAGTTTCTTGCAAGAGGGGATTAGGCTGTTTCCTTCCTTACTGTGCTGCCAGGCTCTGTTCCAGGGGCAGAGGCACTGGGGACGGAGGGGCTCGCCGGCTGCCGCGGCCAGCCCCCACGGGTCATTTGCCCGCTCGAGGGGCGAGCGCGGAGCCCCCGCAGCCCCGGTACCCTCGGCCGGCGCATTTTCCATATAGCGACCGACGTTTAACCCAGGGATGCAAGTTCTTCAGGTAGAGCTAAGCCTGGCCGTGGGGCTGGGGGGAGGGGGGATAAAAAACACCACCCTGAAAGGCAGTCAAGCTTTTACTGACCATCCAGACCCGGTGCAGGTTCGTAAGCCCACTTACCTTCGTGGGTAAAACACCCGTGCTCTTCAAATGCACCGTGTGATCCAATTAATGCCTCGGAAGAAACCGGAGACGAGCGGAAAGCTGATGTGGGGATGCTTTGGGTGACATTTAAATCCTGAGCGGGGGGGGGGGGGGGGGGGGGGGGAAAAGAGAGAGATAGAAGGAAAAACCAAAACCCCGAAAAACAACAAACACCGGAGTTAAATTATTCCTCGCAAATCTGCCTTGTGCTCGTAGCTCCTTTTACACCTCCACTTCTTCCTCAGGCACACACCCGCTCGGCGCCGCGGATCTGTGCTGCTTCACCGAGCGGATCTGGGCGTGCACGCGTCCTCGGCCGGCCCGGGCTGTGCGGGGAAGGGATTGGGAACACTTGGGGCGTCAATTAACAAAAGAAACATTTAACATGCTGCAGAAGGGAAAAAAAAAATCAACCAATAAAACAAACAAAACCCAGCAACAAAAAGCAAGCCACGACGGAGGGGGGCATACCCAAGGGTGAGGGTGTTGCACAGAGTGAGGCAAGCTGGGGAGCCCGGTCGCTCCCCGCAAAGCTCGGTCCCGCACGCACGCGGTCGAGGCGCTCCGGAGCTCCCCGCCCTGCCCCGCCGCACCCGGGCCGGGCCACCGCCTGTACTTCGCGGAGAGGGGAGGCAGACACCTCCCACGGCCGGGGGGTGCCCTGGATGTGCACGGCCCCGAGCCCCGGACACACCCCGTCCCGGGAGCAGGAGCAGCCGGGAGGTGGCTGCCCGCAGAGAAAGAAGAGGCGGCGGTGGCTCCCCGGGAAGGGCTGAGGTGGGGGCGGACAGGGAAGCGGTGGGATGAAGCCTCACCTGGGGGAGCGGCGGGGCGGAGGCGGGGGGAGGCTCTGCCCCGGGAGACGGAAGGGCTGCTAAAAAAATAAACAGCAAAACCCTACAACAGCTAGCAGCCCTGAAAAGCGGGCAGCCATTTAATACGGACCGGCAGCTACCTTGGCTGGAGCGCTACAGAGCGGGGAAGCCCCGCGACGGGTACCGCAGCATCCACCTGCCGCTGAAGCGGGGCCAGGGCAGCCCCCGCTGGCGCGGAGCGGCTCCCCGCCCTCCGCGGCACCCCCCGGCGAGCGAACACACCGGCAGCAGCTCCAGCAGGAGGAACAAATTGTGCGCTCCTCTCCCTTCACTGTCAATGTCTTAAAACACCACATTGTTTGTGCCTTTGAGATCAAGTAAGTAGCTGCTTGGGTTTTGCTTTTTTGAAATAAATAAATAATTAAAAAAAGACAACCTTTTGGGGGGCTGAGGGGAATTCACCAACACCTATTTCCACCAGCTTCTCCCATTTGTAACAATTGGAATTACACAGACATAGAAAATACACCCTTCTAGGTTAAACAGACAAGATGTTTTGTGTGTGATAAATATAAAATGTAGAAAATGTCTCATTTGTGTATACAAAAGAAAAAAAACCCAAACAATTAAATCAAAGAATGGCTAAGCATTTGTTAAAATTACAGTAGCACATCCCCCCACCTCCCTTCCCCCCCCCCCCCCCATTTTTCATCTTTCTGTTCCATAGCTGGTATTACAGAGCCACTCTCTCTCTGTTCACCAGTGGAGGTTTCTGTTCTCACACAGCTAGTCTGCTTCACTGCCAAACCTCTTGAAATATAGCCCTGAAAGGAAGATGGTGGATACTCTGTGCAGTGAATCATTTTACTTTAGATGTATAATAGGCACTTTGTTTCTTCTGCAATCATATGATAAGAGCAGGAGGTCTTGAGGTAAAGCACTTTAATCCTGCCCCGTGAAACTCACCTGCAAGTGCCACCTTGGGACTACATCTGACACTCCTGATTTCAGAGCTGTTTCTCAGTCTCTGCTTCTAATTACCATTACACCAGAGAAATTTTTCACTCACCAAGTCTGAATATGAACCAGATATCAACAAGAACCTGAGGCTGAAGGCTGGTAATATTCAGTACTGGACTGACAAGAATTTTTTATTTACATATCAACATAAAATCTGTGGCAGAAAAGTACTATATTTCCCTGTGAATATTAGCATAGTACACCCAAAGAATTCAAGGTATGCCAATATATCTAGCGTTTGTTCTCTGATCTCGTGTATGCGCTAATAATCAGGGAACACTCGGAGTACCACTATGCCATGTGTAGTGAAACCTGCTCTCAGTCTGGCTATTCCACAAAAAAAAATAAAAATGGAACATATATAAAACAAATTCAATACATATGGATATCATGGTGCATTATGCATGGAAAATTAATATCCTTGGGTTTTGAAAGTGTAAAGGGGTCTACTGAGCCATGCCTGGGATGATCTGCATAAACCATTATTATAGCTAGCTGTAAATGCACCACTGTCTCAATGGGTCTATGCCAGTAACACTTCTTTACCACCATTCCAGGCTCTGTGTGCCCAAACAGTTCTATGTGATAGGGGTACCATCTTCAGTATACACTGACATACAGTAAAGTCATCCAATACTTTTTCTTTTGCAAATGGTTTCATGCTTTGCTATGATCTTTTTAACAGTACCACTTTTTGTCTGACCTCAAGGTTCTGGTCTATCTCTGTCATTCAAGATTTCTCAGCACAAAGTCTCCCATTTATTTTAAGCAACTTGTCAAATAAATCGTTTCCCTCTTTTTCTCACCTGTGTCTGTGTGTTTGATTGAAAAGAGGAAATAAATGGCATGAACATTAGTATTTGCAAGTTGCAGAACTGTTCATGTAACATGGCTAAGGACTACTAAGATTTTTGGTGTCTTGCAATGGGGAAATGACCTGGGTCCCAGCTGGATATGATACTTCTAGCTCTAAAAATATCTCAATTAGATTACAAGTACTATAATTTTGCAGAGAAGTCAAAGACGGTCATATTTTAAAAGCCAGTTGCAGATTATTTTGATTCTTAGTTTGAGGAGTCCAAAAGAATACCTCTAAAAATTTGAATACTCTAATGGCCCACAGTCCAGGCTGACCAACATGTGACACCATGCAGAAGTGGGGTATAAGCAACATCATACTTTGCTTGTCTTGTCAACCCTTGACTGTAGCAGTATATTCCTGTCAACACAAGCAATATACCTGGCCATGTATTAAGAACTGCTCTAAAGTGGTTTTCAAATGGTTTGCTGTAAATGTTAAACATTATTATGCAAAATAAGCTTTTAGATGCAGCAAAAGTTTCAAGATAGGTTCTGAAGTGATCCAATCACTCAAGTCAATAGACAGAAAAGATGCTGATTTACGCTAGCCCAAGAGCAGTAGCCCTGTATCACAAGTAATGTGAGTAACAAGGGCAAAATCCCACCTTTTCACTGCACTTCAACAGGCTGGTACAAATACAGTTCTATGAAGATGACGTTTCCTGAGTTTCTGAGCATTTGCCTAAGATGCAGTAGTATCAGAAACACTCAGATGAGAGAGTACTCATGAATCAGATTATATTTTATTCTCTAATTTACAGAAGAATGTTAGTAATAATTTATTTTGATATATTATTTAAATTTCCAACTCCTGTAAAGCTATAAATTCATCTAAAATAAAGAACCCATAGCCAATACTTGTAGAAATTTCCTGAACAATGTTTCAGTACACTTAATCTTGTTTTCACTTGTCATTTTAGGTTTTTATATGTAGTATGTCACAGTCCATGCCTCACACACTGTCCCATTAGCAATCAGCCTGTCATCATAAAGATCACTGTTACTTCACATACGCAGAAAAAAATATTCATGCAGGTGTACTTTGATTCTATTTTTCATGGGCAATGAAATTCACTTTTGCATAGAGACTATCTTCTGAGATTTACAGGTTCATATTAGCTTCAACTACTGTATTTGCAAGAGTTCAAAGTGGTAAAGCTATCAACAAAAGCAATAGCGTATGACCTGCCAGTTATACTGCTCTTGGCCCTTAAAAATATTAAATGACCAGTATTGTACAGAGCCTGAGTCTGATAAGTTGCTTAGGAAACAAGTACCACTTGATAGAGCATGCATTTCACTTAATTGCAAGAGAAGAGCAAATGGGAGGGGCAAGTAATAGTCTCTTACTGGTTTACAGCCTGGTATAGAACTTTATTTGCTGGAGCTTGTATTTGTTCATTCTGTGACTTACTGTATGGCATCCCCGCAGGGTTAAAGACACTATAGTTAAGAACTTACCCCAGATCATGACCTAGGCTGTACTTTATGAGTCAAAGACCTGCTGTATTTTTTAACAAAAATCTTTTGTGTCGCTTAGGATCAACAGATCTTAGATGTATGTTGAGAGAAGTCTTTCAATTTGAAATTGAATTACAGATTTTTAAAAAATGGAAGTAAAAGGTTGTGTGAGGCACCCACAAGTTTTTTGATTTCAGACAATTGCTAGCAGCTCAAAGGAGATTGGAGTGAAATACAAAATGTCTGGCATGTAGAATTATGTTGAAATGAAATCTACAGCCCTCTTATCAAATCACCACAAAAAGCCCTAGTTCCTTCAAAGTGGTGGCATAAATTAGTTTAACAGCTATATAGACAGCAATTTTTGAATTCTTCAATTTTAGCTACATTGTCACTTAGCTAGGAAATACCTACAGGATACGTATCCTTCGCTAGAAAGGCAGGGCAGAGCACAAGGAGTGATTGCATAGGGTAAGAATAGTAAAATACTTAAAAGATAACTCAAAATGTACACCAAGATTATGTCACTCTGTGTCTAAATCTCCTCCATGCTGTTTGTACAAGATTCAGCCCTGACAGCAGATTGCAGAAACCTGTTATTAAATTAATGGAGTGGCATTTGTCTGCATCAATTGATTGCAGGATTTGGTCTTCCTTTCTAAGCTCTCTTGGACAGAGAGTTGGTTTCCTAAATTTTTTATATTGGGTAATACATTCCAGAATACTGCTATAAACAATATCTGAGGGTTCTAAAACTGTTAGGTTGAAAGCTTTTGATGAAAAATGAAAATTGTTTTATTTTTAAAGCCATTTATCATCAAACATCAGTCTTGGGTCTGGTATAAATGTCTGCAAGTTTTAATACTAAAATGGAAATCTACATAGTTTTAGCTGATTTTTTCTTAGCTGGAAGGACCTCACGACTTCAGAAAACTCCTCCTTGTTATTACCACCACCTTGGGCAGGTGAGGGGACAACAGTGGGGAAAAAAGAAGTAGGAACTGAGACAGGAAAATGAAATAAGTAAATTAACAGGGCACATGAATAAGCAGCAAAGGGGAAGAGATGGAAGAATAGTGGAAGCAAGTGTTATGTCAGGGCAAAATAAAATACAAAGACAGGTGAGCCATTTACTTAGGGAGTCAAAAAAAACAATACTGCTCATTTAAACTAACATGTAAAATGTGAACCAGTTCTTCTATCTTAGAAATCAAACACAGTTCCTGCATTAATTCTTTATTCTCTAGACAAAGGGAGATTACTGGAAAGTGATCACAGACTCCTAACCTCTGTGATACCAGCTATCAAACATGGCTTTATCCAGGTGATATATTTTGAGACTTAAAATTTGTTTTTCCTGTAAATGAGGAAACTTCACAGTATACTTTTCATCTAACTTGCCGTTTATAGTTGAAAAATACCCTAATAAGAGTAAACAAAACCTGAAGAAGCCAACAGCTACCAGCATACAACAGCGAATGCATAATCAGTGGATTCTATTTTAAGAATGCAAAATATTTGACACGATTATTTTAAGAGATACAAGCAACGCACTTTCTAATTCAGATGAGCTCTTTACATCTGGTAAACAATCATCCAAGTTAAAAACTTAGTAATAGAAAGAGTTCAAGGGGAAGTGCTCTCAATGGATACAAGCAATACTCTTAGCTGTTCTTCAAGCAGATATTTTCAGTAAGAACTAGGAGAATACAAGTTTGTATCTTACTGTAAGACAGATTACAGCTGTCCTTTTATTGGTGTGCTAGAAAGGGAGATTAATCTGCTTTCTGCAAAACATATAGTACTATTACTTCAAGCCTTCTCGGAGAACAAATGGAGAACACACAATACTCCTCATCATGTTTCACCTTCTTGTGTGCCCACTCCAAGTGCACTTGTGTCAATATTCCTATTTTTTTCTTGCTGTCCTAAAACCCCAACTAGTCCTAGTGAGGAGGATATGTCCCACAGTGCTGCAGTAACTATATGCTTTGTAACACATTTTTCCCCTGACTGATGCTTTCTAACTTTGTGCATGCAGATCAAATATTTCCTTAAATCAATACTTGCTTTACATGTGATCTGCCTCTATGTACAGACACTAGAAGGTAGAAATTTCAGACCTGTTTCAGTTCAGCAGCAACTACTAAGTCTGAATGGAATAGTTTTGTTGACTTGAGAATGTTTTTATAGAGCTGCATAACTCTCCACAGAAAGGGTATTATTACTTAAATGGTGTACCATGGAAATGGAGTGAAGGCCAGTCAAGATAGCAAGGCATCTGTCCAGTAAATGCAAAAAAACTGTTTCTATTTATCACAGAGAGCACCTGAAGAAGCAACTTGCACTTTGTGGGTATTTATGCATCAAAGTACATGTAAAGTAGTGCAAAATAGGTAAGACCAGATGAATGAATGAACCACAAAAGTGGAATTTGAAAACAGAAAATAAAATTAACCTAGTATGAAGTACACAGGTATTGCAAACCAGTCCTAGAGGAAATTATAATAATCCTGGGAAAACAATTCAGAATGCCAGGACAAAGGGAGGGGAGAGTGGAGAAAAACCCAAATCAACAACACAAAACTAACTGTAGAATAATCCCTCTCAAGAAGCTATATACAGAACAAAACATAGTAACACTGTTGGTATTTATCACTTTGCATCTAAGGATCTCTCTAAAATACCTCAATGTTTCTGCAGATAGTTATCTTCCATTGTTTCCTCCTCCTTTTTGAATTTACATCAGGAAAATCAAGGCTCATCTTACAAAGCACTAAATAGTCGAAAAATGGAAGAGCACCCAAGAGTCACAATTTTCCAATAATTTATTACCAGTATGGTTTGTACCACATTTCTAGGGATATTAAAAAGAAATACTTTGCAATTTTATCTAATGAAGTGCTAGATGGAAATGAAGACATCTTCAAGTTCTTACATTTTTTGAAGCCAGAGCTTCCAAAATAGAGGATGTGTCTTGTTGTAGAGGGGTCAAAGTCTGGTACAAGTATGCTCAGTCCTCAAGCAGTGTTAGGAGGAACTCAGAAAGGGTCTGAAATGATTGTAAATTACCATTCTGAGTTTGATTTTGGTGACATTCTCCCTTATGTCTAGTGACGTATCTATCCTCCATATGCTAGCATAAGGTCTCTTTAACAGCTGGTATTATTGATCACTCTTTGAGACGTAGACAGTTCAGTGAAATCTTAAACAAGGCAATAAAACTGCCTTCTGAGCTGCTTTGAAGAATTGTGAATTAACCAGTCAGATCAAGAGTCATTCACTGTCACTGTAAACAGAAGAGCAGCTCTGGGTAGTAATACTAATCATGGTATTAACTTTGTAAATTTATTCTCACAGGTAGAAAAAGCAGCTATGTAATGCCCATATTTGATGTTACACAGCAGACTCCAAGTACTGTTCAGCATTTTATGTCTTAAAATAGCAATTTTGGACATTTCATGTCTGTGTGAATCAGGAGTAACTCTAAATTTTATGTCATTAGAAGCCCCCCACCCCCTGAAAGTAGAGTAAGATCTTCTTTGTATAGTAAAATAATTATGCATCTTTATTTATATATTTAGCTTAACTTTGGTTACATCCAGCTGTTTAGCACACTATAAAAAAAATTAAGTGTGCTTTATGTAATGTCCACAACAAAGCTTGATAATCCTAACTCTATACATGAATAATTTGTATGTCCATTATGCCTCAGAGTTCAAGTTCAAAAAGATTTGGACCTGTCTTTCAAGTGTCATTTAATTTCTCCAGTTACACTCTATACATATAGATAATTTGCTTCACCATAAGGGATCAAGGGTCATTTGAACATGTAAAAAAATTAAGGGTTAAACACTTTATTCTCTAGTTTCTTGAAGTTTAAGTCCTGTTTAAATTTTTTCTGGTTGGAGTTTGACCAGCTTCTTCCCAGCATTAGTCCCTATTATGACCTTTACACTAAGTAAAAAATACAGTTGACGCTGTCACAACTTATTGTTGAGGCTATGGATGAAAGTTCTCTTTTCAGAGCAAGGCTGATGGATGTTACTGTCACTCCCTTGCCATTTTTTTTTCTGAACCCATCAGGTTTCTGATGATGCTGTGTAAGTCCATAGGACCACAGGGGAAAATTCCATATGCACAGGAGATTTGTCCATTATTGCCACATATAATTCTGCATGATTTACCTCTTTTCTTAAGGTAGTTACAATATAAAAGTTTATTATTGTAATTTATACTGCCTCTACAGTCAAAGTGATTCTTTCACCTTTCCTTCACTTCAGACTTTGTTTTGAGGAAAAGAAATGATCTTTTGAGGTTCCTTCCAGTCTCTAACATTCTGTGATTCTGTGAACCACCTTCAACTTCCTTCTGCTAGTTCATCCCCTTCAAATATTCTCATAATAAGTTTATTTGCCACAATGAACTTATCTCTTACAAGGAATGCGAGCACTCCAGTGTCATTTTTTTTTAACTATCCTTATTAGTAACCTTGCCTTTCTTTTAAGAAAAGGATTTTAAAATTCTTATTCCTACCACCTGTACCAGAACTGAAGAATGGTGAATAGTATAATAAATTGAAAATAAATGCATTAGTACAAGAAAAATAAGTAACAAAATCTGCAAACATGAGAAGATTTAAGGTAAACTTCTCAGGGCTTGGGAGAAAGTTTGCACTTCTGAAACATGACAAGATAAATATTTTCAGTCAATGACAAAAGACACAAATACATAAACATATCTATGGAGAAAATAATGGTCTGTATAAATATTTGGGAATATGTAGTATGCTTACATTGTATATACACAGTTGGATATGCATTGCCCTGATGATGACTCTGTTGATGACTATTTACATCAAAATACTGTAGTGCTGTATTGGAAGCCCACACCAGTTTATATTGTCTTTTCACACCACACTGAATATGCAATTCAGTATCAATGTGACAAGTGTGTTACATCTGTCCTTCCCACTCCAACACTCCTGCCTTTTTTTGCTTTACTAGATAGGCACTAGACCAGTACATTAAACTTCTGGTTCTTTGCACCTGAGGGATAACTCTTATTCTAAGACGGTCTTTCTTGGGCCAATTTAGAGAGATTTCTAAGTAAACAATGTTGTATATGTAGGTCATATGTCAGAATCTAGATAGGTCCACACTACAGCATGATCCAGGTTGTAGAATACTCTTAAAGTTGAGAGTCTTTGCTGGTCTTCAGCAATATTAGGAGAATCTGTAACAGTCTGTTAGGACAGTCATCATACCAAATATTAAGGAGTTGGATGTCACATCACAACACAAATTGGAAAAACATTTTTGAAAGTAATAAACAATTGCATCTTGTAACAGCTCATTCTGAAATATACAAGAGAATAGGCTATTATTGACTTTGCCCCAAGTAACTTTCTGAAATAATTCCTGTAAATATGTATGATTAAACTGCTAAAGAAAAAAACATAAGGTAATTTGTCATGTTTTGTGAGATCAAACTAAGCGGTAGTTTGCAACACTGAAATTCGGGATTCTTTTCAAATGAGTACACTACAGCAGTTTGAAAGACAAAAAAGTAAAAAGAACAAGAAAATAAAATCCATAGGAAGCAGCCTGGACACTGTCCTGTTAGATGGTCAGGGAAGAGATCTGAAAACTCTTGTATACCAAAACCACAAAAATGAAATGAAGAGCACAGGTACTGGAAGTGGTTTAAATGCAAAGTTTGTAGGCCTTCTAGCTACTTTTCAGAACAGTAATTATGGCAGCAGGTAAGACTCTAAACAATGGCTGACTAGAGGTTTTAATTCAAATATGATTGCCAAAAATAAGAACAAAATACAGTAAAAAACAAACTCTGGAAGCTTAGCAGAATGCATGTGGGATGTCAGTACCTCTGGAGATCTTGCAGTGAGATAATCTTTTTTACTTAGCTCTTTAGACATAGTGTATGCAAGATACTTTTTCTGCAGAAGTAGAAAACAGGTTTTGAGGCATTCCTGAAGACAGAGATATCAAAAAGTATAAGGGCAGTGGATGAAGTAAAAGGAATCAAATTGTTGTAAGAATTATATTACTTTATCCGAGAGTTTTGAAAGAACTATCAAATGTATTAACTAGCACTATCAGACAATCTATGAAACTCAGAGTTAATACCTTCATGATGTGTACCCACCAGACTAGGTTTTGAAAAAAACTGTATTTCTCTAACTTCTCAGAGTTCTTTGGAAAACTGGTAGATAATATCTGTAGAACTCCCCAAAGAGTAATAATGTTCTTTCAGGTTAAGTTTGAACTGAGACACAGAAGGTCAACAATACAGTTTCTAATTAAGGACTCACAGGTATGCTAATATTATTGCAGTAAAATCTTATGCCAAGACTACCAAGACAAATAAAAAATAATATATATTACCACTTCAAACTATCTCCATCAGTCAATTGAAGCACCTGTGAAAGGTTGAGACTTTCTCAAGATTAAATAGCTAGTCAAAAGTAGAGAGGGGAACACCTATTGCCCTCTTTCCTGCTATGAATTCTGGACTGCAATTCACATACAATCAAAGGATAAGACTTCCAAATTAGTTGGTTTCATCATGTGATTTCACATCTTCCTTTTAAGTTCTGTTGTTGACTATTAAAGTGGATAGATTATATTACAAGTTAGGAGTAGAATACATATGATAAAACCATTGGTTTGCATCATTCACGTTTAGGTGCAGTGTGGAGAGTACTCATACTGGTTTTAGTTCCTGCTAGCATTGGAGTCAGTCCACTGCTTACTCTTCCTCATGATGTGTGATTCAGGACAGGTTTCTATTGAGAAATAAGGAAAATAAAATGTTTACAGAGGGATATAAAAAGGTCTGTTGCACCTATTCCACTGAAGCTGTTTTGATCCTTCAAGTAGTACATTGCCTCGAATTTGTTCCTTTCAAAAAACACATCTACACTACTGTATCTTTGGAGGGGCTTCCTGTGGAACTATATTTGGCCTAGGTATCAGGAACTCTGCTACAGCAGCATGAAACTCAGCATGCACTAATTAGTCAGGCTTCTGAGAAAGCACTTGCAGTCCACACTGAGCTCTGTGGTGCTGCAGCTTACTGCTGGTATTTGAAATACATGCTAGCCTAAAAGTTAGCTTAGTCTTCTTGTAACTGCAGTATAGAAGACCCTGCAAAAAGATGCCCTTTGCCCTTGGTTGTAGGTGTCAATGTTCTTGAAAACAATAGGCAGATGAGGGTGAATATAGGATATATACAAATTATGTTATGTCTTATCTAAACTATATCTCCTCTATATATGTACATAGAGAGAATATATATGTATAGTATCATGTATAGTATTATATACACTTCCAGATTTTTCTTTGCTTTGATTCCGCTGAAAGTTGTTCAGCACAAAACAACTGAATCATGAATAAAAAAGCCTGTTATTTCTTAGTGGAGACCAGCAGTTATTATATACTGACTATTCAAGGGTGTTATTTTTGTAAACAAGAAAGAAACTAAATGAGCATAGAATTCATCATTAGGAAATGGTCTCTTATTTAATTAATACACATTCAAGAGAGCCCTGTATGCATGTGCTCTAGTCAGTGAAGTACTGCAGGAAAATAGGAAGAGATCTCCCAGGGTGCAGCACACCCTGCCTTCTCTACCATATGCCTTCTAAATATGTTCCTTCGTGTCACTGTACTCACAAAACAACTTGCCAATTCTTGGAAAATTGATTCAGATACATTAAAACATACAGTTCCTAAAGAATAGGCTTTGTATGTAAAAAAACACCAAAAAACCCCAAAAGCAAAGGATAACACCTTTACAGAAATGACCAGTGAATTCTGACAACAGATATATACTGTCAAAGTTGTGGTGCTGTGCTTTACTTTCTGGAATAATTCTATCTAATGCCCCATTCCTTTCCAAGCTATAGTCTCAACAAGGCACTGAAAACCAAAGCTTAAAAACTTAATCCCAAGAGATATTCCATGATGCACTAAACATATTAGTAGTATTTATTTGGATGAGGGACTAAGACAAGAGTTATTGTAAATTTAAAGAGAGTATGACATAGCTTAAGAGAAACCATGAACTGGTTTGAGATTAGCCTAAAAGTAGATTAAAATAGTGAATTTTCAAGAAAACTAATATATTGCCTTTTTTGTGTTTTGTGTAAGGCTAGAGGGAAGCCTAGAGTTCAAATAATTAATAAGCTCCCAGTAAGTCACAGATTTTAAACAGAATACTAAAATTGACACTTCTAGTGTAAATCAATGCTGTTCTACAAAGTTGTGCAACAAGTTGGGTAAGAAGCTTTATTCCTAAAAAGAGACTTTTAAAGGTCCTCCAAATAGCCATGGAATAAGGAACTATTAATTAAGAGGAGAGAGGGAGGTAGATGATAGGGGAAGAAGAAATAAGTGATTTATATAAAATTCGAAGTATATTAACAAATTTTAAAAGGTGTGTCTTATAAAAAAGAGTAAAGATGAACTGAGGTGAAGTAAGGTTGCATAAAGGTAAAAGTAGCAATAAATTAGCATCTACAGGTGATAAATGAGATGAGAAATTCAAGATTTGAAACATTAGCAACTACTATTAGAAACTCTTCAGTAACTGAATCAGTTGATTGGAAACCAGTGATTTGTTTTGGTATGTAGAACAGCTCTCAAAATTATTTAAAATAGATACACATCTGCAAGTTCTGTATATATTTACTGTGGGCTTTAGAAACACAAATGGCAGTTTGTGTTGTCTGTTTGCTTCCTAAAGTTAAAATTAGTAGGAACTCTTTTTTTTCCAACAACTTGGGGAACCTGAATTTCTAACTACACAGCCCATTTATCTCTTAAGAACTGCTTGGATTTGGGGAAAACAAAATGTTCTAGTGGTTAGCATTGCTTTGCCCAGCCATGAATCTCAGAATACTTTGTTCTATCTGAGCTTTTGCAGCCAGTGACAACCTAATTACTAACTGTCCTGAAAAGTGCTCTTAAAACTAGTTCTACAATCTGACAAGTTTAATTGAGTCCAATGGGCAGAAATAATAAAGAAAAAAAAAAGAGTGCACATAAAGGTTCTGTATTATTCAAGAAACAGATTTGGAAATAGACACACTCACATGACTGCATATTATCTGATATAATAAATATTTTTTTACAATATGAAACAATTTTTAATATAGAACCCTTTTACAAATGACTGTTTCAAAATTTGAGCAGGAAAGCCCATCTGCAAATAAGACAGATAAATCAGGGAAATAGTGAATATTTGCTGGGTAGATACGATTTATTTTTGTTGTGCTAAACAGAATCCATCAAAATCCATCACATACAATGTAGAAAAGATGGGATCTATGTTAAGAAGATTTTAGTGTTTAGAAGGCTCAATATAAATCTTTTTGCAAAGTAAATCAACAGCTAAGATGTTGCATGTTATAGTAAAGGGACTCTAAGGAAAATTTCAGCTAAAGCTTGACAGTGATTCCCGCCATAATATCATAGCTCTTAGAAATTAATCATGTCCATGTTAAGAAATTCACCCATGTTATAAATCACAGATAAATTGAGGTGTATTATTGTATATTCATAACAGCTCACATAATGTGCAACGCATTTTGTTTATCTTTACTTAAATTCTAAATAAGCAAAGCTTTAGTTTTTCTAAAATAATGTATAATAACAAAATATGCAGTGCTCATCGATAGCATCAACAATATAGTGTGTTACTGGAGAGGGCTTTTTTTGTTACCTTCCTTCATCTTTGAGGAGTAACTTTCTGTTCCTCAGAAAAATATGCAATTGGACATTTGAATCTGTGGTTTTTATTGTACATATACAGATAAATCTGCTGAATAGTACACGCCTTTCAGCAAGACTCCACCCATATTCAGAGTCTGAAGATGCATCACATTGTATTTTTGCCACATATTCACTGATCTGTTGAAATCACACTTGTATGTTACCAACATTGTGTTTTAACTTACTGTCTTTGACATCAGCGGGTCCCTGGCCCTAAGATGTGTCCCTTCTTCAATACTCAAAATTTCTTAAGTAACAAAAATTCTCATTCAAACATTAAGAAAATTATCATCTTCAACAATAGAGAATAAGGTAAAAGAATGCTCATTACACTGTCCAAAAAGATTGGTATCCAAAGACATTTTTAAAATACAAAATGCTGTATTATGTGCAAGCTATTTGCAGTCAAAATTGCATTCCAGTTATTCTATGACAACACTAACACTTTGCATCTAATTTTTTCTTCTTCAGAATTTTTGCTCAATTTTATCCATGCAGATCTCTTCCTCGCTATTCACATTTAAAGATCCTTTTGAGACCATTCTGAAAATATAGCCACTAATGAGAGGGATGATTAAGAGGCCTAGTAGTTTGCTATTAGCATATGGAAAAGTGAAACAGTTTCCATCTGCATACCTATTTTTATCTCTCTCTGTTTCTTCTCCTGTCCTTAAAGTAGAACTATAACATTAGGTAAGCTGCCTTGTTAGGGCATTGGAAAAGCAATCCCAAGTGGGAAGCCTCCTATGATTGCTGAGTGAGCCAGTCCAGAGAAGTGGTGGCTCATCTGCCTGTTATCTGCTTTGTGGTATAGTCCATCACAGAGTAAGCTCTATAGTTGTGTTAACTGACACCTTTGAATTTAAATGAGTATATGTTTTCAACAAATTTTTTGATGTTATTTTAACACTTCAGGTAAATAAAAAAGCATACAATGACATCATATATTAACGCGAGTACATTAATTGATAAGACATATATTAAGCATCTCTTCCAAGTTCATACATTTAGCTTTTGGCTTTGATCCTATCACAAATAAAATGTATTTGACAATTACTTGTGAATATTCAATGCAGTGCATCAGGCTTAATCTCCAGCATCCAAGGTTAAATCTGCTAACAGGTTCTTATCAAGCACAAGACAAAAAAACCAAACAAATCCGTCTTCCATTGGAACTTTGCACTTTAGTATATTTTTTATGATGAAGACTATCCAATGCTTTGGAGAATGAATAGATTCAAGAGTAGTGATAATATGAAATTCTAAATATGGTTAATGTTGTGTTCAACTTGGAGAAGACAATTATTCTTCAACACAGTAGTAAAATTATACCTATTTCCACATTAAAACAATAGGCATGCCACAAAACCCAAACTTCATCAAATTCTGAAGTAAAAAGTCAGTGTACTACATCTATTTGGCCAAGTTAGCTTTTGCTTTAGAAAAAACTTTATTAGCTAGACCAGATAGAAGATTTAGTAGCCAAACAAGAGAGCTTTTGGAGGAAGTTTTATTAAACTTATAAAGGGGTCAAGGAATTTGAATTTGAACAACTGGTCATTGCCTGCCTTCACTTTCCTGTTGCCTCCTTCCAAAAAAGGGCAGAAAGGGACCAAGGTACAATGCAGTATCTGCAGATGGGATCTTTCAGTGAGCTCCAGAAATATGTATAAAAGGATGGAAGGAAGTTTCTGAATTTCCTCACTGTGTACTGCTTGACCATGCCCTCAAACCACACCTCAGCACCCAACATCAGACCAATTTCAATCAGAATGTCCTTAACTTTGAGAAGTTTAAATTGCATAGCCTTTCTACTTCCTACAAAACAATGCCTACTCATTACTATAAGTTACAAGTTTCAAATTAAAATATCTAATGTCATTTCTTAAGCACAACTAGTTCTATGAATTTTAAGCCATTGTAGATTATTACTAATCTAACTTTGGAAAGAAAAGTGGGGGAAGGAAACTATCCTTTGCGCTTTCTATCAGCAAATTTGTGCATTTATTTTAACAGATTTTAATAATATATTCAAGAAGTATTTATACAACTTGAATTAAATATTCTTCTGATCATCGATCTAGCAAATGAGTGTGTTTTCAGGAAAATAAAAACCCACAAAACAATAAAAAAAATAAAAACCATACACAGCAGCCTGATCAATATTGCTTGCCTGAGAGTATGAATAATAGTAATTAATTAAAGCAGTACCAAACAGAGTTACTTCTAGAAAGTCTAGAGGGATGGATTTTTCTTCTATTGCAAATATAATACTCTCTCCAGAAGCATATATATAGTACAGAGCAGATACAATAAAATGAAAGCAGTCTTCAGACTGGCTTACTTATCAGAAAGATAAGAAATTAATAGCAAGCAGCTACAGAACTATTTCAGTATCTGAAATATATTTCAATCAGTATGACAGAGTAAATGAACTTGTCTAATTTCACGTAAAAGATAAATAAAAACATGCCTCATCTCAGAATCCCCATAGACAGGAAACAGTATTTCCAATTTGATTCACCTATTTCATCTTTAAAAAATATTCCTATATTAAGCCAGTCACCATATATTTGTACTGTAACAATGCCTACCATCAAGTTTGGACTACAAGAAGCAACCCTGCCTTTTCTTACCTAAATCCAGTCAAAGATTTAGTTTTATTGAAATGGGCCTGTAAACAGCCTAAACAGCTTGGTTTGAGGATGGGTTTTTTTGTTTCAGTTTTGTTTTTTGTTGTGGTTGGTTTTTGTAACCGCCAGCAGCTGTTACAGCTGCTCTGTATCTACCAGTTTGTCACAGGGATGTTTCCTAGGATGCAAATATGAACTGATGCAAGTATGATCAGGCTGAGTATTTTACCGCTGACTTAATGGGGAGGTGACAACTGAAGTCAGGCATAACCTGCCAGTTAGCACTATTCCTAAAGTCAGCTCATTTTTGCCAACTGGTGAGATGTCACATGAGAATTTCCTAGTCTAAGTGTATGTTGAAAATAACTTCTATTAAGTATTTTTGCATCCTCACAGCTTCACACATAGCCATAGGGACTTGTTGCTACAAGCAGCACCTATTATCCCATGGAATCATTTGGTAAACAAGCATGCTGTTCGAGCGCTGCATGGCACAGCACCATGGCACTGTTCCAGTGCTTCTCAAATCTCTAGCGCTTAACTTTCTGATTCACAAGTAAGTCTGAGGTATGAATAAGGTACTGAAACAAAGGAAGCGTGTTTTGAACCATAATTTGGCATACCACTTCTTAAAAAACTTCCTGATGTCCAAATCCCATTGATTTCAAAATGAGTTAAGAGCCCAAACAGCTTTACAAATTGGCCCCGAATGAGTTGCCACAGAATATAGATCAGGCAGTTCAGCTAGGGTATGCCCGGCCCTGCCTACAACGGTGCCACAGTTAGTGGCACCACAAAATCTTATAAACAGAGAACAATGGGAACAACGTTTTATGGAGAAAAGCTGAAGCAAGAGAGCAAGAACCATTGGAGAAGGCAAGCCTAGAGATTGTTCAGTGGACAGGAAGAAGATTTAACAGAACAGCTCAATACTAGCAAACCAAACAGCAACAGTTCCTGCCATAATGCAGCATGCCAAGATTTCCTGTCAAACTAATGACACCTAAGGGTGCTACTCTGTGTCAGAATTTGACTTTATACATTTAAGTATCCATTGCAGAAAGTACTAAGCAACATTTCAGGTCCCTGATACCATCAGGGAATTCTCCACAAGCATCAGGACTTAATCAAATTAGAAATTAAGAGAACAGAGGATATAAAGATAATACTGCAAACCAAGTAAAGTTACGTATTTGTTCAGTTTGCCAAGTTTAACATATAGGAAGATTATTTCCAGGCAGATCTTAAGAGTTGAGGGGGGAGGAGGAAGTGCTAGCAGTATTTTTTATAGCCCTTACAATCGAAGGAAACCATTTGTTAGATAGCTGCTATGAAGCTAATTATAATAATTTGTATAATATTGACTAAAATTTCCATGAGAAAGAAATACAGAGTGGAGCAGCCTGTATCAGGCCTGTACAGCCTGTACAGGCAGTGGTAGCTACTGCCCATCTGGTGAAAAGCAAAAACCAGAAAACTGATATTTGGTGGGGTATTAGTGGCAAGTACTCCACATCAAGTAAAAACAATCTTGACACAAAAGCTGGACGCGTTCTTGTGTGATCTCATGTAGGTGTTCCTGTTCCAGCAGGGGGATTGGACTAGATGATCTTTCAAGGTCCCTTCCAATCCCTGACATTCTGTGATTCTGTATCTTTATTTTTAAATAGGCTAACTTTCTGAATATAGAACTAGAAAATAATCAATTAAGTATTATGTACCATAACAGTAACTGAGATATTAAGGTGTCAAATATAAATGAAGAACAACAGAAAGAATGTTTAATTTGTTTATATGTTCATGATAAAGACTGGGTAACATGAATGATAAAATAGAAAATCTCACTGATGAGAAACTAATACATGTATGATTGATATTATTGATGCTGGTGATTACTGGAATTGAAATCACTGATTATAATCCTTTTAAATTAGTAAGCAGACGGAAATTCATCACTTGTTTCAGAGGTCCAAGAACCTCGGCATCATAATTATAAAGGCATATTTCATGCTCTAACACGCCTAGGAAGGCTTATCCCTGAATCAGCCTACAGAACAGGAAGAGCCATTTCTTCAACACACATCTGAAATATATGGGCTTCACAGCGTGTTCACAAAACTTCATTATGAAAGACTGGAGTCTTGTGCAGCCAGAGTAATAAAATGTTTTTAAGTTTTCAAAACACAGAAAACACTGCAGCTGATGCTATTCTGGACTTTGGAGGTCATTTAGAGACTAACCATCCTGACCAATTTCTTTCAACATGAACAGGCAGCACTTCCCACCCTCAGCACTTAAGAAGGGTCTCTTCCCCTCAAAATAAAAAATGCCTTGGCCTGCAGGAAAAACAAGATTGAAAAATCAAAGGTTTCTAAAGACCAGAATATTAAAAGTTCCAAATTCATGATAATACTAAAGAGAGACAACTTTATTTCGGTGATCAGGTGAAAGTGGAAATTTGATTATTAAAAAAAGGGAAGGAGAAAGTAAGCAATATAAATTAAAAGCTATGAAGCATGGAAAATTGATCAGATAAAGTAGAGATAGTGTCTTTAGCCTAGCAAACCTTAAGATATTTAAGTATAGTTTTAATTTTCAACTTTGATTTTTGGATTAGTGGTACAGAAAACTTTCAATAAGTTATATTCTTCATGTTTCGATAATAATAAAAAAAAATATAGTCATCTGAATCCATTCTCTCCCAATTTGAATTTAGGATCCTCCCCCATACAGTTGGGCTGATAAGATTAAGTCAGTTCTGTCATTCTTAATTTGGAAGAAATTTTGAAGGTTTTTTTCAATGAGCCTTACCACGCTGTTCTAAATAATTTAGTGTAATTCCGTGAAAAGTAGAAACCCCACACAAAGGGGAAAAACAACTGTAGTTTACATATACAATACTAAGTTATATCATTCATAGCATACCAATTAGGCATGAAATTAAAAAAAGTACAAACTGTAAGGCTTTACATAAAAAAAACCAACAGGGTGAAGTGTTGCAGGTGTTGAGAGATAGATGACAAAATTTGTTGCTAATGAATTATTAGGAAGGATGCTAAGGAAATCTTACCAAGGGTAAACATTATAAAACTCAGAAAATCTAGAAGAAAAAAAACAGTCACAAACAAAAAAACTCCCAAAGAGTACTAAAGGAGGGAAGACAGATAAAATCTCTTATCTGCTAGTATTAATTTTCTAATAAATCATGGTAAACTGAAGAAACTCCAGAGGATTAGAAGAGAGACAATGTTGTGCCCATACTAAAAGTGCCAAGAGGTATGAATGAGGTAACCACAGGCCAGATGCCCAACTTCAATTCTTGGCAAAATAACAGAGAGCTGCTGCAACAGTCTGACAAATTAAAGTATAGAAAAATACTTAATTCCCAGCTACGTTATTTTAGAGACAATTGGTCTGGACAAAAAAATCTTAATTCTATTCTTTCAGAAGGTTACAAATTGGTTGATGAAGGTAATTGCCTACATGTAATAAACTTAATTTTTGCAGGGCATCAAAAATGAGTACAATTCAGTAGTGTATTCCATCCATGCAGAAAAGGTAGCTGATTGCTCTAGACAGTTAGCCCTTGAATTCTTGGGGTTTTCTGCTTTGAAAGAATGAGTGATATAGCTGCAGTGGAGCTGAGAGGTTGGAGAAGCCCTCCAGATATCTGTGCCTGGCTGTCTATGCTTAATATCTAATGGTCCAGCCGGTGAGCAAACTTGTAAGAAACAAGACAGGAGTTTGCTTCAGATCCCTTTTTCACAAAATAAATAATAATAATAAAATTTGCTTAGAAGATTACTTGGTCAGAATATTCCTGATCCACAGCTTTGCTCAGAATATTTTTGACCATCTTGAACTAGAAAGCAAAAGGAGACTTCTGCAGACACCACTGAAAACTCCAAGAGGGGAAATTCTGCATCCAGCTTCAATATACGAGTTACAAAATAGCTGAAATATTTTTACTCTATGCTGTCCAAGGCAAAATGGAGCAGATGACTTGCAGCATAGACAGATTAAGTATCTGTCTAGCTGCTTGTCTTGAAATAGACTGAGAGGTAGCTTGCTTGTTATATTTAGGTATTCATACATAATGAGAGGGGGACTAAGCACAGGAGTTCTTTAACAGGACAAGGAGTAATGGGAATTAATAGCTAAAAGCTACAGACAGATAAACACTAACTGGAAATAAGACACAGTTATAGAGATGGTTCACAATACAGGATAATTCAGTCTGGAATCCATCTCTTCTGTGGTCATTTAGCCCAATCTCCTGCTAGAAGCAGGGTGAGCTCTGATGTCAGAGAGGATCACTCAGGGCTTTATTCACCCAAATCTTGAAAACTTTCAAAGGTGGACACTGCAAAACCTCCTTGGGCAACCTGTTCCATTGCAATTAATTACTATATAAGGGTTGAACACAGAAGTGAAGATATACTTTAGCTATACGTTCTTTTCTGAATTGAAAAACTGTCTACAATTATGAAAAAAGTATCAGAGTTATTCAAGAATGAAAATGAAATGCTATTCCTAGGAAAGTAGGAGCTGCAAAATAAAGATGGTAAGTATATCTCTAAATGGTATAGTAATTTTACAGTCATTCTTTCCTCCTAATACCATCATATAAGCATCCTGACGTAAATCTGTGACATTAGCTCTTCACAGTGTCATAGAAACTCTTCACAATGACAGAAAATGATGGTCAAGTAACATTAGATACCGTAGTATAGGGGAACCACATTATCATCCATGACTTTCTAAAGTATTTATTGAGACAATGTGTTTTGCTTTATGCCATACAATTTGCCTTTTCAAAAGTAATTGAGACAATTTGACATAAGGAGGCCTTAGTCACCAGTGAATTTTTGGTTGAAAACAAAAAATGTGTTCCTACTATTGAAAAAAAATGTAAGCAAAGCACTATCAAGGATACTGAATGCATCACTGTGTAGCCTATCAGTATTCATTAAGTGAATGTGCAGACAAGCTATTAAAGAATTTTGACATAAATTCTTAAGACATAAAAAAGGGGAAGAATACAAGCAACTCAAAGGATGTGAACTGCTCCTATTTTTCTGATAACATAAAATATGATTATATTTTGTAACAGTACTTTGTTTTTTTTACAAAGACTGTTTTCAGTATGGGGCTATGGGATTGTTTGGGGGCCTTTTTTGTTTAGGGTTTTGTGGGTCTTTTTGTTTCTCCCTCTTAGTGCCAGAAGCATGTCCCATAGCAGATATCATCAGGAAAAAAACAAGAAATAGCTCTAGACATGAAATTAAGAGTTAAAAATGCCTATGGCAGGTGGATGGGGGGAAGGAAAACCCAAAAGACACTATAGCTTCAAAAAAGATGAAATTTTCAATCCATTATTCATTCCAATCAAACTTTCAATGCATTACAGATGTACTGCTTCATGTGGCTTACTTCAAAATAAAAGAATCAAATTGCGAACCATTTAGTGCTACTTACTTTGTGCAACCTATGAGATGTCTGCCACTTGAAACTGCCCACGACTTTAATAATCAATTGGAGAATGCAGCCAATCAAATTTCACCCCATGATAGTTTCCAAGGTAACCAACAAAGACACTGACACAGGCTGCACGCAGGGGAAAGAAATGCACAAAAACCACTGCCGCATTTCCACTTTTTTCAATACTTTGGATTATATATTATAAAATGCTACAAAAAGTAAATCAGTATTGACAAAACTAGTGGCAAAAAAACAAAGCAGAATTAGAAGGCAGTGATGAAGCACTTCTGTCTTCAGTGACTCAGAAAGGCTACAGAGCCTTCTTGAAGCTCTGCTTCTCAGAAACCACAGTATGGACCCCTCCCTTCACTGGTAAACCACGGAAAATGAGAGCAGCATCTTATATCACAACTTGGACATTTTCTCTGTTTTGCTCCTGTACATTCTTTATTAAATTGATACCTCTTTGTCAGTAATTCATGCAGAAGTGAACCACCTTTGCCATGATGCAGTGTAAGAGACAGATTTTTACATAGATCTATGCTAGAATTTTAAGGTGTCACCCAAAAAAAACTCAAACCCGAACAAAAAAGATCAATAGTACTTCAGTGTAAAGGATTTTTCAAACTACTCATTAGAAAAGCTCTTCCTCCCCTGTTTTTTCTCATCCCATCCTGTCATTCAAAGCAGGATATTCAGGGGAAAATAAGTCGTGGGGGTTTTTTGTTTGTTTCTTTGGTTTTTGTTTGGGTTTTTTTTTCTCCCTTTCACACTGACACCAAAATTTTAGGTCCTAGTTTCTTTTAATTAAAATATCTCAGAAAAGAATATTCTTGACAGAATGAATCTCTGGGACCCAAACTGAGTTTCTATTACCTAAAGACTCAAAATCAGGATTTAGCAATACACAGGTTCCATGACAGTAGCACTGAGCATCACACATCACATCATATATTTGGACCTTTTTCAATGGTTCTGATCAAGAATAAAGCACTTCTACCTGATAATGGGCTCTGATACAGGAAGGTTTTCCTGAGAAGCATCTTGACACAGCTTCTCTAATTTTGAAGTTTTCCTGATCAGATATTGTCATTCATGTTTCTTAGTTCAGAGTCACATAGTGGATAGACATCACATTCCCCAGAATCTAATATGATCTTGAGGGTTGTTTTTTCTTGTGAATTCATAAAAAAATGAATCTTTGAGGAATTCTTTCAGCATCAGGAAAAAGCAGCTTTGTCTATGAGGCTACCTTCTACAAAAAAACAAAACAAAACCCAAAAAACAACAAACTAAAAAACCCAACAAAAAAACCCCCAAACCAACCAACCAAAAAACCCACCTGAGTAAGAGTAACAAAAAACAAATCAGAAAAACCCGAATACACACACTACAGACTCCAGTCACTGAATCTATTTCTCTCTGTCCTCTGCTTATCGTGTCTTACAGGGCAATTATTTGATGGTTAGAAAGGAATGTTTCCTGTTCATGGAGACAAATCCTTCATGAAGGCATTTAATTATCTTTTATTTCATGAAGTGCTGAATGACACAAGCTGTTTGGTGATGCTTGTGAAACTGACTCTTCAAGCTCACAGATCAGTCTGAGTGATTTGAAATTTACTAGACTCAAATGATTTTTAATGAGTTTAGTCAAACTTGTTAGGTTATTAAATTTAACTGTGCAGTAGTTGCTAAATATTTTTAAATGCAATAATACTTTTCAATTATTGAAAAAATTAATGCTAGCACTCTCCAAATAACCAAATATATAAGCATTAGAGTAGATCAGAAGTTGGCAATCAAGTGCTAATTTTCATTACATGTACTTCATATTAAATCTAAGATAAAATGGTTTCAGAACATAACACTAATTCATTTATATTCTACGACCCTTGTGAAAGAAGCACAGTGCAATCAACTTCTTACATTATTTAATAAATAGCCCTGTAAATAAAATGAAGGCCAAATTTTGAAAGCAAGGTACAGGCAATGAGGCTGCAGTAACCATTGCTTGCACATGCAGACCGGATAACTACATGCTTAGCCATCTGCCAGAAGAAATACCAGCTTTTATTCTTTAACTCAGAAAATACAGTTTTGAAATTGTATCCTAAAAGTTCATAGAATACAATAAAAAGTAAGATTTATTTTTATAGTCCTCAGACTATGTAGTAGTAAACAATAACATTTCTTAGAAATATAAATATGTAATTCTTCTAGCTTGCCCATTTGCTTTGCATTTTCCTTTCTATTCAGACTGCATGGAGGGGGAGGAAGAATGTGTTTATTAAGAATTTGTATGAGAACAGATTGACCCAAATGTCTGTTACCAAAATAGATTATATTAGCTAGAATGGAGTGTGTTGCTCCCATGCAATCAGCAACAGCCTTATGAAAATGTCAACTCTTATATATACATTCTGATGCAGTATAAGTCAAATTCTTTTTCAAGTCTGTAAAATAAATACATTAGAAATATTGTGCTTTGTACTATGAGCACAGAATATAACTCTCCCAGAAATATTGTTCTTTGCAATCAGTATCTTTCAATGCTGAGCTTTGTTTATCTCTCTTGGTAGACTACAAAAATAAACCAAACAGTTTCAGACAGTCCTCTCAAGTTGTTAATCATTAAAATCTGCAGTTAGACAGTTGCTGTGATCAATAGTGTCTTCTGATAGACCAGTTTAGAGCTCCTTGCATCTGGTCAAATCACCACTGAGTACAAGAGTACAGCAGCTCATTCTTGTAGCTTTAGGACAATATATAGTTGTACTGTAGAATGCAAAGGATAGGACAAGTCTTCTGTTCTACAAACCATTGCAGTGCTTACATTTCATCGTGTGTATCAGAAGGAACCCCTGGATACCAAAATCACCAAAACTTTTAACTGTATGAAGATATTAAACCTGAAACATGTTGCAATCTGCTCTAACAAAGATGGTGAAACTTGCTGTATTCCACTTTCATTTTTTTCTTAACCATTTGTCATTTAGGTTTTAATTTAAATGCATCTCTAAGGGCACATAGGAGAGAGAAAGGCCTATTTTAGTCTCAGTAAGCTACAGATTTTATGTCACTTTTATCCCCAGTCTTCTAATAATTAGTTAACACAAGAGCAGCAAAGCTATAAGATCTGGGTTAGATAAAAAGTTACTGTAGAATTAAGTGTCATCTTATTAATAGTGATCTCCAGAATGTTTCATAGTGCCATAGAATCTTTTGGTAAACCAGTCATTCAATACATATTAGAAAAATACAGCAGAGGAAGAAACAAAACAAATAAAAAGAGAACCTCTTTTGGGTATAAGCATCCAATAGCAGCTTACAGAGTTAATAAGGTCACTCCCTATCTCTGTATACCCTCCATAAGCTATTTCTCTCATTAGACTCTCCTCCACACTTTTTTTGCAATTGGTAAACCATTTACAACTCTGTATTTAAGTGCGAGTGATTCATATATGTATATATTTTCCCTTCTAATAAAATATTTTTGCAAGTCACAACTATTTAACCACCTTTGAATTGCTTTATATATTTGTATTCCAAAAAAATGTTACTGGCTTACTTATGAACTAGTAAGTGCTCTTGCTTTATGTGTTCACCCTTTACACCCTTCAGCTAATTTAGCTACATCACTAAAGTTAGCTGATACTTTTTTCACTTCCTGAATAGATTATCCCAAAACCTACTGGGAAGCATGCAAGTATTTGCTGGGTATACTCACTTGCTTGCACATTTATGTGCTACCTTTTCATTAATAACTACAAACAGCATTTCCTTACCAAAATGCAAGTATCAATGAGCCACAGGTAATGTTTCAGCTGTGTTCTGTGTTTTATATGAAATTGTATCTTCAGACATCCTTAATGATTAATAATAAAAAACCTCTCTAGCCTTAAAACTCAACATTAAAGTATGAATATGGTTTTGTAGGCTATAAGCTTCTGGATTTCATATTAATTGGTTCATTACAAGAATAGGCGCTTAAAAAATAATAAATATTATTGGCCTAAGACTATACTAGCACTCTCACTAATCTTATTGTTCAGTCATATCTACCTTTTTCAGAGTGAAGATTTATATTTATTATGAAGCCATGCATATTTTGTGCACAGATTTAACATTATATGTTGCATTTGGAATCCTATTCCATGCATTGAGTCAGATAATATCAAGAGTAACAAATGCTAATACCAATTGAGACTAGAAAAGAAAAACCCCATCTATTCTCCGTAACAGATGGTTGTATATGAAGATATGTTTCCCATTGTGTTGATTTTATGAGTCTTCTGTTAAATTAACTCAAAGGATTTGGATTCTTGGTTTTGAATCGAAATACCAGCAGTGGAGGCTTTACTCCTCCCTAGTCTGTATCACTGTGTAAGCTTAAAAAAAGTAAAAAAGCATAGTATATATAGTTAAAAAACAAAACACAGCACCAAGGACTATAATTTATATCTCTTATTCTGTAGGAGTTTGTCACTTAGAAATTTAACAAAGTTCTGTTCCTGCAAGGAAACAGCTTTATTTACTTTGATTTATGATTTGTTAATTTTACAAAGTATTAGAATTGGTATTCAGCCAGGAATGTTTAATAGTTTAATCTCTGAATGAGAGGAAAAAGAAAGGAGAAAAAGGAAAGTTGATGGAAGTACTGCAGCTGTGGTTACAATTCTTACAAAATTAATTATGTTAGTGAAAAGTAATCCATACAAATGTTTCCAACACATCACACTAACTAGATGTCAAACAATTTTCATATCCCCATTGAACAACAGCCTCCAGTGTTGAAACTCTTAATTTGAGGACTAACCTTAGAAATGTGATTCTCTTCCAGTAGTGGAAAATAGAAGTCTGCCCATAGTTTTAACAGATTTCAGCTATTCAACTGTCTTTATTTAAAGTGCCTAAAGATGCAGAAGATACATACGGGGTTTACAGAAGTGACTAAGTGAAATTCATTGGGAAGTAGATACTGCTATCTAAAGAATTCTGTTTAAATAATTTTTTTAAACATCTGACTATCATCAAAGCGCCTAAACAGTTCTTCCCTTAGTAAACCCATCTCAATCTCCAGCAGTGCTGGACAACATGTACAGTTTTTATAGATCTTTTTGTCTAGCAATCACACCATCTTTGAGATGTCAAGATGCAATGGGTCATTTGGAAACATTCTTTGAAGTAAATAAGAAGTAGAGCGTATTGCAATCTGGAAGCCATGTTCCACTGAAGTCTCAGATTCAAAACCAGAATGTTTTCCAATTTTGAATACATAGCCTGCATTGTACAAACTTAAGTCTTCATTTAGTTTCACTACTTTCAAAATAAAATATCTTTTACAATTATTTGATTACATTTATTTCATCATCACTTTCTTGTGATCAAGTTATACCTAACGATGTCCCCAGGAGGAGGAGAAAAAAACAAAAAAAAAAAAAGGAAGAGGTGAGACTATCATAACACACATATCTGAAAGGACAATTTACTTCTGGATTTCTTAACTCAGATTCAGTTTACAATCTAATAACAAAGTTATTTTGTTGTTATGAAACTTGTTTATTGAGAGAAAATTACGTAGTAAGCCTTCTTTCTTATTAGGCTCTGCCCTGGGAGCTCTGACAGGACACATGCAAGGAAAATGGCTTCTGCATTCCTCCCTCCCTGCTGCAGGGGCTAGATACCCATCACTCACCTCTTTACTTCTCACTTCAAGGTCTCCTTCAGGTCTGAAAATGACACTGTAAAATGTGAAACAAGTAAGGGCATGTGCTCCTATAAGACCGATTTGATGCAACAGGAGGGACTATCTTTCCCATTAACAGTGCCCTCTGCCTTCTGTTACATGACTCAACTGTGGCCAATTACTTTGGGACTTTCTGCCTCCAGCCACTGAAAACTTGTTTGAGAGCTTGAGATCTAAAGCCAGGACAAATGCTGCTAAAAGAGCATCAGCCTGTTTGTGGTCACTCAGAGTCAAGACTTCATGCTAAAATGGCTATATAAACTAAAACATAAAAAAGCTTGAAATAAGATGATAGACTGCTAATATATGAGTTACAGGAATTAATAAATTAAATAGAGTAAAAAATGCAGACCTGGACAAGCTTGAGAAGTGGCCTGTGTGAGCCTCATGAGGTTCAACAAGGCCAAGTGCAAGGTCCTGCACCTGAGTCAGGGCAGTCCTCAGTATCAAGACAGGCTGGGGGATGAAGGGATTGAGGGCAGCCCTGCAGAGAAGAACTTGGGGGTAGCGGTGGATGAAAAGCTGAACATGAACTGGCAATGTGCGTTTGCAGCCCAAGAGGGCCAACTGTATCCTGGGCTGCAACAAAAGAAGCATGGCCAGCAGGTTGAGGGAGGTTATTTTGCCCCTCTACTTTGCCCTGGTTAGACCCCACCTGGAGTACTGTGTCCAGCCCTGGGGTCCTTAGCACAAGAAAGACACAGACCTGTTGGAGCAGGTCCAGAGGAGGGCCACAAAAATGATCAGAGGGGTGGAAACACCTCTCCTATGAAGAAAGGCTGGGAGGGTTGGAGCTGTTCAGCTGGGAGAAAAGAAGGCTCCAGGTAGACCTTATTGCGGCTTTTCAATACTTGAAGGGGGCCTACAAGAAAGATGGGGACAAACTTTTTAGCATAGTCTGTAGAGATAGGACAAGGAGAAATGGTTTTAAATTAAAAGAAGGTAGATATAGATTAGATATAAAAAGAAGTTTTTTACAGTGAAGGTGATGAAAACACTGGCACAGGTTGCCCAGAGAGGTGGTAGAGGCCCCATCCTTGTAAACATTCAAGGTCAGGTTGGACAGGGCTCTGAGCAACCTGGTCTAGTTGAAGATGTCCCTGTTCACTGCAGGACTAGACTACCTTTAAAGGACCCTTCAACCCAAACTTTTTTATGATTCTAGGTACTGATGTAGATAAACAGTCTTGTTATTTATCTCAAATATTCTTGTGATGACATAACTGCAGCAAGAATTTAGTAAATCTCTGCGTAATGTTCATCTTGAGCCTAGTAATGAGCTTCATTAGTAACACTGCATCTTTATCAACTTGCAAATGTTCTCCATTCTGCTCATGCCAGGTTAAAAAGTGGAACTTGGAACTGGGCATTTTTGAGTTACCACAAACGGGGGAAGGATGACAGTGAATCCACAATCCAGTTGATTGATATAAAAATTGAAATTGTAGTTCTGGAATCCTGGAACTTTTTTTTTTTTTTTTTTTTTTTAACATTCCAAGTCATAAATATAATGGCAGGATAACTATGTGCACAAAGCACCTGTAGCCTAACCTTTTCTTATTACTGAAGTAAAAAAAACCCTAGATTTTCTGATGATCAGGAGAATCAAACTGGGATCTTGAGCAAAACATTTGTTAAGATGATAGAGTTGAAAATTAAAACTTAATTACTGTAAGGGTATTTTTGTCTTGAGTTGTGATTTATGGAATGTATCCCATGCTAACAGATGTATAGTAATTTTAATTGGGGTAACAAATTTTAAATAAGAAAAAATATTTTTCTTCTCTTAGGCCAAAGTATTTGCTAGCACTCAACGTGAATAACCAGTTAACCAGCATCTAAAAGACAGGTGATATTTAATTTGAATTTCCACATCCAAACACCCTTAAACAGAGACATATATTAATTAAAATATGTTTGAAACCAAACAGCACTCAAAATATTGCTTTTAGTCTTCACGATATCTGAAGACACAACGGTGTTCTAGATTTAAGAGTGAAAGACTCCTGTGTTCAGGACAGCATATCTTACATAGAAAATATTCTAATCAGTTTTAGTTCCTTTAATGTAGTAATATTATGTACGCAATTTGGAGGACAAATCCATGAATTATCAAAAACTAGGTATTTGTACATTGATAAATAAGTTAATGTACAATATTTATTTAAACTCCCACTTCACTAGGCTATAACTCAGGGGTTTAAGCTCAAAGGTGTTTTGTTTTGTCTGGGAACAAAGCAGAAGACTTTAAGCTTGTTTGCAGTCAAAGGAAATGGTAATTTTGGGAATTGACTTCCCTATGGTATATTAAGGGTTGATCGATATTCTCAAAAAGGTAACATTTAAACAGGCTTCAAATCAGGCCATAAACTACTGAACTTTCTAACAACCTTACTCCCTGGAAAATCATCTGTATTACTGTGCTAATAAATTTGCAAATGAGTTCCTCTACTACACTCTGTTGGAGATGAGAACATTGAGAAAAGATGAAATTTTTCTGTAGTTCTAAACACTTAACATTTTTCCAGTAATTCATTTCTTTGTGATGCATTATATAAATACTGCTTTTATTTGGAGGCTAAATTGCTAGTCTGAAAATACATGGCATTTAAAATAAAAAAAAATATAAATCTTCCACTATATCTGGATTTCTTTTCTCCCTCCTCCATTCTCCCTCCTCCTCCTTAAGAATTTGGGATTAAACACTATATAAAAGTAAACAATAAGGATTTACCTTACCACTTTCTGCATTAACTCTAAAAGATGTGAGAATCAGATCACATATCAGATCCTACATAATTATATATTAAGCAGAATTATAGCCTCTTATTTAGATATTGGTTTGCAAAAAGCTCTTTCTAAAACACAAATTCCAAAACCTAAAAAACTTTTCTTAAGTGCTTTTCCCAGCTTCCTGCCTTCTCTCAAATTATATGAAATGGTTCACTACTTGGTAGATACTTCATAAGAGTTTATAAATTTGCTTATAGCCACAGAAAAGCTGTAGACAGATTTTTAAAAAGTTACCTTCCACCCATTGTTAGAAAAATTCAGGAGTACTGAACTTGTGTACACCACTCTCCTGAAGCAGCTTGCTTCATCATCTTCACATTATGACTGAGTTTCTCAAGATAGAGTTAAGCTAGAACACTTTTCTGAAAGTGACTGGATGTTCTCTAAAGAAAAAAATCAGATCATTTTAGCTTTCAGTTTCGACATTTCAAAGCAGAAGAAAATTTTGATAATTCTGGTGATTATACTATTAAGTACCAAAATAAAAGTAAAGCTAACATCTGATGCTTGCTTTCTTACCCTAAGAACTTGTCTCATAGGTGGGATAATGATTGTTTTAAGAATGAGAAAAAGAGAGATTTAGTAGGAGAATTTCTTACGTTGCAAAGGCTCCTGAATTTTAAGTGTTCTCACAGAATGGCAGTGTCCTTTCAGAAGAAAAAGTTAATCTGAATTTTCAGGTTTCCTTTTGTCTGATTAACACAGTTTTAGGAGTTAAAAATCTTTCATTTCCCCCAAGAATAAAATTTCAGTACCTAAATTGTATTTTCTGACAAAGTTGACAAATTTATCACTTGCAAGAAGCAAGAAAAGACCCTAAGCCTGACATACTGAATCTGAGAAAAAAAACAGTTAACTTGAGTACATACAAGTACGTTCACCTATATTGAACATAAATGTATCAGTGTGCTGAAATAAATAACTCTCTTTATAGAGACTGAAGTGCACGTCACATAGGTGTAACCATAGACAACTATTAAAAACATACCAAACAGTCACACATTTTTCTTTTAGTCTACTTGCAACCTTCTTTTAGTTTTAATTATACATTTATGCACTATCAGATCTATTCCAAAATATCCGATTTTCTTCTTCAGTCAACACTGGCATTATTCAAGAAATGTAGATATTTCATGCCCTAATCATGGTCTGAATAACTGGAAAGATTAGGGGAAAAAAACAAACAACCACACACTACCCTCTCAATTCTTTTAGTAGAGTTGTACTGAAAAAGACAAGGTAGTCCCCAAAAGGACTCCACAGATTCCAATTTAAATCATTATTATATCATATCTCTAGTGTAGATCAGCTAATTATTTCACTGAACCACATTTAAGCTTCATGTTTAGTGTTTTATTAAATTGGATTATTTATTTGTGCTATGATCCTGGAAAAATTTTAAAGATTCATTTCTTATTCGAAAAGCTAGAAATGCTAATAAGATTTAGAAGAAGTACAAAGATCAGAAAAGCTTACTAAAAACATTTTCTTAGATTTTTTAAATGTTGCAAGCACAGAACTGAGACTTCGCTTGCTGAACAACATTACAGGATTTTAGAAATTACGCAAAGGCAGTTTCAGGTTATTATGGGGCAAGTTTTGCAGAAAGGGAGAAAATTGCTCACATCTGTAGTATACACTGAATAGCTCCTAGAAATTTGGAGTATACAACAGATTTTTATTAGGATTCTGTTTTGACACTTCTGCATGAAGTCAGGTATCTGTTATAAATAAGCTTTCCTCAGTGTATACAACTGAGCTATGTACATAGATGCATCTGTTGATTGACTCAGAAATTCAAGATGTCAACAATTTCAAGTAGGACTTTCAATGTAATGTGCACAAATTACACTCTGCAAAACCAAAAATCAATCCATAAGAAGTACCTTGTAGGACAGTAGTACTACACAGGTGTTATCCTTTCATACCTTGCTGATTTACACAGGGGTCAGATCTCAGGGGGGTCATAATAAATTTTGTAGATAATATATAAATTATATAACAAAGATAATAACTAGACTTCAAAGCATATTTCATCTTTGCATTAGAGAAGAGATGAGCTGTCCTTAATTAATGAATTCCTGAACAAAAAACACAGTTCCAGAAAAGCTGCTATGCTTCAATCATATTTCTCAGCTATTGAATACCACTTATTGTGTAACCAGGAATAGTTACTTTTTGAATACAGGATGGTCATTTTAATCTTTTGTTGTCTTCTACATATGCATGAGTGAGAATCCATAACATCATATAAAAAGAAAACATCCATCATACCTTAAGTCATTCTCCTTTCAAAAGAAAGCCTCATTTTAAGGCTCCTGCTCAGTCTGTAGGTATGTAATTCTTAAATTTAAAGGCATAGATATCCTTTCCTTAGAAAAATATATTCCATATTTCAGGCAGCAAAATCTACGGACTTCATAGTACTTCCATATACAGCCATATTTTTGTAACTGGCTAGGGCCAGGTGAGGTAAATTGTAATATCTGGTATGAGTTCTTGAAATACAATAGACTTCTAAACTCAGTTTTGATGCACATACAATTTTATGGCCTTGAAACTAAGGCTTTATTGCTGAGTATGTCAAGAAACGCAAGAAAAAAAACATTAAAATAATCTGCATTCAGTTGGTTATGTAACATCCACCTTACTTGATAGTTAAAATAAAAAGAAACTGCAAAATTCAGCACAAGGCAACTAGAGACCAACATAATTTTCTTCATATAACCATCTTTATATCATTGTTACTGACTTTGGATCAACATTAACAAATTTGTATATAATGAAGTCACATAAAAACTTCACTTTGATCATAGTTCAGATAAAAAACCCCATGTAAATAGTAGCCTGATCGTCTTTAAATAAGGAGTGCAACTTTCAGACCCTGTTCCAATTAAAAAAAAAAATCAGGATTAGGCCTCCTAATGAGCAAACATTACACATGTAACCATGTTTAGATAAATGTAAAAATAAGCTGAGAAGTTGAAGCAAGAGTTTAGTCAGATAACTGGTTGGATTCCCATGCGGTTGAATGAACATCTGTATACACAGCTTTTGCTCAGACAATATTTTTACTAAAATATGGCACAGAGTAAAGGCTGGGCATAAAGATATTCTTCTTGAATAGTACTCTACACTTAGTCAAATTTGGCTTCTGGTGTACCACAAAAAAGTAAACTTCAAGACCAGCAGCTACCCTGCTAGGAATTTCTAGTGCCTCCAGAACATGTGGAAGCAAAAATCATGTAGAATGGTAAAGTAGATCTCAATTAGTCCAATGATCTAAAGATGTCAAACTCTTTCTTCTTTACTTACAAAAACAGAATTCAGCACATTATGGATAAATGAGAGAACATGACCAAAATTTCCACAGCTGTGGAAATATATGGTGGCCAAAAAAGGTAAAGCAACTTTGATAAGTATATGGGAAATAACATACATCTTATTAAGCTAATTTTAAAGCACTAATGCCTCTGCTTTTAGAGAATTTGCCAGAGGAATTCCACAAGATGTGCTGTTGCAGTCATAACTAAACTGTTAAATTTTATAGACCACTATTGCAATAAATAAAATATTTTTGCAAATGCTTTATTAAGTGCATATTACTACTAATACAATTAATCAGTGCTACGAACCAATAATTAATTTACTAAAATCAATTATGCCCTAATACTCATGACCAATATATTCCATTTGTATTGCTAGTCTCCAAAACCTTGCAACTATGAATTATAGGGCAACAGAAACTGAAAATAGGTTTACTAATGATACTTTCAAGGAAAAAAAATGATTCTCATGTATATGATCTTAATTGGTAATTGCAGTCATTTAATGTCATCCATAACAGAAATTTAGCTGAGTGCTAAAGTAATCTTAAAGTCTAGGTAACCACACACCACTGTAGGCAATTGTGTAATGTAGCCTCCTCCCAGTAGATGGAGATAGGAAAACAAATGAAATTTATGTATAGCAATCAACTTCTCATCAACTTTACAAAAAGTTGAAACATCATTGTTTTGTTAGGTATCTGCATCTGTCAAAACCATTGCAAAACCTAGCTAGATCAATGGTTTCCTTTATTAACGTTGTTTCTAAGAATACTTTCCCTCCCTCAGGTACTCAGAGTACTTTCAATAGGAATACTCTCGACCCTGCATTGTGATGGAGCACTGTGGGCTAAAGAAGGCTCATTGCTACTCTGTCATTATTACATCCCATATCACTCCCTTCCCATTTTCATCTACAATTTCATGTTCTCTGTTATACTCTATGATATAGGCTATTAATATCTCCTGTTGTCCACCAACAGTGTCAAACGTTGATTATGTAGTTGTATTGCTTTCTGGCACTTAGCTAACTTGGGCAGACTGTCAGCAGCAATATGCACATAGTAGATCGGAGCAGGTGGGGAGGAAGGTAAAGTTGCAAACACAGTAACAGTTTCACTGATGATAGGACTAACTTTTGATCCAGTTACAGGAAGACTGAACCTAAATCACACCTTTCCCCCCCACTTCTAGATATGTTTTGCGTTATACATTGAGAAGATTTGTGATCGTTTCTTTAGTTTCCGGTAACTCGTATTAATGCAGTGATATAGAACATGAAGAAAACAGAATACATACAAACTGCAAGGACAGAAATTGTAGCTAGATATATAGGAATAAAAATTCACAGGAACATGGGTCAAACATTGGAACAGACTACCCAGAAAGGCTGTGAAACCCCATCCTTGGAAACACTCAAAACTGAGGTGGGTTTGACCTTAAACAAATTGATTTGACTTTGGAGCTGGATCCAATCTTTGAGCAGGGGGCTAGAACTGATGACCTCCAGAGGTCCTTTCCAACTTAAATTATCTTATGGCTTTTTAAAAGTGTATTGGTCCTTGTCTTATCTCAGATAACACACAAAAAAAGGTCTGGATATCATTATATTAGCAAAAGTAAAAAGTAAAGCAACTTTGAATTTTCTTAATTTTTCAGGACATAATAGAAAATAGTCAGAACAAAGAGGATCAAGGTGTCAAGATCTTTAACTTGGGAAGAAATGTTAGTAAAACTAATATTTTTGTCTGTTGATAAAATGCTACTTGTCAGACAATGATAACTGGCATTATTGGGTAGTCTTGGGTTGCTGAAACTGACAGACATTCAACAATACTCCCACAGAAAGAATTTTTAACTGGTATTTAGCTGTTAAATCTGCCATTGATTTAAAAAATATGTTGAGGAAAGCTGGTAATTCCCATGAGGTATTTGATTCATAATTTTCAAAGCATCAGTAGATAAATGTTACCCCATCAATAAAGGCTGTCACACAGTAGCACCACAAGATCCAATTGTACTAGGCACTATAGGAACTAAGATTATCAAACCTCTGCAAGCTATATAAACTAAATCCGTAAGACAGATACACATGACAGAGGAAGGATGAGGAATGTAGTACCATCGTTACCCTTGACTAGAAAAAGGCAAAGGTTTTTGTGCAATAGATTTTGACGCTTGAATTTATGATGGACAGTAAAAACCAGAAACATAGACATTCTTTGCAAAACTTCTACTTTATTGCAGCCTTCCAAGAGGGCTTTCCTGATCTGTGGATAATGGGAGGCCAGATAATAAGACACAGCAAGTGGCCACTCTCTCCGGAGCTTCTGTTGGAAGGACAGAAGCCCAAAGGCTTAGATCATGCTCCTCTATTTAGGAGACAGTGTGATTGCTGAGGACTTGGGTCAGAAAAGCTTCAGAAGCCTACAGAAATTCCTCATAGGAAGAAGCTTGAGGTTCTCTGCATCTGCAACGAAACTAAAGAATTCCCTCAGAGTATTTATTTTGACAGAATTCAGTATGAAATTTTATCACTATCAGAAATTTTCCATCTGGCTATTACTATAATTTTTCCTTCATCCTAAGTGTGGACTTTTATAGAATGTCATACACAGAAACAAATTGTAGTAATACTTGGGCCTTTATGCGACTATCATCATCTTGTCAGCTCTAGTCTTCTCATGAGGCAAGATTTATATATCCCAGTTCTCTCTCATTTATCTAGTATGCTTGCATTTAAGTGAGTTTAAACATAGGTGCTTGTAGGTTCACACTCAAATATTATAATTAGGATAGTACACACAAGTAAGGACACTACAAATAATTTAAAATTTTGTGGTAGCTAAGCTAAACCAGAAGTAGCTGAGGCTTTAAAAGCAGTGATGAGTCTGCAGAGACAAACTACATTTGGCTGGCATATAAAGGTGGACAGAAATCACTGGACACAATGGAAGCTGGCAAAAGTTAACAGAGTCAGGTAATCTAAAATTACTGCTGTAGCATTTTTCAAACTATTTTTAAAGCAAAGGCTAGCTGGGAAAAGGTTGAGTTTGGTGGCAGAGAATTCTATCCACTTAAACTTTCAGTAACAATTATGCAAAAAATAAGCATAGAAATACACTGTACAGTTAGTGGAACTGCCTTCTCTGTTGATAATTTGTTGGGTAGAGGCTGTTCTTTACCCAGTCTAGCTCTCATACACGTCACATAGCAAACAACATTGCAGTCTCATCAGTTCAGAAATTATACACAAGTTTTCACCCACTGATCATCAGTTTCACCCATTAGTCTCAAGGCATTTCAAAGGGAATCAGTATCCTTCCCCCCATGTACTCAAGCACTCAGACTTTAGAAAGCTGAATTTAGTTTGGGACGTTAGGGCCACTGTGGGCCAACACACTGATTAAACTGAGAGGAATACCATCTGTATCTTATTATCTACAAGTGTAACATTCACATAGATCTGCTGCAGCATTGAAGGAAAGAGAAATCATGTTTAAGATTCAATTAGAAATGCCAATACTGCCAGAAAGAAAGGGCTGACATGTCTAAATGGAAATACTGTGCTTACAAAATAATATACACATTAAGCAAGACTTTTTAAAATGCTATGAATGCTTTTGTGAGAAATGGAGAAAGGGTAACTATAAAAATTGAGAAATTAAAAGGGTACATTACAGCAAAGGAAAAAAAATTAGTATATTCACAGAAGCCTGCATGCAGAAAGGAGGACACTGATCCAGAAATAATTATACTTGGAAATAGGATAAAGAGGATAAAAATAGCTGCCATTAAATTGTTATTTTTCCTCCAGTTGTCCTATAACATAATGATTTTGTCCACTACCTAAACTATTCTGTCTCCTATATATTACATGTATTAATACTTATATGAAAAGGTGGCAGAGCTGATTAAGATTATATATTTATATGGATATATGTTAAAAAAGTATTACCTACTATATACAAGAACTAATAAACACAAAGGTGCCAAAATAGTAGAGGAAATGGAAAACTTTTAGGTGAACTAAATATATACTTTCAGGTGGATTTAATTTTAACTTCATGGATTATTTCACTATCACCAAGTTCGAATAAGGTTATGGGAAGTAAAATTACCAGTGGTGAGGTGAAAATAGATGAATGTACTGGGAACATACAGGCACTATTCCATGAAACTCTAGGTTTGATGGCAAGCATTTTAAAAAATCTGCTAAACTATTGCCTCACTTGATTGGAAAATACATACACAACATCCATGCTTATATGACAACTACACCCCTACAAATTAACCACGTGCAGCCTGTTGATAAAAGCACGTGGTTTCTTTTGTGGTTGTTGCAAGCAGACATACCCATTACATTCATCTTACTCTGTGTGACATAATGCAACTGCTGACGTAGACTTTCCTTCTCCAAGGTTCAAAGCAACGTAGTGTTCCAACTTTTTCAGTCACTGTGGACCTGAGGTCTAGAGCTTTTCTGCATAGAAGAGGTCACTGCTGCCTCTTCATGTTGTTCAGTAAAACCAAGAATTACGTGTTACATCTTTTGCTCCGTAAGTCATAGAATCACAGACTGGTTTGTGTTGGAATCATAGAATGGCTTGGATTGGAAGAGACCTTAAAGATCATCTAGTCCCGCCCCCCTGCCATAAGCAGGGACACCTTCCACTAGACCAGGTTCCTCAAAGACTCATCCAGCCTGGCCTTAAACACTTCCAGAGAGGGGGCATCCACAACTTCCTTGGGCAACCTGTTCCAGTGTCTGACCACCCTCTCAGTGAAGAATTTCTTCGTAATACCTAATCTAATCCTACTCTCTTCCAGTTTAAAGCCGTTACCCCTTGTTCTATCACTACATGCCTTTGTAAAAAGTCCCTCCCCAGCTTCCTTGTAGGCCCTCTTCAGGTATTGGAAGACTGCTATAAGATCTCCCCAGACCCTTCTCTTTTCCAGGCTGAACGGCCCCAACTCTCTCAGCCTGTCCTTGTAAGAGAGGTGTTCCAGCCCTTGGATCATCCTCATGGCCCTCCTCCGGACTCATTCTAACTGCTCCATGTCTCTCTTGTGTTGAGGGCTCCAGAACTGGACACGGTACTCCAGGTGGGGCCCTACAAGAGTGGAGTACAGGGGGAGAATCACCTCCCTCGACCTGCTGGCCACGCTTCTCTTGATGCAGCCCAGGATACGGTTGGCCTTCTGGGCTGCAAGCGCACATTGCCGGCTCATGTTGAACTTCTTGTCTACCACCACTCCCAAGTCCTTCTGTTCAGAGCTGGCCTCAAGCCACTCATTGCCCAGTCTGTATTTGTGTTTGGGATTGCCCCGACCCAGGTGCATGACCTTGCATTTGGCCTTGTTGAACTTCATGAGGTTAGCACAGGCCCACTTCTCAAGCCTGTCAAGGTCCCTCTGGATGGCATCCTGTCCCTCCTGCGTTTCAACCACACCACACAGCTTGGTATCATTGGAAAACTCGCTGAGGGTGCACTCGATCCCACTGTCCATATCTCTGACAAAGATGTTGAACAGTACCAGCCCCAATACTGACCCTTGAGGGACACCACTTGTTACCGGTTTCCACTTGGACTTTGAGCTGTTGACCACAACTCTTTGAGTGCGACCATCCAGCCAGTTCCTTATTCACCGAGTGGTCCATCCATCCAACCCACATGTTTCCAATTTAGAGATAAGGATGCCATGCGAGACAGCATCAAATGCCTTGCACAAGTCCAGGTAGATGACATCAGTTGCTTAAGTCTATACATAAGAACCAATGCTCAGGAACAGATTTTGTAATTCTTGTTCATTTTTCTTTATTTGCAAGAATCCCAATGATTATAATAGAAGATGAGAGAGTTCACTAAGTAATATGAATAGGGCTGGATATTTGTATGAAATACATTCTATAGATGAAGAACTATCAAAAATTCACTTCAATCCAGCACTTGACACCATGTTCATTTATGCATCTTTCTATTCCAAGACTGAAAGGAACAATTTTTCATTAAGATAGAAGTGTTAGCAACTTAAGAAACATCTGAGTATTATATCTATTATAATAAAATTATTCTAGAATATATTTCATTCTTTCACCATCTATCACATCAAAGAACATCTGGCAAATATTTTAAGCAATTTCTGTTTTCTCTCTCTCTATCTTTCATTTCAGCTGCTCCTTTCTAGTAAAAGCTATAAATATCTAGAAAGCACTTATTCTAGTTAGTGTTTCTATATTTTATAACTAGTGGCAAACTACAAATTCAAAATGCTCATCTGAGAAATATGATTTTATCCACTGAAAAATAGTAGTAAATAACATTATATACAGTATTGTAAATCTTTGAAGATAGAAAAAGTCAGCAATGAATTATAATATTGAATGCTGTTGTAAAAGAGGGGCAGATAATTCAAAATTATTAAGAATTGTGAGACTGTTAAACATTAAATTATTAAAATATTAATAAATTACATGGCTTTTCCATGAAATGCATCATAAATTATTTTAGGTTAAATATATGCCAAATACATGAGCAATCTAATATTTGATTCATGTAATTTTCTATATAAATAATTTGGCATGAGTTTTTTTAAATAAAATTGCATCTTGAAATTATATTCTTATTCAGGATTTTATTGGAAGAAGGTGCTTATTATATTTACTGAAAATAATTTATATGTTTCTGTTGCGTTACAGTGTATTCACCCACCCCCTCCCGCCACCTCATGTTATTGTTTTGGTTGGTATTTTAAATATTTACACATAAATAATGCTTACTTTTTATCCTAGGTGAGGGTGCAAAAATTAAGATAAATTTGTGTCCTAAAACTGTATTATATTTGGCTTCATTTGTCAATATTTTACCCTTCAGATACATGTGTCAACTGACTGAGATAGCAAGCTCCTGTTTATAGTGGGGCATTTAGGGTCAATCATTACAGAAGTATACACGGTAACTTAAAGTTTTACGTTCTTTAAGAGGCCTAACAACATTTGTTAGAAAATAAATAAATGCAGCACCTTGGACATAAATATACAGTGATTTACCTGCAACATAAGAAAGAGCACGTAGATTTTTACAGTATGAACTTTTAATAGTATAGTGCATCCATTTACTAGCCTGAAATGTTTGCCAACAGGTAAGCAAAATATTTGAGCATAAAATACCTCAGAAGGAGATTTACAAAGACAGGCTACATTTTTCAAGATGTTTGGAAGGTTGAACTTTTACAGTACCATAACTTTGGTAATGCTCCAATATAAGATTTATGCAAAATAACAAGTATATTTTAATACTATTTCAATTAATATGCATGTTAGGTCAATATAAAGGTTGAGATAGAGAAAAAACTGCTAGTTCCACAGGTAAAACCTGTAATAACTGTCATTTTTATTGTTCTTAATATATCAGGAAAGCTAAGAATAAAACATTTTTCTTCTTTTTACTAATACAGAGCATTAAAAATATATCTTAATGGTTTCTGTAATGGAATCATATAATCTTTCCTAAGTACTTCAAGCAACCGTTGAGAATGAACCTAATTATGGAACATTTAACCAGCAGCTTATCTCCATCTAAGCAGTCAACAAGAGGGAAAGTTTCACGACTCAGAAGGGGTGTTTTACACACATACACAAAAGAGTCTCAAACACAGGAGGTAAAAAAAAAAATAAATAAATAATTATGAAACAAAGGAAAATAAGGAGAAACCTTTAAGGATTACCAAATAGCCCACAAGTAATAGTATGAGAAATCTTACTTCTTCTTCCCTTCCCCCCCCCTTTTTTTTTCCCAGGAGAGTGTGAGGAAGAAGGAAGGGAAAGACTATCAGACAGCTACAATTACAATAAAATTATTTGTAACACTAAAAGGGAATATTATACATTTTAATTTCATTTATCTTAGCAGATTTCTTACAAATGGTGCTCCATAGTATGCAATACTTAAAAGATCGTTTAACTTGTGACTGCCAAACAACTTACATGAGGTCTTTGTTTTGTTTAACTGAATATGCAGCTAATAGCACGTTCTTAAATGGACAAAAATACAAGCACATGACTTTGGAACTCATGCATTTAAATTATGTATTTCAATTATATAACTGTTTCTGAGAGAATATATAAAACAGAGATAAATATAGATGAATTCATTCTACTAAAGTGCTTAGGTAAGTATCTACAGGGGAAACGACATAAATCCAACCTCTGATCATTGTCAGGGAGTGTGAATTAGAGGGGTAATACTGGTTATCAACATATTTAAGTTACTCCAGAGTGAAATATTAATGTGTTTAGTATAATAAAATATGTATTTAAGACATTCTGAAGCTAACATGCATTTACCTTACTCAAAGCTACTGCAATAAATTGACTTCTACATTAGTTTGTTAACTAACATAGAACTACAAAAACAGTGAACTATAAGATTCTGAGAGAAAAAATATGGATTCTATGGACACGTAAGAAGTCATCCAGGCAACCTAGTGGTTCAAGTGACTGAGTAAAAGGCAAACAAGTGCATGCACTCTCTTTCTCTCAAACAAAAACCCCCAAAGATTAAATAAATTCATTATTTCAACTAGTTTCAGGTCTAAAATTAGTTGAAGGTTTTTAATCACACTTTTGGTATCAAGTATAGAAATATCTGTATCTGAGAAGAAAGTTTATAAGAAAGTTCCCTTTTTTCAAAAATGGTGAAAACAAATGAAACTTAAGTCTCAATAATAAAGTAAACCTCATTAGGTAATAGTTGGTAAAGACTTACTAAATACACCTCTGAAAAGTGGGTTTGTTCCTTTAGGTTGATTTCTAAACATTTACTCATAAGGAAACATGCTCAAGGAAAGAACATTAACCAACATATTACAATCTCTTGAATCACTTGTCTAACTTTTGTATCTTCTGCAGTTTTGCATATTTTTATCCAGGCAGCTTTATTTTTATATCAAAGACAGTGATATTTAATGTGACTACGCTCTGTCTGTAAATCCTTCATAGTCTACCACCTCTATGACTTAATAGAAAACCATTTATCTACTAACACATAACTTATAAGAGGACAGCATGGATTTACTGGGCTTTTTTCTCTGTACATTTGTGTTTAGCATTTTCTCTAAACAATGTAGAAAAGGACTAACCTACAAAAAGCAGAAATCTTGATATTGAGAATCTATGTTCACTGATCCTCAAAATATGAAGAAGAATGCCAGGCCACAAACCATCTCTTTCTTGCCAAACAGTTCTTGTTCACTGTAAAAAAAGAAACACCACCATCATTACTATTATATACTCCCAGGGATTAGCATTAGTCAACACTGTTGAATCCACTAGGCTTCACACCAATTCAGGTGCAGTGAATCTGCCATTTCCAGGACTTCCTAACCCAGATGCTGCTGCTGGAGAAGGGTTTAAACTTCTCACCTGGAGCTTGCACCTTACACCTGTGTTGTAAACATACCCAAACAACCATAGGACCAATGTGTGCTGGGTTGACAGCCACATATAGAGGACTTGCTTCCTCTAGATCAGGACTGGGACACTTGTCAATGCAGTCAAGATGGTAAAATTTATTAAAGATTCAGAAAAACAGAGAATATATAGTAGAACCCGATTTTCCTCTACTATAACCATGTGTCCTGAGACAAATGATACTATGCTCTTCCTGACAAATTAATGCTAAGCCTCATTCTTTAGTTGTGAATGGCTCTGTAAAAATAACCAATATTGAAACAATGCATGATTAACACCAAGTTAACGTAACCTCATGAGTCAGATTTTTGCTTTCTCTATAGTGTCCCTGAGGAATGAGAGAACATCCTCTTTTAAAATATGTCTGTGTTTCAAACACACTACTGAAATAGCATAAGAAAATCAGGAACTTGACTACATAGATGAGATCATCTAGAGAACCAACAAGGTTTCAAAAAGTAAAGCATTCCTTCCCTTATTCACTTACAGAAGGATCACTACGCCATCAGCTCTACCATTGGTGACAGTGCTTAAAAAAGGTGACTGAAACACATAGAAGCACAGGATGACACAGACTGTTAAACAGTATTGCTGTCATTCTCTGATTCCTTTCCCTCTGCAACTGAGAAGAGCAAAGAGCTGCTGCTATTAACTTAGAGCACTCTCATCAGTCAATACTAAAAGACGGCTGGTGTGGCAGATGGCAAAAATGCTAACAAAAGAAAAGGTCTTTGAAGAACTGAGGTAAGGGAGAGTTACACAGCTTACACCTATGTGGTTCCTACCATGTATGAGGGATCTAGAGAGAGCCATCAACTCAGAAAGGTAAATAGAATGATAAATAGAATGATAAATCATAGAATGATTTATGGATGCTTCTCATTTCCCAGAAATGCTTTAGTCATTATTGTGAGTGATAGAGATCGCTGAGAAAACCAAGAAACCGCATAATACTTGTATCGATTTATACATTACTTATCCAGTTCCACCTGTACTTTGAAACATCAGTTACATACCTGCACAGTAGGTGGAACAAGTACTAACAACTGAACAGCAGTCTGTCCCATATCTTTCAAAAATTTTTAATTTGCTGCCCAGTAGATCTGCCAAAATTAACCTTCCTTCCTTTACAGAAGTGTTTATGCTAGCCTGCACATTGAATAATGTCTAAGAATCAACCTGACATTTTGAACAATATGTTACGGTTTCTGTCTGTTTGGACCTTTGATTTTCTTGGAAGTAAAAGCAAACTCACATTCAATTTCCTGTGCATACAGGCTCAAATATTCAAGCATTTAATATGTAAAAATAAGAACGTATGTTTGTAAAGGTGCTTGCAGGTGTAGAACTCAAATTTGTATGTGTCGGTTAGGAAACAGTTTTTCACTGTGGTCAAAACTTGTACAGGACAAGAGTGAGTGGGACAAAGGCACCTTTACCATTGTGCGCTCCCTCAGTTCTGAGAGCTGATCTGTCTTGTGCCAGCTCCCCGCGTTGCAAGGTACCAATAAGGCAATCTGTGAGCAGATGACTCATCCACAATCATATTATCAGTGGCAGGGTGAGGTGAGCAGCAAAGGTAGCAATATGTGAATACATTCTCCCTGAAGATTTTTGAAGGCAGGGGAAATAAACTGAAAGGGTAAAGAGAGTAAACACTGTCCTGTGACAGAAAGATGACCATGAAGGAACAGCAGTCTGGCATGCATCTCATTTACACAGAATTGTACAAGGATAAAACTATTTTACCTATATATCTGCTGAATATCATCTTCAAAATGAATTTCTTCACTAGGAAATAAATAGAGCTAGTAAAAAAAAACAACAAACAAACAAACCAACAAACAAAAAAAACCAAAACCCAAACCACCTTGAAATGCAATTTTTTTCCACAAAATAAGGGCACCTTTTAAAGGACATTTCCCTATGCCCCTTCAATTAATTTAGTAACCACATCTCAGCATAAAAGCTTATTTACTCCTGTCTAGTATGAAGATGCTGAGGAAAAAGAAATGGAGTGAAGACACATCTCTTTCAGAGTTAGAACAGTTAGCACTTAGCAGATTAACTGCAAATACCAGAGATTTAATTGCAATCTTGTAGCCTTTGTGCCAAATTTGACATATTTTAATTTGCTAGTTGCCACAGAAACTTCAGTCAGAATATCTATTTTAATTTCAAAATTCTTCAGTTTCAAGAAGAAAACAAACATATTTCTCAAGAAGTTTTCATCTGTTGCAAAACTCATCTAATTTTCAGCAATAGTATTCCCAAATAAATCAGAAATATCATCTTTTATCACAGTGCTAATGACATTCTACAAGGTGATAAAATTAACAGCTGGCAAATGTAATCTTGCCACCACACTTCTCAATCTTCCATTCCTTTCTTCCAAGCTGTTGTCCAGTTCATGCTACTTTCTCAACAAATTTCCAAACTGTTTGTTTGCTTAAATGCCCAAAGCATATGTTGCTGACAAGCCTTTTCTAAGATAAACATTTTCATTATTCTCATGAGCGCTTTGCCTCACAAGAAACTTCTCATCTCCATGAGCACTATTCCTTTATAAAGCTTGCTCAGATCAATTATAAAATTATGATTTCCAAATAATTTTCTCAGCTATATTTATTCTCAAACTGGCCCAATAACCACAGTCTCATTAAAATTTGCAGGTGTTTTGATCTTCTCTGATAAAGGAATTTCTGTGTTTGATAGTGTGAGCGTTTCTCTTCATAATTAGAAAACAAATACAAGAGTAGACAACATCTTGGTTCAAAGAATTTCAAAAGTGCTGATAAAGGAAATACAGCTGATTCACTCTTGAAAATTCCAAATCCATAAAAAGAATACATTAACTGAAAGTTCAAAATAAATTAGGTTTAAAAATCTACCCAAAGCCTATTTCAGCTTATGAAACCATATAACTCTGTGACAGACAGTAAAGTCCCTTCTACTGACTTTACCACACAAAGGCTGTTTTTAGCATTTTAGAAGGCAGGCTGGAATAATTTGAATGGCTTTGAGATTTTTTTCCATGTCTCTGACTCTTCTCTGCAAACTCCTTACAAGAAATATTATGTCATTTTCCTGCAGGGAAATCCCAGACTGAAATTTTATGACTCATTCAAACATTGCAGTCCACCTGCCCAAGTTATCTGCCTTGCCACCAGAGCTCCATGCTGCCATGCAGGAATTGCCAGGCTAGACTCAGAAGCGAGATAAAAATAAACAATTAAGGGGGTCCACAGAGCTCAAGCTGATGCACATGTATGCTTTCCTCTAGCTTCTTCAACACATATATTACACTAAGGTGGATTTGTTCTAAAATGTTATTGATTCGCTGCACTCAGACTCATATTCAGCTCCCAACTTGCAACTTGCACTCCTTTATTTACAGCATTCATTAATTAATTGCAACAGTAGTGTAACGGAGCAAAGCCCAGTGCTATGTAGCAGTATGAAAGCTAGCTCAGGGACTGAAGAGGGAATAACTGTGTAGCACAGAATGCCATGCTAATTTGTTCCTCCTGTAAATTATCCTTTTCAGCAGGACAAGCTGGCATGGAGAGGTGTGTGCTATGCTCCTTACAGTAGCAATACTAAGCTTGGGTAGTATGAATATCATCTATCATGAATATAGAACATGCCACTGCTAGACCTCACTTAACTGTTGGCTGGGATTCTACACTGCTGTCCTGCTTGAAGACAAGTGTCATGATCTGTATTTTTATTTTGAAGGCAAACACAGAATTGTTTATCTGTCTAAATAATCTTTTTAGCTTGCCTTATCTCAAGTGAAAAGGGTAAACAGAGCACAGTGAACTCCTAGAACGTTTAAATTAATACAGTGTTTCTGTTCTCTGTTTGCTCTCTCTGTTTTCTCCACAAAGCATCTATTTTTCAGTCTAAATAAGTTATGAAGTAGGCTTGCATGGATGGGCACATCTCTAACCCCAAATTTCTTATACACTGCACTTACATAGATGCTTTACCTATAAGACAGATGTCCTAGAGCAGCTGCTATGCTGTAGAGTGTAGACCCAATCTGGTCCAAAAAGTAAGTTTATTAATTTCTCCCAATTTCCTGGGGGGGGGTGGGGAATATTCAATTTCTCTGACTCACATTCTAGTCTACTCTTAGTGAGTGAGACAGACTGTTTGTCTTTTTGCACAATAGGAGTCTAATTTGGAACAGGGTGCTATTGAACAAAAGGCAAGTTGTAAATTATATGATTAATAGAAAATGTCTTCCTGTCTAATTCACAACAAAGCAAAGTGAAGTAAAGGAAATAAGGAGTGGTTGGTGGCCCAATGTAGCATGGGGCTTTTAATGCCCAGGAGATGCTTATTAAAAGAAACTGCTAAAACAAACCTTTTAAAAGAAGACAAATTGGATGTATGCAATTAAACTGGGGGATGTTAATTGGACAAGGCACATGCTTAGTTTTGAAAAGTTTGCTCCTCTTGCACATTTTGTGAATGAAATTAGAATACTCTTGCTAATATCTTGCCAGGAGCTTTTTCAAAAAGGAAAAGGACATTATTCCAAGAGGAGACATAAGGTAAGCCACAGAACACAGATATTGTAGCAGTTAATAAAGTGATCCAATGGATCTAGAAAAAAAACCAAAACCCTTTAAAATGTATTTACATATTTAATACTAATGGAAGCACATTTGCTATGAGTGTGTCCTGGTTTTCAGCTGGAACAGAGCTGGGTTTCTTTTTAGTAGTTAAAATAGTGCTGTGTTTTGCTTTCAGCCTGGGATTTGTTATGAGAGAAACACTGATAACATACCAGTGTTTGCATTTTTATCGCTGGAAGTGAAGGACTTCATGTTTTGTTGGTCCACAAGTGCAAGATCTAAGGGAGTGAGGAATATTTAAATTAAGAAGCTAAAACGGGGTTTGGATATGCCAATGGGATATTCTATATCATATCATGTCATGTCCAGTATATTAGTGAGGGTCTCTTCCTCTTTTCTCTCTCTCTGGCTTTCACTCAGGCTCTTGCTCTCCCAGGATTGTGGTTTTGGTTCAGGATTGTTGCTTCTCTGTGTTCGTTATCTGGGAATGGGCCAGGCTGGGTTGGTGGGTGGTGAACAATAGCACTGTGTATCAGTCATTTGTATATTTTGTCCCTGTTATCATTAAGATTACTATTTTAATATTACTATTATTTTAAGTTTTCTTTCTATTATTAAACTTTTCTTATCTCAACCTACGAGTCTTCTTATCCTTGCCCCCCGGTCCTCTCCCCTGTCCCCTGCAGGTGAGGGGGAAATGGGTGAAAGGCTGTGTTGTCTGCTAGCCAAGGGCTAGCCCAATGAAACTATCACAGGGTGTTAATGGTGTTTATACACTAAAGGCAGTTTTAATGTTCTGAGAAGAGTGATGCACACAAAAGCCTCAAAAACACATCAGTAAGATTAAACATATTTGAAATATTGAGTAAAGTTTCAAATTGGTAGGGTTTATATCAGGACTAGATAGAAGAACATAACCCCCAGAAGTTTCTGATTTGCTGATTTCCCTTTTCTACTTTTTCCTTCTGTGAATAAATTCATGCAGATAAATGGTTCTGAGTATCAACAAAAATACTGAGCTATACTAGCCCATGACAAATTCACAGAGATCACTTCTTTCGTGTATTCATAGAGCACCAAAGCCTCTCAGGAATTTGGGTTCACAACTGTTCAAAGGCAGAGCCAGAGCTCTGATTGTGTAAAATCAGCCCAACTATGTGCTACTGCCCATGACAACAGTGAAAGGAACTCAATAACAGAGGATATCCCATACTCTTAATCACATTCTTATATTCTCTTGGTTTTGTATCATCACAGTCTCTCTTAAAAACAAAACTTGTGCACAGAACCCCGGTGTCAAACTTAACCTAGTCTTACTGCTGAATAAATACATGGTTCTCCCAGTTTCATGTAAATACTTACTTTCCATTGCCTAATACTTAAATATATTTGTTTAGAAGCTGGTAATGAAAATGTGGTTTATGCAACAAAATTTTATTAAAACAATTAGTTTACTTTGGTCTAGCTATTTGTTCCTCTATAATACCATGAGGAAAGGAAATTGACCCAATTGCTTTGTTTACAGTGCAGCTAAATTACATAGGTGCTACATCATTCATTGGCTTTATAAGAAGTAATAAGGTCACAGAAAAAGCTGGAGAAGCCTGAACTTATTTTCCTTTAGGGCTCACTACTTTAACACACTTACTGAAGGAGGGGAGAGTAATGATCCAGTCAGTACTTATCAGGACAAAATTAGTAATGATAGACAATCCCAGTAGTTTAACAGTAAGGAGCTCCAGTTGTAACAGAAGTCCTAGTAATACTCTCGTTTAAAGTCTGAATGAAATCTGTGTATGTAACCCTCCAAAACAGCTTAGTATTAAAAAAAATAAAAATTAAAAAAATCCCCAAACCTGAATCAGGACCAACTTTTAGTGTTCAATGTTCATATATTAATGTTTAGATATTCAAGCCCTTTGAACAGTTCTGAAGGACTGATCATGAGGAAATCTGTTAAGAAAGGTAAAACACAAAACAAAACAAAACAAAAACAAACCCCACTAAATTGGAAAATGTAGGTTTGTTGAGGTTTTTTTTCAAAGTTTTAATGATGCAGAAGCTGCATAATAATCTCTCTGTGAACCATAAACATAATAAAAGCTGAGGCCATTTCTAACATAATCTCTATCAGCAAGATGCCAGCGCTTTTCCAGATTTCCTAACGGGTCCCTGCTAATTCCACGCCAAAACTAGCAGTGGATTTCTTCCTTTTAATCTCCCCTAATGCCTTATTCGATTATTGTCACTGCTCTCCGACCGCGCACCGTCCCTTCAAACCCTAATTCCCCCCCCGCCCCCCGGAGCAGTCAGATGAGGCTGCACGGCGGTGGCGGATCCAAAGGACACGCACGGCCACAGACACCCTCCACCTCCCGCCCCGGGCAGAGGGCGGCCGACGGCCGCGGGGAAGGGGGTGAACCGGCCGGGCTCTCCTCACCCGGCAGAGCCCTGTCCGAGAGGGGCAGAGGGATGAGCACAGCCACCTGCTCCAGCTGACGGGTCTGAGGGCACCTGAGCGTCCTCGGACATACCTGAGGCATGGCTCTGCTCATCGCCTGGCTGTGCGTCGCTGTGAGGTGAGTGAGCTCCCCCCGCCGCCCCCAGCCCCACCGACCCCCAAAGGCTCCCCGAAGCCCCGTTGCAGCCCGGAGGAGCAGGCGAGGGGGCGCCGGTCCCCTTCCCTGTTCTGTTCTCCCCGGGACCGGTTCCTCGACGGGCGCGAGTTTGGCGGGAGGGCTGAGGTGGGGGACTGACAGCGGGACTCGCCTCTTCGCAGCGCAGGGAAGGCGCTGGGCGGCCAGGGCAACGGCGGGGACCTCTACTCGGAAAACATCACTCGGATCCTCGACAAACTGTTGGACGGCTACGACAACAGGCTCCGACCGGGATTTGGAGGTAGAGGGAAACTCCCGTCCCCTCGGGGAGCCTGAGAGCACACGGCTCGGTGGGGGAGGGCGAGCGGGAGCGCTTCGGCTTTCGCTGGAGGGTGACGCCTGAGCGAGGGTCCCGTCCCGGGCCCGGCAGGAGGGAGGCGGTGACACCCGAGAGGCGGGCGGCAGAGGAGGAACGTTTCCCGTGCCCCGCCAGCCCCTCGCCCGCCAGCTCCTGCGGGGCAGCCCTGATGCTGCTCCCGCAGCGCGGCCCCGAGGGGCTCGGCCGGCCCTGACTCCGCTCCGCTCCCAGCTCGTCTCCGTGCTCCGCAGGCGCCGTGACTGAAGTCAAAACGGACATCTACGTGACCAGCTTTGGGCCGGTGTCCGACGTGGAGATGGTAAGGGCCCTGCTTGCCGCTCCTGCTCTCCTTTCCCGGGATTCATTACGGTGCCATCTGAGTTGACCGTCATTAAAGCAGATTACGAGGCCTAATCTTTTTCACAATCCGCAGGGCCCGGCAGAGCCGTTCGGCTGGAGCTGCCCATAGTGATTCCCCCAGCAGAGCCAGCCGGGGCAGCCCGTGCCCAGGACCGAGGCACAGAGGGCGATTTTGTTCCTGGCAATTAAACATTGAGAGTTTGTTTTGCACTTTGAAAGGATACTAAGTTAGACATTTGTATTTCCTTTGACCTCAATCAGTTTGAATTAAATTATTTTCTCTGAGAGGACAATGTTTGGGGTTTTTTTTGCCTTTCTCATATCAAATTATCTGTTGACTGATTAATTTGTAGCTACTCTTTAAATAATAAGAAAAAGTGATATTTTTGCACAGACTTTTTTTTTTTTTAAGTAGCTACTTACTGGTAATAGGATTAAGTGTTTAAGCACTAAATGAAATGCCATTGACATGTGTGTTAGGTTCTTTCATAGAGTTACTGTGTACACCGCAACTTGGGACTGCTGGCCCCCACACATGACTCATCCATCTATTTATGTTCTATAGGAATACACAATGGATGTCTTCTTTCGGCAGACATGGACTGATGAGAGGTTGAAGTTTAGCGGGCCAACTGAAATTTTGAGATTGAACAATTTAATGGTCAGTAAAATTTGGACACCAGACACATTTTTTAGAAATGGAAAAAAGTCGATTGCTCATAATATGACAACTCCTAACAAACTTTTCAGAATTATGCAGAATGGAACTATTCTTTACACAATGAGGTGAGAGTCTGTTCTGCTTTTGGTTGAGCTTTATTCTTGATTCTTTCAATAGTGTTCCTGCATACAGTTTTTTTTCATTGTCATCTACTATAATGTATTCTAGACTAACCATTAATGCTGATTGCCCTATGCGGTTGGTGAACTTCCCTATGGATGGACATGCTTGTCCATTGAAGTTTGGAAGCTGTAAGTTTTTCTGTTTCTTTCAGTTTTTTGTAATAATACATTTGATCTACATGTATGTGAGAGATCCTCGGGCACTACTTAATGACATAACTGAAATTTTTTGTTACATTTTTCATACTAGAATCTTACTGTCTCCTCTGAAACTCAGACTATTCATAAGCACATGGATTTATTCACTGAAGGGTGACTGTTGAAGCATATTTTAATGTTTATTTTTCTTACACTTATAGAAGTCAAAGTGGGTCCTTCAACAAGTCATAAAATCTGTGGTACATTTATTATGTTACTTCTAGTTTTGCAAAATGAAAATATTTAGTCAATCTGTGGTAATCAATATGTGTGTTTTATAGCAAATTAAGAAACAAAAGCTAGTGCCTATTAGGTCCCACCTCAACCATTCTCTTGTTGATTTTTTTTGCATTTTGTCATTAGGAACTTGCTGGAGGAGGATGCATGTTTCTCTGGGTATTTGAGCCACAAAAGGGATCATGCTATTTATTCTACTTATTTTTTCAATTGTTTATAAATAATGGAATTGATAATTGTAATTTTTCCCTCTTTAACTCAGATGCTTATCCAAAAAGTGAAATAATTTATACATGGAAAAAAGGACCCCTGCATTCAGTAGAAATTCCACAAGAGTCTTCCAGTCTTCTCCAGTATGACCTCATAGGACAAACTGTATCTAGTGAAACAATTAAATCTAACACAGGTAAGATGTAGTCATGTGGGAACTATTTACATTACAAAACACTTCTTGAAAATAAATTACATTTTTTTTCCATATAGAATCAAATTAATTTAATTATCCTTTGCCATTTAAAAAATAAAATCCTTGGAAACCCATTGTCTCTTAAAAGATAGCTTTTCAATATGATCCCTTTAAGCATACAATTTTTCATGCAATTCTTAAGAACTCCCCCTGCCTCCCTGTTCCAGTAAAAACAATACAGAAGATAAATATTATTCTCTTCTGTTTCCATAAGGTCACTTTACCTTTTTTTAATCAGCTTATCTTTATTATGCACTAGGAGGCCTGTAAGTGCTTTCCTCAGAACACAGTATGTTGGGTTTAAGACAATAACTTTTACTTGTATGTTGCCAAAATAATGCTGACAAGCTTGTCTCTTAACAGGTGAATATGTAATCATGACAGTTTATTTCCACTTGCAAAGGAAGATGGGCTACTTCATGATACAGATATATACTCCATGCATTATGACAGTCATTCTTTCTCAGGTGTCTTTCTGGATTAACAAGGAGTCTGTTCCAGCCAGAACAGTTTTTGGTATGCTGCATTAAGGTCTTCGAACAGCTCAGCATCACATATACCATTCATTCATTACTTTCATTGCTTGTTTGTTTTAGGCGAATATTCACTTCAGCTACTCTATTTCCATCTTCAAAGGAAAATAGGCTACTATCTCATTCAGACATACATTCCATGCATCATGACCGTAGTCCTGTCTCAAATTGTGTTTTGGATCAACAAAGAATCTGTTCCAGCAAGAACCGTGGCTGGTATTTGTGTTTTGTTCTTTATCATTCACTTTGTTCAGTGTATTGAATCCATTGTCATTGTATTAAACAGCTACTGTAATCCAGTGGGAAAAGACAGTTAGTAGGTATCAGTAAACAAAAGTAAATCCTAAAATTAAAGCAAATAATACTCAAACTGCCCAGGAGGGTCAAAATTCTTTACTCAGAATGTTTGGTTAGCCAGACTTGTTTGTGATGTTTTTCTTCCCCTCAATATTTCTTCGTAGGCAGGAAGGGTTACTTTTAGAGTAAATGTCAACCTCTCAATTTTTTAAAGAGGCATTTTCTATTGATTTATTCTCTAGTGAAACCAATCTGAGTTAAAGGTTTTTTAAAAAATCACATGGGATGGAATTAATCTCAGCTGACATAAGGTACCTCATTCTAGCACTCATTTTGAAGTGTGCTCTTCTCCTTGTCTACAAAGGTATCTAAACAACTAGCAGGAACTTTAGACGGATAAGGTTAGGTGAAATGAATCCTGTTCCTAGCACAGGCTGGAGTTGTAATGTGAAAGGTGTGTCCATATTGCATGGCAGGGCCCTTTTTTTTTGTTTTTCCAGTGGTTTGAAGTAATGCTCCCAAAGCTGTGAGTTTTGTCTCCTTAATTTTCATTATGTGTTTCGCTATTAGACACAGGGTGCCTACTTCAATATTGATAGGCTCTGAAATTCTACTCATTATTAAGGGTTAACCTTTCACTGACTGAATTGTTGTTTCTAGAAAAACAGTCATAAAAATACTAAGCAAAAATAATGAAACTTGTCACAAACTTCATGAATCCATTACCCATTGTGGTGGCTTTAATGTGGCTGGTGGCCAAACACCGCACAGCTGCTCACTCACCCTCCCCTGCTGGGAAATGAGCGATAGAATCAGAAGGGTAAAAGTAAGAAAACTCATGGGTTCAGATAAAAGCAATTTAATTGAAATAAAATAAAACATAAAATAGTAATGGCAATAATAACAGTAATAATGGAATATACAAATGAGTGATGCACAGTGCAGTTGGTCACCACTGCCCAATAGATTTTCAATGATGTTTATTGCAATTGAAGCATAAAATACATATAGGAGGTTTGTATACCAAATATGTTACCTGATTTGGCTTTATATTTCTTCTCCGGACCATACAGTTACATCCTCTACATTTTGAGTAAAATATATTTGCTACCTAGTGGGCAGTGGCAGTCAATTCTAAATGCTTGAAGTAATGTGCAAATAAGTCTTTAGCTGATTCAGTAATAACTACATAGAAACTCAAAACCCTGGAATAACAACTGTTATATGTCATACTGAAGAGTAAATGTAGAATTAGAAACAGAAAATATTTTAAGAAAATAGTAAAACAGACACTTTTCTCAGTATTGTGCAAAATGAGGCATGTTGGCATTTTAAAATAATATTTCGATCTTTATTCCATTCTTATTTCTCCCAGGCACAGTTTGAATTTATAGTCCTTACTAATTCAGAATCCCATGGATTCTAAATACCTTCATCTCAGGAAAAGAGGGCAAATTCCTTATGACAAAAAGGACTTACAGGTCTCAGTAAAAAAGAAAAGGCTTAAAATGGAGAAGTATGTCTCCTTTCTGAATCATATTGCAAATACTTGAATTATAAATTTTCAGTTTTAGTTCTCAGTTCCTAAACTATAAATTTCAGAGAAGATAAATTAATAGTAGAAGAATAACAATAGTATGCCTAAATCAGTTTCTCAGAACAAATTCATTTATCACCTCTGTTTACCTCCATCATGGATGCCAGTTAACCTTTGCAGGTAATATTATGATAAATACTTTGAACATTTTGCAAAGATAAATTAATGGCCATAAGCACCTACTTTTTACAGACCTGCAGGTGAAAAATGGGAAACAGAAATATTTGAAGAGATACTCTTGCATTCTCTATAACTGTGTCATTAGAAAAAACAGCAGATGGCTAGTATGAATTTCCTTCTTTTATGTGGAGCTATGTATGTAGCTATGCATATATATATGTGTGTACATATGTGTGAAGTTCAATGAAGCATGGCATTATCAGAAAGTACTTAGAATAAGAAACATGGTAATTGGTGGCCTAATTTTAAGTATGCTCGGAATCCATATAGCAGCAGCCATTATTTCACATTTTTATGTGCCTTTATTTATTGTTTTTTACTCCTAGCAAAAGTTTCATCTGTTATTTTGCAGAAAGATAGTAGTCAGCTTCTATGCTCCTAGCAGGTCATCCTGGGAATTTTAAATTACTATCTAGACATTAAAGTTTATTTATAATAAAGTCTCAGATAGGGAAAGGTGTTTGGGTATTTTTGTGGTTTCATTTTTAATAAAAAAATATAAAATATTTCAGAATTCACATTATGTAACAGATTCTTCAAAACTTACCAAGAAGTGTTCAAAGTGGAAAGACAAGCGTTAAGAATCATCAGTTACACAGTTTACCAACCATAATTTGGCATTCAGTTTGATAAAGTAGTTTTCCACAGTGCAGAGCATTTCATCAATATTCACTCCACAGTGAGAGAAGTCTTATCTGTATCTGTAATAGAACTGGAGTCCTATTCCTAAGTTTAAATTCCTGCTGCAGTAAGTTTTTATTCGGACACAGAATATATCATTTTTATTACTAACTAGCACATGGACAGATTCTAATCTAACCACACATTGTATTGGAAAGTTCATTCCGGACCTTTGAAATTGAAATATATCTCAGCATTCTGGTATTCATATTATAAAATGAGTCTGGCAGATCTGGGAGAAGTAGAGATCCTACATATTTTTATACCATCTCCTATTTGCATTTCATTAAAACATGTTAGGTAATGACATTGGGATGTAGTTAACCTCAGACAGCTGGCAAGCTACATCATGTGAAAGAGTTGCAAAAAAAAACCAAACTGAAAATAATGAAGTCACCCAGTCTTGATGCTGCAGTATGCAATGACATTGCATCCTTTCCACTGAGCAGCTTTCATAGCATATTAATTCATCATCACAACATGACATTATAACATCTTTTACTTTCCCACCTACCCTTTCTAAACTGCAGAAAAAAACAGACAAGGGTATTCTCCACTTTACTGTCTTTAAATACCTGCAGTTTTCACATTCTAGCAGGCATAATTATAAGTAAACATGAGTCACAGAGGCTTATATGTTAATGAGTTTGCTCCTGTACTTTTTGCTTGTATCAGGCAGCAGTGGGAAGTATATTTCCTACATTATTAATGCGGTACGCTCTAAAACAGAAAGAATCAATTAATGAGCTTACATGAAGAACACTTATGAGACCCATGAGCTACATGACCAGATTTGTTGTGTGAAAATAGATAAGCAGCTCTAGAGAAGTAGCTTTTCTATCCTTCCATATATGTAACTATGGGTGCTTTCAAATCAAGATACTGTTAGTGAATCTTAAAGAATGTATCCAGTGATTAAAGACAACTGCACAGAGGTCCAAACTCTAATTACTAGAAATATTTGGATCATAGCCTGCCACTGATTTTAATGCAGAATTCGATTGATTCAGTGAGGGTTCTGTAAGCCATGATCTATTTTGTGCAACAATAGGAGAAAGAGAGGATCACTGTTGGGAAATGACAGTATGTTGATGTAGATTTCTGCCAAACATTCCACTTTTTAAAGTACAATGTCTTTCGTAGTTTGAGCATGAATTTTGTTATGCCCACATTTATCACAATTGTAAGGAGCTGCACCGTGTAGTATGTAGTTACTTTACTTTCAGTCTGTTCAGTGTATTAGGAAGGCTTGTTCAGGGCTTTCAGATGCTGAAGCCAGTATACATTAATTACTTAAGAATCAGTCTTGTTGGTTAGCTGGTACATAGGATGACAGCTAAAAGCAAAGAAGAGTTGGGGTTTTTTTTAATATATATGAATTTAAGAGTACCAGTGTTGAAGCAAAAATCTAATGCCCCCATTTTCTTTCTCTTATTTTCAAGGAATCACTACAGTTCTAACAATGACCACTTTAAGCATCAGTGCACGCCATTCTTTGCCCAAGGTGTCCTATGCTACCGCCATGGATTGGTTCATAGCTGTGTGCTTTGCCTTTGTCTTCTCTGCACTTATTGAGTTTGCAGCTGTCAACTACTTTACCAATCTTCAGACTCAGAAAGCAATGAGGAAGGCAGCCAGGGCAGCAGCACTGGCAGCAGCACTATCAGCAGCAACTGTACCGGCAGAGGACGAGATTGTCTCGGTAATTGCTTGCTTTTCTGATAATAAGCATCATATAGGAAGAGGCAGCTGAGGTAGAGGAAGCAAAACAATATTTAAGTGATCCTAACCTGAAACAGATTATGTAACCAGATCATATCTATTTATCAAAGACATTGTTCTTATTTCAGAAAATGAAAAGACTTCATTTATTCATAGTGCTTGTTTAAATTTGAGATATGATTTACTACAGAGATGTTTATTTGGTAAGATATTTAAGGAAAGCCATTAGACTGTTACCCGTAATACTTCTCTTAAGCAATGCTGTAGGCAGTGTTGTCAGACAGCTGTGGTTCTCTCAGTAAGTCTGCAGAATTTGTAGAACACTGTACAATGGAATGAACATGTGCATTGGCCAGCTGATTATGGGATCACTGTGGTACACTGGTACATGCCATAAGTGGGTCATCTGGAAGAAGATGAATTAGCCTTTACATAAACTTGGCATCTGTTACTTTCATAAAAAAATCTGTGTTGGTGGAAGCTTGGGGAAAAAATGTAAAGATTAAGCATAGATTTTAGTACATGCGAAAGACAGGAAGCCTTTCTAGTATCAAAAAAAGTATGTCAGAATTGCTTGTAAATATTATTCCTTATGTCTTATGCGAAGTAATGAATGCTGTCTCATGAATGCTGTTAATATATTTAACACTACAGCCCTCCTGTTTTCAAAAATCTGTTTTAATACCACCATATTTCCCATTCCTAGAGGAATAACAGAATTTAAATGACCTTCTGCACAACCTTTGATTCTGTAGTTGAATAAGAAAGTAAATCTAAGAGTGAGTATCAGGGCAACACCTTACCCACCATATAGTAATTTTTCCAGATTTGCTTATAAAAAGCAGTTAATGTTATAACATCTAGGTACATTCTAACTGTTAAATTAATAATTGATACGTTCCACATAATAGCAAAACCAAAGCTCTACAGCATCTTGCTACTCGTCCTTATTGGAACTAATCAACAGATATTCTTCACTTCAACTGGGAAGCATTGTGCTAAGAAGCCATATTGTATTTTGCTTACAATTTTATTAATATTACAAAAAAAAAAGACATTATACAATATAATAAAGAAATACGTTTTATTTTCACTAAACATATAAATGCAAAAAGAAGCAAATCTTTATACATTTTAAATCAGAACCACAGATTTTTTGCTTGTTTTTTTAAAACCACAGTTATATAAAGACGATACAAAAAAAATTAAAGAAAAATTAAAAGGAGCTTTGAAGCAAATGTTCACAGAATCTTACACTAATTTTGAAGTGACAGCAGAAAGGCTGACTTAGTTTTGGCAATATTTGCAATGTTCATATCTACATTTATTTTAACTACTAAACTTTTATCATATTTAAAAAAAAAGATATTAAAAGAGAGTATGTGTTTGCCAGTATTTAGGACATACTTCCCTCTTCCCCAATATCATGATATTTGACTGAGAAGTATCCTGGACTGAAGGAGCAGAACATTGCAACAGTAAAATAGTGTAAGATAAGAAAAATACTATTAAGACTGAAGGAACTTAAAAATGTACTAAAGCTTCATTTTTATTCTTTTGTAGACTTTTTTTTTGAGGGCAAGCTATCATGAAAAAAGTTAAGGAGATCACTTGGCTTTATGTAGCGTGAGGAAAATACTGAAAGCTGCTACATAATGAAGAGAAACCACAGCTCTGATTTTTCCTACACACACACTTCCTTATTCAAGTTTGAGTTAATCATAGGGAGGTTTTCAAGAAGGAAAAGGAAAAAAGCTACCTTTTTCATTAAAGTCCTTGCTGAGTGATATGAAAACAGTTTGGCCTACTCTGCATGTGAATTTGGTGAATTCACAGCTGATGCTACAAAGCCACTGCCACCCCACCCTCCCAATCTCTAGAAGACAACTGTTTCAAAAAACAACCCTCTGCATATGCCCAGATATACTAGAACATACTCCTGATGATTGTAGCTCCTCCAGTAATTGTGGGTGAGATTTACATGGTCTCTGTAACATTGCAGACCAAGCTAAGCACAAACTGCGAAACTGCTGTTGAACAAATTTAAGAAAAATAAATTAAGATTTCAAGTTTCTTATTAAGGGCTTCAGCCACATACAAGCATAGAGCCAAAATGAAGACTTACCTTCCTCATTTTATAAATGCAAGCAAAAAAAAAGCATCTAGGAATAAAATGAACATTTAGAAAGCACACTGCAACCATTTCCTCAATAGAACTGTTTACAACTAGCTAACAGCATACAGATTTAGAAGAGTAGTAAACCCCATAACACCAAGGTCCCAAGGTAAACTCAGTCTATAAAACAGCCCACAGTATCTACAAAATTCTATAGTCCTGATCTTGCTCAAAGCTCAGATTATCCAAGACAGTAATTTTACAAGCCTTGTAAGTCCACCACGTTTCTCTCACAGCACCACTTCTCAGTGAGAACCCACTTCTGCAGTAACAGAAAAAGCAAAATCAATGAGATCATAAAATGAAGGGTGCTTACAATTGAAGGAAAGATAACGCAGTCAAAATGGCTTCTAGAAGAATTAACTATTGGATGTAAAAGGTCCCATTCCAGAAAGGCATGCTGGGAAAAAGGAGTAATTACAGGATAATAGATTTTAAGAAGCTTTTTTTCCTCTTTTTTCTTTTCTTTCTTTTTTGTGTACTGAAAATAAGGGTGAAAGAACTTTTCTATGTTGTTACATAGATGGATATACTGCAGTCAGTGATGTAATTTCAGGTGAAATAGATCAGAACTAGCTAATTTTAATGCTAACAGTGTAGTTAGCACAGGCTGATGGCGTGAGCATATAACCATTTCCTCAGAATTATCTTCATCTTGTTTAAGTAAGTTAACTGCATAATATGCAGTTTCTTTCTTATTGTAGATTTAGGAGCTGATTTCCAGCTTGTTGCCCCATACTCCTCAACTTGTTCCATTTGTTTGCCTCTAAATTATTTCATCACTTTTCCTTCCAGATTTTTTTTTTATGTTACTACAATGTTCAATTCTTATTCTTTACCCCTTGCATAAATTATCTTACCTTTTCTGCTCTTCTTTCTGCCTTTCTCCCTGTTTACTTGGCCTGTCTTCTTAAAATGTTTTCTAAATCACTAGAAAAAAAAATCTATTAGAATCCATGCCTTATACATTAAAATGATTTTAACTCCCTACTTTATTTGATTTAAAAAAATAATTAAAATCTTCCCCTTCTTTCATACTGTGATTTTTTTTTTAATTTATTTTTTCTCTTTTAGGTAGAATAGTAAAGTTTTTAATCCACTTGTAATGGTAGTATTTTTATTTGTGATATTTAAGTGCTTGAAAGTTATCAGAATTTTAGCTATATGAAAGGGCAGGTGCTCTGCTACTGGTAGGAGCCTTAAGAGTAACAACATAGACTATGTTTTTAATAATCTATTACCTTAAATTGTCTGAAGAGTGGCCAAAGAACATTGTGGCGGGAATAACCTTAGGCTGTCTGAACTGGTACTTGCTGTATGACAGGAGACCCATTCTCCTGCTTGGCATAAAAGAAGCCCAGGGAGACAGTTTTGATATAAATGAAAATTCAAAAAAATTGTAAAACAGACAGTTAGAACCTTCTGCCGCCTGAGTATGGGCCTAAACTCATCAAGATAAACATATTTAGAGAATATAGTCAGGTTTTTTTATTCCCAATTAGCTGTTTCCTGAAAAAAAATCAACCAAAAATATTTAAAAATCCTATCACAAGGCCCTTCAGTCTAGTTAATTTTATTTAAAATCTTTCTTTATTCAAATGAACAAAACTTTTTCTCATGGGTTTTTATAGTGTAGCCAAAAAACCTGTACACTCAGAAAGAATAAAATTTGGCAGAAGATCAGATTCTGCTCTATTGTACTAATGAAAGTAGGAGAAACTCTGCTCAAGTCATTGGACTACACTGGTTTCAGTAAGAGAGACAATGGTCCGACCATGCGCTCAGTTGGCTGATGACAGCCCAGCATGCTTGTTCTGGTTCCAGGAAAGCCACTCTGTGTACCTCAGTTAACTGACAGCAGAATTTGGCTTGCTGTCTTTGTCAGCTGCAGGCAATCCCTGTGTGAAATACAAAACTATGGGTGTTCCACTCCAAAATATGATGGCAACAAGCTGAGTAGTCATCTGGACCCTGACAGAAACCTGGTTTTATTCATATGGTGACCAAGCTTGTTCTAGCATGTCAAAATGAAACATTTATGTATATGTGTATATATATATATATACACACACACATACACATACACATTATGGCATTTAGCTTTTTAATACATTTCAAATGTGTATGTTCTGTATCAATCATATTGTTCCATCATTATGGCTTCTTTTATCCAGGAATATCCCAATACTGGAAGTTGAAGGGGAAGGGCAATTGGGGATACTGACCGCAGTGTACCATTTGAAGTAATGCTCTGCGAGATGGTCAGGGAGTACACACCATGGATCAGAAAAAATCCTTTCCATGTGAGAGACTATATGTAAAAGACAAAAGATTGTTACAGGGTGGTAGCTTGATTACAGTTATGTTCTAAAATATCTGTTGTTTTAACAGAAAACAGCACAGAGCAGTGAAATACTGCTGGGAGATCTTCCTTCTCCCTACAAATAGCCCTGTCCCTGTGTTTCAAAATAACATGGCTTGGGCAGAAAAGGAATCTCTTTCTCTTTAACAACCAACTGCAGAGCAGCCATATGTCACTTCAGTATAGAGGATTTAGATTTCGATAATTACAGCAGAATATATTGAGTATGTTTAATGAGTATCCTCTTGTAACTGAAAAGAGAGCACTTCTGTTTGGATTATCAACAACCCTTTATGAGATCATCTTAAAAACAGCTATATGCATTAAAGTCTTGACTGAGAGCATGGCACTTTCAGTTTAATTAGGGAGACCTTCTTGCTCCTCCACAATTGCAGATTATCAAGTAGACTATTAAAAACAAACAACAACTTTCTATTATATTGACTCTTTGTCATCCCAGCAAGGAAAGTAGATGCTGAATATTTGGTTCTGCCAGAGTTAAATATTTGTCTGATTGGCAAAGCCAATGCAGGGCAGTAAGGAAAGTTTAGAAGTAGCTGATATCATACACCAAAATAGAAAAATTCAAGATTAATTGGATTTAGACATTTTTTTGTTCAACATTAAAATCTAATCCCAGTACCTTTTTTGAAGGGGAGGCAGTGAGAACAAAAAAAAGTTACTTAAATTATAGGAAAAAACCCCAGGCAAGCTTCTCTAGTGCTGTTTGTGCAATTCTGTCTCATCGAGACACTTGAAGTAGTTTTTATACGCTGCAGAAATTTAGCAAAGTAAATGTACAGACAGGCATTGCTCTGGACTGACACTGATAAGTTTAAGAGCCAAATGTGACTTTGAACATTCAATTCTGTTTAGCATAAACACATATTTTGACAGAGGCTTTGTGCTAATTATATGATTTTTCTGATATGCTATGTATAAATGTTAGGAAGACACTCTACAACAGCACATTCACATTGAAAAGAGAATGACTAGTGTTCCAGACTCTGCTGTCCTTAGTGCTTACCTGTTTTATATGACAGCAATTTTAATACAATAGGCATAGTATATTTTTCAAAGTTATACTTTCTGTGCCTAATAGCTCTTTAGATTTTCCATCCAAAGTTACCAGCTTTGAAGTAATAAGGCAACAGCCTCTCCACCTAGCCACCTTCACCTGATGGTTAGGCTATATTTGGAGTGGTGAATTTCAATCCCTGGAGGTTAAGAAAGAATTTAACCATGGCTTTCCCATGCTCCAAGGGAGTAATTTAACCCAAGTGATTTAACCCTTTACTGGGGTAAAGCATGAAGAAAACAAATCTGCATGTTATTTCTAATAATATTTCTAGGAAACGAAACTTAGAATTCCTAAAGAGATGCCTAAAACCAGGTCTGTTAATGACTTCTAACCTATATTCAGCTTTTAATTACGCAAAGCACTGTGTATAGATGTTTGCAATACACATTTTTTTAATCAGATCCCACAGAGAAAATATGCAAAGAACTGTCTAAATTATAGATTACGATGAATTTCTGGTATGAGATGGATAGTTAAACTGCACAGGACTGTTAAGTACCTTAGTGCATGCCCAAAAGGATCTCACATAATGTGGTGAACTTTCCTGCTGCAAGGTGCTGCATATGGATTGTTCAGTAGCTGAGCAGAGTTTTTACAGATCACACTGTTCAAGGTAGGGGCTCAACTATGCTTAACTCCCTCTTTGGGCGCTATGTCACTGGCATGTGATTTTATGTGTATAATATGAATGGTTGGAATTACTTAAACTGTATTTACTAATGAGAAGAGCAGGGAAAAAGATTATCTACTTGATTTAGTGTTCTGCCTTGTACAGACATCAAGTTTTGGTTGTAGTTGTTTTTTGTTTTTTAAGTTTTTTTGTGTGTATTTTGTGATGTCAGCAAAGTTCAATATCCAGTAAAGTATAAAGAAAAAGAGGAATAACACATTTTTTGTTTAAGCTTTTAGAGTTTATTCTTGTGAACCTCCATTTACTGCATTGCCCACAGGAAAGAGACATAATTGAGTAAAAGAAAGATAAGTAAGCACATACAGATATTACTTTGTTTAAAGTTAGCCAGTATCTGAATGTATACATAAGATACTCATGTTACTGCTAGGTCATAAACTAAACTGATAGCGAGAATATGTGTTTGCAGTACAAAGAAACAGGGAACAGTAGAGAGTTTTACAAATATGAATTACAGAAATCTCTTGAGGAAAAGAAACATAACAAAGTACATTCATAAATCACAGTTAGCATCCATATAAAAAAGCAGACAAAGAATTCCGTTTATTCCAATGTTATATATGGTGTATTTTTTTTTTAATCTGGAAGCCAAGCGATTTGCTGAGAGCCTCCCAAGATATTCTGAGCATAAGCAAATTCTAGCAATATTGATGGGAGTTTTGAGAAAGCAGCACCTTTATAGACAAGATGAAACTGCTTTGTGAGCTTTCTAGGGGATCAAATAGCTGAGCTGCAAAAGCTTAATAAAAGCTAGACTATACCGTACTAGCCCATATACATACCAGTCTTTGTCTAGTCCAGTCTTGCGGTATCTCCATTACACAGTGATCTTGTAATCTGTTTTGTGTCACTGGGTATTTATACCTAGTGACAAGTTTAATTGCCTGATGGGACTAACATTCCACATGAGTGCAAGAGTACTCCTCTGAAACAGGATTCAGTAACTTAACAAAATTCATTATTTCATGATGACACAGTGTGGCATGCCTCAGGCTTCTTCTTGTCACTCTTGCTACTTGTAAAACAATCCTTACTATTTGAGTGATTGGCTGTGTGAACTATGCAAAATGGGCTGTTCATTCCTGTTTTCTCTGTGTTTTGCTAAAATTTCACGATGTCTTTGTATGCCATCTTTGTCAAGAGGAAAAGTTAAATCTAAATATAGTAGACAAATTACTGTAACTGCTGTTCAGAACTCGACTGCAATAAGAAACTATATGGTTTCCTCTTGCCGCCTCCTCTTGGTTTAGCAGTGAATTCCAATGAAAAATATGAGCTGTGGTTCTAGGGCAGCAAGTCTGGTCTACAGTCAGCTACTACACTGAGAAACATCTTCATTACACATCTGAGATAAATTTGGACTTAGAATTCCATATTCTGGGTAGCAGTAATCAAGAAAATAGTCTTGACCCTGATTTGTGGGATGGCACATGAGGGTGTTAAAGACAGTGTAAAGAACTACTCAGGGACTTTCTTAATGATTTATATCAGCTCTAAACCATCTTCTCAGCAGGTTAAAAGCATGACAAAAGAGTGCAGATTTACTGAGACAGTAAAAGGCACTGGTCTTCCTGAATATTAGATAGGCTAATTTATGTAATAAGGAGTTATTAATATCACTCAGTTGATAAAAATGGACCTAAACTGACCCCAGAGTAGGAGCATAATCAAGTTACTATGCTCCCCAAGTTCTGAGGATACACACTGACTTCAGATCTTCCTGTCTTCAACTTGAGATGAAATCCCATTGAGATAATCCTCCTTCTATAGGAATGAGATTTAATAAATATTATAAATAAAATAATGACCAGGATTACACTTTTCCAAGTGCCTATTGAGATGATCACAATGATTTTACTACCTCTACGTGCTAAATATGTTCAGTACTGAACATAATCCACAGACCATATGTTTCATCTGTTCTGCCTACTATTAACTCCATCAACTCAGTATAACTCCCGATTCACGCTTGAATGATCCAAAGCAGAATTTGACCAACCTTATACCAGAATATTGCAGATAAAAAGGGCTAAGATTTACCTTAGCACTTAGATTTTTAACAACCATTCATTCTCCACAAAAGGTCAAGCTATCTTGCAGTAAAGCAAAAAACAAGCTACCTTTTGACTTCTAAAGTTCGGTTCAAAGCAGGGCATACAAGCAAAACAGAAAGCAAATTGAACGAAAGCAGTAGCTCAGGCTCTGTTAGTCAGTCTGTTTATATAGTGGGATTATTATTATGATTAGCGCAAGTGGACATGGATAACCCTCTTTCTGTTTCTGAAACACATCTGTAGATCATCCTCCATTTAAATCTGTCTGTTGCTTGCTGTGTTACTGGAAAATACAAAAACAAACATCTGCGTTCCAGATAGGCACAGCCCCAGAATATAAATGTAATTTAATATCCATTCAAAACATGACACTAATCAGTTAATGTGTAGGTGGCAAAGTGGAAGTAGGGGTATGGCAATTTGGAAATGATAGGACATGGGGGAAGAAAAAGTTAATAGGTAAAAGAGATTCATACAGAAAAAGCACATTTTTTCTTTCCTTTTCTCCCCCCTTCCCCCCCCCCCCCCATAAAATGGTGCTCTCTCCACCTTTTACTTACACTAAAATCAGCTGTGAGGAATCCATCTCTCCCTAATTTCAGTTGGATACCAGTCTATTCATCCATGAGAAGAACTCAGCATCATGTTGTAGCAATGTCACCTGTTCTGATACTTTGGCAATATCACTCACCGCTGAAAGGGTAATTGCTGTTATAACTCTTATTTTAAGTTATACATGAGATACCAGGTATGTTAGGCTGGTCTTTTATCTAGAAATCGTGGCCCAAGTACAAGTATAGGCAATGTATTTCAGAAAACACTTCTTTTCCTTTTAACAATGCATTCATTTATCTGATTGGCTAAATCTGTTTCCACGCATAGAAATCCTGCAAGATAAATCTCAAATGCTTACAATGGGCTACATTTAAATGAATGATTGTCACTACATCACTCTCAAGGCATGACTTTGGAAATTGCATATCTAACAGAATTTTGCTACCTTAAAACCATTCAAATCATACTATTCCATTTTACAATAGATATATATGCTGTTGTATTGTAAGTTATTTACATTGTCTAAGACTTCCCTCATTAGCTTCAGTCATTCAGCCATCTAATTCTGCTGACCAAGAAGGCTTTTTTTTTTAACCCAAGAATAGCTGCATATGTTGTGCAATTTTGCTGCACAATATTTTTCATCAATAATCCGTGAGTTTTGCAGTCCTTTATTGATGAAGACTTAGACTCAAGCTTAACCAAAATGCTCTATGTTAGCATTGCTTGTTAGAGTCTTAAGGTATTTCTATTGCTCGCTATTAATAGAAAAATTGAGTACTTAATATCAAAACAATTAAAAAACCCAACTTGACACTCTAGTATTCCTCTGTATTTTCTAAGCCATCAGACGAATCTTATGGCTGCTGCCATTCATCCACATTTAGTAATGGTAGTCCTGGGTAGTGGCAGTAGCAGCAAGGTTTTTGAAAATTTTCTCTCATTTGATACAACTGTGGAAGTGGGTAAGTGATAGTCCTTACAGCAGACTTTTAGAGCATGTGGTAATTCCTATTTCTAAGCCATTTCTGCAAGGAAGAAATCTATTACTTCTACTCTTGTAAAAGTAAAAAATGGCAACTTGGCCACAAATAAAACAGATGTACATAATGAATATACATATCAGCCTAGCAAATAAGAGGTAAAATCTAAATGTCCCTGAGGTCTGGCTAAATTTTTAAGTTTTCATACAGCTTTCTGAAGAGTAATTGGACCTGGCTATGAATATTGCACAAAATATAGGAATAATTTTGTTTCATTTTACCATAAATGAAAGTTAAAATAGTCCCACTACAGTTAGGAAGAGTGTTTGCCTTCAGTTGTATGCATGAAACTGCTGTGGGAGCCATGAGATATATCTGAAAATGAAATTTCATCCTGGAAAAAACTACAGGACAATTTAACATTCATGTCTTCAGCATCTGTAAAGTTAGTCCATTTTCTTTTGTGCAGCAATTTTCTAGTTAATCAGTAGCTAGTTTGGGAACTAATAACAGTGTGACAGCTTGACACCGTTCAGTAGTATTTACCAAAACTCATAAATGGGCTCACACAGTGAAGACTGCACATCAGTGAGCCCATACGTGCTATTTTGTTTAAACTTGATTCATATCTATGTAAACTACAGCCATACCAATAGATTCCCATTTATCATATCATATCATATCATATCATATCATATCATATCATTACCTTCTTTTCTTTTCCTTTGAGCGCCATCTTTTCTTTTCTTTCTTTCTTATAGCTTCCATTTATTACCAGGTTGAAAATATGGAAACGTATATTCTTTTGTGTTTTTACAGCACAGCTTTAGGCTGCAAATGTACCTCTGTATATTTGCATTATTTTTGTGATTTCCTTAGGTTGCTCTATAGCAGAGAAGCAGCAATAAAATCAGAGAGCAGAAAGGTAGAGAGCAGCCTAATGATCACAAAACCTAAGACTCTATCCAAAAATCACCCTTTTAAAAATTTCTTTTTCTTTTTTCTTCTGCAGCATTCTGACTCCAATTGTAACCTGAAGAAGCGAGTAAACTCCATAATGTCACAGACAGATCAGTCTCCTGAAGCCAGCATGAGATCAAATAGTGCATCCCAGTGTCGACCAGCGTCTGTTCCTCCACCAGTCCCACCGCCACCACCTATTGGAGGCACAAGTAAAATAGACCAGTATTCTAGGATCCTCTTTCCAGTGGCATTTGCAGGATTCAACCTCGTATACTGGGTTGTTTATCTTTCAAAAGACACTATGGAAGTGAGTAGTAGAATTTCTGAATACTTGCTTATAATATGTGTTTATTTGACCAATATTATTTTAATTGCTCATTTATTTTTGCAAGTCCAGTTAATCAGTCCTTTCTGAGGAAAGTTACTGATAATAGCTTTCTCTAAAAAATCAGCTGTGGCTTACAGTAGTAGTAGTATAATACAGAAAGGCTATTTGAAGATGAGAAGTGCAACACTTAGCTCTATGCCATGTTGCACTGAGCAGAACACACTGTGTAAGACAACATATGATGACGTTCTTGCAAACAAACTAATCTTAAATCTTGCATTTCTTAATCTTCCTATCTGCAGTAAGGAATGGTAGAATTATCTGTTGAAGCAATGTATTCAAGGAGATAAGAACTTTAATATCTCCTAAGGTTTGCAATTTTGTCTCCCCAAAATTTTGTTATTAATTCTAAACATTTATCCATAGTGTGAAGAGTTAACATCTGCAATATACAGTTTGTGAATCGAGAGTCCCTGTTTTTATACATTTTAACACTGATTTTTCCAGTTTCTTCATATAGCTGAACTGTTTTATGCCAATAAAGCTGCTAAATTCTTTAAGTTCGTTTGAATCAGGCAGAGTGATTATGTCTTTAGATATCCATGAGGTCCAGAAGAGGTGTGTGCCCTGCAAATTGAGCATGTCTAGAATAATCAGTCAATGATTATCTTATAATTTTCAAGCAGTCATTAAACTTTAAGTCTTTAATGCTTTAATTCTCTAATTTTTCCCTTTTGCCTAAATACAGCTAATGGTGTCCCGTTTCCTTGGTAAAAAAATATATTCATTTGCCTCGTTGCCATAGAGTTTTTGTATCTCACTCTATCTTGCAGTCAATATGATTGGTACATTTAGCTTTATTTAGGACAGCTAGAGAGATAATGATGGTATTTAGATAGCACTGAATGCACAAAGTCCCTACATCAATAAACAGAGGCTGGCAATCTGGCATGAGTGGTGAGCAGTTTGTACCTTTATTTCCTAGATTAGAGGCAAAGCAGGCCAAGGGAAATTTCATGGACAGCCAAGAGATGTTGCAGTTCAAAGTAACGAGACAGTGCTGCTCAGCTGATTCGTGGCACCTTGCTTCTGCTTGAAGCAGAGGCTACTAGCCTCTAATTTTGCTGATTTTTGGTACTAGTATGATCAGGGAAAATGCTGTCTCTTAGAGATGGAGTGTGCTGCCAAGCAGCTTATATAAAGCCAGGAGGGCAGGAAGACAGGAGGCACTATCTCTTACAAATGTTTCTGCAGATGTCTCTCTCAAGAGGTCACAGCTGCTAACTCCTGGCCACTCAAAATCTGCCCAATGCTAGATTTAGCATTTGTGCCAGAGTTACTGATCCTGCTATTAAAATATTGACTATGTATGCAAATTACTTATCTCAATCAGAGAAGGGAAGTATCAAAAAAGCTCATGTATAATCATTACAGCTTCTGTTTAGAGGCCAGTTTGTGTAGCTTGCCATAACTCCAGTATTTTCATTCAACCGTTCACATTTCAGATCTAGAAATATTTGGAAAATAGTTGCCATTTCCCTTGGTAGTGATGAAATATTTACACTGAACCTCGTATATTAATAGTTACATTAGAACTAGGCTTTTAATATACTTCTAAAGTCTAGGACATAGTGCTCAGTATAAATATTTTTAAAATGCCACTTTTGCCAGCTTACAAACTCATAAATTCTGTTCTGTAGTAGCCTTATAGAATGACAGAAATCCAGCAGCAAGATTTAGAAAACAGAACAGTATTGACAGCTGGGGTGTTTTTAATGATGAAGAATGTAAACAATTATGTAAAATGTCGATCAAGCTCTTCTTCATAAATTACTTTTTCCTGTTTGTGTACTCAGTTGTAACTAATAATGATTGTGATATACATTGCTAGGTATCTAATTCAATATGTTATATCACTTTACTGGTTGTTACTGTCAAGGAAAACCAGGATTGGTTTTGCTTTAAAAATATATTAAAAATATGTGAGCTTTTCCACTGAAGCAGAGGAGATACAAAAGTTAGGTGAGCAAAACATGGCATGCTTCAAGGCCAGTTCAATTCAATCACAGGCTCAAGCCCAAATGATGAAATATTGGTACAGTACTACTCAGTTAAGAGATATAATTTCATTTAAAAAGTGCATTTTGTGCGGTGTTTCAGGTATACTAGCTTTTCTTCTTTGAGTTAATTCTTTTAGTTCACTTGTCTTTAGTTTAAAAAACAAAATTTAAAAAAAAATCTAATCATTGAAATAACCAAATTTCCTGTGCACAAGTTTTTGTAGTGCACCTTTCTAGGATTTTGATTGGTATAGTTTGGAGGGCAGAACATCATTCACCTACATCTGTTATTGTGGAGATTCCTAAACAGGTACCTACTGTCTTTGGACAGTACTTCGTCTACCTTTGCCATTATCATTCACAATGCATATGCTGTTCTCACATCTTCTTACACATCTTCTTTCTAAAGTAACCCATCTTAATTTTTATATATAATGTTATATTACAGTTTTTAATGTAATGAAACACGAAATAATGGAGTGAATCAAACTAAAGGAGGATATGATGTTAAAGTTTTTATGATAAACTGCTGAAAAACAAGCAAAGGCCAATTTTATGTTTGTGAGCAGAGGAAAGTACAAAGTCACTGAATGTGCTAAATATACTGAGTCCTGGATATTATCTGGAAAAGTATTTAGCTTCAGTATGTTAATATTAATAAAGATTGCAGTGCATATTGTTACATCATGTTTCAGTTTAAACACTGGAAAAATATAGTTCAGAAGAAAACATTCATTGTCATACACACTTAAAATTGAGCTTTGACAATCCAGGCAATGATCAAATTCTAAGAGGATTCTCCCTTGTAATGCACTTCTATTTTAAGTTTGCTGAGGCAATTAGAAATCGGGTGGTTTTTTTGGTTAACTTTGTTTTTAACAACCTAAGGCTTAAAATTATCTCTAAACTTTTCTTTCAGTTTTTTGAACCTACTGCAATGCATCTTCCAAATGACCTTCAGTCCAACTGAAGAACAGTTCAAGGTTTCAAAGAAATCATTGAAGGTCATGTAGGTTTGAAGAAACTTCAAAGGATTTGTCTATCCACAAGTGCTCTCAATTTTCAAACAGGGAATATTTATGCTGGACATCATCTGGAAAAAACTCTGGACAAATCAAAAGATAGAAACTGCACAGGGTTCTAACAATACTTTCTTAATATTTCTTACATTGATTCTACTATAAAAATTCTTGTTGAATTATTTTGTTGAATTGTCAAAGAAAAGAATGTACATTTGTTCTAATTCTGTTATAAACAAGTGAATGTTTACATGATATAAAACATCAATAACAGGATTTTTTTTTTTTTAAATGCAATAAGGATTGCTAAAATAAGCCTGATTCTATAACTTGGCATGATTTCAGTGAAAGGGTAGGAGCTGCACTGATTTGCAGCCCTTGAAATTGACCCAAAATAGTGTTATGTAATACCATGAAAGGGAGTGCAAACCCATAAAGTTTTCATAAACTTTTCATAGAAAAGATGAATGATGAGTTGTGATTTAATTTAATTTAATTTTTATCTCCTTTAATTTGAGATAATATTTGTGAAGAACAAGATATAACAAAAAAGGAAATAGGAACTATGTACTTTAGCTGGTTAGTTATGATACTGTAACTTTTTTATTGAGAGTGACCGTGAAAGTACAACCAGACTAATAACAAGCAATTTCTGGGCAGGATCTAGAAGCACAGGACTGAGATGTCAGAGAGTTTTCAAGGTCTAAAGCTGAACAGACAAAAAGATGCAGCCACCCATTGAGCTAAATACAAGCTTCCAGCTGCAGGGAGCTTCCTAGAAGCAAGTCTTGAAAGCCACTTAGGGAACAAGCTGCATTGTATCAGTTGATTCTACTAAACCGTCTGTAGCAAAATCCCCAGAAATTTTTTCCAGAGGCAAAGTACAGAGTACAAAGCATATTCAGAGTTTAAAGGCAATAATATTTTAATGTATTTGTCATTCTCAAAGAGTCCTGGGATTTCTTTCTCATATTTCAGTCATCTATTATTTTATTTGCACTTCATCTCCATAATCCTTCTTAAGAATGTGATTAGGAAAGCGATGCCTAATCAAATCAAACCCAAACCAACTTTGTTGCAGGTGTAATGGACACTGGTGGGAGTCAAAAGCACACAAAGAAGTTTTACATGCAGCCAAATAAAAATTAAGGATTCCTCTCTTTAAATTATTTTTAGTGCATTAAAATTAAATTAAATTTCACAGAAACATTAAATGCTGCATTGATACAGGAAATTCAGGGTCTTTTGCTTTGTCTAAACAAACATCATTAGTAACTGTGAGAAAATACTTTGGGGCTGACTAATTGACTCCAGTCAACTGCTTTATTGGCACTATAACAATTTTAACTACCTGACAAGCTAGCTCCAGCTGTTTTCCTCCTCCTCTTTTACTAGTGTAGTAGCTGGACTGAACATGTGAGATCACTCCCTATTCTTTAGCCTTGAAGAGCCTAGATGGGGACAATTTAAGTAGACTCAAGTCAGTAGTAACTGTTGTTTGCACAGAGATGTCACGTTTGCAGTTTGCTTCTTCTGACTGTTCACAGGCTGGCACACTTGGATGTATTTATAAGTGCAATGAATTATTTCTTCATTTTTGCTTTGAAACTAAAATTGTGATAATTTTTCCCATTTTCAACCTTTGTATACTTTTTTTTTTTTTGCAAAATTAAAATGTGGACACCGGACAAGTATTGTATAATTTGTAAATACATCTTATTTTGCAAAAAGCAAATTGTGCTGTAGCGATCCAGAGGTTATTTTTCAGTATAACTATACTCTTTCTTGCTTCACTGACTAATTTTCTATTTTGAGTACATTAATATTTGTAAGACTTTTCAAAGTACTTTAAAATTGATTTGTACACAAAATGAAAATGTTAAAAGCTATGGAAAAACAAGTGACACTGAAGAAGCTACATTTTGTATCTGATCTTTGTCTAAAAGAGACCTAAATATAAATTTTACAGCAGATGCAAATAGTCACTGTTTCCTTGGAGTATAGTATTTCAGTGTATAAAATAGTGATAACTTCCTGATTAGGAAGCTGTATTGGCACCTTAAAAATGTACTAGCAGCTCTGGGTATTTAACAGCATATTTCAACATGACCACAAGGACTGCTTATCTTTTTTCAAAGGAACTTTTCATGTATAAAAGATAGAGAAGGGTTGGTTCTCCACATCTGTTTGAATGGAAGGAAGGGAATATGTATTTTTCCTGCTAAATGCTTTGTAGAGACACAGGTGTAATCAATAATGTTAATAATGTCAATAGAATTTAGAATAAATATAATTACTTACAATTAATGTCAGTTCTTAACAATCCTGGTTATGGTCAAACATTAACCAAACAAACAATAGAGTAAAAAGAGCAGATAAATAGAAAAGGTTTTTTTTAATATATATGTATATATTTATGTATGCAGACATACATATGTATGTATTTCTGTAGAAAATATAAAAAATGTGTTTCTCTCTTTAATACAAATTTACAGGAAATTGGGGGATATGGGTTTCTTCCAGTATTTTGACTGTATTGCAATAGGAAGAGCAGGAGCTAAAGTTGCTGTAAGATGGGAATTTGTATGTGTGAAACAGGACAACGCAGGGGAGGAGACCAGCAGCTACCTTGAGCTCTCACACTGATGATACATTATTCAACATTGACCTAACTTTCTATGTATCTCAGTAGAAAGGACGGTCTGGATTTAGCCCACAAACCCCTCAAAGCGACGGAGTGTAGCTTAAATTCATCTTGCTCTGCTTGATCAGAAGTGCAAGAAATAGAAGAACTAAGAACACAATTATAGAATTAGATCATAGTACAGTAGAAACCTCAATTACATGTTAGCCTTTATTATTATTGATTTGGGATTTTCTCCCCACCTCCTACATTATTTTTTCATAATTCTAAACCAAATAAAAATCCAGCAGTTTTAAGAAACTATGCAATGGCACACTAGATCAGCCCTGAGATAATCCATTACTGTGTTCAAAGGATAATTCTCACCAGAAGCTAAAGTAAAAGTTGAATAAACCCTGGAAATGTGAAGAAGAACGTCCTCAACACTCTCCTGATACAGTGTGCTGTACAGTGTTTTGATATTTTGATATATCCAGTCATGTTATGAACTCAATGCCTCTCTTATACATATGCAAACAAAATTCAGAGGTGACTTTGTCATGACTTAGTTCATTACATTCTTGTTCTCTTCCAGTTCATGACAAGAGCAGCGTTCCTCATCTGCCTTCTTTATAGAAGTCATTCTTGCAGGATTTTCCTCTAATCAGTAAGCAATCAAAGCCTTTCAGTTCTCTGCATAAATGCTGTCCATCACCTGGCTTTATGGAGAAACGTGAAGAAAAATGTCCTTATCCACAGGCGGAATGGGTAGAGACTTAGGGAGTAAACTATTCTTTTCTGCATCACTACTTCAACATCATCAGCACTCGGCCATAGCTGGTGTGGTGCTTGCATACAAAGCATGAAGACCTACAGTTCATTTCCAGACAGCAGTTTGTTGCAAGTGATAGCAATTGAGTGTCAGCAAAGTATATTGGAAGTAGAAGTTAGTGAGACAGCATGAATGAGACTCAGTCAATCTTTGAGATGAAACTCTTAAAACAAAGATTGACCAAGAGAAATGAAGGAATCCAAAGAAACCGAAAGCATCCACACAATTGTAAAGCAGGAAACAGTATCCCATACATCTTGAGAGTCCTTTAAAAAAAAAACAACAACCAAACAAAAAAAAAAAAAAAAAACAACCCAACAACCAAACCCCCAAAACTGTCCAAACCCAAAATCTATGCAATCTTTCAAACACAAGTGAGGAGGAAAACCCTAACTCATCTATTTAATGTAGTTATACAAAAGTAAGACAACACAAATCATTGCAGAGCTTCAAAAACCATGTAACATGCATTTTTGCTAAATCACTTGGCAACACATTTGGGTTGTTATCAAAGAGGTAGGTAGTTCATGAAAATATGATCTGACCTCAATTATGACTAGACTACTTTTTACTCCATAAATAACTCTTGATAGTTTTAAGGTACTAAATTTTTTACAAGCCTTAAGGAGCAAATAAGCCTTCTTTAGGCTGTGTATATAGTTACATAATGAAACACTACTGCAAAGGATTTTCTCCCCACCTCACACCTGCTTTGTTTATAATAATGTTTTCATAAAGTTGATAGAAATACTTTGTAATTTAAAACTAAATAAAACTAACAGTCTAAAATTCTTTACTGGAATGCTTATGTCTACTATTTTTGTATATCAAAAAAGCTTTGCAACTATAACTGAATGCCAGCTTTGCTTTGGTTCAAGTTAGGAGCTATCAAATGTTAGAAGCTGACTTTTCTAAGGGCTGGCTGTAAACTTGGGGTGCTGATTGCAACTACGTGGAGACATAGTGTTCCCAATAGAGATTTGGGAAATAGTTAAAAGCTTTAAAAGTGGGTTCTTAGCAAAGAAACCACAGGTTCTATCTGCATGTGAAACAAACCATAGTAAGTGGTTTACCATAAAAAGAGCTCCAACTATGCCCTTTATTGTCTCTTTGTGTCTACCAAATGATCTGACTCAACTGTTATTTAAGTTAATGCATAACATTTGCAATCTCATCAGGAAATTACATTAAAGAATTGTTAATTCCGCAGATGAGTCTGTAGGAAAGATTGGACTATGGTCGTGAGGGAGTCTAGAAATTATCAGAAATAGACTAGTTCTTTATCCAAAGATTTGAATTTCACTGGATTGTACTTATTTGAAAATAAGAAATATCTCTGTATGAACAAAAAGATGGGCTCTGGTCAATAAATATAATCAATGTGCATTCTCAAGTTTTAGTAAGTTATACATTCTTTATGGGCTAAAATGTGGTGTATTTCCACCTCCCTCTAGATAAGTAAAAGCTTTTGTTTCCTTTCTGATCCAGTCTTCTCATAAAAACCAACATTAATTGCTTTGTATGACATATCTGCTTGCAACTCAAATCTATTCAAAAGTAAAAAATAAGTTTTGGTTTTAAGTTTTAAATTTTACCCGAGTACACCATTTCAAAACACTCTTTAGCCTTCTCACTTGTTTTCCTACAGATTTCTGTGAACTAAATAAATCTACTTGGACAACATCCTTTTAGAACCGAGCAGTAAACATCTGAATAACTAAAGTTTATAAGGCTTTACTGAGTTACACCAGATCAGCTACACAGCCCTGAAGAAGTAGCTGCATAAGTGTTAACAAAGAGTAGATTTAGTTACGAATACATACACGAGAAAGCCAGAGTGCAGCCTCAGAGTTACCTACTGATCTATTGAATTGATTCCTGAACTACATGCAGCCAAGAGCAGGATTTCTCTTTTGTTAAGTAATTTCATTCAAAACAGAAAAAATAAACCATTATTACAACAGTAAAACAAGCAAAAAACATCAACAAAAACCCCCCACCCACACACTGAATCTCTCAACATGAGCAAAAACTTGTGAGCAGAGTGGTATGTGATTGGTATATGGTGTCTCCCATGAGTGAAAAAGATTCCATCAATGGCAGCCAAGACTCAAAACATGGACTGAGGGCAAGAAATTACCTCATCTTCATATCTGTAAAATGCAGATCTAGCATGGAAAATCAGTACATTTAATGTTACCTTTGGATTTTTCTGAATTTTACTTCATTTAGTTGTATTTCTAGGTAAATTATGATTTAAGGATTAAATCTGAATCACTCACAGGTGGAGTAAGACCTTAATAGCACTGAATAGGTCTCTGTAAAATAGCTCAAAACATTTCACAGTACAGTAAGCATAGAATTTCTCTTCAAATTATTACTTCCCAATTTAAGAAACAACAAGCACATAACCTGTCTAGTGTTGGATTTGAAATCATTCAACCATTTATACTTTAAGTATCATCTGTCTACAGATTATACTACATCTTCCCCAGAAAAAGTCCTTTTCTGGTATAGGGGACAGAGGCTTTGCTGACCCAAGTCAGCATATGTGTCTGACAGCTGGAGTCAGACTTCATGCTTTTAATAGTAACTAAAGGTTTTTCAGGTAGATTTTTAAATCAATATGACAAAGCAGTAAGTTTTGCCCTTACAATTTCAAGGGCTTCATTCTGATATTACTTTCAACACTATAAATGTGGAGTAGTTCTACTGAAGCAGATTGAATAAGGCCAAAGTGAAAGGAAATTAACTGAGACTAATGGATGCCATCTTTAAGAAGCTGTTTTAAATACCAGGTTTCAAACCCATGTTATAGCTCAGTTGTAATAGTACTATATTACTTAAATTTAATTTGTAACAACCTAATACAAAAAAATTACATAAATCAATTTACCATAGATTGAGATGCCTTAAAAAGACCAGCTAAAGAAGAGTGTCTACAGCTTTTAAGAATTATATAAATTAAGGCAAATGTATCCTTAAATACTATACTTAAGAATAACTACTATAGTACTTTCTTAAAGAATGAAAACAAAACCCAAGCCATGCTTTATGTGCCCTATGAAGGCAACATGAAGAGATTATAACAATGAATAAAACAGAAAACCCTTAGGGGTGCAGGAACTTAAAAGCCAGAAAGACCACGCTTGCCTTTATAAGAAGCTCTCTATACAGAGTACCGATTTGTACTGTTCTGCAGGCATACAAGAATTCTGTATCAGAAAATCGCTTTCTATGTTTGAGATCTGTTCATTAACAGCTCTTTACAGAGCAGTCACAGGAGCACTATTGTGTGCTTGAAATAAATTAAAACTGCTGGGTAAATGTGCTCTATTCAGGACCAATAAGCAAACAAAGCTAAGTGAGCTTAAACCCAATTCCAACTGTACTAGAAGTTAAGATCCACATGACTCCAACATCCTACCTTTATTTTAAAACTGGAAAGCAGTTTATTCACTCATGGGGTATCATTTCATTGTGGACTATTCAAGAAGTCATTGCTTTTATAAGTGAGCATCCTGATCTTCTGAAATCACCAGGAAAATGTTCAGGTCAGTGATGTGCAAACTGACACTTTTTGTCTCTACAAGTTCCATTTAAAGGTGCAGCAATCTCAAAACATTTCCCATGACACCCTCACAAGGTAAAAAAATTCCTAGAGACACTAAGTTTAAAAAGTAATTGGAAACTGTTCTAAGTTTAGTACCAAATGAAGGCAAAATTGGATTTTGTTGCTTAGATATTTCTACAAGGGATAGTTTGGCCATTCAGGTTATTCAAATAAATGCCATTTGAAATGGTCTCTGAGAAGACACACTGACAATAACAGGCAAATTAAGACCCACATTCACCATCTGAGCCATATTCCTTATTGGACACACTACTCGCATTGCCTTAAATGCTGAAGAGATGGTAAAGGTGTTGGCATGATCACAAAGAAAATATGGATCAAAGAGCAATTTTTTTTTATGGTGGTGAAGGACAGTGGGCCTGGAACAGCAAAAATTGAATAATAATTGGACTTGGGTGCAATTTGAATGCTTACTGCTAAATGTACTTTAGCTGACATGTCAAGTTTCGTGAAAGCCAAAATGTCACATGAAAATTAGCTCCAACAAAATGGGTAAGCAGACAGCATTCAAGTCAGCACAACTCTGCCTTACATTGTTTTCAGGGGAAAAAAGTTTTATTTTTAATTTTTATTTTAAAAATGAATAATTTACCTTTCTAGATACAGTAAACATTTCCTCAGAAATTGTCAGGGAACAGTTTTCCTCTGTTAGTTCTCATATTATTCTGCAAACGTTTCCAGGTAAGTAAGTAAAAACTCAATAGGTTAGGTCAATATATGGCTACCAGTAGTGGCACCACTGATGTGTCATCCCCACCTAAGCTATCATTAGTATAAATGCTTTCCTTAGATGGAATGCAGGTTCTTCTGTCTAGGAGGAATTCTGAGTAAGGTTTTTATTTCTGTGAAACACAGCGTATCCCGAGTTGAGGCTCAGTTTACATCTGTATGAAGGGACTGCACAAAGGATGCTGGATGGATCCTCCAGTAGAAAAAACCAAACCAAACCAAACCAAACCAAACCAAACAAGAGCTGTGGATCAGACTTTGAGCAAAAAGTGGCTCTTGCACTAGAAAGCTTAAATATAGAACTGGACAGAAAAATGATCCTGCCTTTCCTCCCCATGAGATTTTAATCATCATAGATCAAAACAGAGCATTCATATAAGTTATTTTGTTATTTTCTTAAAATCAAAATATTAGTTTTACAAATAATCTTTTTTTCTTCATTTTAATCTTTCTGTTTTAGGTTTGGGTCTAAGCTGTATCCTCATCCCCACCACACTTTCCCTAAAGAAGGTAGATTATTTTCCACTGGAAAACAAACAAACATTCTCCAGTGAACAAACGTTTTGTTTGTTGGAGACCAATTTTCCATTGAAGAACAGTTTCAACGGAAATTAATCATAACTTAGTTCTCTATAGTGTATCCCAGATGGAACAGAGTTGGGAATTAAGTGACATTCAAGGAAGTTACTTCTTTCCTAATGATTGCACAAAGATCAGTTCACAGTGGAATTACTGATAAAATGCAGGACACACATCCAGAATACTATCCCTAGGGTGGCACACCTTCTGTTATGGAGGATTTTAGAGGGTAAGAATGCCTTTACTTTGAGAGTAGACATTTTCACTCTCACTTGTGAGAATGCAACAGTTCCTGCTCTAAATTTAAAGATGAAACAAAGAAAACTGACAGCACTCTCAATATGTAATATAGTCTCCACATAACAGACTTGGTGCAGCAACTACAATGCAAAAATGCACACGGCCACCCAAAGAGGAGCTGCACACTTAGAGGTCCATGGCAGCCATCCCAGATACTGCCTCAGATACAGACACAAAATACAATCAAGATTGTCAAGAGACTTTCAGAAAGGGTACAAACTGAGTGAACAAAATACCAGGAATGTGCCAGCAATGTAATCTGGTCGATCTAAGGCTAAAAGGAGGCAGTGCAGATATTCATGCACAGCAGGAAGGAATTATGACTTAATTTCAGAGAATGGTTATAGCCTGACTTACACAGCCAAAGGTCTTCTGTTCCAGACACTCCCTGGAAGGGAATGAATGCTCCATTACCGATGATGAGCTGCTGCTAACTAGGACAAGAGGGACATGGATCTGCAACTCTATCACAACTGTGAAAGTAAGCAGCCTCAACTATTTCAGTCATTGAATTAACTTGCTGAATCTCCCTAAAAGTTTATTCTTTTCTCAGAAGGCATCCAGGAATGCCCCAGTCCTGTGAAACCAACTGGCTCACATATTCTTTAGTTGCTGAAGATCACAACAAGTGGGGTTTTTTGTTGTTGTTGTTTTGTTTTTCTGGTTCATTCAAATAAAAATGATAAAAATAAAAACAAACTCTGCTTGTAACTCACTGAGTTAAATGGGATACATACTGCTGTGGCTTTTATGACAAGACTGTAGCTGTCACCTCCTAACATCGACTAAAGCCCATAGCAGTCACCTAAGCTTTGCTTTCTTATTTCTATAAAGTGTGGTTCCCAGACTTTTGTTCTCATTATTTTAAACAGCACTCAGAATTTTCTTCCAAAGTATCAAGGCTATTTTCTTTCACAACACCAAAAACCCAAACTTGCTCTATACAATTAGTTCATCTATTTTTTTTTCACATTAAAAAGTCTTTCTACAAGTGGCTGAGTACTACAAATCAGTACTTTATGACTTTTTTGACAACTGCTGAATACAATATTAATTAATGTATACTTATTACTGCCGAACCAGCTCTAGAAATAGTGATGTGAGGTACACTAAGGAGTTTTAGCGTTCCTTTTAGTTTTCTAAAACAAAATAATTTGGGAGTGAATTACTTTTTAAATCTGATATGCTGTATTTATTTTAGAGACAGTGCCCTTTTATGGTCTGTTACAAAGCACCTTCATAAATGTATTCCCACGAGGAGGCTGGAAGACTAGCATATCTTCTGATGGCCATTCTAAAGGTAGAAAAAAAGTATTCCAGAGTATGACACCATCCATGTAGTTAAGGGTTGGCAAGTGATCACCCTATAATCCCATGGTCCTTTTTGGGCACACAATTCAATCAAATCATTATTTTACTGTAAGTGCTATAGATAAAATTTTTGCAAAAACACAATGGTACATAATACCAGGATAAGCTAAGTTAACAATAATTATTTTGAGATCTTACACAGGCCTTTTATCAACTTACTACTAATTTAATACCAATTTATATCCAAGACTATTAACATGGTTTTAATAGTACATATTTATTACATAAACAGTGTTTTATGTCCACCTTCGAATCCACAGCTTAGGAAAAGACAGTTTACTTCCTTGGCATTATTTAAATATAGTACTATTTTCCTTCAGGAGAACGAGATGAGTCTTTAGCTTTTTATGGCACACACAGTATGGAAAAAAATTAGCATAATTTATTTAATCTCTATCACTATCTTAGCTGTTAAAACATGCATTATCTGCTACTAGAAACCATATTATATAATACCTATAACATTGCCAATAAGCTTATGTCCATTAACACCATACATTCTCAGCTTTCATACTGTTTTGGTCCTTGTCATTGTCGCATAACATGTTCTAAATAGAAGATAGGCAACCTTAAAAGAGGTAAAGGCCACTTATAAATCCCAAGGTTCTAAACAAATGCCAATCCAATGCATATCTATTCACAGTCAAGGAGAAGCCTGTGAAAGTCAGTGATCAGATCAAAATACAGACATTTATAGTAAATCAATATTCATTCACTATTACATAACCCTTATGCATGTCTCAGATCAGGTGGATGTTGTCACTTTGTCTTACAATACAGTACAAATGGCTCAAAGGTACTTTTCCACAAGTTTCTTCAAGAGTTCATTTCTACCTTTTCACTTTAAAATGTTTTGATTAAAATGCTTATGATGTCCCCGGATTTTATAGAACTGTTATTTATGTTATAGACAGACTTATGTTCATCTGTTTTTTCCATGTACACAATTAAGCACCCATAATGCACGGTTTATTAGCTAAAACACCAGCTGTTTGCTGGAACCCAGACAGTTTCAGGTCAGTAAGAGAGTTGGTGCGCTTAAGTAATAAAATGGTGCTAGAGGCGTTTTCTGGACTGTATGTGCCAGGCGAACACACAGATTAATTAACTTCATGACAAAGTAATTATACAGAAAATGTAGTAGGTAAGGAGATGTTTCCAGCCAGAACAATTGCACAGGAAAATATGCTGCGACGTTTCTAAAACACCTCATCATGCTACAGCTGGATTAACAAATGTAATTTAGCTCTCCAATACTGTTTATCTAAATATTGCATATGTAACACGTGTGGGCTAACCTGTGGTGAACAGGGTGAAGAAGAGAAAGCTGGGAAAAAAAAAAGTTATTTTCAACAAAGAGCAAAAATTTGAATGCATAGTATTTTACTGTAAAAAATAACTGATTGGTTACAAGATTGTCAGAAATGTATTTGCAAATTTTAAATATATCAAGCAAGGTTATCTAGTTTTACTACTGTGATTGTATGTTATATAATGCGGTATTTAAAAGTGTATTCAAGTACATCACAAAGCACTGATGAGTCCAAGGTTCAGCATTAAGTATCATCTGATTTTCAGCCTTGTTGAGCTCCCAGTCAGCCATCAAATTATTAGATCTAGACAAACTGGGTCTAAATAACATCTATTAACTTTACTTGGTCTCTTTATGACCAGTGTTTTCTCACTGGAAAGATTTAGAGAAATTTCAAAATGTAGTTGTCATTTTCTATTCCTAAGAGCAAAGTGGCTTATTTCAGAAAGAGTCCTGGGTAACTTACTGGCTACAAATGTCACTTTAAGGAATCTTGAAGGAAACATTTCCTTAAATATACCTTTGTACCTTATTTTGATCTATTTGGCATCCATTTTGCACATTTCTTAACCAAACTGCTTGATACTTCAGGTATAATGGTCATTCTAGAGAAAGCGTGTTTATATCTAGAGTTTATCAGCACTTTTAAAGTTGAAATTATTGTTCTGGTGATATTATCAGTACCACGACAGCTTAACCCTGCAGTACATTACTAGCCAAAAACCAGTTCTAGCAAGTCAACCTGTCTAATTTAATAAAAATGTCAGGTGTTTCCTTTCCCTCCAAACAAGTTAAATTGCTATAGCCTTTGTGGTGATAGGGTACTTTCTAAATATAAGCATATTTATAGTCAATTCACTTGAACTGGAAAACATGTCACACACTTTTTTCCTGCTTCTGTTTAGTGCCAACAAACTGGCAAAAAAATAATTTTCTGCAGCCATCACCTTCTGCTTCTACATCTTTAGGCAGAAGTTAAACATGAGACATTTCATTCCCAGTTTGGGGACATAAGGACAATGAAAACAGAGTATTTTCACATTAATTCCTGAAGTCTTACTTGAGTATAAAGGGGATGAAAGTCGTCGTCAGGAAATACCGGGAGGATGTGGGCACCACCATATGCACAAAATGAAAAAACCCCAATCAACCAAGCAAAAAAACTCAAACCAAAACCAAACAGGCCAAGTTCATAAAAGTCTGATCTGGGGATCAAAAGCATTGCAGAATAACTTTTAACATCTCACATAATGCTTCTAATGGGTGACTTTCCCCACCATTGTAGGAACGAAGCAGGCAATATGCTGTATGATAACCCTAAAGTAGCTGTGGAGACCTTGCCAGTATTGTTCAGAAACTGCTCTGCCATTTGGAATGGGACAAAGAAAGAGGGTACAAAGTCCAGTATTTCTAAGCAAATCAGCTCATATTGAAAATTTCCAAGCCAAAGAAAGACTATTTGGGAAAATAATTCTCAAGCAATTCCCAAGCCTTCTAAGCAGTTCAGGCTACTAAACTTTACACTGAGTTTTGTGAAGAGAACAGTGTTCCTGCTTTAGGCTTGTTTGTCTTATGTTTCCACCTCATTACTACCTTGCAAGATGTGCAAAATTTGCAGTTGCCTACTAGAAGCAAAAAGGTAGTATGAAAGTCCTACTTTAATTAAACAGAAACAATGTTCATAGAGCTCAAGGGGCTTCACTCATTTTGCTAAATAAAAAAATTGTCAGAGGTGCTTGTTAATATGAGAAGATAATTATGGAAAGTCATATATAAACATACCTTTCAGTCAAATTTTTATTTTCTGGCCTTATTAAAACAACATTAGGTACTACTATTACTAGTAAAGTGATGCAAAGACTGAGGAGTGGTTGAGCACCCATCTGCTAGTTCCATTCAGCAGTTCTGAAATTTAATTGCCAAATTTTTAAAGGGTTAGAAGAAGCAAATTTATTTCATATATTCATCAATAAATTCTAATGTAACATAGGCCACTTTCACTGTATCCTTAAAACAGAGGATTTTCCAAAGGCTTCAGCAATGTTCAGTCCCATTCACTCATTTCTGTAGAGCATGAGAACTTCATATTGGGTCGGAGAAAGCTGGACATATAGTTCACTGTCGTTTCCAATGGCACAAGAGAAAATTGTGAAAGTTTTCAAACCTAAATTGTGAATGCTATTGAATTTTAAGTAATTATAATCTGTCTTGTAATGGCCTCTAGTCTTTTAGTTCCTTTCTCCACCTGGCATAGCTTCTGTACTTCTAAAAACTTGCATTTCTGTTAAACTTTTCTTAAGATGAGACTACCAATGAGAATACAATGTTCCATGCAAGACTATACATGTACTAAATACAATAGTAATTTGAACAAATTGCAATGACAGGTAGCTCCAGATGGTGCAGTTACAGGTAGTATTACTAGTTCATTTTCAGTTATGGATGATCCATTTACTTTAGCAAAATAAAATGTAGTTGTTTCGCAGCATAGATTCTACTGGTCGCTTGTTTCAAATGAAAATGGAAGTGTTGTCTGATTTTTTTATCTCTACCTTTTTAGTGGGTGTAGTGTCAGTATGTAGTTATATACCCCACCCCCTAAAGCAAAATAAACTAATTTTTATACTGTACTTCTTAATTTAAAAATAGAAAAAAAGCTATGTCTGCGTTCTGTTGATGAACATCTGTTCAAGACAGTTTTATGCAAATTCAAGTCTCTTGTTTAATTTGCTGGGTGGGCTCAACATCACTGAATTCTCTCCCCATGGGATCATTGTATCTATTGATATTCAAATAGGCTTATATTCTTCACCCTGCACCCCATTCAGCATATCCAAATAATGAGAGTTTTCTTCAACCACTACCACACCTGTAGCTGCAATGAATGAGAATAAGCAACGCTTTTTGTAAAAAAGGCATTGATTATGTCTATAAATCAGATGTGGGAATGCAAATTAGCATTCATTTTGGAAACCAGGGGCTTTACATATATGAAACTGGAAAGTTTTAGGTCCAAAGTGCCTGAGACTTTTTTCCTATTGTGCATCTTTAAAGAATGCTTAAAATTAGAGCAGTCATTTTAAAACATAATTTTTTTATTTTTGTCCTTTTTACAACAGTAATTATTTTTAGTAACAGATTTTTCAGAAGACAGCTCAAGATAAACTATTTAGTTTTACATTGTTCTTGTGAGGTGAATGCAAATGTGTTGGGGTTGGGTTTTTTTGTTTGGTTGTTTGTTTGGGGGTTTTGGGGGGGGTTTTGTTCTTGGTTTTTTTTGTTTTTTAAGTGATGAGAAAACTAAGATGGCAGGGTCACTGGCTCAATACGACAATCACCACCAGATGCACTAGAAAATTCTAACTCTGATTTAGTTTAAGGTTGTATGTACATATCAGCTGACATAAGACATTCAAAATTACAGACTTCATTTAAAGGTGTCAATGCAACGTTCCAAGGTCAGATGAGTCAAGACAGAACAAAACCAATAATTCATAAATTTCCTCCTCTGTAGTATGTTTTATAATTACTGATAGACTAGCAATACAAGGAACTCTAAGTGCTGTACAGTTGCAAAATAATACATTTTGTAGAGAGATAAAGTTCACCTGCTCTTCTTTTAGCTGAAGTTTTCCAACCTACTTTCTGTATTCAGCAAAACCTGAATTCCTATTTTAAAGAGGCAAAGGATAGCACTCACCTACCTGATAGGAGAATTTCTTCAAGCATTCAAAGTAGTGAAGAGCTAATATACAGTTTTCAACAACAATCTAAATACAGTTATAACAATCTGGACCCAATTTTCAGTTACCAAAGGGAAACCAAAAAGATATAAGAATCATAGTACATACACTGAACCAGGATTTAGGGAATTTAAATTTGTTTCCTGATACTGCCAAGTCTCATATATGACCTTGAGAAGTTCTTGATCTCTCTGGAACTTATATCTTGGGGCACCACACAATAATAATTTCTGTCTTTTCTATGTATATTGTGAACTCTTCAAATCAGAGTCTGCCTTATTACATGCTTATTACAGCAAAAATCACGAATTAAGTATCAAAATCATATTTTTTTTCTGAGTTTCTACAATATATAAATACACTAAAAATAATTTGAGTCTTCCAAATCATGCAAGTCAATGTCAGGAGACATTCTATCTCGTTAAAGGTAGTGTCAGAAGCCTCTTCATCCCACTTATTCTGCGATTGGTGAACATTCATCCACCTCACTGTGGGTAGAAACACCTCTCACTTTCAGAAGATATGATATTTTTATGCACACACTTATATGCAGCTGTTATTAAGAATGCAGTCACATCATTTTTTATTCTAATAGTGGGAGTACATAATCAGTTCAAGTGCTGCACTAGTAAGGAGAATTCAAGACAAATTATAAGCCATAGATAATTACTATTAATAGAAAATATGCCTCAAGGAGAATGGAGTTATTAGATAAACATCATTGCAGTGCTTAGTAGCTCAGAAGTGGATAAAAGAAAGAAGAATGAGTTGCTTTGGGATTCCTCCACCTTGTAGTAGTTGGTGAAGGGATTTTTTTATTTATTATTTTTTAAGAATTCTTCCGGTTCCTAGCCACATAAATGCAGATTTCATTTTAGAAGAGGCATGAGAAACTACAGAACAGTGCCATCTTAAAAAAGTGCAGCATTTGGTATTGTTGCAGGAGATGCAATAGGTCCTCAGCCAAAGCAAAGGCTCACTCTTCCTCTTGCGGACCTTTCTGCCTCAACTGGTCATAGTTGAAGAACCTCCTTACAGTGACACTGTTGAAAACAGGAATTAGTTACCAGAAGCAAGTTTTTGTGTATATGACCTGGCTGCTTTAAATTTGAATTTGCACAGAGGTAGCAAAACTTAAAACAGCAAGCAGATGATATGCCCTCTACTGGGAGAAATCTTTCCACACCTGTCCTCCTTCTTCAGCCCTATTTCAACTGGACAACTGACTGTTGTTCTACTGGATGGTAGATTATTTTCCTTTACTTCATTATTTAAAAACAGAAACAAAAACTAAGAAAAAAAATAGAGGAAATAACTTTTCTTCTTGAAGAGGAAAGTGTGATTATTGAACCACTTGATTTACTTGATACAATCGTATAATCTCTGATTGACCCACACTTCCTCCAAACATTTGGTGGCTGGTTTCCTTTAACAGCACTCCGGGAAGGATTACCTTTGAAGTCCCGTGAAGCAAAGTCATGGCAAGCCAGATGCTTTCAGCCCTGAAGTGGCTGGCTGCTGTAGTGTGCTACTGGAGCACACCTAATAGGAGACCAGAGGCCAGAATGGCAATGCTTTTGACATCCTGAAAAAAAACCAAAACAAAACCAAAAACCAACGTGGATAGCTTACTAACACACACCCTGAAGTGTCTCACTGCTAATGAAAAACAGATTATTAGCCTGACACATCAAAAGATTTTAAAATAAATCTCTCTATTACATTGTCCAAACTGTTAAAAAAATTGGTTGTTTCAAAACCCTTTTACAGAGAAAAAGAGGAAAGAGATCACCACAATATTTCTTTTTCTACATTGAACATATCTGGTTTCATTATGAAACTTTCCCTCTCTGTAACACAAAGAACACAAAAATTTTCCTGGTTATTTTTTAAAGTTACCTGCAGTTGTTTTAGACTAATCTCTGTGCTACTTTAAATCAACATGTTTGCTGTCAAGGTTTTCTTTGTTGTGGCCTCTGTGCAACAAGAGGAAGAAGGTAGGCAAAACACAGAAAGATGAGGATTGAGGAATCTGGGTATGGGCTTTCCTGGCAGATACAGAGAGGCTACTGTATGGGCTTTTAGTCAGGAGGGTGTCTTCAGTCAGCAACATCTGTCCTGAACTGCACCATTTGCTTGTTCAGTTGGTGTAAGTAGTCCAGGATTCTATATAAAACTTCTGTTCTTAAAAGGAGATCTTTTCTTCTTAAGTTCTGTTCTTAAAATACTTCCAGTATTTCTGGCAATCGATGACATCACGCTTTATGATAATTATTAATAAATTAGCCTGATTTCACACTGCTTTGCAGTCAAGGACTGCAGAAGAGAAATGTTGTCTGGCATTTTCTAGTCTATATGCCCACAGGCATGGTAAGCATATAGAATATTTTCCATGGAAAATTTCCTTGGCTTACATGTATTTCACATTTCACAGAAGGCTGATGTATTATCAGTTTACAAACCCTATTCAGTGTGATTTTTGGAAAAGCAAAAGACTAGGTAATTGTAGAAAACTGAGAATTATATAGAGCATCTAGGAAAGGTAGCATTACAAGTGTTCATGCTTGGGAAAATGAAATCATTGTTGCTTACAAGACTGTTGATCTACAGCTCACACAGAATGATGCAATAAATTCCTGAGAAGAGCTATTTTCCACCTGACCCCCTTTTAAATATTGGTTCTCTCTGAAAAATATATGGGGGAGGATGCACAGCACAGCCTCCTTGAACCACAAGTAATCACAAATTGTCTTTTTTACCCCTGAAATTTCTCATAAACCTTTTGATCTTCCTGTCCACTCCAAAGCTGGACAGAGTGTGTAACTGGGTCAGTTGAGACAGTAGGGAGCTGATCCTTATGGGATGCTGGCCTGCACAGGGCTATTAGAAGCTGAAGAGGAGCACTTGGACAGCAGCAACATGAGAGTTGGCATAAGCACTATCTTCTCTGTGTTTTGCGAGTGAAAAACAGTTCCTATGGGAGTCACACCATAAAAATCACAATCCATATAACTGCTTGTTTAAGTCTCTGTCACATTATATGTACCTCCCCAGACAGTGTTCTGTGGCTTTTTTATCAACACATCAACACAAACTCACAAATACATAACTTCCCCGTTGTATTGAACAGCAGTGCCAAGTTTGGCACCGTCTGATCACTCTCTGTGTAAAGACATGTCTCAGAAGGGACATCTGTGAACTCAAGTGGGAGGCAATGACAGACCTCTCCTGCCAGCTGGCCGAGGGGCACCATGGATGTCAACTGTGAAACATCTGCTCATCCACCTGCAAGAGTCATGGTGGCAAGTTGCTTTCAAAGCAGTGGGGGAAAGATATAAATGTATATTTTCTAATTATTCAATTGCACTCTCTTGCCTATTTTCCACTTGGGAAAGCAGAGCAAATTGGCACAACTAGAAGCTTTGCTTCACTGATGCACACATGAATCAAACTGGAGTCTGCGTTACAGAAAAGAAACAGTAGTCAAAACAATTCTCAAACTCTACTGGCTGTAATGACAAGAGTTCTGATGTCTAGTAATTTAATGCAAAGAAACTTAATAGTGCTGTAACAGAGAAAAAATAATGTAAGGAAGTATTTAAAGCCAAAGGCTAGATTCCATAATACATAAAAATTTTTCCTTTTATACATCATAGCAGTTGGAAGTTACATGATTTCTCTTTGAGACACTTCACAGAAGAGGGAGTTCATGAATTAGGGAACCAATTTTAACTTTATTTATTTATTTATTGGAGGTAAGCCAGAGCAGCCCTGGGACATACACACCTCTGTTGCCTTCACTGGTCACAAACCTGGACAGAAGCTTCATGATGCTCTGCACAGTTCTACTCTCAAAGCCTTGACAGCTAGACTTCTGCATAATGACACTGGCTAGGTACACAAACAGGTAATCAAAGCAACACATGTAACAGCTGGCTGTGGTCCTTGCAGCATGGATATTCACCAAAGTACAGGGGACTGAGAACTCCTTATTGCAGTTTTGGACCCTGAAATACTTCTCTATACTAAATATAAATTAGAAATGTGTGATAACAAAGACTGAGCAACTTCAGCAAGCCTTCTCAATTGTAATACTGCATTCAGACTCACTATCTGAATGGCATCCTAAAACTCTCAGTTAGTCATCCCTAAAAGCCTTCATATGAAAAAAATGCCATATTAAGAACAGTCACCTAGTAATAAATTACATCCTTCATCTTATTATTATTTAGAAAACAAGGTTCTAAATAACTGGTACATTTCAAGCAAAGGAAAACTTCTGGGACAGAAACTTGGGCAAACAAAATCCAGAAGGAAAGCACGTAGCTCTTTCTGCCAGTGTCCCAATCATAGCTAGAAGGTCAAAAGCCTGAACCATATGCACAGGTACAGAAAGTGGAAAGATCTGTGCTAAAAAAAGTGAGGTGGAAATCACTAGATAAGGGCCTAATATTTCTGACTGACCCAACTTTGAATCAGCAAGTATCCACAGTCAGATCCATCTTTGGAGCTGAGCTTGTCAAAAGCTCTTAGAACCAGATTTTCAGGCTCTCACTGTTGATGTTTGGAGCTGTATATCCAAGCAAGGACAGGTAACAATGAAATGCTGTCACTGAGACCATAATACTAAACTTTTCTTTCAGGAAACAACAAGCAATGTAATGTATAAAAATAGTTACAGATATTCAGGATTGTTCTGTTGTTGCTTTGTTTATTTTGTTGGCTTTCTTAAAGATGGGAATATCTCTTCCAAAACTGATGTTTGAGAAGTGTCCTCTCAAGGCTAACTAAAATTAGAATGAATAGAACTAGAATAAACACAATATCATATTAGTTTTCATCTGTTATTATTTTCAGCTCTCCATTTAACTGTGAATGATCGTGAACAAAATTTATTTCTCTTACTAATGATACAGTCCTCTTACTCTTTCATGTGGGATCACTCAGATTGAAACACACTAATGAGGCTTTCAGAGCTGAGCTCCCATTTCCCACTTTCTTTGAGCATTGCTTCAAAAAGCAGATTTGCTATTTGTGGAAACAGAGAAGAGGAAGAAGCTTTAGAAATTAACCCAGGGCAGGTCCATGGGATGATCCTCAGGATGCACCACTGCCTTGTCAAGCAAGGAGGCTGGGGTGGGATAATGGAGGAAGGAGACTGAGCTACCTGCACCCAATATTCCAGTAGTACCTAATGATTAGCTTTTTCAAAGGTGTACAGCACTCCTTAATTTATACAGAATCAGAGAGGTGATGAGCAATACAGATCCATGCTACACACATAATTCAGCTGTGAACCCAGCACTTCCAGCAGGCTGAGAAGCAGAGAAACACTATGAATGGCCAAGAAAGAGTCTGTAGGAGTTCACTTGTACACAGCAAAAACAAAGTGCGCTCTCTCAAAACTCAAACAAAAACAAAACCCAAAACAGTCAAGCAGATACTTTATTATTCCATAATAGGTTTTTGGTCAAGACAAAATAAAAGTTAGAAATATACCGTCTTATTTTCAGTACTGTTTTAAGCCAACAAGAGCCTAAGCAAGCTATAAGGGAAAGTTTTAGGTTAAGAAGCTTTTTGTACTCCTATTCATACACTGGAGATACATTTAAAAATCTAGAACAGAGTGATCAGAAATAAAGAAGCCTACAGTAACAGAAAAAAATTAAGAGATAATTAGAAACTTACTCAGAAAAAGCATTAGAAGAACACAGTTCTAAAAAAGGACAAAAATAAAAACCTGCAAATATTAACAGGAAGGCAGGAAGAAAAAAATTGAACACCAAACATCACTCTAAAGCCTCTAGAAGGTGATTTCAAAGGAAACAGGGAGATAAATAGATGACAACATGCATATTAATGAGCCCAAAGCAATTCTCAATTACAGTTCATTATCATTAACCATTTGAAAAGTAAAAACCAGATAAACAACTCAGCCTACTCTAGCAGGAGTTGAAAATTGCCTGGCAAGAGATGCTTCCCTCTCAGGAATTCTAAGTAAGGCAAAGAGCCTCTGAATGTAACACTTAGGATTCAATTCAGATAATGAAAAAGACTTGGGGGAAGAGGAATTGAGTTATCCAGAAGGACAAAAAGTAAGATCCAAAGACAGCACACTTTTCATAATACTCTGAACCCTCTGTTAAATACATCCTCCCATGCTGGCTTGCATTAATACTCCAGTCTTAGCACCAGGTTGCAGTGCAACTCCCCTGACCTCTCCACCCTCATTTAACCTTATCTCACACCCAGCCCTGCTCATTCTGAAATAATGCCCTATCAGCAGGTTTCAGGGTCTGCTGATGTTTCCTTGGTGCTCACTATTGTAGAAACTTTCCCTGAAGATTGCTGACTAAATAGAATTCCCATGCAACCGCATACATGCTGGGGATCTATTCACAGCGCACACATTATAAGTTCAATGTCAAGAATTTCTTGCCTTGTAAGTATAAAACAAGTCACCTTCCTTGTTTCGATCTTGAATTAAGTTTTGTAAGAAAAGGGATACCAAAAGGGGACAGAATTTAGAAACTAAAAGAGCAAATGAAGGCTGGTAGGAAAATTTTGGGAGGCAAAGACTCATCATACTTGCTGTAAAGAGTACAATGTTCTCTATTTGTCACACTAAAGAAGTTTCAGAAACTTTCCTTCTCCTCTCAGAGCCTGTGGCTGACTACCATGGTGAGCCTAAGCAAGCACTCTGTCTCCTTGGGACAAGGGTCTAGAAATTAATAATTTGCAAAAAACTGAAGGGGGTTTGGTGACCTGCAGAAGCAGGAAATGAAGGAGTAGAGCACATATCGCTCAGTAGCTTCTCATCTCTGCCACCTACTAAAACAAACAGGTTTAGCTCTTCAGATTCTGGCATCAAGCATTTAATTCACAGACCAGATGAAGCACCTAAGGGAAGGTGCTGGAGCACTCTCACATCAATAGTGTAATCTGTTTCAAGCCTATTTAATCTACATTCTAAATCTATTTCATCTCTATTCAAAAATAGTTTTGTCTACTCCAAAGCTTCACCAACGGACCATTTATAAGCTCTTTTCCACTAGGCTTTGGACAACTCAGAGGTGGAACTGTTATGACTAACACAACTTCTGTTTCAGTCAGAATAGATATATGTGTGCTTTAACTGTCCATTAAAACTTGTGTCAAGAAAGCAACTGGAAAGAGACTGGCAAAGAGAAATCTTGCAATAATTCCATATTAAAACCAGAGAGGGTTAATGGCATTGCTGCTCTCCCCCCTTACCCCCTTCCCCCTCCCCTCCTCCCCCCTTCCTTTTCTTGTACTTATTCAATCTTATTTTCTTTTATTCTTCTTATTTTCAAACTTATAACTTTTGGTAAATTCTATGCATTCTTGGTATTTTTCCTCTTTTGATGTTACAAAATCTTCCACTTTCATAGGAAGCCATTTTGTTAACCTCCAAATTTTTAAAGACTTTTATAATTGGAGCTTGAAAAAAAATCTTATCCTGCCACTGGGTCAGCAGTGGAATTAGCAGTGATTCCCCTGATGTCAGAAACACTCATTATAAACTTTTCTAAAGTAAGCTGCTTTAAACTTTTATTGACATCCTGCATTTAGTACAGAGGGAATAAAGTATTTTTCTAACACTAGATTATTACAATTTTTCTGAAGATTTTCTTTGTTAATAAAAAGCCAAGAGTTTGTGCATAACATCAGAAATATAAACTTTGTTTCTTTAGTGACACTATATGATGAAGTTAGCAGACAAAGAATTTGTTCAGAAGTTCCATTTCTTTCAATGGAACAACACAGTTCTTGCTCTTTGTGGTGAAATTAGGCAATCATTCTGTTCTGTACAGTACAAACTTCATACTGCTTCTTTCCAAAGCTGGTATTGTCTAGTCCTAGTCAGACTTTCAAAATAAATGCTAAGAATTGGAACACAGAGGAACAAACTCACAGTTTTGAAACCTTTTCCCTAATGAAATTAGCAGAATCTATACTTAGTTCTACATAAATACTTCCAGCCCCTCTAAGTGAAAATAATCTGACTTTCCGAACTTTTAACACAGTAGGCAGGAAATGTACATATATGTAGTTGTTCAATATTCACATTGGTTACTAAAATTTAGGTACTGTATGCTGATACTAAAAGCATTTCATTAGTTTAAAAATATTATTTCAATAAATAATAACACAGCAGCTTCTGTATATTACATATTTTTTTTTTTTTTTTAATTCAATGTTGGAACACTGTGGGATGCTTTCCTATAAGAATAATTATTTTGCAAAGCAATTATTCTTTTGTTTTCTTGAAATGTATATGACCACTACAGAGTTTGGTAAAACACAGCAGAAATAATTAATCTTGACAAACAACTCCAAATTGTAAGGCTTGTTCATTTGTACAGACCTCCCTCAAACACTTCAACTAGAGTTAACCTATCATAAGCTCTTTGACTGAGAAGGGCTCTAATGACATTTCTTTTAGCAATTAACAGTATCTCTTCCGCATTCAAATGCGTTTAAGCAGGGAGAGTAAGGGTAGAACTCACGGAAGAGAGAAGTACACAACAATTACAAGACCCATTCAAATAATGTAGTCGTCTTTTGAAGTATGTCCCTACACACATCAAAGTCCATGACACTCAGGTAGCAAGTGAGAACAATACTGTAAAATTACTTTCCCAAACATAAATTTTTACATAGGATTATCATGATTTTGTATTTGTTCATTAAGTGATTTTCTGCTTCATTTATAGGACACCTACAGAGTTTCACACAACTCACTGGCACCTCACATATTTATGTTTCATTTACTCCTCATAGTGGCAGTGTGATTTGTATGACTTCTGGTAAACAGATAACTTGGAGAAATCACAGAACTCTTTACCATAGCCTCTGAAGAAGCCTCACCAACACTTGCTATTCTCCCATTCTTAAAAACACTGTCATATACAGCATTAGGGGAAAAAAAAAAAAAGAAAAAGAGCCATAATTTATTTGATATTCAATTTTTTTTCTCTGCAGCTTTCATTAACAAAGTTCACTATTAAAGACATTTTCTGTTTATTGCTCAATATTACAACAATGTTGCATTTTTTAATTTCAGAAAGATATTTCAATGTAACATCTAATGTTGAGAACTTCTTGCAGACTACCAAGCCAACAAAAGTTTTACCATTAATTTCAATAAGCATAGGATGTTAAATTCATATTAAGAAACACATTTGGCTGATGTGCCAGGAAGCAATGCTATTATAGGGGTGTATTACCCATCTATCATTTCACTGCATTGCTATTGCAATAAAATACTGAGTTTAACTAAATGCTTTGATGTCATCAGCATCCATGAAAATGAAGCATAACAAATATGTGAATGGGAGACCTCTCCAACCCAGGAGTTAATTTGCATGACATTATGACCTTGTTTGCATTGCAGAATATTACAATATTCCTTTTAGAAAATACTGGCATTTTGAATACCCAGGAAATGAAGTGCTGAGATCTTAATAGGTTATTAGTTACATTGCAGCTTCCGCACATTTTTCTAGATGGTAATAATATAAAAGAAAAAGAATTCTTATTACATGAGAAAAGGTAGGGTTTATTTTCTTTAAAGATCCAGAGGAACAACTTTAACATGCATTAAGAGAACAGTATTAAGCTACTGCTAGTCCTCCCTGTTAATACCACACTACATTTTATAGGAATACATATGCTATCATTTTCTCTAAGAATTTATAATGTTGTGGATAAAATTATTACCTGTATTTTCAACTTTGTAAAAACCTGAATATTATTGTTATGATTGTATTCATTAATGACTTGATATAATGACATAAGGCAGGAATACACCTGACAGTACAAAATCTTCAGCACTTACAGCTTTCAGTAAGCAATAGTTTATTACCCTCAATAATAGTTTATTACCCTCAAAGACAACTAAAAGGAAAAAATAAACTAGGAGTAGAACTTGAGCCCTTCATCACTACCTGCTTGGGCTTGCAGGGGTCTGGATCAGAGCCCAGGTGTCTTGCTGCCCTCTCCTTCCTGATTACTGACTTAAAGCAATTAGGAAGAGAGGTGCTCAACTCTGTGGCCAAGAAAAGGCTGAGCTGCTCCCAGCTCCTAACAGCAGCAGCAGCTGACAACATTCTCAAGTGGATCAGCTCAGCATGTGCCCCATCCTGCATAAGATGCTCACAAACCTGAGCTCTCCAGCAGTATGGCCAGCAGGTCAAGGGAGGTGATTCTCCCCCTCTACTCTGCTCTTGAAAGGCCTCACCTGGAGTACCACATCCAGTTCTGGAGCCCTCAACACAAGAGAGACATAGACCTGTTAGAATGAGTCCAGAAGAGGCCCCAAGGATGATCTGAGGGCTGGAGCACCTCTCCTGTGAGGACAGGCTGAGAGAGTTGGGGCTGTTCAGCCTGGAAAAGAGAAGGCTCTGGGGAGATCTTATAGCGGCCTTCCAATACCTGAAGGTTATTAGAAAATACAAGAAACTACAAGAACGCTGGGGAGGGACTTTTTACAAGGGCACTTAATGATAGAACAAGGGGAAATGGCTTTAAACTGGATGAGGGTAGGTTTAGATTAGACATTAGGAAGAAATTCTTTACTGTGAGGGTGGTTAGACACTGCAACAGGTTGCCCAGAGAAGCTGTGGACGCCCCCTCCCTGGAAGTGTTCAAGGCCAGTTTGGATGAGGCTTTGAGCAGCCTGGTCTAGTGGAAGGTGTCCCTGCTCATGGCAAGGGGTTTGGAACTGGATGATCTTTAAGGTCGCTTCCAACCCAAACCAATCAATGAACAGGAAAGCAAAGAAAGAGACACCAGATGCACAATCGCATTTGGTGTTTAGGGTAAATGATATTTCGATGCACCAAGGTCTTTCTTACTAAAGGAAACTAAGCTTCAGAAGTATTTTGAGAAAGTATAATAAATCCTTCAGCCCTGTAAATCATGCCTTTGCATATGAATATATAACTGCTGGTATCTGCATGAGGGAATTCATGAGTTCAGGATGCAGCATGTTTTCCCTAAATCCCAGATTCTAAACTGGCTGTTTGGAAAGCATTCATTCACAACACACCAAGGAAAAAAAAAAAAAAAATTGTGCTTAGGTTAAGCACTCCAAACTCTACTCCAAAAAGGGACATAAATATCCTTAAGACAGGAAAAAGACTATCCAATAGCAGTCCACAGCTAAAGACTTCTATTGTCATACAGAGCTATCTACTCTTTCAAAAGGTACCCAAGAGCAGCTCTTGTTTGCTGGAACATTGTACTTATTAGATCACAGTCTGATCTTTTCAAGAACTTAGAGATGCAGAATCATCAAATAACTCATCATAATGTTCTTATTTTTCTACTTATTATTTTGCTTGTATTCTCTCCAGTATGTTACCATGCTGCACTTAATAAAAATATTCCCAGAAGTACATCTGTGAAAGCAGAGACAAGTGTAGCAAAAAATCAGCTGGATCATTCACAGCCCTTGAATTAGAGGAGAATGCAAATTCCTTGCAAGCCCACAAGTGCACACAGCCCAGTCCCAGGGCAGGCTTAGCCTTACCCCTTTTAAGTGGGATTCACACATCATTCAGACACGTGGCACACTAAGGGACTCTGACATCAAACTTAATTATGTATTCAACTTCTATCCCATGAGATGATCTGGCTGTGCAATTATTTCATCTGTAAAACAAATATTAGCTGTCTTCAGGGAAAGGGATGGGCCTTTCATTTGGAAATGCAGAGGACATAAATTTGAGGAGAAACCTAAAGCTCTTCTCAAAAAGCAGTACATGTTTGATGACGGGGTAGGAGGATGGGGGTCCTACCCTTAGTCATGCTGCTGACAGATCTGCAGGGGAGTGAAGAGATGCACCAGTCTTCCTGCTTTCTTTGGTAGTTCTTTTCCCTTTTCATTCCTGCTATGTTGTTGTTTCCCTGTGCTTCCTACCTTTCCTGCTTTCTAGGCTGTTTAGACATTATCCAAACTGCTAAGTGTCACACCTATTTCATTGTGATATCTCCTCTTCGCTGAGGAAGGACAGAGCCTAGGCTACTTCCTCTGATCCTTACCTTAGAGATGCCATCATGTGATAATTGCCTACAAAATGTAAAATATATTCTTAAGTGACTTCATTTTCACAAGACATTGCCATTGCCACAGGATCGCGAGTTACATGTAGGACATTAAGCTTTCATTCAACAGAATGGGCACTGAGATGAGTTCTGAATTTTTTGCAGAAGTTTTCCACACTGGCTGACAGCCTGTGCCAGCAGGTCTGAGTTTATGTAAAAAGTGTGATAAATCCAAAACACTTCACAGCATACAGACACCACCTTTGCTGGGTGCAGAGCGGGAGCAAGCAAACGCTAGAGATGCCTGGCTGTATCTGAACAGAACAGGAAGTGTGATCCACAGCATATCTAAAAGTGCTGGTCTTCCCCCATCATCATAGGAGGACTCCAGCCCTCATCTCTGTTCTTGTGTGGCCTCCTTTCTTGCAGCACAGAGGATTGCAGGGCTGGCTAGTCAGTAAGACCTTTTTTATTATTTTTGATGGGGGCAGACAGTTCAACTTGAAAAGGAACAACTAGAGAAAATTTAGCCAAATGACAATTTAAAGAGGAATTAGAAAATTTGCAGATAAACTATCAGAAAGCTCACTGAATAAATTTCCAAGATTCAGATACTTCATAAAGCCTCTTGTAGACTATTGCCCCAGCTACTTTCAGAGAAAAATATACTCTGACTGAATCAATTTTGAAAGATACCTTGAGCAGAGTGCAATTTTATATTCTTTTATCAGTGACCTAAAAATGGAGTCATGGTGGCTGCTGCTTCCTTCAGTTTTATTGAAAGCATTATACACACTTCATATGAAAATGGGACTAATCAGATGAGCTGTAAGGGTAGATATGTCTGGAAGCAGTTTGCATTTGTTTAGCAGGTATAGCTAGCATGCTTGTTTTAGCAATGTTCCAGGCAGACCCAAGCAACTTTATAAATACAATGGCATTTTGGGTTTTTTTTTTAATTAAAAAATTATAATACTGAAACTGTAACTTCCAAAGAACTACAAAAGTAATCAGAAAGTTTTCAGCCAGATGAGTCCATTACATACTGGCAAAGCATTCTGAGTTCAGTTACACATATGTACACATATGTAGATTTAGCTTTACACAAAAATATCATTTCATACATTTAGGAGGAGAGATTACTATTTCCAGTTAGTAAAAAAACCCTATCAGCAATTTCTCTCTGTTTTGCCTGTTTTCTGCAAATAGCATAGTTGTGCCTGATATCAACAAAAAGAAGTGTCTTTCCTTTAGCGGCAGATGAAGGAGTCTACATGACAGGCGTTTGTTTTAGAGAACAAAATATGAACAACCTTATTTTCACTGTGCAGATATATAGTTCCTTCTGCTGGGCAATCCATTCATTAATTTACGCAGTCCAGTCTAAAGGCTAATCCTGGACCTTACCTATGACAGGTTTGCCACACCAAAGGGCCAGAGACTTAAGAGGGTCTTTGCCAAAATAGGTTATAGTTTCTGATTTGTTTGGTTTGGGCTTATTCAGTAGTCTTGTTGCAGCTTACACGACTCTAGTTTTTTCTTTGAGTCAACACATGTGATTTTACCAATGCTTTGCACACTATGTTCATTTACTTTTTTTTTTTTTTTCCTTTTTCTAAAGGAAATAATCCCTGTATTTCTCTTTAACATTTCATTACTTTAATCTGGATGGTATGGAGGGGTACTTTCTTAAAAACATTGCACCAGAGGAAATCTTTAGGGAGATACACTACTGCTTCCAGGCCTTGTGAACTAAACCTAGCTAGGAGTGGTGTGTGGGGAGTAAACTGAGGTTCTCCCCTGCCTTCCATTGTGACTTAGGATCATTTCTTAACAAGGGAAGCTTTATAAATTTGGGATAGTTTGTTTTGATTCAGAGGCCTTTGTGAAAACATTAATTTCACCACTTTGAAGGGTGCTTGAGCCTGAGGGAGACAGAAGCTTCCTCTGAGCATCAGTTACTTTGCTGGCCCAGGTGTATCTGATTTCAGGCATGAATTATGGCCATGATCAGATAAAACATCTGAAACCTAGATGCTCTGTTGCCTTGATATGGCCATTCCCCCCTCCCCCCAAGCTTATATGTAGCAAGAATATTTGTGTGTTCTGAATTATTATTTTTCTTTTAAATATCTAAAAATACCATTGCTGGAGGAAGCCAGCCATTTGAACTATGTATATTTAGTCTTCTCCAGCTGCTGGAAATGCTGATAGGATTCGAATTTATCAGAATTTTGGTTTAGGCTGCAGGTTTTTTTCTTAGCAACAGTTGCTATGCAAATTATTCAGAGAGAGTTTCTGCTGCAATTGATGCTGGATAGAGATTTGGAATATCAGATTGTCAAAAATCTTTGCTGTAAAACACCTCAAGTTCTTAACCTTTTAATGTCAAAAGCTGACAGCTATTTCAACAGAATCACTTGCCCTTCCCTACTGCTTTTCAGCAGTGAAATCTTAATACTTTCTTAACAATACACAGAAAAATTAGGGTTTCTAGTATTCCCAGTATTGCACAAGAGAGCAACTGAACAGATATGAAATTGTCCTTTTCTCTACTCATTCATTACCACAGAGGGCTCAGTCCTTTGTGAAGGAGAAAACACTATTCCTGTCTAGTGGCAGTGTTAGATTCTTGAGGGAAAAATGAAGAAAAAGCAGAACTCCCATCTAGCATTAAGTCATTTAATATCTTTGTGAAGTTTGAGTCAATTTTGCATTCATTCTACAGATAGATAAATTAAGCCATGACTAGGTCAAATCAACTGTTTTATAATTGCCAGTAGAATTAGGAATTAAATAATCCTGAACTCCCAATTTTCCAACACTCAATGCAAATCTATAATAATTAAATACATTGTACTAATCATCTTTCCCAGGTCACTTCTTGAAGGTGTTGAATTTTCATTATCTGCTAGTACATTTATGCAAAAGCATCTTATATAACCCATCTTGTTCTGCCAAGAGTGGCAGCTGTGGAGCTCACCTAATGCTATTGCCACCATTTAGAAGTAGGCATTAGACAGACTGAGTTCTGATCATATTTCAGACTAGTTTAAGCAAGGTTTCAGTGTTTCAGCTTCTCAGTAAGTCAGAGCTATAGTTGGATACTCAGTCAGGACTTTTCTTTCTGCTTCCAAAAATCCCATGAAGTTAATGCAAGTGCATAAAGATTAATTACTGAGAGACTTTGTGTTCAGTCTTGAGCAAGAAAATAGGCCGCTAATAGCTTGAGATCGTACCCGTAAGCACGTTTCTAGAGCTACAAATCTGAACAACCCTCCCTTAACCCAGGAAAAGGATGATTTAAAGCCAAACTTTCAGCTCCCCTGAGAGGTTTTGTGTGACAAATTAAGTTATATTTTTGCTCATTTTACTGAAATGGAGAGAGGGGTGGGTGCGTAGAGGGAAATAATCACCTGTGACCAACTGAGAACTCCTGAACTCGTGCAACACATGAGCAGATGCGAGAACTGCAGGTCTGTGGTTACATTTTACATATTGCTACAGGACTGATCAGCTTAGGGGAAACCTTTAGTTTTCAGCTAGACTCAATGGGAAGTCCAAGTTACATACAGAAGAATGACTAAAATGACTGAGATGAAGAAACACTAGGGAAGAAAGCTAACTCTGTAAAAGCTCATCTTAGAGTGAACAGTCATAAGTCTATAGAGATCTTCAAAAACTGAAAAGAAGCTGGACTATTTGGAAAATTTCCCCATAAATTGTAGTTCTATACTTCTACTGGGTGTGTTGATATTGTATAACAACTGTGGAGTTTGAACTCAATCTCTATATGTCCTTCTGTAATCAGTGGTTACCTTTGCAAATGTCATACTGATTAGTCAGATTCTCATTGTCAGAGAATTGTGCATTTCCGTTTTGTGTAAACAATCAATGAACAAGAAGTCCTCTTCCAAGGGCATGACGAGCAAATAAATTATGTAATACCTTACAATAAAGAAGTGGGAAGAATAACACTTGGGACTTTCTGGACTCTCCAGCTAAAAATGGTGTATCAGCAAAAAAATGACAGTTTTTGTGAAGAGTATAATCTAGATTTCAATTATTATGTTAAGTAGCATACAATTGAAACAAATTCACTATTTAGGTACTCCTGTTCTCAACTGCTATAAGCCACTATGGATCAGCAAATGTACTGTGCACTAACTGAACCTTCTTTTGTGTCATTTTGAAAGACATAACAATGAGCACCAAACAAGTGTTTTGTATAGGTAGCTTGGAGAGCAGGGAGCTGGGTAACATGTATTGCAGTAACTTTGTGAACCAGTAGCAATGAATTTGCTCACTGAACTGAACTAAGAGGAGACAACAAAATGCTAAAAAAGCTTGCCTTGGGCAACAACTTTTTTATTTAAGAATTTCTATTTCCATCTTCTCTGAGCATTACAAAAATCTTCATCTGACTTTATTCACAAGAACATTTGTTCCTATGGCAGAAAAGCTGCAGTACCACACTTGGAGTGAACACTCTTACTTGGCATGTCTGCTCTTTTGTGCAAGGTTCATCTCACCTTGTGTTAGATATGCGGTAACCAGCTCTGAATCAGGGAGTTCAGACTCCTTTTACAGACACTGAGGAGAAGTAGTTTTGTTCTAGGTACAACTAGTCCCATTCTGGGGAAGTTGTCTGAAATAGTGGGCAAAAATCATATCCTAGAAATGAGTCTGCAAGGGAGTCTAGCTGACCAGCTCAGATGTAGGCACCTGTTTGGTAGGAAGTTAAAGTCAGATGAGGGAAAAATCCCAACCATTCAGTCTGCAGTCTTAGGCTTGTGCATATCTGAAGACACAGCCTATGCACAAAGTTATCAGACAGATCCAGAATGACTGTTTTAATAACTATTTTTGAACACTAAGGATTATTATACAGCTTCCTTCATTTTTTCCTCTTCTTATTCCCAATATCAGTAAAGAAGGCTTCCTTCTGCCTCAAGAATTGTCTCTTCCATTATAGCTTTAGCCATTAAAATATTTCTGATAATTTGTTTCTCCCAAGAATCAGCACAGTCCTCTGAAGCCTTTTTGTGCCTTTCAGCTATGACATGCTTCAGAGTTGGTCACAAAATAGGGCTTTTCACTAATGGGTCCCCAAGAAAAAAAGGAAAGGGAGGAATATCCTGTTGTATGGAATGTTGTAACCAACTAGTCCCTTCCACTTTAAGAATTAGTGCTGTTTTCTGGGTGAAGAGTAAAGCAAATTACACCCTGTTCCTTCCACAAGAGTACCTGTTCCTTGCCTGGGCAACACGGTGCTCAACTAGGGCAGGTAGAAAAAACTAAACGAGTTTGGCCATTAAGTTTAAAATACTGACCTCAGATCTTTTATACTGCGTATTGTACGTTATGGATACCAAATTTTATCTTCAGTATCATTCCTAGAAACACAATTTATAAATCATGAAAATCCCACAAGTCTATGAATAAAGTTACAAGATGGTCTCTTGCAAGAGTGAGGAAAGATAACCCTACCTTCACCTAAAAGGATCAGCATGATAGGCTATATTATTTAAATATTTGTTCATTTTTCATTTCTTGTAGCAATTAAAGTGAACTACTATAATGAGCTAGATGAAAGACTATATAGATCATTATGATGATATGGTAATTTTAGTATTCTTTTTATGATTTTGTTGTTTGACTATAGGTTACTAAGATTCATCGAGAGATTTGAAAGCTAAAGTTGATTTTCTGATGTGAAAGACCCTTATTCCTTCCTCCTCCCAACCCATTGCTCAGGTATGTCTTGAATTTTTTCTTTTCACATAGTCACAGCAATCCCAGACTACGAAAACTAATTGCTTTGCTGTTTTTGAAATTGCTGTGAGCATTCCACTGTAGAGAAGCTGCTTTTCTAAAGCAAACATATATGAGTTTCTGAGATAGAAAGGCTTCAATTGACATCAGAGGGCTTTAGAATTGCTTCTTACTGTTTACATACGTTTTAACAAGGCCGAATTCCATTTGTAGAAATCATTAGTGCAAAATTCTTTAGCAGACTACATTCACTTCAGTCATTTCAGTTGCTGTTTAATCTGAAATGATTTACATTCAAAGCAAATGAAGGTCTGCTGCAGTAAAAAGACAACTTCTTGCTGTGCCACTCTGTGCCACTGCATGTAATAAATACAGAGCAGACAGTGTAACAGAATTATAGCAAGAGCTATTTGAACTGTAGTCTTTTTTCTAGTATGTTTAGTACTGGCTGCTACTGCTTGTTATGCTGATATAAATAACAGACAGAGTTGCAGTATTTTTAATGTCTCATTTCTTAGCTTTTTTGCAGAAATCAGATCCATTTATCTGATCTTAGAATCATAACACAGCAAAATGCTGAAATCCTATGGCCAGTTAAGGAGGTAAATACATTTCCTAGTTAAAAGCTATTCTTTTCTATGAATCTGTCTCTAGTGAGAATCCTTTCCTTACAATTTCCAAATCCATAAGGTAGGTTTGGGGCAGTATAGTGTCAGACCTTACTCCAGCTTCCACAGCATATTCAAGGCAACCCTGGCTGACATGGTCCTGATAGCTGTTACAAACCAAGTAACAACTAAATCTTTCACCAAATCCCTGAACAGTGATCCTTTCTGGCAATGACAGGGACAGCCAATCAACCCTGAAAGTCATAGCAGAATAAACCAACAAGCCTAACACCCATGCAGAGTTTCACAAACTCAAGGCACAGGGTAATGGAAGGGGATTGCTTCCAAAAGCACTCTCATATGTATTCCCTTCGTATAAGCATGCTTCCTTGGCAGCCATGAGCTACTGAATTAACAACAGACCTGAAGAAATCTCCTTTCTTGTACCAGGACTAAATCATATTATATATGAAAATTTAAAAAGGAAAAGAAACAAAACCATGTAGGTCTTTTTCCATATGGGCTCTACTGGGTTCCTACTCTCAGACTAGTCAAGCATCATCCCACAGATCAGTGCACTTAATATTTTCAGTATTTGACAACCCTACTGCTAAAGTTGTGAACCAGACTTATAGCATAAACCAAAGAAGTTTGATATGCAAAGGGAAGAGGGACCTGAGTGACTTAATTTTCATTCAGCATTCCTCCAACACTAGCTTTAGTTACCTGGAGACAGCCTGTGTGGTCATACACAGCCCATGGTGGTGCTTACTGTAGCAATGAAAAAAATCATTGCTGTCATTTTTGGCTGTAAGGAAGAGCATTGCTTACTGGGCAGGACAATATTATCAAATAGATAAGAAACCCTCAAACAACTTGGGATGGAGTGTAAAAAATACTTTCCTTTATTTACCTACAGTTTCTTTAAACAAAACCAGAAAAATTGTAACAAAAAAATGGAATCTGACTCTGCTTGGAAATTTATCATCTTCAATAAATGTGCACGAGAAAAATAATTCCCCTGAAATATGTTTTGAACATCTTTAAATGCATCAGTTCCTGTTTTTTCTCTGCTCTTTAAACTGCTATCAAAAGAGGCTGTCCTACACTTGATAAATTCCACTTTAATCAGCAGGTGTCTCTCTCTGTTTATGACTGAGAAGAATAAAAGAACTGGTTAATCAGTCAAAAATGTATATAATCAAATAAAGAAATACTCATAGATACTCCAGGAGACAGTGTCTGGAGGTGATTAATAATTAACATTCCCATTTTCAAAAGGAAGTTTTATTCTTAGAGGTGACTAATTTTACAATTCAAGATCCCATCTTCCTTATTTGCTTTAATATCCTTTTAGTGCAAACAGAACTGCTCTTCCCAAAAATTCATAACTCTCAAACAAAAACTCAAATGCATTTTAATAATACCACTTGCTTTTCAGAAGTTAATACAGAGATTGTTTGTTGATTCCCTTGCTTTATGTATTTCAAAGGAGAATAAGGTGTTACTATACAGAATGAATAGTGTTCAGAAAGGGATGAAATTAACTAATTATAAACACTGTAGGAACATATATTCTTGCTTGTCAAAATGCCTTCCATCTTAAAACAATACCCATAGCAAAGCATTTGCCATAATGCCATTCATAGTTTCCTCTATTCTTTCTCATTCCATGCAGAAATATTTGAAAATTGATATTGGACACTAAAGGTTTTGCTCCAATTCTAACATAAAATAAAAAAGAATAGGAGAGGTAGGAAATATTTGATATGCAGTAAAGAAATTGAGGAAATTTCTCTCCCCCCTCCCAGAACAGATTAACAGAATTGCTGTAAACTATTCCTGGCTAAAAAGAAGAATACAATTTACATTTTCTAGTGGTCAGTAGAAATTACTTGTAGTTTTACTATCTGAACTCTTTAACACTTAAAACTCTGTGACTTAATGAAAAGCACAGCATAACCTTCAGCAGTAAACCTCTTTCAAAAAGAACTCATGTGCCTAGACTGCCAAGTGAATTTAAATACCTTTCTAACAGTGAGAGAAACAGAAATTTCCTGTACTGGTGTGAGCAGGCATTAGCTGCATGAATATCCTCCAGTCCAGCTCTTACTGACACTGCCCATGAACAGTGTCTCTGCCAGACGGCTCTCACAGGGGCTCTTACAAGCCCTTTGTTAAAATACCACCATCACATTGAAGGTAGGATTGATTTCCCTGTCTCTGATGGAGTGCACCCCTTGCTGGATACTGCTTAATCATCCCTGCTAGAAATAACTTTTCCTTGGGGCTTATGGAAAGACTTCTGAAGAGAAAATCTTTTGCTTTCAGAATGCGTCAGGCTGCCCAAAATGGCAGGTATTTTCAAAGGCAATGTTCCCAAAGGAGGATAACCTCCCTACAAGGTCTTTACTCTTTCACTTCACCCAGCTCCACCAGCTGAGCACTGCACCAGCATATTAGCATGCACAGCATCCCTTTATGAAAAAGCATAAACATTTCCAGCAAGGGCACTCTGTGCAAGTTTGTCTGCTAAGTGGCTTTGCCTTCTCCTTAAGATATGCTTAAAATAAAGCAGTACTCAGCAAAATAGATTCCGTGTTATCCTTTCCCTGTGGAACTTATTCAGAGCCAGGACATTTTTAGACCCTCTCTATTAACTCCTGTGAGTTTGCATCCAGCCCCTCCATCTTTTTATGGAGGGAAGATCTTATTACAGGCTAAGGTGACTGCCCTGTACCTGCACTTTGCTGATGCGCTAGCAGTGCATCACTGCAGAGCTAGCTCCCTCCACTTCAAATGGGCTCTGAACTCTGTAGGCAAAGGTAAGTCCTGGGAAAGAGATCCATGCCATTATTTCAAAATGAGTACAGAAGGTATCAGTGATCTGAGGGTTACACATGACTTTGTAGATTAGGCTTCAGTATTTCTGTTGGACATTACATTTACTGGGAAGAAACAGTGGGAGGAAACACATTGGCTCTGTCGTTTAGTTTTTACTGGATAAGTAGAAGTGTTAAAGTGCCAGAATAATTAACTAAATCCTTTCAAGTTTCTTTATATGAGCCATAGTTTCTGGAATGGTACAAAAATACAGCTCACTTTAATTACATATCAAAGGTTATTATATCGGCTGCCCTTTCTTACACTGAGAAGAGACTGCAATTAGTCCCAAAGGCTCTACAGCCAAGGCTTTCCTTGTGCTTAAAGATAAACAAACTACTCTGACCTGTAGCTGCGAATATTAAATAATACAAATTTATAAGAATTAATTTTATTATCCAGTATTAATGGCTACAGATCAGATAGTCAATGTACTTTGAATTAATCAAAGATATGAGACCAACATATATGCATATATATTGCTAAATATACATACATGTGTACACACATACTGCAAATGCACATCTACTTCAAAGAACAGAAAGCAATCAAGACTATTCTGAATATAATTTATTTTATGCACAATGGTACAACAGTATCTACGATTTCATTTAATGACACAATTGGATTTGAGCTACTAAAATTTCATCTCAGCAGAAATAACTATTTCTCACTTTGTCATATGGTATGGATTATATACTGTTAGATCATAACTACAATTTGAAATATTTAAAATCCTTTATACAATTCCTGTTAATTCTGCATTTGTCATTTATCTGTTACATTGCACAGAGGATCAGCTAATTAAAATACATATTACATAAACAGAAACAGTAGAAGACAAAGAGAGGATACCCTGGTTGATTCTTCAGTTTAGTGCAAGACTTGCGTCAGCTCCTCCAAGTTCACTGGAACTATGTAGATACTTTAAATGAGTTACATGTTTCAGACCACAGGTGCCACAAATAAGGCTAGATTGATAATTAGGATGGAAAGACTTCATTTTCATGCCCACTTCTGGCCTCAGCTCAACCTTGAGGTAGGTGAGTGGGATTTTTAAGTCCTAGAGGATGGCTATCACTCAGTTGACTGCACAGAAATTAATGCAACTCAGCCACCAAGAAACACAGGAGCAGAACAAGGTTTTGCCCCCATCCAGGCTGTGTTTAGCTGGCACAGCTACAGTTACAGGAGGAGCAGATGGAAAACATAGGTGTCTCCTACTTCACTGCTCATAGGTGCTTATACTTGATTATGCTGAGCACAGATTAGGAACAAGACGAGCAGAGAAAAGAATAGCAGCTTAATGAAAACTACCTTTTAAAGAACCAACTGATATATTTTTAAAAGTGTTATAAATATAGACAATACCATCCTTGGCAAAGCCCCCACACCTTCAAAACTATAGTTAGCTCAGCAAGTGAATAGGAGTAGAAGCTAAACTGAAGGTGATGGTATATATTTCAAGAGAACATTCATTAGTCTTCAATTATCATACACTGTAATCACAGAATCAAGCAATAAGCATTTCATATTCAAATTGAACACTTCTACCTGGCCATTGACTAAAATTGGGAAGCACTTAAAGATTTCTGTTTTGTTTTAATTATAGACAAACCGATTTCAATCTATTTATTATGTCATTTGCATCTCATCCTGAAAAATACATATGCATTTTAGCATCTTTAATTGTGTGATTAGACCAATGACACTAGTATCTGCAAGACCTTTTATTTTGAATAAAATTACTCTAGTACCAGAAGAGATCCTTTCTGAAAATATTTAAATTTTATTGTATTTTAAGGATGTTCTTTGGTATTTAAATGTAAGTAAAAATATTTTTTTTTCCTTCCTTGACTGTTCCTCATTGTAATTGACACACTTTTAAAGTGCATTATTTCTACTACAACCTATGAACTCCTACCTGGGACTCCACTGAATCTATTATGTCACCATCCCTGGAGTAAACAGCCTGCTAATAAATCTGCATGTCCTTGTAAGAGATAAAGAGCTAGAAATGGCTTTGATGTCAGAATCCCCACTCATAATTTTTATCATGAGGAATATTACATAAAGAGTTGAATAGTTAACATATAATTTAATGACATTTTACTAATTCTGAGAAAAGTTTAATTAAGGTAATTCAGAGATAATAGAGAATTGTTTTAAACTAAATGCCAAGTTTTTTTTTAAAACCTCTCAAAAGCAAACCCTAACTTGATCAATTTTTCCTGTTAATAGACTAGATTAACAAATATGTGGGTTTGACAGTCTTACAGAGTATTTTTCCAATTAATATAGTTATGCTCTTGTGCTGTAAAATGTTTATATAAAAAAGCACACAATTATAAGGTTTTTTAAAAAAGACCAGCAGTTATACTTTTTAAAGATAAAGTAAACATGCAAGATTGTCTTTTTATTATATTAAAGTAACTTTAACAATAATGGAGAACCTCTGAGACATTTAAGGGTTTACTCAATCCAAAATATGTATTCAAATTTTATTCACGTTTACCATATCTAACATGACATGTAGTCTAAACAAAGAAACAATTTTGATAGTCTGTTTAAAGCATGACCATAAGCAACTTCTGATATTTACACAATCACACCCAGACCCACTACGATTTTTGCAGTATATTTAGCAAGAATATACAAGTACTCTTCATTAGAGGGTCTAACAAGACTAAAAATGAAAGTTCATTTTTAAGTAGATGTCCCTTTGAATAGGAAATTATTTTTCCAGCACCGTAATCAGTACCTGAATGGATTCAATTACATTACAGTTCCCTCACACAGGATCTTTGTGGACTTCATATTTTAAGCAGGTTAAAAATAAATCAGCCTTTTAAAAATAAAAATTAAAAATAAATCTGCCTTTGATATCAATGAACATTTTTCCTTTTGGTTTCAGTTGTGTTGGTGACATAATTCGTTATAAAGTTTTCAAGTCCTAAGAGTCATGACACTGTGTTGTAAGTTTCATCAGTGGTGTCTTTCTGAAATAAGGCTGGTGTGCCCCAGTATACTGCTAGAGGCATCTACTGCCAGCAAACTTACGGTATTTGGACCTTATCTTTATGCATTGTATTTTTTAATTGATCCAAATCTTAACATGCCCAGGGAAAACAGTTTCCCTATGAATATGTCCAAGCATATCAGCTAAAGAGAAAACCTTAGAGAGCATTATTTTTTCCCCAAAAGTCTTGTATTAATATGTTGCTCAAAGTTAGATACAGAAATAAGTATTAGAAACCCAGTACTGAAGTTAAACCTGGAACTATATCTTTAACCCTACCCAAAGAAACCCAGCATCTGCCCATCACTGCCAAATTTCAAACAAGAAACTTATCCCTTGGTGAGAAGCCAATGAGATGCTTGGGAGGAAACGTGTTCCCCTCACATCCCCCAGGTTACAAGTTTGGGAAACTCTTGGATGGAGGACTCGTGTAGCTACATAGCACTTCTTCACTGTTACAGCTTTTGCATCCCCATGAGTGTTAATACTAAGGATACACTTACACTTGAGACTTCACCACAGTGTGAAGTGGCTTCTAGCAGCAGTGCTGCCTGGCCCTGCAAGCATGGAGCCTGGTGTAGGCTATGTCCTGTGGTTTGAAATAGCACCATGCTTGCAGCCCATGGAAAGACAGAGCTATGACACTTTCAAACCACCATAATAAAATTGCAGCTACAAACAGCCTTTGTGGCAGCTTCTTGGCCATTTGGCTGTCAGTAATATTTCATATATGTATGTATGTACACAGTATGGCGAGAGTGAATAGCATGGGTGAGAGAAGTTTCCTTGTCATAATAATGTTCTTCAGTTACAAAAAAATTGCTGCAAGAATTCCTCAGTTTTCCCCTGATAGTACACAAGCTTTTAGATTAATCTGGTTCTGAGCATGCTATCAGGAACATGAACTCCTGAATGTGTAATTCCAGATCCACACACCACAAGCTTCAGAGGTTTTAGAGTTTTTTTCAGCTTTTCTAGAGGCAATGAGCCAGTCTTGTCAAGGAATAAGATCAAACAGATGTCAAGTCCTTGTATTTTATCAAGGACAGAGAGCCGACATCGTTCCCTTCCTATTGAAATCTCATGCATATTATCTCCAGAATGTAGTTCTTGTTCATCGAGTTGATGAAAAACAACACCCTGAAGAAGCTTGCCAATCCATACAAATTTTGTATCTTGACATATAAATCACAGGTATCAACAGTCAATACCATCATACTACATATGAAGGGGATTTCCCTTGAATTTGGGAGAAATACAGCAGTCACATGAAAACACATGGCAAGAAAAACTAAAGTAAAAAAAAAATGTTTGGTTGTTTTCTAGATGTAAATGTGCAAGGAAAAGGAACAGAAATGCAACTTTGTGTTTTCTATCAGTTCCTGTGGTTTAATCCTACTTACTGACTTTATTGGCCGGATCTCACGAGACAGGATGTGAATGTCAGCGAGTCTCCTGGTACAGATGAGAGGAATATAAAGAAGGGCTTTTTTGTGTATGTGTGCCTTTGTTTATTTTAAAAATAATACATATAGATTACAGAGAATCTGCTTTATAAACACGTATTTACTTTTTTTTTTTTTTTAATGTGGCTTACTTATTTGGTCAGTAGCTGTGTTAGTAAAGCATAGATGCAGTATAAAAATTTTGCTGGAAAAAGTAAGGATCAATTTAATGCTGGTTCTTGTCATGTTTAGGGCTAGGAGGTATGAAGATACTGAAGAAAAATCAGCATATTTGACTGCATGTGTTTTTATAGCTCTCTTAATAGTGTTACTAAAAAAAACCCCAACAAAAAACCCAAACTTACAAAGCTGCTTCTAAAAGACATACACATTTTTCCTGGGAAGGCTAGTTATCTGTTTACTCATGCCTTGTGCTACTCTTCTGCAGATTATTGAAGTGAGAGCAAGACAAGTGCCAATATCCTGAGCAAGTCTATGTATTAATTCCTCTGAATTCTGACATAAGACTTTGGAAATATGCATAAAAGGCTAAGAGGCAGAAATGACACTTATAACTGCATTCATTAAGAGCAAGAGCATACCCATTCTCTGCCTAATGAGCATCCAAGATCAATAGGACTAACTGAGCTCTCTGAGCTTTGATTTAGGGAGATCCTTAATAACCTAGGACATAAGATATAAATGCAACTGTAGTTATGGCACCAAAACCAAACCAAGGATAAATCTTGATCCTTTGTAATGGCTAAACATCTGTTTTCATGATATGGCACTGAATTTCAGAAACCTTGATTTACTTGCTGATTTTTGAGTAGCTTCTATTCTAAGCAAACAATTGCAAATTCTGAGTTGATGAAAAGTGTCACAATATAAATAATTGTTTGGAATACTCCGTTGCTCCTGTAATTCATCCATGGCATACAATTACTACCTCTCTAGCCCTGTATAAAAAGCTATTTAACTAAATGTATTAATACTTGAAGAATGGTGCTGGGAGATTAAGACTAGGAGTTGATAATATAATGCATGCATTAAAATTACATAATGCTAATGCTCTTTTAAAGAGTAATTTCTGTAGAGGAATTTAACAAACATTATAGCTTACAAAAAAGATAGATGCAAAGTTCAAGCTCAGGCCTGTTAATAGTACCATGCATTTTTTTTTCCTAATACAAATTTGAGGGTTTCATAGCTTAGACTTTAAATTCTCCATATTTTGCTACAGCAAGATGCATAAGATGTTTTGCTGGTTAGATCTATCCTCATCTTAGCTTATTTCAGAAACACATGTGTTATCCAAAGGTCTAACAACTGTGTATAAGGACATTATAATTTAGCTCATAGCTTCCCATATTTTCAAAGGAAAAATAGCTACATCAAGACTATGTTTCACCTTGCTTCTCCATCTGTGGTGCTATATCTCTGCTTACTCTTTTCTGGGTAAGCCTCATATTTCTTTATTTCTTGGTACAATTTTTATTACAAAATTTCTTTAACTTGGCAAGTTTATGTCTCATGGTTGTATGCTTTAAACATAAATGTGAATGCAAGCAAACTCAGCTATCATGAGTTGTTTTAGTAACTGTTATGACTATTGCAAGGGTAGGGAGTCCTGCTCCTTTGCTGAAGCACAAACCCCCCTGCACAGGTAATGCTGAGACTAAGTCCAGTGGGTGCTGCCTGCTGGTAAGAAAAGAAAAACTAAAATAAAGCACCCTGTCAGAGGTGGTAGGGTATAAAATCCTCTTTCATTCCCCTGCTGAGAATAGGGACTGTTGTATGCTACACTAAAAAGTCCAATAAAATTATCAAGGAATAAAGAATACATGTGAATATTATACTTGAAGGTCAGAGATAGAAAGCCTGACAATTCACCCTTCAGAATCTTCTAAAGATTGGCTTAAAATTTCTTCCTTCATGGAAGTAAACCTATGTTAAGTCAAGTTGAAGGGATTTTGCCTATTGTGCATTCCTATTAATTGCCTAACCCCTGTCACTCTACTGGACAAACTGTTATGTGGTTATAACAATGGAAGAATCCAGCATATTTCCCAGAAAATTTTAAAAGCTTCAACATAAATTTAATTCTGTGGTGGTTTGTTGGGTTTTTTTGCTAATTTTTAATTAAGATTGAATACAGTTACCCAAAATACCTGTTCATTTTTGGATCCTTACTACTTCGTAATAGTTTCACTACCACTGTAAAGCACAGCTTCCAAATGACTGGATAAAAAACCCTTCCAAGTTATTTCTACTGCTTGAGTGCCATAAAAGCATATAATGTTGATGCTTAATTCTTACTATGATACCATCATTACTATCAAACAAGAATGTCTTATATTCAATTAGTATTTGTGTATTACTCATTATGAGAACAGCTTTGCATCTTTGCATTTTATGTTAAATTCAGTAATAGATAATTATGTGACATTTTACAAACATATTTCATATCTCTCACAGTATCTTAAAATGCTTTTCACTTGAATTTCAGCTGCAATGTTTGCTATGTAATAGGTGAACAGACACAATTCTAAGGACTTCCTTGTTACATTGGCTGACTGAAAGCTTTAGCTTTCTAATTTCTTCCTCCTGTAAAAAACTCACGAGGTCCCTTCTGTACCGCTCCATATTGTCAGACATTCCTCATTGCAGTGGTCCTTTAAATAGCTTTTCTGTCATAGAAGTTGCTCTAAAGGTGTTAACTTGGTATACATATATATATATATGTATGTATGTATATATAAATCTTTAAAATATATTTGGGTGAATGGTACTCCAACTTACAACCTTATTTTAACACACAGAATTTTCCAAACAGTATATTTTTCTGTTCATTATTGGGAGCAGTATTGTTCACCATATAAGAGTAATTATATTTAGTTTACATCCTTTTTCTATTTTCGTATAGTATTTTGAATAACTGAAAACTTAACAAAAGAAAACAGGCAAACAGTTGTAAAACTGCATAACCTGTGTTTCTTCACTAAAGATGACTTAAAACTAAGCTTCTGATCTTGAGCTTTTGGCACATGCTATTTCACATTGACTTCATACTAGCAAATAATTTTTTTTCAAAGTGTATACATACAATAAATATTCTAGAAGGTAGAGTTGAAGAAATTTTCTATTTAAAAGCCTTTCTGTCCTATTACACATGGAAATGACAACTTGAATTTTGTGTCAATTCAAGACTGTTTTTCACTAAACATTTGCTTTGACTAAGTTTCAAATGTATGCACTTACTCAAGTCCAAGAGTTGAAGAGGCATACCTTTTTGTAGCATCTAGCCCTATAAAACCTTATTAAGGTCAAGAAACATTTTAATGAAATATTCTACTTCTAAAAAGTGTCATTATCAGATTCTTTTTAGGAAGAGTCCCTACTCTCATAATAGGTTGCAAATGTAGACAATTAATTTTCTGAGGATTAAGCTATGTTCTTTTTCGCAGTTTGAATTATTTAAATAATCTAATTTAGAGTTAGCATTTAAATGGCTAGTACTTGCTATATAAAAATTGAAATATATAATTAAAACACAAATGAATGGCCTTCTCTTTTTTTTCTTGTGGTAGTTGATTTTTTAGTGATCATTTACAGTTGGAAAGATAAATTCCACCATTGATCTAAAGTTCTGTCAATGGATTTTCATGGGGGATGAACACTTACAGCAATATTCAACACAGAACATCTGCAAAACCTCTTTAAAGTCCTTCTCTAAAAAGGAACAGGAATATACAATAGGTGGCCTTGATGAATTCGGTCGTACTGTTAACATGCTTAAGAACAGATATTTTCATATCATTTGTAGACCAGTGCTTAAGAGATGTTTATTGTCAGGTGCTGAAGCTGTTGAGGTATTTGTTTTGTTCAAAGAATCAGAACTGTTTTCTTCATATGCCTGAGACAAAGACAAGAAAATCCAACCCCCAGCTCACACACTCCCTCAACTCCCACCAGAAGATGGGAGAATAGCTCACAAGGGACTGGCATTCTAAGTCATTCAAATATATCATTAATTAGTTACATAAATGGTCTTATAGAATAATGCAAATGTTAACAGGGAAAAAGTTTGGTAATTCTTTAGCTTTCAAAAATTACTTTGTATTTATTCCTGATAATGGTCTATACTGTTCAAACTACTTAAAGCTCTTTATTCTGCTATCAAATACATATCTTGAATCTCAATCCACACTGACAACAATAATAACCAGAGATATCAATTCTAGCTCTTTCTAGTCATACCACATGACTTCACAGGGTATTCTACATAACCCTACTTTTACAGAAGGACTTTTGGCCCTACCTTGATAGGCTAAACTGAAAGGTTTGTTTCACAAGGGAAGTGGGAGTAAGGTGCAGAACAGGCTACATGACTAAATTCCTTGACTTGCTAGAGATAAGCCGACAGTTCTGAGTATTTTACTTTGCTGGTTTAAATAACTATCAAGACAGTCTAAATTTGTAAAAGGTAATGAGACTGATCTCATTTGTCCTAATAATATACTTTAAAATGCCAGCAGGGAAAGAAGAAATGAAACTGATACTAAGACTCTATTGTAAAACCTATACAGTTAATACACTTAGGACAATAAGCAGATATGATGATACAGACAACACTCTCTATTCTACACAGCCAATGCCTATTCCTGCAGGAGAAAATAAAAAAAAAAAAAAAAAAAAAAAGACAGAACTCCATAGGATGTTGCTGGCAGAGAGACAACATTCTAAATCAGGAAAACACATGGGTGGCATAACCATACACGGGTATATGCAGATCCACCCCTTAAAAGAAATTTGAGAGCTGGGGACAAGGATATTGGCATGTCTAATATCCATAATATCAGCAAAATACACATCAAAAGATAAAATGAATTGATATAAGCCAAAATTTATTATGACTATCTAATTATCATAGGCTGGCTTTGTGTCATCAAGTACCATAAACCAGTAGATAGATATAACTAGAGCAAAATAGCTGATGCTGTGGATCAGCACCCAACCTTTATGCATATTGAGAGAGTTACTTCTAGTCTGGCCCCATATATATAGTATATTCTTACTTTGATTATTTTTCAGCAATTACATGGCAAGAATTTCTAAATATGTGTATTCCTGCTATAGTATCTAGAAAATAAAAACCTTTGTTCTTTAATTGGAAAATCTGAACTACAACATGTCACCCATTCCTGTGGGTGTCTACAACAATATATTCATGGAAAAGAAGTTTTAGCATTAGATAGTAGAAATTATTATACTGGATGAACATGTATTTCAAAACCAGGAAAAATGCTTGACTGACTTAAGTGACTGATACTTTTTTCTATATTACTCAATTTCAAGAACAATGAAAGATAAGACAAGAAAAAGTTCATGGAAAAACTGGGGGGTGGGGGGGCAGAGTAAGGCAGAGTGCATAATCTGCTCTTTAAAGAAAAAATTGGGAGAAAAATATAAATTATATACAGAATTATTTTCAGAAGCATCTTTGGCTGATTCTCCTAAATTACAACAAAATTTGCAGCTTTAACAGACCTTACCTTGTACAGCAGATATTTTGTGCTAGTGAACTTTTTGCCTTCAGAAGACTTTCTTTACTTCTTCCTTCCATTTTGCTTCTTTACGGGGAGCAGGGCGGGGAGTCTAAGGCGGAGTCCTTTCTAGTTGTTTGCCAAGGATCTAGCATTACAAGGTTTCAATAACTACAATTTTGTTGACTAACCAGTTGTTTTTGCAGGCATATGCTGGTTTGCTGTCCCACTTGTTTAGCTTGTATCATTGCCTTTACAAAACGGCCTTCACTCTGTCATCCAAGGCAAAGCATACTTTGATATATTTCAGCTACTAGAGCAAATTACTATGCATAATAAAAGAAAATATCGACAGTTTTGCAGTCATAGGGCTACTGGCATCCCTAACAGATGAGAGAAGTTCATGACACCACTATGAAGAGATTGAAGATTTTGCTGCAGAGTGATAAGACAAATGTCACATGACAATTGCTTTATGATACAGACTTAAGCCATTTCAACATTTAGGCCTCTCATTCTTGCCTGATATATATGTTAGTGAATAACACCATTGCTTTTAGTTTGCAATGGGGAAAGTATTTTCACTCTTGAAAAATGATGTCATATACCAATATGGTTGGGTTTTTTGTCCTGAAAAAATGGAGGATATAGTCACAGCATCACACCTAGCTCAGTATCAAAATGCTGTTGCATGGGATATTTTTCTGGAACTCTCAATTGATCAAATACAAATAAGAAACTGTAAAAAACCCCAACCCTCCAGAACTGCTACAAAAGAGCAGCTGTATTCTATAGGCCTGACTTGACAATACTTTATTACATTTATGTAACTAAGTTTTAGCTAAATTTTTATTGGTTTTGTCTAGTAGAATGGGATATATCCCTAAAAAAAATGTATTAATTCAATTTAAAAAACCTCTTAAAAAGAGTAAACTGAGTAAACTTATTACTCTGTTGATTACAAATGGTGTCTATGTGAGAATTTTGGGATCTAATTAATTAGTCAGAGCTGAAGATGGCTTAGCTGAACTGTCTTTAATGAGCTGCAGAGCAGAGCTCTACTTTCAAAATGACCAGCTGATTCTTTTACCTGCTACCTTACCACAAAATGAGAAAGTCAGACAACCTTTTTGTCAGTCTGTGAAATATTGTTAATAATAATAACATATCTTTGTTCAGAGCTTGTGCACTCTCATTCCCCTCAGGAAGTGTAGCCAGCAGTAACTGAGGTTAAGGTGGTTCCACAACACGCCACTGAATTACTCTCAAAAACACAGAGCTCTCTTCCCCACAGCAGAACGAACAAAACTGAAAAAGCAATTTCCCTCCCAGTCACATTAGTGCCTGTTAGCCTTAATATTGTTCTGATCTCAACTGCTCTGCTCTTGATTGGCAGCAGAAAAAAAAAAACCCAAAACCCAAAAAACTCAACACTCCATTTTATGGAACTACTACTTACTAAAGAGGCACACATTTAGTAATTTTTGTAAGTATCAGTTTGAGCTTTAAAACAAAACCAAATTAATATTGGTCCATGGAATCACAAGTAGTAGCAGTGCACACCAATATTCATGCTACACAGATTAGGTAAACATTAACATTTTTATGAAATCAGTAAGTAAAGACTATGAATGCTAAATATAGCTACATATTACCTGAGCAAGCCTAGCTGTTTATAGCAATTGCTTAGTTTGTTTAAACATGGTAGTAGGCAGGGACCAGATCCACAGCTGCTCCAACAACCCAGCTGAACTCAGCACAGCTGTGCCAGTTTACATGGGCTGGGGAGCCAATCCTTACACCTACAAAACTGTTTATATTATTCAACATTAAAAATTATTGGTTACATTCTAAAATATCACTTGGATCACCTTGGATTATCAAAGACCTTCAGAAATGGTATTGTTATAGCTCTCCCTTAGAACAAAGCACAGACTTAGATTACAACAGTTTCAATTCTAACCAATATTTGCATTCATTTATAATGTCCAGAAAATATTGATTTTTAATTATTTGGGATTTTGCCTTTATAACCCAGCAACTATTCCAGCTGCTTTTGAATTAAACAATAATTTCCTAATATAATATAACCATGTATGTAAACTATTATAAATGCAGGCAGACTTCATGTTGCAAAGCTTTGCATATAAATATAACAATTGTAAGGTATATTTCCATGAATGAAATAGGTAGAACAGGAAATGTGATTGAATCACTATGTTACAATGAGCAAGAAAAAAATAAAAGTTCATCAAGCAGCTCTCTAGCCAAATTTCAGTTCTGCCTGACTAGCACTGGGGGCTCTATAAGGAAGTTCAGAACACATAAATCAGGTTTTAATCTATAACGGTAAAACCAAGAAACATAAACCACAGAAGAATTCAGGAAGAACTCACCTTAGAAGCCAAATGTACAGAATCTAGGAGCCTCAGGCCAAAAGAAAACCTACGTGCAACCAACTCAGCTCTTATATTGCCTGTAAATGTCTGCCACCAACACCTGGACCTTCAATTGTTCCAGCACAGCAGTTCCAGGAAAATTACACAGGTTTTGTCTGTGTAATTATCAGTAGGTATAAAACTAAACATAAATAATTTTAAAATGGAAGGAAAATGCAGAAGAGTTATGTTAGTATATTTTGGATAAGGACCTTAAAAGAGATAAGTGAAAAGCTAAGTGTAAAATCATACCATGACAACACCTTGTTAACAATTGTCTGAGTATTGCTTATCTCTATTTGCTCTGCCTGACTACACTTGGATTTTTAGCACTAAGCAGGTCACACAAAAATTACATTTGAAAATCTGGATATCATTTAAATGTTTACTCTGAGGTTTCTACAGCAGACTTCAGACTCTTCAAGAGGACAGTGCAGGCAAAAGTGCTTTGAGAGCATGCTGCAATTGGGCAAGTACATCTCCATGCAGCAACATCATCAGTCAGGAAGCATAAAATGTGTCCAACTGGAAGATCAAGTCATCTGAAGGGCCTCCTTGTCACCATCTCTAAGAAGGAAGAAAGGCAGTGAAGTAGGGGGAATGGATGAATCACACACTGGGTGCTTCTAAATGACGCAGAGAAACAGCACCTGACAAAATAATGTGAGTTACCTTTGCTTTACAAACTTTCCTGTGGTTTCTAAACAGTTGTGATGGGTTGACCCTGGCTAGATGCCAGATGCTCACCAAAGCCCACGCTATCACTCCCCCTGCTCAGTTGAGCAGGGGGAGAAAAATATAATGAAAGGCTCATGGGTGGAGGTAAGGATGGATAGAGATCACTCACCAATTACTGGCACGGGCAAAACAGACTTGACTGGGGGGAAAAAGTAAATTTAATTTATTACCAATCAAATCCAAGGATAATGAGAAGTAAAACGAAATCTTAAAACACCTCCCCCATCCCTCCCTTCTTCCCAGGCTTAACTTCTCTCCCGATTTCCACCTCCTCCCCCCAGCAGCACAGGGGAACAGGGAATGGGGGTTGGGGTCAGTTCATCACACGTTGTTTCTGCCACTTCTTCCTCCTCAGGGGAGGACTCCTTTCCCCGCACCAGCGTGGGGTCCCTCTCACGGGAGACAGTGCTCCACAAACGTCTCCAATGTGAGTCCTTCCCATGACTGACAGTTCCTCATGAACTGCTCCAGCCTGGGTCCTTTCCATGGTGTGCAGTCCTTCAGGAAGGGACTGCTCCAGCGCAGGTCCCCCATGGGGTCACAAGTTCTGCCAGCAAGCCAGCTCCAGCATGGGCTCCTCTCTCCACGGGCCACAGGTCGTGACAGGAACCTGCTCCAGCATGGGCTTCTCATGGGGTCACAGCCTCCTTATGGCACCCTCCTGCTCCAGCATGGGGTCCTCCATGGGCTACAGGTGGTCATCTGCTCCACCATGGACCTCCATGGGCTGCAGGGGGACAGCCTGCCTCACCATGGTCTTCACCACAGGCTGCAGGGGAATCTCTGCTCCGGTGCCTGGAGCACCTCCTCCCCCTCCTTCTTCACTGACTTTGGTGTCTGTGGAGTTGCTTCTCCTACATCTTCTCACTCCTCTCTCCAGCTTCAAAGTGTGCAGCCTTTTTTTCTTCTCTTCCCTTTTTTTTTTTTTTTTTCCTCTAATTATGTTCTCACAGAGGCGTTACTGATGGGCTCAGCCTTGGCCAGTGGTGGGTCTGTCTTGTAGCCGGCTGGCATTGGCTGTGTCGGACATGGGGGAAGCTTCTGGCAGCTTCTCACAGAAGCCACCCCTATTCCCCCCCTTGCTACCAAAACCTGGCCACGCAAACCCAATCTAACAATATTTGCAAGAAAGCTCCAGCTCAGCACTGCACTCCCCAAAATCCACAGGAATTTTGGCTAATTGAACTTCATAGGTTGCAATGTTCTCATTCTAGATAAAAGCACCAAGACTGGGAGAGAAATTACCTGTGTCTAAGGTCACCTTAGAAGTCAGCAGGGTATTTGGCTTTCAAAGCAGTAAAGCAGCAAAATTCAGCCTAATATGACACATTTAAGTTTAAAAATATTTATGATGTGTGGCATTAAGTGGATTCTTAACTGTTTGGCTGAATAGGGATGGATTGAAACACATTTTAAACATCTCTCTGAATTCAGGCTGTGATATTCTGACTCTACATCTTTTAGTTCAGTCAATGGCAAGTATTTATAGTAGAACAATGGTGAACTGAATTTTTCCCTACCATTCTTTCTTTCTTAATTTTTAAAAATATATTTTATTGTTTCTTATCTCTGCAAATATTTATTTTAATTTGCTTACTTTCTTTTCATACTTGCTTATTTTCTTTATCCACAAATAATAAATAATGAGGTCTTATCACTAAACATTTTATTGTTAGATAAATTTTTAAAAGGAAAAAAGTACAAATCTTCAGGAACTTTGAATAATCTAGAACTTCTGCTTACATAGATTTTTATTGTATCCAATTTTAGGGAAAATCATCATTATGGATTGTCTTGGTTTAGGCAGTTGTTCTATCACCCAGTGATGACTCCTCACTCCTGGGACAGAAAAGGAAAGGAGACCCATGGGTTGAAATGAAAACAGATTTAATGAAATAATAGTGATACTAATATTAATATAAAATACACAATTTATACTCAGCTGATGAAAGTGTGACAATTACAACAAGCATGAGACTAGGACTTGGGAGCAGAATGATGGGCAAGACCCTTCAGGGATGACAGCCATTGAGGAAGAGAGTCATCCCCAGCAAACTTTCCAGTTTATGGTGAGCATGATGTTTATGGCATGGAATACTGCTGTTGGCCAGCTTGGGTCAGCTGCCCTGGCTTTCACTCCTCCTCACCTTAGCACCTGGCTAACTTTAAACTGCTAAAGACCTTGATCATTGTGGAAACTCACATACCATGGCTGGCCACAAACTAAAACAAAGTGTCTTATCAACTTTGTTCTCACCAAATTGGGTGCTGCAGTCTTCCTAAAATGCAGCTTTTCTGACAGAGAATTAATTCTATGAGTCTATCTCAGCAAAATCAGGACATGGATCAATACTGTTGCTTAAGAAAACATGAAATTACAGGTTAGCTCATTGGTCCATAGGAATATGATCTGCCATTAAGCATATCAAACCACAAGTCATGATTCTAGGGTCTGAGTCCCAAAAAAAATATGTTCTTCCAAATGCAGAGCAGGAAGGACAGAGAGCCATCAAATTATTTTTTTATTTCTGAAGGGTGACTGAATGACCTCTACACTAGGATGACAAGAGTACACTCCTCCCTTTTTTTGGGGAGAGCTTTGTGGTTGTAGAAGGTGAGCTGAATTCGCAGTAAAGGTGCTATCAAAGCTCCAGGAGGTTGTAGATTTCTAGTCAAGACTTCACCTCATCAGAAGCAATGAGTTAGAGCACAGGAGATAAATACATATGGTGTATGCATTCCACTATAGAGAAATCCAACTGTTGCAGGAAAAGCCTCCTGAAAAAGATCTCATCAATGATCATCACTGGATTGACCAGGCTCTTGTAATCCCCACAAGCTCCTGATCATGACCTTTGTTCTTTTTGGTGGTTTTCATTAACTCCACAGTGTTTTTTTCAGGAAATGTTTTATTATCCCATTCTTCCTTTCTAACATCAGACAAGAAATCCTATTATTATTTAGGAAATAATCCATTTCTGGCTTTATGGACTGAATTTCATGGTGATAACTGGCAACAGCATGGTAAAGCATAATAAATTGTTGCCTCTGTGGATTAGAAAGTCTGAGAAACTTGTAAGCAATTGGGTTTTCTGTTTGAAATGATGTATTTGGAGACTTTAAAATTCAAGAGACAATCATAATCTCTAAGTTTCTGGGCATCAACTATTTTACATCTTTATTCCATTTTTAATAGATAATGTGTTCAAAGAAGTGCCACATTCAATTTTCAACACACATCTAGAAAGAAAATTCATATGCCTTTAATGTATCTCAGATTGACTCTTTGAAAACAGTGTAACTTGTTTTCTTGAAGATTCTCATTTGTATTTCCCTAGAAGTTCTCTTTCTACTAATTTTTTGAAAAGGAAAAAGGCAACGGAGAGAACCTTACTGCAAAATGAAAGAAGTGTGATGGGTGAACTTATTTTTATATAATCACTTACCTTTTATAAAAGCACTAGCTGACAATTGTATGTCCTGTTTTCTTGACTGTAGCTTTAAATTAAGGAAAAAAAAAAAAAAAAAGCAACTCAATTTAGTTATGTCTACCAAAGGCTCAATAGCTATTCTTCAATACATTTTTAAACACATTAAATTAGAAATCAAATTAAAGTCATATATTTAACAAAATATTTCAATTTAATCACACGAGTAGGACTTGTAAATAACAGAGTTCAAAGCTCTTGAGCAGATGGTCTTTCTGTTTTAATTCTTTATCTGATCTGCTGTATGCCAGTAAATCTCTGAGTTTCATTTGCTTTATTCAAATCCCTTGGCTATTCAGGACACATTGTGTCAAAGCATTCTGCTGTGGAATTTCAGTTTTATGTATGCTCCTAAACTAAAAGAAAACATATGTATATTTTGTACAAACAAAGGACAGCGTGATAAAAAATACAACACACACACACAGAATTCTTCCCTGGTGTCTTATATAAATACTCTCTATATGTGTTATGTATATACACAGAGAGAGGATGCAGGCACTTAAGGAATAGGCCATATTTCAAATAGTGTTTACTGGAAACTCAAAGGCAACAAAAGTTCTAACTACTTTAAAAATCTTTCTCTATGCTAATTTTAATCCATCATTTAATAAATGCATTTTACCAAAACAGGATTCTATTGGTTTAACTTCATTGCTACTAATCACTTGCACTAACATCAAGGTTCAAAGCATTGCACAGCATAGCTGTGCCAAGTTCATTTTGGCTGACTGTTTAGATTTAATAACATTGTGTTTAAAGGATTTAGCTCTACACTACCTTGCAACATGAATGACAGCCTCTCTTTGAAAATTCCATGTAGTCATAAAGCTGGCTTGAAAAAACTTAGGTCTTCTTGATATCTTCATTTTCCGAATATGACTGTAAAGCCATGCAGTGAGACACACATCACGTAATATTGAGTTACTTGGAGACATTAAGTTCAAATGCATCTTCCCTTTCTCATTTGAACAATCAATTCAAGAATGAAATCATATGACCCTAAGACTCACTGGTAATATATACATTCCTAGACATAGCTTGAGATTTTCAAAGATATGCTCTTAAATTAGGTGCCTGAAATCCACAGATGGATTACCTTTAGTGGTGTTTGGATTAGGTCAGTGGAATTTGGACAGGAAAGGGAAAAAGTAAGAATTGCAAGACATGTATCTCTCACTTACCAGTTGTTCTTCAAAAGCGGATTTCTGTTGGCAACAACAAAATAAATTTGCCTTCAAAAGATGGAGTGTTTTTGTATATAGTTTTTTTTCCCCCTTAAAACACTGTTATTTTGTTACCACAGTCCATCATAAAACAGCCTATTTGTTTGATTACATCCAAATATTTTTAGTGTTTACTATGGAATGACACGATAACTGTGATAACAGCCCTTGAAAAGAAAAGGGAAAATCTGGGTTATGCATGAGCACTGATGGACAGGAATCTCAGCCATGGAGGAAAAATAGTTTTGTCCTACTTTCTGAGCAGATGAGAATTAGAGAGAGAATGAGCAACTTCCAATTTTAGGTCAATATTTTCACCGAGGGAGAACTCAGAAAAACGTATCATCTTTCTGGCATGCAGCAATTGTGTCCATGGAGGCAAAGACACTTGGCACCTTACTAAAACAAAAACAGTTGCCATTGTTTATATACTAATTAAACTAAGTCAAGAAGAAAAAAATAGGATGCAAGGTTACATCTCATTTTCTCTGAAACGAATTCAGCTGCCCACTTCCTCAGATTTTAGTGCACAGAGGTACATGAACCTCTAGCCACTCAGTCATTCACTTTTCAGTCCGTCTGTCTAGCTACCTGTCACAGACACACACATACAGCAAATTTACATATTTCTTTGTTCATGAGAAATGAAGAGGAAAATGAAATATTTGAGCTATGTTGAACAATTATTTATTTTTGCAAACATATATTATTCATCTAGAAAAAAATAGTTTAAGGCCATTGTAGATAATACAATTAATTCTCTAGTGACAGGGCAAGGAATCTCAGTGGTTTTACAGCCACTCAATGTCCATGTACTTTAACAAAAATCCCTTGTGCCGCTTTTGTAAACTCAGCTGAGGACCTCAACTTGTTGCTTATGCAAAACTCTCTCATGCTTCTGTGCAAGAATGAAAACATAGTAAATTGTGTTAGCCAAGGGCAAATGAAGACGGAAACATTGAGTATTTGGAAAATACCCCTAACTACTAAGAGTGTGTCCACGTGCTAGTAACTTGAAAAGTCACTTCTTATAATTCCCTTGGGAAAGCAGTAGGTTTTTCTGTTCCCTACTTTTCTGTGCATTGCTAACAACCTTGAATCAAAATGAGATTAACAACATTGGAAATGTCAGAAAACTAAGCAAAAAGTCCATTGCAAGTCTTTAAAATAACCTGTGGCTATTTAATGCTGATCATGATGACTAGGTGAACTTAGTATACTAGGGGACTTTGATAAACAAAAATTCTATTTTCCTTGTGCTTAGGGAAATCATTGTAGCGTTTAGACTCTTTTAAGTCAGGCACTTATCCAAAATGACTGCCACCTTGGAAGTTACTGCCAGCCTTAGCTATGAATGTCATTGGTTTGTTGGGTCATATAAAATCCTTCTCGTGCTGTTACGAAGACAAATCAAATAATGTATTTTTGTGAGGATGTGTGAATATGCAATATTTGATTTAAAAATCTGGATAAAGCTTGCAACAGATAGTTTAACTGTAACATAGGATACCAATTCACGTTATCTCTAACAGATTATATGGATTTTGACCTTCCTTGGAACAGCATCATAAGAGGGACCAGAAATTGGACTGATGATGGCATTGAGAAGGGAAAAGGGAAAGTACGCAGCATTTGAAATTCAGGCAGGTGCATATGGTACAAAGATGTTTTCCTCCCCATGGATGCTGGTAGCATTTTAAGTAACAGATACTGTTGACTGAGGAGTTAACTTCATCTTTACACTAAACAGAGCTGAGACAGCTGACCATGCTGTGTTTGTGGCAGTTAGAGTCTGACGTTTCTGCAGAAGGCTTGGAGCTGATGAAAGGTACCCTAGCTAAAGCCACGATAACCTGTGGTGGGCAGGTGAGCAGCACGCCTGACACCTCTCCGTACCTGAGCACCCACGAGCTCGCCCAGTTAGCTCACACCTGAGAGGACGGTCGCTGGAGGTGTGTGTGTGGGGGGTGGTAGCTGACGTTAACTTCAAGCAGATCTGTGCCCCTTGGTGACCACAGGTGGGCCAGGGCCGGACCACCACGCATGTCCCTGGGGGCAGCAGGGAGCGCCAGGCGCGGGGACTGTCCCGGCTGTAGCCTCCCACGGGCACGGGAGGTCGTGCCGGCGCCAGGTCCCCCGCGGGCCCGTGGAAGAGCGGTGCAGGGGGCTGGGAACCCCTGGCACGGCCCTCGGCAGAACCCTGGGGCCGCTCCGGGCAAACGTGGCACCTGCCGGTAAAAGGCGTGTGAAAGTGCAGGAAAGCCACCGGGTCCCGCAGCTTATTTCCTATGGGTCTCGCCCCAAATGCCCGTTACCTGGTTTAATTAGGATCACACAGCATCTCTGTCCCTGTCAGGCTACATCCATAGGCTACCGCCTGGTCTCTAAAGGTACATTCAGCCTATAGGCACACACGCGTAGTGCTGCATCCTCTGCATTTCTAGCCAACCTTCATTCATATTTATGCCGCGATTAAATATTTGATCAAAGGTTGAATGCTAACGCCTTGTGATCGGACGCAGATCGGTTATGTTTGTAATGTACGACCCTTGAAATAGCCTGTTTTGTAAACTGCGAGTGTCTAAAGATGCCCTGTGCAGTCCCCCCTAACCGTGCAGCCTCCCCCCCCCAAATAATAATAATGCTGCAGATTGTAGAAGGATTTGAGTCTGCAGCCAGGGAGAAAGGGATTAGGGCGAGAGCACTGGAAGTTAAATTGTGCTGCATATAAAAAATGGGCGGATTGGTCTCTAGATGAGAGCTTGGTACCACCTTCCTTTCTAAAATAAAATCTCTCTGGCATGAAGTCACAGCCTATTTCACATCCGGTTTACCCTGGGACGTATTACTACTGTCTTGGTAAAGAGAAAGCTTTTGTTGTATAGCGGCGGTCGGAATATCGGCAAGAGAAATTTGGGTGCTAAACCGGGAGGAGCGGAGCAGCGGCGGCGCCAGCGATGGCCGAGGCGGAGTGAGCGGCGGAGCCGGAGCCGCGCAGCCTCCGCGCGGGCGGGCGGGCGGGCGGACGGGCATCCCCGGCAGCGCCGGGCAGCGGCGCCGCGGACCCGCGCCCAGGGGCTCCCGGTAAGGGCGGCCGTGCGCTCGCACGCGCACGCACACTCGCACCCACACCCGCACCCGCATCCGCACCCCTCCGGGCGCTCCGGGCTGCGGGCACCGCGTCCAGGCGCGCAGGCGGCTCCTCTCCCCTCTCTCCGCAGGTACCGCCGGGTCGGGGGGATTTTTTCCTGTCCCTCCGGCTTGAAAATCCGCAGCGATCGATGGGCATTTTAATTTATCTGATTTATTTATTTTTTAGCGTGGACTGATTTCCACCGGTCGTTTGGGAAAGGTTTTTTGGGTTTGGGGCTTGCTTTTTTTTTTTTTTTTTTTTTTTTTTTTTTTTTTTTTTCCGAGGGAGGCGGTGGGAGGGGTGGCTTTCTCAGAGTGAGGGGGAAATACAAAGTTGAAATGCCGGGAGGAAAACAAGTCTCGATATGCGCCTCAGAGATGGGCAAATCTCTCACTGGGGGTCAAAAATGTATCAAAATGCTCCCTTTTCTCCCCCCTCTTTTCTCTCTCTCTCTCATTTTTTTTTTTTCCCCCTTTTCCTTCTCCAGTGGGAGCTGCTGAAATTCTCCCAGAAGTGTGGCTCATTCTCCCATTTTGAATGGGAAAAGCAGAGCTGGTTTCCCAGGCTGTGCGGGCTGGGGGAGGCCAGCGGCTGGGGGCTGCTGGTGTTTAACGCTCCTTGAAAGTCTTTGTTAACATTTGCTTTTTCCAGCTGCAAGAAACTTTCCTTCTCCAGGATTTATAGTGCCTGTATGGGTTTATTGAAGCTGGGGGTGGTGTTGGGGGGGGCGGGCGTGGAGCTCAACAGATCGAGATAGTTCAGAATCATTCACTTTCCGTTCTTTATCCCGAGGAGCCTTTTGCAAAGGCAGAAGTTGCCAGGATCGGGAGAAGGCGATTTTTGAAGCCACAGATGTTGCCTTTCCCATTGTAAGGGGTCTGATCACAGGGCAAGTTCAGATGCAGCCTCGTCCCTGAAGATCTTTATCCATGCTTTCCTGCCACATCCAGCTCCTTTCTATCCACTTAGATTAGCTCAGCCCTGCTCAATGCTTATCTGCCGATCACTTGCCTATAAACACATTAATTATAACTCATTGCTTACATACCGCTTTGTAATGATATTTTATTGATTTAAATTGTCCCTGAGAGCATGTGGCGAATTGGGGTAGCTTTATTTAAAGGTATAACAACATTGCCATGTACAGTGTTTCATTTTCTCAGGTATTTAAAAAACCTCCAATTCACCCTTGGGGAAAAATACAGGCTTCATATTTTGTTGCCCTTATTTAATATAATGAATACTAAAAATCAACTGGATTCCAGCGCACAGTATATAGATATGTAAAAGGACCTGCAGCACCTCGTGGGCAATCAGTTGATTTTGAAACACTGATTCCACAAATATCAGCTAACTTTGTATTTTATGGTTTATTAGAAAGTGCAAGAAGCCTTCTAAGTTGTGTTACATTTTACTCAGAGGTGAACTAAGAGTAACTCAGTGAGGTCTGGAGAGAGGACAGGAGACATTTGGAGAAGAGGAGAAGACTGCTAATGCAAAAGCATTTCCTAGCAGCAATCAGGGACTGGTATAGATATAGGAGATGGTGTGTAGGTTGTCAGCACATGGTTCAGTTATGAGCTGTGCCCTTTAGCCCAACAAAAATATTAGTGTGCATATGTAGCAGCACATCACAGAGTCAGAATCTGGTAATTTTACTTCTTCTCTGATGCTAATATTTCTGGGAAGAGGAGAACAGGAATGTCTGTAGAAGAAAGTTGCTTCCATCTCATGAAAGCAAAGCAGTGGCTATGGGGGAAGCACTGCTCTCCTCAGCCATGCTAGCACACACTGATACCTTCCAAGAGGTTTGGAAGGACTCAGGCTGGTTCAAGTCAAACAAAAACTAATTACATTGGTTATCTGGACACCTTATGGAGGTGCCCTGTCACATTTCCAACACAGGAGGAAACTGAGTAATTGCCACAGAGTTTGGAGACAGCAGCTTTAACTTATAGTTGTTTTAGTTAAAGTTCAAGAATAACGCAAACAAGAATACACCCTTAGCATAAAATAAATCCCACCCCAAGCCTCCGTGTCTAAAAGAAGGTAAACAGGAGAATGGGCAAGGCCGTTCTCCCCTATTCCAAATGACTTGAGCTATAGTATTGTGAGGTCATTGCTTGACATCAAATTATTCTGCAAAAGTTTCCAAAATCAGATATATTTTTTCCACAGTACCTGTTATAATGTAGGGGACATTGATGATTATTTTCTTTCTAGTTTCAGAGCCCACCATGAAGAGATTCCTGGTGCTTTGTGACTGCCTCTGGGCCTGGAGCCTCCTTCTGAATGCACTGACTGAAAGAAGGTGGGGAAATATTTTTTAATGCATCAACATATTTTAGGAACTTTTAATTTAATATAACAGCATAAGACAAATACTGTATGGGCTGAACTGCTACTAAGTGTATTGTGGGAAGTTAATCCCTATTCAAATCCTAGCTAAATCTAACTAAGGGAAGACTGAAAGAAAACTACAATTTGTTTGCATAGCATCTTTTTTTTTAATATTGTGAAGAAAAAAAAGAAAAAGCTTTCTGAGACAAATTGAAACTAAACTACCTCAAACACCTGTGCAATCATTTCTACTCATATAATGACTGCTCAGAAATATAAGTTCCTTTAGAGGAATTTTTTTTTTTTTTAATATCACTTAAATGCTATTTAGTAACTTTATTGTCCCTTCAAGCAGAGGCAAAACATTCGCTTCTTGGCTGGTCAGGATTATGTCCTAACTTAGTACCTGTTTTTGCAAATCTGAGGTAGACCTTCCTGGTGAAGGGAGACTGATTGGATGAAGAAGAATTTGCAAGCTAAAGCCCCATAACAGTTTATGTTTGAAAGACTGTGCTGCGCTGAATGTTTATGGAATATATGTTGAAATCATAATCTAAAAATAGCATTAGTATTAAGAACAATTAGGAATCATATAACATCTCGTCTAACAACTAGTAGGTTAACTAAAGACTATAAAGCAGTTCGGAGTATACTTGAAGTACTCTCTGCAATTCAAAATTCAGTAAAAGTGTTTAAGAAAACTCGCAGATATATTTCTGTATTTTAAAAATACTAATGTCCTGTCCCTGTAATGCTACCTAATGACCAAAAAGCAGTAGAAATTTTGTATCATCAATAATGATCCCTAGAAGATATATTTGTGCCTTGGTCTCCATAGTGTCTCCTTATGCATCTACAGCTCTAGATAAACTTACCTTCTGGCTGCCATGAAGATTTTAAATAGACTGGAGTAGTCAAAGGGGCAAAGGTTCATCTGCACAAGGGTTTCCTCTAGGGGAAAAAAAAAAAAATAAAAGCAGGTGATTCTTGTTACAATTACTGTATTTAGAAGAATTTAGAATACCTTTATTTTATATAATATATTAAGAAATGTAAGATTTGAAGTATTCATTAAGTACTTCATCTGGCCTAGCTAAAGAATTTTGCAAAAACATGTTTATTATATAGATATATGCACATATTATATCTAGAATGTATGCATGTACATTCTTAAAGTGAGGATTAAAACATTGGACTAGTGTTTAAAAATTATATGGTGTGTCGCTATTATAATGACCTGTAGATGGAGTTAGTGCACAGTTTTTTATTATACTGTGGTTTAATATGAAAACACAATCGCATACAGTCACTTTTTCTTCAAAATGTACACACCTTACATGAAATATATCTGTTTCTAAAGCCATTTTTTCATAGCAACTTCCCTTGCCTTTTCTTCTGGAGTGCTGTTAATCCTTTATGATAAAAAAGCAACTGATGAATTAGACAAAGTATCTGTGGTCCAGAAAGCCACAGTTTTTTTCCGTATCATTCATCTTGTAATAAAAAAGAGCATTAGGATTATTTTAATGTGTGTTTTGAATGAAAAATCACAATCCCTCTGGAGTTACATTATATACACAATGTATATGTACATAAATGTTGACATTCTTCTTGTTGTGACCACATGTCAGTTAAAACCAACCCTGATGGTGCCTTTTACCTCTGATAAAATGGTAGGAAGAACAGGTAAGGGTACTGACAAATGTGACACCCAGGATGGAAGCAGTGTGTTGTATTGCATCCTTTCCGACTGCACTGCCACTAGTCCATCTTTCTGACGCCTGTTCTGCAAGCATACTCATTTATTTACCACTACAATTTCTGAAGTGGTTTTAGATTCTTCTGCCACATTAATCCTGATGACCTTCTTCTGTCCTTGAGATATGTATGTACAGCACCTTCTTTACTGACAATGAGTGTTAATGTAAAATTTAATCCAGGGAAAAGTCCCGTGTTGCGATTCTACATAAGGTGTATGAAGAATGATCCTTTGAAAGATAATGCTCACTGAAGACAGCAGGAGAACTTGTTATTTTTTAACACATAGAAAGCACGAAAGAAAAAAATATTAATGTCTGTGACTTAAAATGGAACTGTAGGTGTGAAAAATATCAATCAACCTAATTTTTTATTAAGTGAAAATGTATGATATGGATAGAGAAAATTCATAGTATTTTTAAAAAATGTTAAAGATTTTGTCTTCTTCATTAGAAATGGTGATTTACATGCATTAAAAAATCTGAATATTGTTCTCTACCAAGTCACATCCTATTGAAATAAATGAATTTCTACGAGTGTCAGTTCTGAAACTCATTTGAATTTGTAGTGTTACTTTTTCAAACCTGTACTGCAAAATAACTTGGAAGCATTTCCAGAGTACCTATATTCAGGGTTACCTTTCCTCTTTCTCTCTCTGTATTTGATACAAGTGAAATATACATGTGGGTTACACAAGGGATGTTTGACTCATGCAGCTTACAGAAAATAATTTTGTAAGTACTTTAATAGAACCAGATCATTTAATGTAACAGTATATTCCTCATAAGATGGTATTTGCTGGTTAAAGCAGGAACAACTGGCAGAGCACCGAGACCCGTGTATCGCTGTAGTCGTGTGGATAACAAGCTGCCCAATGGAAGAATCACTTTTGTGACTAGACCTGATCCTAGCAAAAGTTTTTGGCACTGCACTGTTTACCTAGTTCAGTAGCAATGTGTGTGACAAAATGATGTTTTGGAAAGCGGTGTTTTTGCTTTTAGTCATGATGACTACACGTGTTTATAATGGAAATCTTCCCAGCAATGAATGAAAAAACGATAATGGGTTTGGCTTTGAGAGAGCTGTAATCTATGATTAAGGGAGTCATCTATGACAGAGTATTTGGTAAAGGTTTCAGATTTAAGAAAAAGGTTGATTCTAATGTAATCTACAGCAGACAGAAATCACTAAGCCCAAGGATTTCATTCTTATTTGTGTTAATGGAAATAAGATTTTGGTAGCTGAGTTCAAATAACTCAATTTTATCCTTGTTCAAGCAAAATTTCAGGACTTTTGGCTGAGTTAGAGATATACATTAGGAATCTGTAAGTGAAGCTTTATTGACATGAGATATTTCCATATCAACACAAGGTTTCACTACATGCTTGTAAGGAAAAGTTGGAGGTACTCCTCCAAATCTAACTGCTAAAGGAAAATAGGAAATAAAATAAAGCAAAATTATATATTGACCTCTGAAAATGCACACTCACTTGATTTACTTCTATATTCATAAAGAAGACATCTCTGTATTTTTTGGTTTATTTATGTTTTAGCATTTATTTTCAGTACTTAAGTGTCAGCGTTCTAAATTATTGTAACTTTCTTTGTATGCAAACCCTTTATTATGAATTTAACACACTATCTTTTGCTGACAAATGATCCTTTTACTGAATAACACAAAATATTATAATAAATATTGAGATAAGCATAAAGGAACTGATGTTTTATTTGGTCACTGTTTATAGAGAGGCACTGGTTTTCTACGATTTTTCAAAAACTGTACCATTGAAGAAGAAAGAAGTGAAAGTACCCTATAAAGCAATCTTGCTTTATGGAGGAGATTTTGTGACCATAAACCAGTATAAGGAAGATTAAACAGATTTTGGAATTAGTGTTTTGTAAGGTTATTGGTGGATTACTGTTTTTCAGTGTTAACTGTTCTGTATTGCAGCTATGGACAAACCTCATCCCAAGATGAACTTAAAGACAATACCACAGTATTTACCAGAATATTGGATCGTCTGCTGGATGGTTATGATAACCGCTTGAGACCAGGATTAGGAGGTGTGTTGTATTATCATTTTCAAGGTTACATGTTAGATAAAAATCAGTTAAAACAATGCTATTTTTCCATGATACTCTTTTTATATAGACACATTAAATAATGCTGATAAGTAACATCTATTTTTTAAAAAATGTCATGCTTTCTCTGTCTTTCACATGCTTGGTTTTCTCACACTTATACTCAAAAGAAAATGGTTCACAATTCAAGAAGACCTCTGAATACATATTAAAACTTTAAATGTGTGAAGAATAAAAGATAATAAAATATGACCTGTGACCTGACAAATGATAAGTTTATGAATTGGGCCTAAACAGCACATCTATCTATGACTATCTTCATAAGAGGATTTAGTTTTAAAAGTGAAAGGATCAATCAACCTTACTCATAGAAGTCTCAGAGAAGTTTATAAGATTTTTTTTTTCCCTACTTAGGGGGTATCAGGATTTGTTTCTGTAACATTTTGTCTTCACAGCTTGGTAAAAATCATTCTTCTGCTCTTAGAATCATAGAATCACTTGGTTGGAAAAGACCTTTGAGATCATCGAGTCCAACCGTACCTATCCACTACTAAACCATATCTCTGAGCACCCCATAAAAAGCATAAAAACACATAGCAATTATATCTTCATGAAAACATTGTTACAAAGCCTAGTCTTTATCGGCATCCCTATGTTCACTCCTTGATTTGTTCTACTGTGACATGACTCTAAAATTGGATCTTAAAAGCTTGTTGTTCACAAATGTGAAAGTCCTAAACATACAAGCACAATTTTGTTCTTTCCAATGCATGGAAAGGTTGGTTTTACTTCTTTCAGATGTCTTTTTTTTTTTTTCTTTTGGACTCTTCAGGTAAAATAAAACAAAGCAACCCACCCCACAAAGTATAGTTCAACCTGTTTTCATATAATAGCTCTCAGAGGAACTGCGTTATAAGAAGAACAGGGTATTACATTAAGAATTCTTATACCATCTCCTGCGGATGAAATGGAAGGTAATTAAGAGTGAGCTTATTCTGTGGTTTGAGGCTACCATCTTGTAACAGTTCTTGAACTGTGAGCCAACTTCTTCAATGGTTTGACTTCACTGGATTCAAGGATTGGCTAAAGATAAAATTATCTTTATAAAATATTAACACATTTTTAAAAGGATTGGTCTGTAAATTTTTGTGTGCAATTTCAGATAATACACAACAAAATAAGAATCACTTTTTACTTTTATCTACCGGTAGTTTTGTCTGCTTGTAAACCCTTGGGCTAGAATAGAAATAAATGCTCCTTAATCTTTGATTAATGCAACTGTACAATTCAGTCAGCAACTATATCACATCAAATAAACACAGCAGAGAAGGCAATAAATAAACAAAACTCTATATAGAGTCTGGTACATGCCTACAAGAAAAACCTGAGCACATGATGATTTCTTATGAGTTTTGTAGCTATTATGATTTGTTTAATAGTTACTAGAAGAGCAAAGGGAGATGTGGGCAAAGGAATTTTTCTCATTCTCTGGATTGCAATTTAGAGAACTAAGCACATTTGTATAGAGTCTTATGTATGTGTCTTTATATATATGTTTCTGAAGCCAGACTTCAAGGATGTGCTGGGAGAACAGGTCTGAATAGTTCATGAAAGGATCATTCAGTCCAGTTAAAATTTATTCCTGAGAGAAAGATTGTTTAATGTTACTGTTTCTATAGGAGCAAAGGAGTCTCTTCACAAACTTGAATAGCCATTTGCATCACTATCAGTTAAAAGCAAAAATGAGTGGAGCATGGGAAACATTGTGTGGAGGGAAGGCAGGATTGGAGTAGTTTCTCTAACCAAGGGTTAGAGAAGTTTAAAAAATCTTTGCATGCCTCCTTTTTGAATTGTGTTGCACGCTGCTGCCTGTAGCCACAAACTTCAAATATCATAATTTCCCTGTTGCTCAGTATGTTATATTTTCACAGTGTCAGTTCAGCAAAGTAAAATTAATTTATCTATTTGTCAGCTTTGAATACTAGAACTAAGAGTACCAGGACTTTTTAAAAATCCCACATCTAATGAAATTGTGGGCCGTAAATTAATGTTTAAAATCAAATGTAGTAAGAAGTAGCTTTACTCTTTTGACTGTTGAATAATGCTTTATTGAAAAGACACAAATGCTAGATTTCATAAACCAGGGACAAACATCTGGGCCAATATTTTCAATTCTGGTACCAATTTATAATAAAGTGCTTGCTCAGGAATTTTGAAATTCACCTCTGCAAAACCTTCTTCCTGAGGTATCTAAATATGAGCTAAGAACCTCAAGATGACTCAATTTTGACACATCTGATTTAGACACTTGGTATAATGGGGAAATATATTCTGAAATGTTCCATATATAAAAATATCCAATGAGAAATCTAAATTGATATATCAAATATAGCACAGTTTTTGGAGTTGGAAGTTCAATAGCCTTCCATTATTGCATGAGCTGTTGCTGGAAATTTTAAAATGTAGGTGGAAAAGCAGTGATTTTGTTTCTCTTCCCAATACCAGTGATAGCTTCTTATTAAATATTTCAGTCAGAACATGATTTTTATCTAAAGAGAAAGTTAGGAAAGCTACAAATATAACAGCATTTTTAAGTATATAGAATTAGGTCTAAACCTCATTCATTCTGTATTAGCTGTGATGTAGCTATTAGAGAATTAAAGAGACCAGAAACCTTCATACATATATGTTATGCTGATAAATGTTACACTGTCAGGCACAATGTACATTTGTGTACCACTGATTATACTATAGGACTGCTACAATTATCCAGAATGGTCTGTCCTGTTCTTTCTATGCCTTCTGAGAAACAGTAGATGAAGTAAAACATTGTGTGGTACTGTTACTGGATTCTACAGAAAGGGCACATTGCGGAAAACTCTCCGCTTATCCCTGTATGACTTTTCTTTCTGTAGAGCAGCTTTTAAAATATACACAGCTACAGAAAAGAGAATTCTGTGCATGAACATAAACAGAAAAGAGAACTGATTTCTCTCTCAGCTATGGAAGAAAAGGTAGATGACAGAGTTTCTTCAGTCAGTTTAATTGTTTCTGCTTCCTTGTGTTTATGTGCATGCATGAAGAATTAAGTGACAAAAAGGTATGTTTACTGCATAATTGTAATGAACTGTGAAAAGGGTTTGAACTTGATCTTACTCTACTCACTTACAGGAGTAATTTCCTCCTTTTTGAAATGAACATCATTATATTTTTCTATCACATGTTTGCAAACTTCCTGTTAGTGTGGTGAACTGTTTCGTTTTGTGGTTAGAAATATCCTTGTGAGGCAGATGAGGCACCATGAAGCCAGGAACAAGGTCCTGGAGAGATCTCATTACAAAGATACATTGTTGGGCCTATACTATGTATTAATTGGAAAGCCAGGTTAAAAGGTGCAGCATGAAGATAATGAAAAATTTAGAGGTGCTGAATTTTGAATAACTCTTTCAGCATGCATAGTATCAGTGATAGATTAATATTTTTTTTAATCCTTTCCAATTTTTAGATCTTCTTTTGAGGTATCACTTCAAAAGGAAAACTGAAAAAAACCACATATGCTCCATAAAGAGTATAGGAATGAAAATTATTCATCAGATAACCCAGTAAGGCCATATCTGAAATGAAGTGAGAAGCTCTGAGCATTTTGCTGTTAAACAAAGAAGGAGTTATTTCTCATTAAGAAGAATATAAAAGAATGGAGTAGGTGACCCATAGGGAAAAATTATACTGATTGAATATGCTCAGTATTTAAAAAATGGCTTTGTATCTAAAATTAATCTGATTTTTCTTTAAAAGAAACATGCAGCACTATGTTATGCATTGGCACATTTGCACCTCTTATCAATAATTATTGATATAAATTATGTTATTTAGATGTTTGCCTCCTTCATATGTGGGCATAGTCACTTAGTCAGACATTGCTAGGAAATAACATCTGTTGTACCCATCCATAAACATGGGCAAATAACTACATTTACAGTTATTTATGCCTGGAAAATAGAACTTTCAAAATGAATGTGAAAACGTTCTGAATCACACTAGAGGACACCTATTATCCTCTATGAGAGGATAATAATTTACAAAAAGCAAGGAGGAGGAATAGCATATTGAAACTGAAAAAGAGGAAACTGTGTTAGAAATTAAGGGAAAAAATAAACAGTGAAGTCATCTAGGTAATAGAATAATTTCCTGTGGCAACTACCTGGATCCTAGAACTACGGGTGATCAAAAATAGGCTAAATAATTAAGATGCTGTTCTCTTTTCAAATACATATTCCAAAACAAAATAAAGGCTCAGATATTGGTGGGAGGGAGTCAAATAGGGAGGAAAATTCACCTCAGTGTTTGGTGACTTCTCATAGTAAACCACTATATCTTGAGTAGGAGTTTAAAAGAATTGAAAAGCAACAAAGAAGTATGGAAAAAATAAGGTCCTCAGATAAATAGATATGCCATTGCCTTTTGTTCTGAGTTGTCTTCATATGAGGAATGGAGATGGGCCCTGGGATGCCACCATGGTGAATTCAGAGTGCCAAAGTGAAAAGAGGGCAGGTTGGCACAGGGCAGGTTGTTTGCACCTGGTGCTAAGATTCACTAACATAGAATCAAGTGCAGCTTCTGATTTAAAACTGTCAACTTTGCTGTGCACACATCCCCTCTCTAAAACTAAAGGATATCACGTGGTCTGTGACCTTTTGACTTAAAATAATTTTAAATGTGGTTTATCCCTTTGAGAAGGATTTTGTAGTAGAAAGGTCGTTTATACAGAACTAAGAAGAACAAGAGTGGGTTTGGTTAGCCAGCCCAGAATCTTCCTAAATGAAATTTGCTTTTATAGCTGGGTTGCGTGCCCATTATATCATCCCAAGTAGATTATCAACATTACTTCAGTATTGAACAGAATTATACTTGTTTTATGCTATCAGTAAAAGCTATTTGTTGATCTCTCCTGTGTGTTGTTTATCAAAACTGAGTATGGCTGTCCTTCAGTGGAACGTTGGTCCATCTCAGGCAATTCATTATTTCCACAGACTGCTTGCATTTAAAGTGATGGAAAATAAACGTGACAGTATTATGTTAATTAGGTTTTAAAATTCAGGTTTATGAGAAATTATCTATAAATGTATAATAAACCTACCTCTTAGTGATTGAGGTCCCAATGGAAATTGATGGATTTGAACTCAGATCTGAGCTAACTTTAGGGAAAATATGGTTTTAGTCTGTATGTGTAATAAGAAATTAGTTAAACCTAAAAGTTTATACTCTAAATGAAAAGAGAATCCTATACTGGATCCCTACACATAATTCTGTAGGCGAAGAAGGACTAGATATTATACTTTGCAAAAACTGAAAGGACTCATTTTTCCACTCTATAGGCACCATATTGATGTAAAGACAACTGCAAAAAGCCATATAAGATCCTAGGAAAATCGATTTAATACAACAGTAGGGAGCATATGAGCAGCTTTGAGCTGTTAATTGGCATGGGGAGGGCTGTCATGACACTGCACAACTTTCAGTAAACCCTTCATAGCTGGGTAATCACGGGACAGATCACTCTTCTCCCTTTTGGTCTCTAGTTTTACAAAAGGAGCAGGACAAAATTCTTCTTAGTGTATTAGTTGTGGTTCTTCAACCAAAATGCTTCATGGGATGCAGCCAAGGTGATTAGTCTACATTACTTCTTTTTCATAATAATAGTGTATGATATAAGGCATCCAAGTTCCTTTAATTCAAAACACAGGAAAAGCCTTCTCTGTTTTGATAATTATAGCACACACTTACACAAGGCATGCAGGAGGTACAAGTGCATTACCAAAAATGATGGAATTAATTTAAACCACCAAAATACACAATTCAAATAAGCCTTGTGCTCAAATACCACCAGGTCAGAAAGGGAAATAGTTAATGTATAGTTTCGTATGATAAATAAGCTTATTACCTGCTGTTTAAATAAATCTGTATTTGTTATTTTGTTCTCTATTTGTAATCCAATCACAATTCTAGCAATAATGAGCTCCCTGGGAGTTTAAATCAAAATATTTATTGTTATTAATTTTGAGTTTATGTTAGTCTAGCATCATTAGCAAAATACAGTAGCTGTAAACAGTAAAATTACAGCAGTTCACACTGAGTGGTGCTTTCATAGATATATGTGGATCAGTTGCCTGAGGCTGTGTTCCAGAGTATCTAGGTGTGGTACTCAGTTGCTATTTTGCTTATTAGTAACTACTTGGACCCTATGGTTACCTTATAGTAAAACTAGTAAGTCATTAATAATTGCCTTGGTTGGGTTTTTTTTTCTTTCCTTTTTTTTTTTTTTTTAACTGGAATTGTTGCATGTTCTACAGATACCCCTATACTACTTTGTCCTGGTTCATGAAATAGATGTTCAAGAAACATGGTTTAACGTCTTTACAACTGATGGATTTATCCTCAGCAGTCCAATCAGCTCCTGAATTGAGCTTGTTTTGTTCAATGATTTGGAATTTTCTCTAGTTCTTAGGGATATTGTGAAGGCTTTTAATACAGCTCAGGGTTTGAGGTTCCTGAAAAATGCATTCTGAGCACTTGAAGCACAGTTTAAGCTTTTCCATGGTAATCAAGCTGCAAACTGAACATAGTTAACCTTGATTCTAAATATATAACCCAACCGTATGAGTAAACACATGTCCTGGGTAGGAGTGACTCACAACTTCTGAAGCTCTTTACAAAGCACAGTTGAATCATCTAATTAGTAAAACAGTAAACAAAAATTCCAAACTTCCATATGGCTTTGGAGGGGTGAATCTTGTTCTGTGTGTTCGTACACACTTTTTCATTGCTCTTGAAAATGAAGTATATATTAAAGAAAAAATAAATCATGAGGTGGTTTGTACAGTGGTTTTATCTGGATTTGAAGAGACCTGGAATTGGATGCTCTGCAAAAGTGTAATCAGTATGAAGATAACACAGTCTCTTGTGAGTTCACAATCTGAATTTTATATTCTGACTTATGACTTACATGTCACTTAAATGATCCTCGATGTTATACAGAAATGAAAGGCATCACCTATTTTTCCACTCCCTTGGAAATCTTCCATCTTACTGCCAAAGCCTTGAGTTTCCATTCTGTATCCTCAAACTACTTCCTTAAGCCTCATCCTCTCTACTATGACCATGTCTCTCAAAACTAGAATTCAGGATACCACTACATGATATGCTGCTGATTCAAAGAGCATATTCTGTGTTGGTGCAAGGTAAATCAGATATATATATTGCATTAAATAAGGGCTCTCTCAGAGCTGGGACTCTGAGTTTACATCATTAAAGGATGAATGCATTGTGCCTGAGGAGCTTCTAGCATCTTCTATATCCTAATGACACCAGTGGCAGTGCCTCAGTGGAAAAGAGATGGAGAGATGGAGATTCAGGATGCAAGATCTTTAAGAGAGTTATGTGAATTTCACTTTTCAGTATGTAAAGGCTAGTAAGTTTCATTATTATATTAGTTTCTCAGTCTCAAGAAAAGGTGATTCAGTAGCTGGAACTTAAAGAATCCATTCAGCAGTGTTTTACTGGACCTTGTGAAATCTCCATCTTCTTTTTCTGCGTGCTGTTTCCTACAATACCACAGCCTCTTGAACTTTTGTGAAAGTGATGGGCTGAAGGAGAGAATACTTTTCTTCCAAGTGAAGTAATTTCTGGACAACCATATACTTCTTCCAGTAAGAGAAGGTTAAATTCTCATTGTGAACTTCTTTAAAAATCTAGAGCCAATTAGATATCAAGAGAATACTTAAATGTCTCTTAGTTGAAAAGCTTGTAAACAATGATAAGGTCACACATTAATTTCACTGCACAGCCAAGGGGGAAACGTCACCTATCAATGCTTCTGTCAATAGTCACTGTAGTTTGTACACATCTCAGTCACAGATATAAAGAACAAAAAAGAATATTATTAGGCAATTCAGCCACATCATAGTATTTTACTTTCCGTGATTATGAATAATACACTGGAAATTTCATCCTTTAAATTTTTTAATGAGTCCTGGAGATTACTTTTGCTACTGCCTAATTTTTGCTTTCACTTGCTAACAGAGTACAAGTGTCATTGTGTGCATTACTAGAATGACAGGAGAATTGATACAATATTACATCTCGGTTATTGCTGTTTCACAAAAGGCAATATTGTATATTTATTAAACATTTATATTAAATTCCTTACATTTATATATATTTAGAAGTTGTAGACTTTTTCAAATGGAAGTGAAAAACCTGTAAGTGCATTGTAGAACACTGATTCTCATTAGAATTTTTGCATCAGATACAGAAATGTATATTGTTATTGGCTGCTTAACCTTGGTGCCTTTTTTCATTTCTCTTCTCTCAGAAATTTCTTTTCAGATGGAACAAATCATATTTAAACAGTCCAAAGTCTTTGAAATCAGAGGGTTGTATTAAATTTGGTTTTTTTAAATGAAATTATTTCACGATTTTTAAACAGTATTACACAGATAGCTATATATATGTTTCTTAGTCCTATGAAATTTTTTGCCTACTGCATGACTTCTGCTTACATGTACTTTTCTATTAGCCTCTTTTCTAGGATTACTTTTAATGTTCTAAATTCCTCTATTTATTTCTTTTTTGAAAGTTATTTGAGAAATGTACCACTCCTTCCATATTTGAAATTCTACCAAAAATCCCATGCTGGATGCTCGTAGAGCACTACAGAATTACATAAAATCTGAAATTTGATGGGGTTAGCTCCACTCAACACTGTTTGGATTTATGCCTCCAGGTGGTGTTACTCCCTAGAGCTATATTTAAATCAACAGAATTATTTTGATATATGCCATTTTGAGGGAGTATTTTGTGATGTGTGGCCTACAAAATACCACTGTGTTCGGAAGTGACTGATCCTCTGTCTGTGTGTAGAGAGGGAGGAGAGGAAGGGGCCATGTTACACTTCTTGTGCATTTCTCAAAGTGACTCTTAACGGTAGGTCTGCAGAAGGCAGATGTTTGGCTCTTCCTGGAGATTAGCACCATTTTAGATGTTTCAGATACAGCATGTGTGACCACTAAAATCATTAGATTCTTAAGTGGCCAAGGGCATTGTGCCATGGAGCAAACGTACATCCTTGAAATTGCAGAGAAATCTAGCTTTATGGTATAGCACATACATGTAATCTATGTTACGTACATGGTATAGATTTCTGAGTTATTATTTAAACTAAATTGTCATTGAGGCCTATAAAACAGATTTGGTACTTTAAGGGAAATCTAATGTTAGTGCCCGTATCAATTTAAAAAGAAATCTAAAACTATAATTTACAAACTATAACATTTATGTTATAACTTAAATTTTATATAAAAGTTATAAATTATAACGTCAAAAATTGTAGTAGAGAAGTTTAGCTGATATTTATTTCAAAAAGTTTTAACTTTTTAGCTTCTTTTTTTTAATTGCAGTTAAAGTTAATGCAGCCATTTCTAATTCATGTCAATAAAATATCTTTATGTTTTTGTACACTGTAATGTATTCTTGCTCTCTTTTTCTTCTATGTTCTTGTGTCTCAAGGCAAAAATATATAATTCATAAGCCCAGGTTTAATTATTAGAGACCTTCATTCAGTTTGCCCAGAAACACTGAGTACCCAATGAGACTTATGAGTACTGTGTAAAACATTCAGCACTCTTTATATGGTCAGACAAGAAGATTTATTAGTGAAAGAGATTTACACAACAGAGGAACTATGACTGCTGTACTGTGGTATCTATCACAAGCCATGTTTCAGAAAGTTCTGTGGAAACACTGTAATAAAAAAAATTGTTGTTGACAATATTGACTGTGAAATTACATCTAGAAGCAATAAATTATCAGGAGTGTATTGTAGACCAATTTTAGAATGGCTAATCAAAGCCAATAATTTTTCTATTTATTGTGAGAATGGGTAGTGGTTAGATCTAATGAAGACTGTTGATAGACACTCACTGTCCTAATTTCCTGCTTCATCAGAGCGTGTAACTGAAGTGAAGACTGACATCTTTGTCACCAGTTTTGGGCCTGTTTCAGACCACGATATGGTAAGTGACGGTCTGTATTTCTACAGCATTCATTTTGTCTTGTCTTTTTAATTTTAAGTATGAAAGATCAGTGCAATAACTTACTCCTTTTAAGGCTGGGATTTTTTTAAACTCTTGATTCCAAAATGCTGTCAGCTTTTATGTGCAACCATTCCTGCTAGCTGTGACTGCATTTAACTGCCCTGAAATTAGCAGCCTCAGTGACTTTAATAATGAGTTTTAACAGACCTTATATTTGCTACATAATATATTATGAAATGCATTAGGGTTTGGATCTGTATTCTTCTGAGAATGATTGCTAAGGTCCTTGCTGGCACATCACTGATCCAATTTGCTGAGAAAGATCATCATCTTAAAATGCAATTAACACTTATGCCTACAGTGTGACATCTGTACAGTATAACCTGTATTTTTATATTAAAAGCTACTAATCAATGGGAAGTGACTTTCCTAGATCTTGGCTGCTGAAAGAGAAGAGAAGATTAATGAGAGAATTAGTGTCACTTCTTTATGGAATTAATATTAAAATCAAATTGCTAGATAACTGCAGGGGATGGAGAAGTTCAGAAAACTGAATGAAGATGTTGTGAGCCCTTGCCTTAAGAGATATTTAAAGTTGTGTAAAAATACGGATAAGGTACTTTAAATTTTGCATAAAAATGAACTCTTCACAAGTAGGTTGTTATTGACAGGGATAGCCTGATCTGCAGCTACCAGTATCTGCTGGATTCTGTGTTAGGATGAATGCTTGAAACATCCTCATTAATTTAAATGAAGAAAGAACAGTTCAACCCTTACAGCTGGCTACATTTAGCTAAAGACATTCACCAAAAGAAAGATTAAAAAAAAAAAAAAAAGGAGAAAAAATTATCATGGGAAGGAAACAAGTTCAACTTCTCACCACAAAATTGTCAGTTGAACTAAAGGTTGAACTAAAACTGTATGCAGGATTTAAACACCAAGTTATTACAAGTTTCTGACTACTCAAAACAATGTTAAAGGATGAAATAATAGAGAAAACATTTATAAGACAGTTTATGTTCCTAAATGAACTTTATGCAAAGACACAATTTTACCAATTGCTTGGAAAATAGCATTTGTAAAACTAAAGTCAAATTTATAAATGCAATTGTTGTCATGATATTTCAATGAGAAGTAATAGCTTGGGCAGCACAGATTTTTGACCAGTCATTCTTATCAGAAGACCTACAACAGAAGGGTAATCCAGGGAAATATGTGCAGGGAAATCCAGGGAAATAGTGACTTGTCTCCTCAGCACATAAATACAATATTGTCCAAGTACTATATATATCATGAAAAATTAAAAAAAAACACAACCAACAAAACATTCAATGACTTCTGCTTTTTTGTTCTGTGATAATCTTGTGAAATTACAATATCTACTTATTACTCTAAATTACACATTAAAAGAGGGGAAATTCGTTGGGATTAAAGACTGGTAGAAACCACTAACATGCACTATTTGTGTTCTGGTAAATGGTTCAGCAAAACACTTCATCTTGCTTTTCTCTTTCTGTCTCAAAATAGGTATCTAATCATCACTGGATTAGCTGAAAAGTTCACAGTCATGTGACTAACATATTTTGAATTAAAACTGTAGCAGCTGCAGATTGTAAGTGATCTGAGGTTGCTTCATTTTTGTAGAGAAGTGTCTTTTTGGGACAGGTCTCTTGTTAAGTTCCTGAAAATTACCATAATTTAAAGTATTGAACTGGACATAGATGCCTATGGAAAGTGAAGGAAAAAAAGAGTTATAGATATATGTGGGTTATTGTATGCTTTGTATTAATATTAGAGTTGTTTTCTATAAGTTATCTGATTAAGCTATTTAATCTTGTTTTCTCTGTTGAGTCAGATTTACCAGGAAACTCCAATAATGAATGGCAATCTAGTAAACAAATGGACATGGATGCATTCCTACATGTAGACATAAATTTAGAACAACTGATAGACTTACTGAATTACTTGGGACTATATAATGTTTGGACTTCAGCACCTACTTATACTTTGTAGTTTCAAGTGATTTAATAATAAAGTAGAAGGTAAAGCTAATTTGACATTCCTAGAGCAAATTGTTATTTGTACGGGATTTGGGTTTTAAGGAAGAATAAAATACTGAAGTAAAAACCAATCTACTTTCAGAACTCGGGATATATATATATAAATATACTGACTTCAGCTATAATACAGTATATCTGAATTACTACAGCATAAGTGATCACTGCCTACAGAAAAAAAATCTCAAAAATAATTAAAAACTCATATCACTTTGGCTCCTGATTTTCACTTAGTTAAACAGCAGAAAGAATTAATGAGTCTCTGCAGGTGTCCATATGTTTTGAAAACCAAGGAATTACAGAAAAGTATTTAGTGTAAACCTCCCACTCACCTCCCCTGAAAAGTAATGTGTGTGTAGCTGACTCATGCTAACTCTTTTGCTTAAGGAAATAAGTGTGAAATCAGAGACAGAAAGAGAAAGACAAAATGAAGAGTTTACCAGCATATAAAGTTTATCTTAATTTTGATGCACATTTAGTGCAGTCCTCTATGCATAATACAGGTTGGTTGTAGATACCATCACTTCGAGAACTACCACAAATTTGCTCCAGTGAGCAGATTTACAGTAAGTATAGAGTGGATTGTGGGATTTGGTCACAGGGAGGCCTCACAAGCAGCTGTCTTAGCACACTGTGGGAATGATGCACTGCTGTCTGAGCCCAGGACTGATGGCTGGGAGCTGGCAATGAGCTATTCCAGCTGACGCCATATGTTATGAAACTACTGCCACAGTGAGACATCAGCATACCTAGACCATCTGCTTGCAGGAATCCAATGAGGCTGTTATATAGATAGTAGGTTGATATATCAGGGAGTACATGATGTTCCTACCCACTCTCAATATACTCTTCTACGAGCAGTGTAGACATAACCTGTTATTCTATAAAGAGAATGTCTTGGCTTGTTCTTAAACTTCTGAATAAAGTTAAACAGAAGAAAAGCACTTTTAAAAATAAAAACGTCTTTTTTTTGGAAGAACTTGGCAGATTTTCAGGCATGCTCTCTCAGGTGGTGGATTGAGCTCATCAGCAGATAACTGGCTATTCTCACATGACTCATTTTTGTTAAATTTTTGATATATATTATTTGGAATAAGAATCATTTGAAAATTAACTTTTTTTCAGAAAGACAGATTTTTTTTTTCTACTAAACCTTATTTCCCTCTTCTCATGCTCTGTAAGTTCTTCAGAAATTAATTTCTATCTTACTACCTTCCTGTACAGCAACTTATCTGATTTTCCCTGAGAATAAACAGTCTCCGGGGAGAGATATCAGATAAGTTAGAGAACATATAAGTCAAAGAGTTATAAATATTCAATATCATACAACTTGCTGACAAAGTGCAGATAGGAACCTTCTTTCTTTACCTACAGTCTAAGGAATTAAGAGTCTCCACTGTAGAGAATGTATTCTGAATTTCATCTCACTCAGAAAATTCTTCTATTCCCTTGTTCTGTATGGCACTCTCCTGTAGAAGAAAGCTCTAATCAGAGTGTCTGATGACTTGATCTTAAAGATCAGCTGTCTGTCAGGATTCATTTGAAGAGAATTATTGTACATGTTAAAGTGGGTGGTGAAAGCTGCAGAGCTGAGAAATCTCAGCCAAAATGAAGTCATCCTATATGGTGCAACAGCCTGGGACAGAGAAAGATTCAGTCTGTACCAAGCATGACCTGTCAGCTACTTTTTAATTGAGTTTTGTTTTATGCTGTCAGGTCCATTATAAAATCTTGCAGACTCCTTTTTCTTTTCCAGCATTAGAACCTTGTGTTTATATAAAGTGAAGAACCAGACTCCCTTCTCTCAACCTGTACCACCTCCCACTCACCTCCTTCTTTGCAGTTGAAAGAGGTAAAAAGGGAATGGCTTACATGCACACAGAAATTATGTCACCTTCTGGGCATGTCTCTTACCTTTTCCATGTGTGTAGGAGAAAATTTGCTTTGGAGCTAATAAAATATGGAGGAAAGTCAAAGTGCCATCTACTGCATTTTAAACCTCCTCCTCTCCTGCTCTGCTGCATACCTGGGACAAGATTTTGCACACAGTTCAAACTAGGGGCCCTGACCCAGCAAAATTCTGAAGGAAGTAGTTGGCTGTAAGTGCACAACTGTTGTCACTGGAGCTGAACAAATCCAAGCTTCAGCAGCTCAGTGAGCATGTCATCAGAAAATGGGAATACAATTAAGTATGCACTAAAACGGTCCACAGATCTGGGATGTAAATAAAAGAAGAAAACAAAATCAAAACCCAAATAAACCCAAAGTTAGGCCACCCCATGGAACCACAACATTTCCATCTCCACAAGAAATTTATTTAGGAATTTCATGACTTAAAACCAGGCAAAACACACCACCAGTAAGAATCACTGTTCTTACTTGATGATAGTTCCACAAGGAATAAACAGCTCACAATTGCTTATGTTGTATGGATCATTGACATTTGTTAAAAGAAAAATCACAAGTCTAAGAGAGTCTATGACAGAGAGATTTTGCATACTTCTTACTGAATGTTTCTTTTTACTAACATATTCCGTGGGACAGCTCTTTTCCTTATAGCTGCATGTGCCTTCACACACAGGAGTTTCCTTTATTTCAGGATTTACCATCTCCATTGGTAAGGAGATGTCAGCAAAGGTTCAGTTTCTCAGCCAAAGGATTATCATTCAGGGTAATTTTGAACAGTGTTTGGATAACCACTTTTTATGTTTATTACTATAACATAGCCATAAATGATGGAAGGAGCAGGATAATCCCATACTGAATTTTCATGTTGGAGTGGAATTCTTCCCTGAGAAAATACTATACTATACTGCACCCACAGGATTTTTTTCACATTTTCACCCCACATACATCTGTATTTTACATATAATATGTCAATATATGTTTCCTAATTTCACCTTTTCCCTCTTAACTTTATTCCTGTTGCTTTGTAACAAATAATTGTTTCATTTTGTAGTGGGAGTTGGTCATTCTCCCCATGTATGTCCTTGCATAACTGAATTACAATTCTTGGTCCAAAGCTGTCCTGGGCTTGTGCTCTCTGTCATCCAACGATTTGACCCAATGAGCCATTCCACATCTCATAAATCAGACAACAGAATTTTAGTGTACTGTAAACTTTTCACAGATTGACTATATGTTTATGCTAATGAAACACTTAGAACAAAAGGCTCTGGTAAGACATTGTCTCACCAGGCATTTTTTCTTCTGAGATCTATTCTTCCTGTGCTATGCATACTGGCTACATATCCACAGCTTCAAATTACAGTTCTATGGAAGGTGAAGGAAAACTGAGAAAAAGATGAATTATTTTGTTTCCAGTACATTATATCTCAAATTCTTTCTAACTTTCGATAGTAATGATATTGTAACTGTTTAATAACCAGCTGCGGGTACATTGTAAGTAATATGGAGAATAAATGTTCTGATAATTACTAATTTCATTAATAGTTATTTTGCTTCTAGGGAATGGTAAGAATATACTTCTCAAATTTTCAAATTGTAACATACGGCATCGTAAGTGTTTCCCTTTTTTCCGAACTGATGTAGGAATACACTATAGATGTATTTTTCCGCCAAAGCTGGAAAGATGAGAGATTAAAATTCAAAGGACCTATGACTGTTCTCCGGTTAAATAATTTAATGGCCAGCAAAATTTGGACACCCGATACCTTTTTCCACAATGGAAAGAAGTCAGTGGCTCATAACATGACGATGCCAAATAAACTATTACGAATTACAGAGGATGGGACATTGCTATACACAATGAGGTGAGCCCTAAAATACTGTATTCTTCATTTAGTTTGACAATTTAACTTGTTAAAGCATCATATTTTCCAAACAGGAAACAGGTTCATTTTTGAGCATAATTTAATTCCTGCTTAGTAATTATTTTCACAGTAGGCCATAGAATGATGGACAAACTGAGGCATTTGCAGTGTTTCTTTTTTCCCCTCCTGCTGTGCTACCTTTACACTCCTGGATGTGTCTTAATGCTTGATTTTAAAAGCATAGTATTAGGAATCCATCAGTTTGCAGAGGATCTTAATTTGGAGTTGCTTTCAAGCATTCCATCGGCAAATTGTAATAAAGCCTGAATGTTTAATATAATCTAGACTACTAGATCATGTACAAGGGTCTTTAATCTTTGGATCCCATAGAAAGAAAGGAGCTTCTCAAAACTAGCAGATGCACACAGAATTCATTGCCCATTCTTCATGTTTCTTGTGCTTGGGAATACAGAGCATGACAGTCTAAAAATAGACATTTCTTATTCTATTCGTAACAAGAAAAACAATGCACTAAAGAATTTGGAAAGTTAGGGGAAAAAAATATTTTTGTGCTGGCACCACTCTTACTGGAAATATGTTACTCTCTTCATGGATAACTGAATTTTAGCTATCCATTTTTCAGCAGAGGAGTTAAATCCTTTTGGAATAACTGTGATACACAGTCATTGAAACATTCTGGATTAAAAGACTGCAAATTAAACAATGAAAAAACAAATGGTATGTTGTCTCTACAGAGATATGAAGCCCCTGTTTATGTCTCCCATGGAATCAAATGAGAGATAAAGTGATTCTGTTGATTCAGTCTAGATGGATAGTTTAGCACGTAGGTGAACAATTAGTTTTCTTTTAACAATTTTAAAGATATTTTTTAAAGCAGTATAAGTATTTGAAGAAAACAAAGTCTCTAGGCTTTTAGGAGCCTGTCATATATGTTCATTTTATTCTGCAACATCTTTCAAGACTGCCTAGGCGAGGGAAGAATCTACTTGGCTGGTAGTCATACAAGTCCAGGTCAATTTTTCTTGTCTTCCTAAATGCTTGGCTGTTAGGGATTTAATCCACAAGAACACTGTCTTGGCAGCATATTGTTTACATGTCTCTTTTTTTGACCATAGCCATTGCTATTTGCTCACTTTTGCAAGTGCCTCAATGCAATCTTCTGCCTAGTATTCAAGTATTATTGCTCATTCCTTGCTGATGTATGGTATGTCACTGTTTCTAGTTTATTTAATGTCTTCTATTGAGAAACATGTTTGAACCCAAGCTGATAACAACAAAATGATTTCAGCAAATGTCTGAGCATCCAGAGTGGGCCAATTTAATGATGGCAGCAAAGAAGCAACTTCAGTTTCTAATAGATTTTAATCTTTACACAAAGTTAGAATTTTGAGCATGTCTTTGCTGTACAGTCAAACATGGTAGAGGGGCAGAGCCATGTGTGTCTACACATGCCTGTCAGCACCCCCAGATATTCAGGTCCCCTTCTAGCTGCTAATTAATCACATAACAGATATTATTCTACACTTATTTTATGTGTCTTGATAGAAGTCTATTTGCTATTTCTATGAAACTACCATAAATGTGTCCTTTTGCTCATTAATCCATTATAGATTGACTGTGAGAGCAGAATGTCCAATGCATTTAGAAGACTTCCCTATGGATGCACATGCTTGCCCCTTGAAATTTGGAAGCTGTAAGTTTATTTTAAATTGAGGTTTCTCCCTTTTCAGGCCACTTTGTGATAGTATTTTGCAACTGAGAAAACCCCAAGTTTTTAATCTTGTGTATTTTTCACTTTCTTGCAGATTTGTATTTTTATTCTTTTATATATATATTTATTTATATTTAATATAATGAACCTTTTCTCTGTGTCTTAAATATCCTTCAACGTTATTCCTGGATGAGAGATTAAAATAACAATGCTCTAAACTTCTAGAAAAGTAGTTTGTCACATAGAAAATGTTCTTAATCTTACAGTTGCTTTATTTTGTTAAGACTCAAAATCTATGTTAGAGAGAAGTAATACAGACTACAGATAAGTGAATTGGTTTAGGTGGAAACAATTCTGCTACCATAGTCTTGACATGTTTAAAACAAAGTTTTGCCTAAGATCATAAAATATTCATATTACAATTATGCAACGTTCCTGGAAGTGACAAAAATCTCATAAATCTCTGAATACACTTGCAGTATTTGTAACCTCAGGTTAGAGAACATACATGATAAAATGTAATGTAATTGAAATCAGTGTAATAGCTGACAAAGCTTTCTGTAAGTTGAGAATTTTCCCCAAAACTTTAATAACAACAAACCTGATACTGATACTCTCAAACTTAGATAAACATAATATTTTTTAAAAATATATATAGCCACCCTTCAACTCTTCAAGTAAAACCAAAACAAACAAAAAAAAGTGCAAAGCTGTTTTAATCTGGTTGATTCAACACAAACAAGGAAGACAAAACATGTGGAAGTTGTACAAATAGTGTACAAATTGTTTCTTCAATGGCTATTTTTTTCTAGTAGAAATGGGTCGTTTCACTGATAATGGGTACTTAGTGGCTTGATATATTTTAGAAGTCACCAAACAGAACACCCAATTCATTCATCACGTGTTACCAGACAGGGAGATAATTTGCTTTGGGCTGAATAGCTCTATGTTTACCATGAGAAAGGACTGATGTTTTGTCTTTAAAGAGCTACTAGCCTCCTACTTAAGATTTAGAGAACGAACAGCTCATACATACTTGGAGTATAACTCACAAAAATAGTTTATTCCTTAAATGTTAAGCTTTCTTACAGCACTTGCAATAAATCTTTCCAAATCTGTGAAACAGAAGGAGGTGGAAAGAGAAGCCTTACTCCAGCTAGTAATAGGGCAAACAGCTGCAGTGAGTTCTTGATTAATAACAGATCTGTGCACCTGAGATCTCGGTTAGATCAGGAGTGCTTGCAGGATTGAATTTCTTTTGAAATGCACATTAAATTGTTTATGCAGACTGCATGCTGGATTTGGGAGGTGGGAAGATGGCTAATCGTGCATAAAACCTGCTCATGCAAAATTAAACCATCAACAGTTTTTGAACAAATGTGAACTACTAGACTGAATTTTTATAGATTTGATACTACATCTGCACATTGCTGAGCCACAGCCTAAACACTGGACACTCCCTAGGCTAAACAAGAGTTCCCATTTTTTCCCTACATTGAGTTCTTTCTGTCCCACTATATCCCAGATTAGTGTACTCTTGGTTCCAAAGTGCACAGCTTTCCAGATTACTAAAGATCTTGCCTCTATTAAATGATTAAGAGATGCAGAAATTATGACTGAAAATAGATAGATGATAGATAGATAGATAGATAGATAGATAGATAGATAGATAGATAGATAGATAGATAGATAGATAGATAATATGGATGTGAATACAACTCCAAACCACACCACAAGGTAAAAAAAAGATAGCAAAAAGAAAGGCAAATGTATCTGCATATCTTTTGTATCTAAATTGGTTTCCTTTTTATCCTGCAAAATATTATTTTCATAATATACATAATTTTCTCAAAGGAACAACAAAAAAAAACAATCGATATTTCTGATTGAAAGACCATTTCTTACACTAAAGTAAGAGGTGATAACTGACATTCTAAGCTCAGAGTGCAGTCATGGTTTGTCATGTTTTACAGGCTTTTTTCATTATTTTTGTTTTGTTTTGAACACTAACTGGCTATCATGCCAGCTGTCCTAAACAGGATCTAGCAAAACAAGTAACTCCAAATGCTGGGAAGGGCCATGAGAAAAAAATCAAGGAGTTTTCAGGGAAACTTTGCATTCCTCTACTGAATTCAGGTGAGCTTCTAATCTGGGAACCTCATGGGGAGGAGATCCTTCTGTAACATGGTTTTACTGCAAAAACTTCATGGGAAATTCACTGTCCAGAAGAGGGTCTTAAAGCTGGACCTCTCCCCTTCTTCTTATCAGATTATATGTCATAGTTATCAGATTACAGAATATTTGTCTCAATATTTATTGATAGAAAGAGAAATATCTACCACAGGATAAATGGCTGGACCCAAGCAAGATACAAAACCAAGACTTGCCACTGTACATAGAAAAAGAACAGTTCTTATATTTAGTTGCCACTTTTTTCAGTGGGAATCATATTTAAATGCATTTGTGACATTTCTGTCAAACAACTATATTCATTATAATCATCTTAATGGACTGAAAAATTCACTGAAAAAAGACATTTAATTGTCATGAAAGCCATGCTTTAAGTGAAGACTACAATATTAAACTTACTAGCTCCCCAAGGTAGTGTTTGTGCACCTCTGTTTTGAATTAAATCAGGTAAGAGTTTTTCCATGTCCTCTGCTGTTACTCATCACTTGTTGGAGCTGGATTCAGAAAAGCCTCATACTGATGGAGTTACACATCTCCTACGGACTGTGCCCATACTGTAGAGGCTGATAAATGTTTGACCCAGCTCCAAGGCTAAAGTGATTTGCCAAAATAGCAGCTTAAGCTAGAGGTTATTCCAATGTAAATTCAATGTGACAAATGCTAAAGAGATTCTGCAACAACAAAAAGCCATATGCTGGCAAAACAAAATCAGAAAGGCAGATGCTCTCCTCAACTCTTACCACAAAATTTTGATTGTCAGTTTAAAACTAATGCCACTCTGAAAAGCAGCAGTGAGAGGAGCAAATGGATGTGTTGCTACTTATGCAATATCTGAATTGGAAGATGAAGATGGAAGCTAAAAAGAGCACTGAATCTGGCAGTTACAGGGCAGAGCAAGCTCTTTTCCAGCACTGTCGAGTGTACTGCCTTCCCTCTAACCCAATCCAGTGGTTCTCAGCAGCTCAAGAGATCAGTCCTCTCTCTTCCAAACTACTCTTATGCTCCAGAACAAGTAAAATGCTCAAAATTCAATATTATTATTACCATTCTTTCTCTATGTGACTAGATTAGCAAACCAATTCTTGTACTTACTCTGGCCATTATTTTTAAGGTCAGAATTATTAAGATGTAGATTTATCATTAATTCCAAAAAGCTATGTATATGTTACAGTGCTTGAGGAATATGAAGTCTGAGGATAAAAGCACCCTTCTGCTTCAGTAGTGTAAGATCAAATGCCATGCAATTAATTTACCAGCGCACTCCATCCAACACCACCTCTTCAATTACTAACTGTTATCTCTTACATTGTTAAGACAAAATTACTAACTCACAAATGAGGTCAAGTGAATCAGATTCCTCCTTTTCCTTTCCTGCTTGCCAGTCCTGAAACAAGGGAAAATCTCATCCTGTAGTAGGAGTCTAGGGTCATTTTAGATGCCCTAAGATGTCCCATCTTGCTTCCAGCTGCTTTTGGTGGGTGCAAGCTTTCTGTAGGTTCTGATCACACATGCAGTTCCATACATGTCTTGCATACTCAGGTGTGAAGAATGACACTAGATGCCTCTAGGTAGACAACTCCCACTGTAACTGCTCAGAGCAAGAGCTGAATCCAGACTGAAAATGAATCAAGAACTTCACAAGGGGACTAAGACTAAGAATATTTTATATAGTTTGATTCCTGAAATAACATAAATAACATACTAATAACAGCACAAAACACTTGAATGGCATTAGGTTGTATGCTACTGAATTATCTGTGTGAAATACTAGACTACTCAGGTTTGCAGAGTCCACAGTGTTTTTCTTTTGCTTTGTTCAATACTCAAATAAATGTGAACTTGAGTGTGAGCATTTCCCAGAAATAACCAAAGCAAAAAAAAAATTAAAAAAAAAAAAATAATTGTGATTTAAACTCACTCGAGCCTACGCAGCCTCAGAAATGTCTGCTATGCCTGTTATACAGCAAGGACAGTGCGAGGGGAGGATAACCAAACAGAGCTCTAGCCAGGCTGATGAAGAGAAGATCACTGAAGCCAATCTCAGGACTTGTTTTCTTACAGAGGCCCAGACAACACCACACCATGACAAATTGAAAATGCTGGGGCTCATCTTTCTTGATGGGAGTTAAAAGTTAGAAAAAGAGTTGGAGTCCTTGTATGCCCATGAAATTCTACATCTCACTCTTGCTTCTGGTTACTCAGATTTTACACAGGCAGGGATGATGTAAGGGAGAGAAAGATTTTCATGCCACTGAGCACCAACCTTAATCCAGTCCTACAGCAGGTATTTAGCTAATCATCATATGGACAGACCTATAAAATCAGTCCTATTTCCCATAGGTAAAAAGTTTCAGTAAGCTAGCTGTGGGTTTCTAGAGGTAATTAAAGAGAATTTAATATTCAAACTACTGGTCAAAACATTGTTCTGATAAAGCTATAGCTGAAATGCAATATATTTTTTCTAAATTAGATGCTTATACCAGAGCAGAAGTTGTGTATGAATGGACACGGGAACCAGCAAGGTCAGTGGTTGTGGCTGAAGATGGCTCTCGATTGAACCAATATGATCTGCTTGGACAAACTGTGGACTCTGGAATTGTTCAGTCCAGTACAGGTCTGTGAAAAAGGTTTTATGGGAGGGGTCCTATTTAACTGCCAAAACATAATATAGAGCAGGAGAAAGAATATAAAGACCAAAGAGAGAGGTAAATTACAATACACGAGTTTCAGATTAGGAAAACATGACTCTGAACAAAGATAACATATCCTAGGATTGCTTTCCTACTTCAACTTGTGGTTAAAATATGTGAACAATTAAAAAGCTTACTGTAATGACAGATCTATCCAGAAAAAAAACAGTAATTTAGATTATAAAGAAGCATGCCTTATATTCTTATCATATTATCTGCTTAGTATATAAGCTTAAAAAAAATGTGTAAGAATATGAATCTTCAAAGATGATATTCCTGGAAACAGTGAAGTAAGTTGCTAAAAGCAAGCATATAGTTTCTAAAGGAGGTATTTGGAGAGTGAAAAAATATGTCATCAAATTAAATACCATCTGGAACATCCAAACAGGATATAAGTGTCTTAACTCTACCACCAGCTTTAACGCCAAAACTATTAATGGGATACAGAAATATAGCTGACATTTATAGTATTATATACCTGTAACCATGAAGCTGTCTAAAAACCTTTGATTTTTCACTTTGCAGTGTGTGTTTCAAGATTATTTGGTTTTTGGTTGTGGGGTTGCTTTTTTATTTTTTTTAAAACTTTAGAAGGGGCATGAAGACCTAAATACAGTAATAAACGGAAAACTGGGCATGAACAAGAGCTCAAAGTGTTGATTAGATTGACTGTTCAATGGACTAAAAGAAGCACTGCATTAGGACAGATAGTTCAATTGCTTTGAATGAACCCAATGTTGTGACTGAATTGAAGTACACTTATATCCACATAATCCAACTTTCCAACGTATCATTCATAAAGTTAATGAACATTTAAGGGAAAGTGAGTCAATTTAATGTTAACCTTAATTTGCATCTAAAATTTTTATTTAGCTTACCAAAATATATTAATACACTCTATTAAGCCAATAAAATTTCTCACAGACAAAAGTTTCTAGTGGACCAATATTCAGTTTTTTACATGGAAGCTTCTGTTCATTTAGTATAATCATAAAAGAAGTAAGTGGGATTTCAGTAATAAGGACTTTCCATAACAATATCAACACAGCTGCTCCCATAGATTCACTGATTCCATTACTGTGCAGAGGTGTGCATCAGACAAGTACAAAGAAAAAGGGAGAACTCTTGGCCTGGACAAAGTTGGAAATGTTGCCATCAAATTTTGTGGAGCCAGTAATTCACCCTACCTGCCCTTTGCTGAAAAGTCAATAGGATTTGTGAGAACTGCAAGGATCTCTAGCTCTTTGCTCTTTCTGTTCAGAAGCTACTCACTCAGGGAGACCTTGGCAACCTGTGTGCCTGCCCTTTGCACTCATTGCCGATTCTCTGCTTGCTGAATGCATTGTAAGGGTGGCAGGATAATCAAGAGAGACTCTTAAGCTTGTGAACATGTCCAAATCAAACAGCTAATACCAGACAGAGTTCAAGGTAATTAGATAGTAACGTGAGAAGCACCCTAAAAATTAAGACAGGCACATAATCCTCCAGCACATCTTTGTCCACTGATGATCTTTGATTTAAGATATGACATATGAAATGATAATACAAAATCGTTCCCTACTTTCAGAGTTGTGGATGATGACTCATCTGACAAAAAGACAAGGAATTGAAGACAATCTTCACTTAAGAGTTCTCAGCACCTTTATTAGACAAGAAAATGAAACTCTTGTGCAGCTGATTCTGTGGATCATTAGAGGAATATACATCATCTTGGGCAATTTTAAGATGATATTTATAGTTGTCTGGAATTCCAGACACATATTTTCCTAGAAATTGGGTGTAACTGGGTTACTCTAAACATTTTCAAAACTATTAAATGAATCCATAAAGTAGGCATTTGATTTGGGTTTTAGTCGTTTTTTGGGTTTTTTTCTCTAATTTCTTCTTTTGCTAGTAGGCCATCTGCTATCCTTATTTCTGGGTCTAGAACAAGATAACTACAAATACTGGTTTTTTTTAATTACAAGAGAACCTTGAAAGAACAAAACTTTTTTATAGCATAGTTATTCATCTATTCTGGCAATGGAATGTTCAGGTACCAGACACATAAAAACAGTATTCAGTAAACAAAATAATAATTATTGTTGCTGCTGTTTTGCTTAAGCAGAAAGTCATCAATTTTTAACTTGCATGTAAAATTCCTGTCACTCTCCAACTACTGACTCATATTGTCTCAGAAAGAGTTTAAAATGATTGTGTGATTTTAAGCACCTTAACAGATGCTTAAAAGGCTTGTGGAAGTTTCTATTTACATAGAATTATTTTGCCACCCTGAAAACATTGTTTTGTGCTGAGAATCATCAGGATTTATAGTCACAATGGTGGGTTTTTTTGTTTTTTTTTCTGATGTTCTGTAAATCTGCCGAGAGGATGTGTTAAGAGTTTTTCTGTTGGTTTACATAGCATAAGTAGTAAATGAGAAATACTTAATTTTAAATTAATGGCAAGGAAAGCATTACTTCCTGCTTACAGTGATAGAAAAAGTATTATTACAGCTAAAACTCAGTCCCCACCTCAAACCTTATGTCTGATGTGATGCGCATTCTAGATGCATCTGATGCAATGAGCATTTTAGATGCTCATCTGATAAACTGGGTTTATTGCAAATAGTTTACAGAACACTGAGTAATAGATTTAATGTAACTTTAATTAATTATCAACTGTTTTCTTCTACGAACACAGCTTAGTTTACACCACCTGAGCATCTGACTCAATGATTGTGATGCACTGTAAAATTAAGGTTTGGTTAAAAACTGCAGCTACAGAACTGGTGAACACAGGCACAAACTCTACCAGAGCACTGGAAGTATTTAAATGTGGACAATCACTGGGAACATATAAATTAATATAGATGAAAGAGTTCTGTGACAACTTTTAAGTGCTTCATATTTGTGTAATACATATAAATTAATTTAAACTTCATGGAATAAATAAAAACAAATTTATCTACTCAACACAGTTATTTGTAGAAGAATTGTTAGGAAGTTAGTGGTCAGCAGCTGTTACAAATGTGGCAATGCTTTTCATTTAAAGAAAGCCGTAAAATGTGGGAAACTAAAATTTCAGTAAATAGCTGGAGTACTTTAATGTCCTGCAGTTATTTAAATAAATCTCAGCAAAGATCTACTGTCTTCTAATAAAAGACTGCAGTCAATTGGTACTTTGGAGACTTAGAAACATGGTTTTTCCTTGTAATTGAACTGTAGCGTTATTCTAGGCCTGTGCTTTGCCCGATTCACTCCTTGTAGCATTACCCTTAGCTGACTTCTTGCTCAGACCTGCTGCAATGCTTAACAGACGGGAGTAATCCCTATCTTCAATTGCCTTTATACTTTGAATCTTGTTCTCATTTTCAAGAGGTTAAAAATACTTTGATAATTTAAAAGCAGCTAAATAAAGCTTCAGAGTACAGTGGTGTGTTCACTGTGTATTCTTAGCTTGCCATCTACAATAACTGAATTAATTCTGACATACCATTGTGAATATTCTATATCTGATTGAATTAAAATAGTTTCCCACGTCATATTTTAGTAGATAAAATTAATTTATTGGCCCTTCTAGCCAAGGCTGGCATCCTTCATAAGATCATAATCTCTGGTACAGAGGAAAAGAAGGTTGTTTCAGTGAAAGTTAAAGAAAGGTGGGTAGAATTCAAGTAATAGTGCCCACTACGCTACTTCTGACAGTCCTATTTTAGAAATAAAATTTTCCTTGCATATCTATTGCTTTATCTCTCAATTTATAATTTATTCTCCTTTACCTCTTTTTATATTTCTTTTATATTGAAACATACCAGGAGTATTGTCACATCTTATTTCTAAGCTTTCCTCAGGGTTATATATCGAGCAAGAATGTTCAAATTAGTGTTCTTCTAGACTCTGAATTAAGCCAAAGGGCATTTGACATGCTCGGTGCATAAGCAGTCAATGTCTAGACATAGCTTTTCAATGCAATTTAACTTTTCCTGTACAAGAGCAACTTTCTCTTTCCAAATGCCCACATTTTAAAATAGAATAACAGTAATTTCATGTCATCTCTAATCTAGACTGATGTTTCCTTTCAGTTACATGTCCACCTGTTTCTTCCCTCAGATAATGTTTATTGCATAATAAGAAGAATCAATCTACTCCAAAAAGAGGCCCAACAATAAGTTCTCAAATCTTTTGAGTGTACTGTTTCTCAAGATCCATTTTCAATGATGTAAATAACAATCTGAAAGCAAGGCATTTTTTGCTGTGCTTTGGTAGAAAAGGTTTATAGTAAGAGTTATATATACTTACAATTCCTTTCAATTGCAATTAGAATACCCCGCTTATATGTCTTTGCACCCAAAAAGTTAGTGCTAATGAAAATATTCTGTGTTATTCTTGCATTGTCCGTTTACTTCCGGAGAGAATAATAATTTAACAAAGTACTGAATGAGCAGAATTAGACACTTAATCTTCAGAGTACATAAAGCACAGACAGTGGTAAAGCAGACACAATCACATCAACTATTCCATAGTAAGCCTAGCCCAACTGAAACAATTCTGAGTGCCTATCTTGATTTAGTCTTTATATGATGTTCACAAGTGTATATTATGATGGTTTTCCATCTTCTAATGGAATAAGACCTTTCACAAGAGGCCTAAACAGTCACCAGTTAATTAAGACTTTCACTCACTACTCAGCAGAGATGAAAAGATAAATCTAATTAGCATTTCCCAGAACTGCCTAGTTTTGCATTGTTTGTATATTATCAAACTTCAGAACCTGTTTTATTAAATGTTTTCTTCAGAGCTGAACCAATTTGATCTGAGGACTATTTTTTTTTTTTACAATAGAGGTGAATATAATGAAAAAATGCTTCCTATAAAGACCTCTAATTTGTATATTTATAAAAGCTTTAACGTTCTGTTTTTTCTTGTTTTTAGGGGAATATGTTGTTATGACTACGCATTTTCATTTGAAAAGAAAGATTGGTTACTTTGTCATCCAGACTTATCTGCCGTGCATCATGACAGTTATACTGTCACAGGTGTCCTTCTGGCTTAATAGAGAATCTGTTCCAGCAAGAACTGTATTTGGTAAGCAAGACCTATAAACTGCTTGGCAAACCTAAGTCAAGTCGGTTTAAGAAATTTTATGGTAAAACTAGTTATGTGTCACACAATATTGGAGAACAGCAGGATCCTGGACATAGTGCAGTACACAATAGTTAGCACGTTTCATTGCAAAGATGTAGTAGAAGCTGACTTAAGGTCCAAAGCTTTTAAGCTAATTGTAAAAAGAGACCCCAAAACATCTTAAGCTATCTGTTACAGTTCAGCTTTTCCAAAACAATAAGTATATTAATAAAACATTTCTGACAATGGCAGTGGCATTTATAGTGGGGACTATCAAAAAGGCTTTTATCAATGAGTGTTGGTTATTTGACATTCTGAAGCCCTTTAAAAAGTCTTATCTTAAAAATCAATCCCTTTTGCAGGCTGGTACTAAAGGTATCCTGTTGAAATCAGTGACAATTTATTGTGCTTACTGTGGTGAATAGATGCACTAAGCAAACACAGTAAGAAGGCAACCTAAAGGACTACAGTTTATACAGTTTGTCCCTAGTGGTTTAACCATTGCTTGCAAATGCTCATCTTAAAATTAGAAACAAATAACTAGCATTTTCTTTAGAGATATTAGTCCAAGTCAAGTACATAATTAAAAAAAAAAAAAGTTGTAACAATTTTTCAGTTAACGAAAATAGAATCTGAGATTTCTGCTATGTGACCTAGTCTTTTTTGCAGTGTTCAGATGGGACACTGGGACACCTGAATACCTTTGGCAGAAGGAGGTAGAAGAACACACAGACCAGTTGGCTTTTACATGAGTTTTCCTACCTCAGGGCACTGTTGTGGCAGGATGTCATGGGATATTCCAGAGGATTTACCCATTTACACTGGAAATAGCAAAGCCAGAGAGTCACAAGGCCTGATGTTAAAAAATGCAGACTCTGAAACTCATGTTGAATGAGCTATTTTTATTGACCTTTTCTGGCACTCTTCACAGCTGTGCTTTAGTTTCCCAATGCCTCTGGAAATCAGTCACAAGTTGCATAGCCTTAGACCTCATGAACCAAGTAGAGGCTTTCTGTTGATACACAGATGTGCATTTACAGAAGAATGGTTTAGACCACAGTATAATTAAATTTGATTTACATAATATTGTTTAGATTAACATCTAAAATTAGTTCTGAATTTTTATCATCAACTTAGTGAGAATTCACCTGGGACTTTTATGGGCCTCTGTAGTCAAAGCTATTGAAATTGTAACTATTTACCTCTTTTTGCACATATCATTTAAAAAGAAATGTCAGATGATTAGTTTGGAATGCTATACTTCATTGTCCCTAGATGGAGAACAAGCTTCCTAGTCTCACAATGAATAATATATAAACTGCACGATGTTCAAGCTGCTATCTTCACAGGCTCAAGAACCCACACATTTCTGAAAGTTTTCCTTTTAGAAGACAGTTATTTAGTAAATAGTCTCATCTTCATCATTATGTATCAAATAGGTATTTTCAGTTCTTAGTAGCAGTGAAACAATGTTTCATAAAATTTTACATGAATGTATACCATAGAGAAACACAACTTATATCTTTTAGCCTGCTTAGTACCACAGACAATAAAAACTGTAAATCCTTTTTTGCTACTACGTAAGAGAAACATAAGCTCACTAGTAATGAGTCAAAGACAAGATTAGGTTGTCTCTCAGGGAAGATAAATTGCTTCTTCATTAGGCTCTAATAATTCAAGCTCTTTACACCAGTACATAAATACATTGCTCATGATTTGGCCTATTTTAGACCACTGCGCATTTTCACTAACTCTCACTGCAGCAAAGACGAACTAGCAAGACAAATTCAATGCATGACATTGCAGTTGTCAAGGTAACTTGTGGACATGTGATTTGATGTAAATGCCTAGCCTGCACTTGTAGATTTTTTTTTTTTCAAGCATCTGCAAGCAGAGCGAGTTCAATATAGTCCTGCTTGCTCTCTACGGACAGTTAAGGTTCATCAGCAGTGAGAAGCTCTGATATCAGAAATGCAAATTACATTACTATTGTTCTTACATAAAGTCTTTGCAATTTTCAGGGCATGAGTGAATAATGGGATAGAAATCTGTAAAACCATTAATTCAAATAAATGTAATATCACATAAAGCTTGGTGCATTTGAGTATACATTTGAAGGAGGATATACCATTTAAGCTGAATGAAAACAGCAAGTTTTTTAGTTTTCTATCTAAATACCTTAGAACTGTTTCAAGAAAGAACTGAAAATGTTAAATTGTTATATCTGAAGGATAATTTGCAGAGCATGCACAAGGAATGGCAATGATGATTCTCCAAATACCAGGAAGCATAAAGTAGTATCCAGTCCACAACTCAAAATACTATTTCCATTCCAACTTTAAAAATATTATTCTACTACAACAATATCAAAGAATAAAGGTATAAAAAATGTTTTGAAGAACCTTCAACTTCCACAGAACTTGAGATCTGATATCCTTAGCAACTGAAGTGGGGAATTTTATAAGATTTAATGGTGAAGAAAAGGCTTTCCCATCTATGGTAACAGTTCAGAAATGAAACGCAAAATATAGCCAGTGATCTAAAGACACTGAAACTGTTTGCTTTGCAGGAGTGACAACTGTCCTGACAATGACTACTCTGAGCATCAGCGCAAGGAATTCGCTCCCCAAGGTGGCCTATGCCACTGCTATGGATTGGTTTATAGCGGTGTGCTATGCCTTTGTGTTTTCTGCACTCATTGAATTTGCAACAGTGAACTACTTCACAAAGAGAGGCTATGCATGGGATGGCAAAAGCGTCGTTCCTGAAAAGGTAACACCACTTAGTATCTATCCCAACAGGTAATAACTGTGTCATGCTTGGTCAGTATACGGGGCTTTTTGAGGCCAGTAGAAATTATTATTATTTAGAATATTAAGTAATTATTCCAAATAAGTTTCCTCATGTGTTTGTACACAGTATTTCTACACGTAAACAATAATTATTTAGACATTGAGTACCTAAATACTACTTCTGACATACTGGATGATATTCAATGCTATTAATAATTAAAAATTTCACTGAGATTTTGACTTGTGTGACTGAGCAGAAAAAAGATAAGTGTGTTGTTTTGGGCTTTTTTTAAGGGAAGGCAATTAATTTTCTAGTGTTTGAGCAAGAGAAAACGTGGATGCCTCAGTATAAACGTAGAAAAAAGTTCTTGAAGCTACTGTATTTGTCAGTTTCTAAAGTATATTGCTCCCCAACTTGAAGTTCAGGAGGATGACTATGTGATCATGATCAAATCAATCCCAACGGGACTTTTTCTTTCTTTTCTTTTGCCTCCTATTATTTCCCTGTTTTTTTAAAAATAGAAATATTATTTTTAATCCATAGTCTCTAGGAAAAAAAATATTTGTTTTGGGGAGAGCATTGACAGTTGTGTTGGGAGTGTACAATCCTGATTTTTACCTCCATGAATGCAATAGAGAGACATCCCATTGACTCCCTTTGGTCTGGGATCAGAGCTGGTCTGTAAATCACATCTGCACCAAGAAATTGTTGAGGTCATCTAGGGGAGGAAATAGAAAGTTTCCTATTTCCAATGAATTATCATGTCAGCTGCTTCTGTGAGGAAGCTCATTTGTAGGTTTTTTTTGCTTTTTTTTTTTTTTTTTTGAGAGAGAGAGATCTTGAAAGAGATTGTTAACTTCCCTAAATGGTTATTATGAACATTCAGAGACTAATGATTCAGCAGAATAAATATTTGGAGGAACAGATGTACAGAAACATTGGTACATGAATATATACATTTGATTCAGGAGTGTATGCTTTTTTTTTTTTTTTTTGCTATTTTAGTTGCAGTGGGAAAACAGAAGTAAAATTAAGACATTTACATAGTGACAACTAATACAAAAGTATTATAGAACAAATGAGTGAAGTAACAAAACAAACTTACAGTAACGAGCTGCACAACTGCTGGTGAAAATTGTGTTTTCAGTTTTTGTTGTGCTCCTATCTTCATGATATCTGTTGTAAAAAACGGGCTGTATTAATAAAACAAAATCCTCAAATGTTAAATATTTCCTTGTTAGTATAACCTACCTTGTAACATAATTACAACAATCAGCCATTTCATTTGTTTTAAAGAAAATTATATTTTCAGAAAAAAACACACCAATATAAACATAATATTTAAACATTGTTTAAAACATTGGAAGCTTTATGGCTTTGCATTCCAGAAGAGGTAAGGGTATTTATGTGCCATTTGATGTAAGTCAGCAAAGACATACCGGTACCTGGTAGAGTGCATTACCTGGAGACGTAAGGAAAGGCAAGCAAGGCAAACTAATGGTGGGCATAGTATTGCTGCTTAAGAACATCGAGAGCTCTAATTAGCTGTCACATTACTTTTTCATAAAGTTGAATTTGATGAGAAATATTAAGACCCTGGCTAGTATCAGGACTTCTATGAATCAGATTCCTCATGACATTTAAATCTATAGAAAAGGTCTCCTCTGAGACTTCTGTGAAGTGGTTCTTTGCCTGCTGGATTTATTGCTGCTCACTAGAGTATCTGCCTGAGAAGGAAACAGGTCTAGCTTCGTACTCAGAAAGCGTGTTAGCAGCCTTCCTGCTCAAGAAGAACAGACAACTAAAACAAAAAAGTCTTTCTGACGTTGCCTTTTATTTCCCTGACTTTTTTTCAACATGTTTGTTCCTCCTATTCAGCATAAATATTCAAAGACAATTTGAAGCTTTTCCTTAGCCTCAAGCTAAGCTGAATATTACTGTCATACTACACCTCCTTAATGACTCACTACATCTCTCTTCTATGTTTATCCTTGTGTGGTGGCTGGAGGCAGGGTTTGGACTGTCTGCAACAGGGACAGCTGAATTCCAACTGGTAGCACCAGATGTCAATTTTTATTTTTTTTTTTTTTCCTATAAGTAGATCCTCACAGAAGTAGAATAATAGAAAACATAAGGACTCAGAGGAAAACTCTTTATATTCTTTCTGATCAATAAAAATTTTTCAACACATTCTCCCTTCAGCAATATTGGTAGGGGGATATTTTTGTGGGATATCTTTATGTATGACCTGTGTTAGAATGCATCATATAACATTATTTGTCTTAATATGGGAAAGCAACATTAAGAAATTCAGTGCCTTTTAAAGTTTTTGTCCTGGTCAAAAAGCACAGTTGATTAAGGGAATATTGAATTATGAGTGGTTTGTCATTGCTGATTACCATTAAAGGTAATTTTGTCGATCAGTGAGCCTAGCTATAAGTCCTCTTTATAGTTTAACCATCATCTAATCTGGTTTAATTAATACAAGTAAATTAGATGGATGATTTTGTCTTTGTCTACACCTAAATATTTTGCATGAGTCATGTATCCAGACATTAACTTCTTTCTTACAGCTTATTATAATCTGTGGTATAAATTTGATTAACTGCAAACATTTATGGTGCTTTTTAATAATCTGATCTGTTGAGAAGGCAGTGAGAATAAAACATTTTCTTCTTTCTTCAGCCAAAGAAAGTGAAGGATCCTCTAATTAAGAAAAATAACACGTACACTGCTGCAGCTACCAGCTATACCCCTAATATTGCAAGGGACCCTGGGCTGGCAACCATTGCTAAAAGTGCAACGATTGAGCCCAAAGAAGTTAAGCCAGAAACAAAACCTGCCGAACCCAAGAAAACTTTTAACAGCGTCAGTAAAATTGATCGACTATCAAGAATAGCCTTCCCATTGCTTTTTGGAATCTTTAACTTAGTCTATTGGGCTACCTATTTAAACCGGGAGCCCCAGTTAAAAGCTCCGACTCCACATCAATAACCTCATTTATTCGTATAGTCCTGTTTTGTCTTTTGCTCTGGGAATTGCTTCCCGTTTTCACATACAGTAATTCCCATTTGCTTCATTGCCTCTGTCTTAAAGAAAATAAAGGTTTCTTTATTTAATAAAAAGTAAAATATATCTGTATATTAAAAAACCTGGGTGTAAGAGAAAGAACAATATAAACTATATACCTTGAAAAACTGATTCTGAAAATAAGAAAGAGTTATAGAGTAATGAAAAAAAGTAGATAGCTTAGTACTGAATGTCCCCAAAGTTATTGTATACATGCGTGAAAAAGATATTTTTATTCAAAGGTTTGTGGGAGTGGGAAAATATTCTTTATGATGTTCCTGATGCACACACTATACCGTACCATCTGTTCAGCTACTGTTTATAATCTTTAAAGGATGTGAAGCTTTTCATTTGCTGAATCCCATAAGATACATTATTTTCCTAATTCCTTTTCTCTTCTATATTCCAAACCACCTGACTTATAATATTAAATGGTCTTTAAATAAAAAGGAAATCTACTCACTGTAGGTACAGTTTGTCACTGTATAGCACATAAGATCTACTGGTAACAAATGCTTTAATCTGCTGTCTTACTGCAGTCTTGTTCTAAGCATTAAGTTGTCACTGGAGTAGATTTAAAACAAGTTGCACAATCAAGTGCAGATCCCGAGTCCCCTCTAATGCCTGTGTAACTCAAACAATTCCTGGATGCTTTTACGGATAGCTTTTACTCATCACTATGTTTTAGAGTTAAAATAAAAAAAATCAACAAAACCAACAAAACCACAATTTTTGCAAGCTCTAGATATGTTGAATGTATTCTTTTATAAAATGATACATTAAAAAAAAAGTTATAGATTGAGATTTATGGATAGCAGAAAGACAAAATATAGTATTTAAATAATATATGTAAATATGCAGCATGAGATTGTACATTTTTTTACTTTTTTAAAGTTGTGTTCTTAAAACATTGTGTAGGATTCACCTCTTAGCTCTTAATATGTTGTTAAAAGCTCATAAAACATATTTAGAGCCTAAATTAAAAAAAGAAATAAAATCAGTGGTACTGGAAAGTCTAAAAAATACATACACAGAAAGTGCTTGGAATTAATTCCATTTGTAAAGTGGTTAAGTGTACAGTAGCTTGCAATTTGACAATGTCATCCAATGTATACTATTAGATTAATGACTGGTCTGCTCAGGTCATGCATAAATACTAAAGTATGGAATTATATTTGGTAGGTAAAAATGGTGAAATATTTGTTAAGACAGAAATTCATCTGTATATTACTGCTATATTTGCTGATACATAACTGTTACAATAAGTGATGTAATATATGTAGCATTAAATACAAAAAAGTCATATAAAAGAATGTACAGGAAAATAGATTTTATTGAGTAAACTTACTACATTTCATTTTTACTGTAGCAATATATTTGTAGGAATAATATGTAAGGGCTTTAAATACAAGATGTCCATTTTGCAGGTATTGTACTCCCTTTAAAAAATAATAGTCGGTATCATTACTGCGGATTCTTAGAAATAAAATTTCAGATAAAGATTTTTCAAAGAGATAGGAAGAATGGTGGATATTTGCAAGCATCAATTAAAAAACCCACATAATATATTTTATTAAATTAATTTTAAGACAATGCTACATGAGCCTCCAGAAAAACAGCTAGTGAGTAAAATTTCATAGGCAATGTTTTCTAAACTTTTGCTCAATAAATCAAAAAGTTGACATGCTTTATCTACAAAAGGAAATAGTTAATGTTTTATTTAGAGAAGGTTTTTTTTGGTTGGGTTTTGTTTTGTTTTGTTTTTTTAAATAATGCTTCATTGTCTAACATTTAGTCCTGTCTAAAGTTGATAAGTTATCTGATTGGAGCTTATTAAAAGGGGATGTTTCATCTTCTGGTATCATGTGTAGATACATGTATAGAAAAAAATAAACTATGGCTCTTTAACTTCTGTGTATTTGTTTATCTTGTTATTTTTGGCGTTAAACTAGTGTGTTCATTTAGGGCATTTTCTTTCTAGCAATTCATAGCTACCTTTTGGTCTGCATTTTGCACATTAGATGTGAATATTACGTAACTAGTCTGCTTTTTGCTATGCAATGATTGCATTATATCACCTCTTAGTTAGTCTATGCCAATAGTATTATACTGTATAAACTTGATTGCACAGTTTATCAAAGACAAAGTATTCTCTATGTAGCTTTTTTACAATGCTTTGCTAAACCATGTAATAATAGTAAGTCTTCCTTGAAAATACTGATACACTCTTATAGAGGACAGTTTCTGTTTACTCCTGGGATAATTTTAAAAAGATGACATTGAATGTTTATTGCACCTCAGTGCAGTGATGTGGCAATAAAACCTAAATCTAATAGAGGTTGTTTATGGCAGAAGCATGTATTGCTTTACAGAGTTTAGCAAAAGCTCTTTATTTTATGTCAGACTGTAATTCTATTATAATAATAAAGCTAAAAATGTTCAATAATGAAAGTGAATGTTTTACTTTGGTTTTCTTTAGTTACTCCCTTTTATGACATATTGCTTAATAAACTGCTATTCATTCAAAAACTTAGTTTCTGTGTATTTGGTAATGAATGCAGTTTTAATAGATGTAATTTTCTGTCCAGTGCTTTCCAGAGACAAACATAACAACAGGAATGTTTTCAAAATCAGATTTGGCATTCAAAAAAAGGATAGTTTAGTCTGTACAATGTATATCCAGTAAAGCAATTAACTGAATCAGATTGTTAAGTTTAGTACCACAGCAATGAATACAATATAGGGTACGAAAAGAATAAAATGCATTGTCGCCCAGATAAAATGACAGATAAACCAGATACTGAGAGTAAAAAAAGAAGGGTATTTATGTTATAGATTTCACAGTTTAAATAAATGCAGTGATCTAAGAAAAACTGTTAGAAGAGAACCTCGGGCTGTATAAAATAATATTATTTCATTTATTTAGTGAGTTGCAGGGATAGCATTCAAACAAGCATTATGTATAGCTTGAAAATTTTAATTCTTAACTCTCCATTCTTTCCCATATATTAAAATACAGAGAGAGGAAAAATCATTTCATTTTAGCCCTCAGATTTTCTTGGAAAAGTTCCTGAAAGCAAGGCTAATGCTCTTGTGTAGGGGAAGACAATCAATTGTCTTAAAGGATCCGAAGCAGAAAAGGCTGATATAAGTCTATATATTTACATAACAATATTCATAGTGCTCTTAAGTACAAGTCTTAGAGAAGGATTCTTCAAAATGGAAGAGAAGACTATGCTAATATGGACTCAGATTCGATTAACTTATTATGCTTTCCTCTATTTTGAATAAGGATAGCGCAGTCTGAATCCCTGTTCCTTGCCTCCTACTACTAAATCTGCAGAAATGAATCCCTAAGGAAATCCACACAGGATTTTCTGGAGGAGTATGGTAAAGAAAGTGGTGAGTGACACTGTTTGAACACCCACCTCCTATGTTCGCATGCCAGATGCAGAGCATACATGGGGATTCTCACATCTCCTTTGTCACAGCTCAGACGTTTTTAGGCAGAATTTTATTTGAATAAAATGAGTGAGAATGTCTAGATGCAACAGAATTTGACTCTGAAAAATATACAGCACTATTCAGCTTCAAAGAGTGGAAAAACAGCCTTGTCAGATGACAGATTCATATTCACCAGAGAGTCCAGCATGACACCCTGACATGGCATTGCTGTGTTCGCTCTGATATTACATCAGAAGGGGAGACTCCTCCAGTTTTTCTTGGGTCATCCCTAGAAGCTACTGCAGGACTTTCTTGATGACCAAGAACTTTTCTTTACAACATCAACAACTTTCTTAATTATATTCTCTCTCTTGGACTGAGTATGTGAGATCTGAAAACACTAATTCTCTTTTCTCTCTGTCTCCTATTTTTCACCAGTATGGTAAATAGTAAAAGCTTATGAAACACCCCAGTGGCTAGAAAACAGGGCACACATGCTTCATGCAGCAAATAATAAGAGAACCTCTTTCAGTCTGTGCTTTGTATCTTAATGACTGTCCAAACAAACTAGTGTGACTGGGGAAAGTCAAACTTTTTCTTAGAGGCTGTAAAAATATCAGTCATACTTTCAAGATCTCTTCAGACTTTCTATAGCAGATCCCCAGAAAAAAGAAAAAAAGAAGAAAAAAAAAAAATCCTCCTGCTATGCATAAACACAACATAGCTTAAATAAAAATGTGTTTGCAGCCTTAGCACATCAATTTTGCAAGTGAAGCGTACTATTATCTTGTCAAGCTGTTGCTGTCATGTTACATCTGATTACAAACTACGTCAAATAGAACAAGAAAGGTAAAAGCCTTGAAAGGACAAGTTTCTATAGGCTTGTTCACACTGGCTATAGGCCCATCCAGACAGGCCGGATGACTTCACAGCTGCTGATAAACTTGATTAAACGGCTTCAGGACATTTGAAGATGCTCTGAGTAGTACTTGCAGCACAGATGCTACATGCATTTCACCAACCCAAAGACTAGAGACATTTCCCCTCTGTCCTGGTTTTACTAGGATAGAGTTACTTTTCTTCATAGCTAGAATAGCACTGTGTTTTGGTTTCAGTGTGGGATTTGTTATGCAAAGAATGGTGATAATGTACTAAGGTTTTTAGTTGCTGTTAGAAGTCCAAGGTCATAATGTTTTGCTAGTTTTCGAGTGCAAAGTACTGGGAGTGGGGAAATGTAGTAATTAGCAAAACTCCAAATTGGCATTTAGATATGCCAATTAGATATTCCATATCATATCACAGCACGTTCAGCATATTAACCAGGGTTGCCCAGAAAGCTGGGGGGATTATCTTGTAGATCACTCAGGCTTACTCTTCTGGGATTGCAGTTTCACAGTTTCTTCTCGCTCCCCTGCAATTGCTATCGGGAGGTGATGAGCAATTGTACTGTACATCACTCATAGATATATAAATATATATATATTATCATTATTACTATCATCATTATTATAAGTTTATTTTACTCCAATTATTAAATAATCTCCTTACCTTTATCCCTTCAACTCTCTCCCCTATTTTCTTGGGGGGTGTAGGGGGAGAAGGTGTTTGTGAGCAGCTGTGTGGTGTTTGGCTGCCAGTCAAGTTAAACTACTACACCCTCAAAAACCTGCAGATGGGTACAGATTGACCACAGGGTACTGCTTTTCTGAGTGTGCTGTCAAGGGAGGAACGATGTGTTTGCTGAGCTCTTTCTCCAATCAAGGACATTTGAATGCAAACAGAATTCAATTTGAATTAAAACAGAAGAAAGTCTTTTATGGTCATCTAAATATAAAACCTAGTGAAGCTACAATAGAAAGATCCTTCTCTTAAATATATTTTTTTACGAAATACCTTCCAAAAACAGGAAAGTGGATTTCAGCCAAGAACCTTTAAATGACTGTACATTTTGAATAAGAGAAAAAGCCAATAGAGGCCACAGTAAAAAAAAAAAAATCTCTGCCAGTTTTTAGGACCTGCTATAGTGAAATCAATTTGAGAAAGAAAAATAATACTTTCCAATTGAACATAATCAACTAAATTAAGAGGCCAACTCCTTTTTGGATGAAACTGTTAATTTTGATAGCTTCAGGAGGCATTTTAGAGAGAGCTTTTGCTTTGATTTTATTTTTCTACAAAACCTAATGAAATTCAACTTCAGTTTTAATCTTTTTTCTGTCTGAGCAGCTAGAGTAGGCATGAAGAAGTGAGGGATGCTTTTCCCAAAGGTAATGGTGCATATCTCAGGAAAGAACAGTGTGGGAGTCATGGATCAAACATTAGTTTTAATATGACAATGTGAAATATTTTTGTAACTACACATAATACTCAGTTAAGCCTCACGCACACAACAAAATAATATGCAGATTAACACAAAACTTTGTGAGCTCGATAGGATTTGATTCTTCATTTATGCGACAGTTAAACTAAAGAAAACTACATACAGCTATTCAGAAGACAATAACTATTGTCAATCAGCCTGCTGATTTCTGCACATTTCTATCATCTCCTCCCTAGCTTGCCTCACCAGCGCGTGATTTGTAAGGAACTGTTACAGTCATTGAGTTACTGAATCTCAATGGTTAAATTAATTTATCAGTGACTAAAGTAGGCATTCTTTTCCAACACAGGTGGCAGGGCTGAAAATGTCTGCTTCCAGAAAGGTTTTTTGCTTACAACTCCCAAAAAGTATAAAAATTGAGAACATTAATTTTAAGAACACTGAGACACTAGAAAAAGATCACTATGGATAATATAGAGAACTAGTAAACCAGAAAGTTCACTTTCAGATATTTATCATAGCTTTAGTCCCAATGATTAACATCCATCATCCACCTCGGTATCCCCCAGGCAGCATTGGCCTTCTCCTAGCAAATGAGTCAACAAAACAACAAAAACCCTTGCAAGTGGATAAGAGCAGAATCAAATGAGTGCTTGATGTATTTGGAAACCTCACCCAGTATTTCTAGCCATGCACAGAATGACTTCTAAAAGCATAATGGTGATGCTATAAAAGTAATTATAACAGAAAGCAAGAAAGAGATCATTAGATTTTGCAGCAAGTTCTGCTATCAAAATTTTCTGAGTCTGGATTTTGCCAGAGCACAAGGCTAAAAATCTTATTCTTGCAGACACATGAACGGTGCCATAAATACTTAATTGGTAAGCCACACAGACATGATTTCAAGTCTTTGAAACAGAAAAATAATTCCTGGTTCTATTCACACTACTGCAAAAAAAGTTTAAGTTGATGATTGTTATAGATCTGCATAGAACCACTGATCAGAAAAATTAAAGACAGGAGTTAATTATTATCTTCCTGTAACAGGCCTTAGTAATAGCAGTAGAAATAACAGTGAGAAGTTCAAGTAACTCAATTCTGTAAAGTATTTCTATCACATTATTCTAGAACTAACATAATTTATCTTGCAATACCTTTTTTTCCTAAATATCATCCTTGTTTAATTGCAAAGTAAAATACAAAAAGCAAGAATATTAATTTTGTTACAGCCTTAGGTTCAAAAGGAATAAGCAAGCTTTAACAAATATGACCACATACCTAAAGAAAAGCAGTTTTATCTGGGTTCTACAAGACACATATGGAAAGAAGTCTATAAATAAACATGATTCATTTATTTGTAAATGTCTAGAGATAAGAAATAATAATTCTCTGGTGTAGCACAAGCTGATGTATTTATTACTGAACATAGTGTACTTAACAACAAGAGTTGTAAGACAACAGGCTGTTTTACTACTGCCTTTTAATGGGAATTACATGAATAATGAGTCTCAGGAGGCACTTAGCAGTGATAAAGGTAAATATTGGCTCTAAAAAATGTCAGACAAGCTATTATACCTCTATTGCAAGCAAGTTATACAGATTATTAGCTATTATTTTTGTTTTATTATATCTAGTATTTAATAGCTGGGAATGCATGTTTAAAAGATAAAAAGACTGATGATATCAGAAGGTATGGTCAGTACAAATGGCAAATAATAATCCATTTCTCTTCCCATCATAACTATGGTGAGATGGTGTCCGTCACTAAAAAAAACTGTCTTCAAGGTCAGCGCAGTGAAGGATCTTGAACAGAAACTAACGCAGCAGAAAGTGAGTTGTAATGCATTGCATCCCCAATCCCAGATAAATATATATATACATATTTTGTTTCTACTGTTACTAGTTTCTGTATAATAACTGAGAAGAACTTGTCTGAGATTTCAGCGCTGCTACTTGAGGCATTACACAAAGAGTGCAAGCCCTTTGCACAGTTAGAATGAACACATTGTTCTCATCAGTGTACATGGAGAAAAATTAGGACACAGTTACCTATAAAATACCAGAAAGAAGTGAAGGCAAGAAGGCTGTAAAGTCAGAGGTGAAGCAGCTTAACACAGGCTTGGGGAGGTTGGTAGGCAATGAAAATGTTTATCTGTTTGATGGGGAGGAGGTGGTGCTATAGCTGAAAAGGGCTACAGAAGGTTGTCTTTGCCACTCTTTGCTCTAAAGGGACTAACAGTCCTCACAGAAATCATCATTCCCTATGACTGAAAAATTCTTACTAAATGTGCACTGTATCAATTCTATAATTTCTAGAGTTAAACTAAGGTGTATCAGAAAGGCTAAGAAATTAACATTGGATGTAGGCCAAGATCACTTCTCTGTCCAAGAAACTAAACAGACTTCCACAGTTGAAAAAAAGGCAGACCATACCATGACCTGTTGGTAATAGTAACTGCTAACTCATGATGTCTGGGATTTAGGAAACTGTTCATCTAAATATACCTTTCTGTCCACTTCTGCACAATCAGAAGAAAAAGATTCACCTTGGTCACACCAACATAACTCGAGTGATATAATCCAATGGTTCAGCTATGGTTTAACTCTCCAGAGGACCTAAATTATTGGGTTTTTTCTGAGTGAATGTGGAAAAGTCACTTTTCATATAATTGCATTGCTTCATCAGTAAAATGGAAATAATGATTCAGATCTCCTTACAAGTGCTCTGAATTAATATTTGCCTCTTTAAACAAATGAAAGTTAAGAAGAAGAATTATCTTGTGGTTCACTGGGTTTGAAGAAATCAGGTAAAGATCTACTCTGCTCTCCCAGACTTCTTGTATGACCTTTACATTCTTCTGATAAAAAAATGTCACGTATCAGCGGGGTATTATTGCTATTAGCTATAACACCAACTAGAATCTGTGATGAGTGATTGGGATTTCTCAGCAGTGACTGTTGTACAAGGAGGTAAGAGACAGATAGTTAGAAAAAAGGAGGAAGAGATGGAGTATACTACAGTATATGGTTATGTATATTAGGAATCTTGGCAAAGAAATGTACTATGATAGCCAGAAGTCTAGTATAGACTAGACAACAGTGTAGAAGGATATTGTGGCTTAGGGATTTTTAAAAGAGACTTTTAAACAAACCAATAATACCTTTTATGGAAACTTTTTTAATCACAGTATATTTCTAATTTTAAAATGTAAGATTTTTGAGGTAAATGGTTCTCACACAGTTTATGAAATTATTAACAAAAGTCTAAAATATATTCACAGCAACTTTGGGTTGCATACTTACAGGGTAGACACATACCCTGTCTTTCAGGTAATTTCTTCCTAGCGAAGAAAGTTTCCTAAGTTTGAATAGCCTCCACAGTGACTGATTCCCAGCTGTAATACATTTCAAAAGAACTGTTTCAACTCTACTCATGAAGCTGTCACTTCTGGTATCCCAGAAATCACCAGTCTGACTTACTTTTCTCCTGCCACCTATGCCACTGCTGGCCAGTGCAGTGCAATAGGTCAAGGGGCATAGTTATAAAGATATGCCAAGATGAAAAAAATCAATCTGGGGTCCCACAAGGCAAAACTACTGATGCAGAAGATTTGCTAAATACAACCAAGTTGCCTTATGGCACTTGAGTCTTCCAAGGAGGACACTGTGAGGCTGCTGTTCAGTAAATATGAAATAAGGCCTTGGGGGATGGGGAGGCAGCAAATAGTAGAGTGTATATCTGTATGAAATACATTAGAAATATTTCTATGGCTAGCATTACAGAAAGAGTGCAAAACCTGCCAACCCTTAGATGAATTTGCATCAACTCTGTGACTCTGCCAAGGGCAGAATGTCCTTGGGGAAAAATAACTACGTCTTAAATATGTATATTTAGAGCTTAAATTGTGGAATAATGAGGGAGATTTTTCAGCCTTAATGAAACAGTCCTAAACCTCTAATCAAATTATTAGAATGCTGTTAATATATATATTAACAACATATATATATATTTTAACATATATATATATGTTTATATATATATATATATATATATATATATATAAAAATTTTCTCCTCAGCTTCAAGGGGTGTCTCTTTCTGCTGTAGCTTCAGTCACTTACTAACACAAACAGAATTAATGTAGAGGATACCATATTACTTAATTTTCTGAGAAGTGCAAGCAGTGCCACAAATCCTCCTAACCTTTGTGGAAATCAATGGTAAATTTTGGGTTTGGCATCCACTTCAAACTTACTTTATTTTTTTCTCAAAGCAGTGAAATGTATCAGAAGCTCAGGTACAACACCCCACTACTCAATGGCTGCACCATCTGCTAAGATGGTGAGTTTTGATTTATTAAATTTAGTTTAAGTCTAATTAAGTCCTTTTCATAGACTTCAATTTTGAACCAGATCACATAATCTGAAAACTTCCCTTACTTGCCTCACTATAATTATTTTCAATTTGATAACGAAGTAGAAGATCCTCTAAAAGTAATTTTTCTGATACAGTGTTTATTCTTGTCTAATACATTTAAATATCTTCAGTACCTGAAAACAGTGTACTTGAGTATGACTACTCAGTGCCACTGAGACACAGGCATGACAACCACTGTCACCAATGTACCTTCAAACCCCATTTCATCTACCAGCTAGAGTACACCTTTGATTTGCTGTGAATGCATTTGGCTGAGTAAGCTGTGAGCTTCAGCACAGCTGGTGTGAATCAATCTGTGCTTGTGGCTTGAGCTGTAACCACAATTTTAAATGAGCCAGAGTGAGCACCCCATGGGTGATGGACATCTCAGTAACTCCCGAAACTTTGTTCCAATTTCCCATGAAGATAAAAGGTGAGTTATTCAAATGTGTGAATGGCAATTATATTCCTAACCTGGAAGTCTGATTCTAAATGAATACTTCAACTTGTGATAGAAGCAGAGCTTTGCATTCTGCTTTGCTACACTCATTTGCCAACTTTTCTTCCTCCTTTCTCCACAAAGTAACTATCATCTTTTATGGGCATATTTGGTTTGACTGTTTGGGGGTTTTCTACAAACTTGTTTTCAAGCTGTGTTTACCTAGACAGAATCATTATTTGAACTAGGAAAATTAGGGTGGTGAAATGCGATGACGGGACACATGATGGCCAGATATCTCTTCCTTAAACTGTGGTTAACCACTGAAATGTGGGTGTCTAAATAAGTTCAGGTCTTGGACCACATAGGCTGAAATGTATTTTTGATTTTTCACTCTTGACATATCTTGTTGAAATATTAAATTGTGTAAATACATTTCTGTGTGATATTAACAGAACATCTGAGCTAGAATTTCCTTGCAGATTCCCTCTATTTTGCTAGACCTTCAGTTACTTCTTTTTTTTTTCACTCCTGCTTTTGCCAAGACTTGTTAGGGCTAGATATAGGGAAGAGACTTGGGACAAAAGTGAGGTGACAGATTGTTTCATGCCACAGGGGACCATGGGTTTTAAAAAACACAAGAGCTTGTGGAAAGATTTAGTGGCTCCAGGCAAGCTATGTCAATATTAGAGAGCAATAGTCCTGGCACAGCAGTGCCCCAGAGCTGTGACTTGTAACAACTGTATATGGCCTAAATGCCAAAAAAACCCCAAGCCATTTAGTCATCTCTGATCTATTCAAAGAAGACAGGAAAACACAGAAAGGAATAACCAAGCAGCTGCTGCCCTCCTGCCCTGCCCATTCTGAGCACCTTATCTCAAACTAACACTGCCTTTGGATTCAACAAAAAAATAGCTTTTAGAGAAAAAGTGTTTTATTACTCTAAGACATGGTAAAACATCACTGAACAACCAAACAGGATCTTTGGTATGAGTACCACGAGTACTCCCTCTCTTCACTTTTTTTTTTTTTTTTTAGCATATCTTTCCTTCACATGATAAATTTTACTTGGACTCAAGAAATGGAAGAGAAGGGAGGGGAAGATCATCTCTTTTGCTCTGATTATACTGGGAAATTACTCCAGGTTTAACAGTTAATAGTCACCCCTGTGAGTATTATTCCTTCTACAAGCATTGAGCAAGGGAAGCAGTAATTTGCAAAGATAAGGAGTGGGAAGGGAGATAAGGGTACTTTCAGTTTCACCAAGTGAAATATCTCAGAAAAACAATGTTTATTCATGTCTCATTTGAGATATAACAGTACTAACATCCCTCACTGTAAGGAAAGTAGTAATTGTGTACCTCTCAGTGATCATGATTTACAATTGTTGATGCTGTTAAAGGTCTTGAAATGGTAAGCTATTTAGTATTGTAACAAAGAATAAGATAACAGGTATTTCTGACTAGGTCTTTTAGACTGCTTTTTTTCCTAGTGTATGAAATGAGTTGTCCCCTATTGAGTGTCGAACAAATACTGGAATTTGCTTTTATTAGACAAACAGGTACTTTGAACATAAAGCTTCTTGGTGTTCAAGACTTTATGAGTCAATAATGCACAGTTTGAGAAACCTGAATTAGGAATATTCATGTATCATTGCTCTAGTCTAAACCAAGTAGAATTGCACCATATGATACGTAAGACTCTAAGCTATCAGTATAAAAAATAAATAGCCTGTTAAACACAGAAATATAAAATTTCACTGGCTGTGTTTGTAAGGTTTTTTCTGCAGATTTCAAAAGATACAGATGTACTTTATTTTGAGCAATATATTCTTGCTCTAAATGAACTGTGATGAGAAACTGTAGGAATTTTATTTCAAAGTGAATAGAGGATATTAAAAGAAGTGGAGAAGTTAAATATGATGACTAAAAAGAGAATTTGATAATGTGGCAATATTAAGGTGGTATCAAGTGATTCACAGGAAATAAATAGCTGACTGAAAAAAAATCCTGCTCGACTTCCACGAGTTAATAAAACTTACTATAAATGTTAGGTAATAGTCTGCTATGTAAAACAAATTCTTACATCTGCAGTCTGTCTTGTGGTTTCTACTGAATAATGTAAAAAGTGTATTATGTACAGAAGAAAGATATGAACAGTGAGGCCTTCCAAGGTAAAAAAAAAAAAGCAGGGCAGTATTGGATTTCAGAGATTTGGTTGGAAAGGAAAGTACTTAGAAGTGAGAAAAGCCTTATGTGCAAGAAAAGGAAGAATCAAAGAGGCTGCAGCAGAAAGAGGGAACAAACTCCCACCTCCCAATAAAGAGATTTAAGGATGTTGAGGTACTTTGCAGGTCTTTACTATTTAGCTCTATTTGTATGTCTTCATTTTTGAGTCAGGTTGAGAAACCAAGATCTAAATAGAAATTTAATCTGAGAAGTCAGGCCCCTCTCCAGCTATGCCACAAAACTTCTGTTATTGCAGTAACTGAGCCAACATGCGTATAATTCAAATTGGATTTAATTCCCAATTTATTTGGAGGAAAGACATCTGGAAAAAAGAAAAACATTCCTGCACCCTAATCAAGGTAATTGCCACTATCATCTATTAAATGGCTGAGAGATCTGATGAGAAACTGCAGCCCTAATTAGAAAAAACAGTTTGAACCATCCAACTTTAGACTTGCATTCAGTGTTGCAAGCTATGTGAGTTATAGCTGTGGGCTTTTTGCATCTCAGCATTGAATAGAGATTTGAACAATTTGATACAGTTTGCAGGTTGCATGATGCTGAGTCATGTGGGAAAAGAATGCATGCTGGAATCAGGCTGGGATACAAGTGAAAGGTTTTTAGTGAAGTAACATTTTCAACTGTAGAGAATTTCAGGGGGGATTCAGTGGCCCTATTCATAACTTGGGTGACAATTTTTAGGCAAAAAACTTATCTTCCTAATCTTATGAGGTGATTAAAGACTAAGCCTCAATTAATGAGGATTGTTATGACTTGAAATGGATTATAGTATCATTTTTCTTTCTGGCCTTAGAGGATGGAAATAGCAGATAAGTGCAGATACAAGTAGGATCTTTTTATTTATCAATAAAAGGAAAACTAAAAGCCAAAACTGGGAAGATAAAACAGAAAAGAAAACCAGAAAATTACTGACACGATGTCTAGGCTTATGTTACTGCATACTGACCAGGGCAGGGACTTGGAGCTACTGCTGAAAACTTCCCTCCAATGCACTGCTGTCATGAAGGAAGAAAATGAAAATCAGAATCAAAGTTTCAAAGACAGAAGTAGAATATAAATAAGAAAAATAATTGGTAGTGTTGACTAGTTCATTCTCACCTACAGCACTAGGGTGTAAAAACAGAAATCCTGTTCATCTCTGAATGAGAAAATTGAGACAAAGAATGAGAAGAGGTTACCTGGCAGCAATTGAGTAGTGTAACTAAATACATCACATTATTTAATACTAATCAGAATTAATTTTTAAAATATAGTGAGTTGAAAAATGAAAAAAGTGTCTCTTGACAGAAAAAGAAAGATTAAAATGTGTGGCAAGAACAAGGAAATTTGTGCAGTAGTTTAGACAACTGAACATAAAATAATAAGTTCTCTATTTCAGTATGAATTCAAGCAAGTTAACTAAAGCAATTCATATTATGCAGCAAATTCAAATTAATTGGACTACTAGGATATTTTCTGTAAAGGTAGAATTGCTGTTTATCATAAAAAAACACATTCCTAATCTGAAGTGAAAGAACTTAATCTGATTCACCACTGAATCCTGCTGACATGCAAAGTGTAACCCTCTAAGGGTTAATTCTTGTTCATTTCACAGACTGCTAAGAAGCATACAAGCAAACCCATCTGGAAGTCCTCATTTCACGTCATGTTGATCGATGACCAGTTAAAAGAGATATTTGTAAATGCTTATTTAAATATAAAAGCTTACTTGGTCAGCCTTAGGCAAAACATGAGTTTCAGTTGGAACAATAGATAGTGCAGAGCCCCAGACAATAATGTGGCTTATTTGAAGCAGGCATGATACAAATGAGAGGTTTTCACAAAACTACCATTAGCAAAGCAAGAGAAAGAAAGGTTGAAGAGAATCAGACACACAAATAAGTGGAGAGCAGATCTATATCAGAAAGAGAAGATCTGAGTCTTGCCCAGTGTCTCCTCTATACAATGCTGTATCTTGGTCATACTCAGAATATAAATTTTATACATTTGGTTCTCCTTTTTTTCTTTTCCCACTGTCCCAATCATTGCTTTTTTCCTTGCACTTTCAGACACTGGAAGGTAGTTAGACAACAGATTGGAGGCTCACTTTCCAGCTTTGCTGGAACAATCATTCAAATATTCAAAAGGGATTGCACATTACTTCTCTATAAAATTAATCTCCCTCCCCCAACAGAACCTTGCCACTCTGAAATACAAAATAAATCTCTCCTGACCCATAATAATGGAAGTGCTATAGCCCTTGTTATAAATAGATTTAAGTGATCTCAGCTCACTTGTTGCATCACTTTACCAGATAATCTTGCTATCACAAAGGGATTATCATAAATGGCCTGGAAAATTATGTTAACCTGCAACAGCTCCAGCATTGTTATAGAGCAAGAAACCTTAAAGTAGTTATTTCTATTCTTAACACTTATCCATAAAAGGAAAATCTGTACTTGGGAGAGTTCTTTTTGCTGCTTTTCTATCTTCAGATTTTATATATTTTACAGAACAGGGACATTCCTAAAAAAAACTACAGAAAGTGTCTGAATTTTTTTTTTTAATTTCCTAATCTTCTTCCCTAACTTTGACTTTAAGATACCAGAAGTCAAAGTTAGTTCTAAGGCATTTTCTTCAATATATAACAGAAACCAAGTTATTGGCACAGTCACACTCCAATTAGCTTGTGATTGACAGCTGTCAGATAGGTTTATAATCAGGATTCTGTGTAACAGGTACTTAGAGAGATTAAAGAAGAAAAAAATCCATAGAAAACTGATTTGTTTGTAAGTAATCAGGCTATTATTAGTTCATTGAGACTTTTTTCTTGCATATGTTTCTTTATTAATTTCTAAGACAGTCATGCAAAGAAGTAGTCAGCTTTTCCACACCAGAGACAACTAATGAAGTTTGTAGATAAATGACATCATCCAGGATTTAAAAATTAAATGAGTTCAATGAATAGAATTACATACATCAAAAGGAATCTGTGAAATAGCTTAAAATATTGAACACAACATATGCAGAGAAAGCAAATATAAGCAAATATGTAAAAGATGTGTAGTATCATTTTGCAAACAACAGAAGGGGATCTTAATACTGGAAATAAACATTTCTAAAATTAAGAATGCCATGCTTTGCCAGATTTCTGACAATGTAGTATTTTATTTGTTTATTAAAACAAAGATGAATTAGCAGGAACTGCCATCTATTCTTCCTGAATGCCTCATAATTAATTCCTGAGATTATTCATTCTTCTTCCCTTTATTATTATTATTATTCATATCATAACCAGAGCCCATACATTGTGCCAGGTACTGTACAAACACAGGCTGAGGAAATGAGTGTGGTCTTACTGAATTTTCAAGCTGAAGTTCAAAACTAGTGCCAGATGTTTTCACACAAGAAAAAGCACTATACATTTAACAATCAGTGTAGCTGGAAATCATCAAATGCATACCTATTTTTATACCTTTTCTAATTTCCTTCCTGCAACAACTGGTTCAGTAGAACATATGGTAGTTTTTAATTTGCAATATTTTAGAAATTCTGTGCTCTGAATTTGGCCACCAAGAACTAGTCTACAAGACCTGCTCAGTCCTCATAGGAAACAGAAAAGCTGTTATGGAGTAACAATTACAAGATCATCTCATTCTGGCCTGAGAACAGCTCTATCACTTTCTTTGCTTAAAAATTACCTTTCTGTTAGCTCCCGTCCTCCATGTGTTCTCATGTGGAAAGAATGAAAAAACTAAGTATTCTGGAAGGTAACAACTAGACAATTGTAGCATCAATAGTCATAATTAAAATGTCATCAAGAAATTAAAAATGTACTCAAAACAGAAATAAAGCTCTGTTTATTCAACCAGGAGAAGGATTTTTGACACAAAATACCCTTCTCACACATATTTAATGAGTTCATTTTCTAAGGAGGATTAACTAATGGGATGTTTGGATGGAACTTAATTATTCTTAGTGAGATAAGTAACAAATTAAGGTAGACTGTGTGGATTAGTAAATAAGTAATTTATTTTTCTATAATTAAGACCCAACTGAGAGCAACAAGTAAGATGGGTTGTGTTATCAAGGGACTGGAAGCTACATTTTCTCTGGCATTCATGAGTTCCAGCATGTTAGTTTAGAATCCAGATTTTAAGGGCATTTTAAAAAGAGGAGATACAATTAGAAAAGGAATGGGAAATAAATGCTCTAAGTTTTCATGATAAATATTTACATATGAAGTAGGTTTTATATTCAAATTTCAGAAGTGTTTGAGCTGAAGAGGCCCAACTATTTTCAGAATCATGAGAAAACAAAACCATAGTTTTATGTGTTCCATTGTTAATGTTAGCTTTTTAAAAGATAAAGAGGTAAGTATAAATTAGCTATATCTATATAATCACAGAAAGATAGTTAATACAGATTGTATAATTGTTCAGACACTAGTAGTACTCCAATATCATTACGCACGATTCATTCAGTATCTCTTCACAAGGCTAGAAGCCATAGGCACAAATTCTGAGATTTTCTGTGGTTTTCTTGCTGAGGTTTTTAAGTCTGAAGTTTCATAAAATGTTTCAGATCAATGAAAGCTCTTGTTTTATCTAGATCACCCACATTCAGCTTGTTTTTAAGCTACATATCTATGGATGGAATACATGAACTGTAGCACCATGGGACAAACACCAAACCAATTTTTCAGTTGATTTTCCTTTGAACTGAAACAGGCCCATAATTTAAAGCCTATTCTGTAACATCATGAGTTGTTTGAACACTTCAGCAATGCTCCAGACTTACCTTGGTTAATTCAGGACTTAAGCAAACAGGAAAGGCAGCTACCATTTTGCTCCTGCCAGGGAGCCAGAGGGACTGTGCAGAGCAGGCATGCCTGCAGCCAACCAATAACACAAGTTCATATACTCCTAAAGCTCACTTTGTGCTCTTGCATTAGCATTTAGTTTTGTAATCAAGCTGTTAGCTGTCATTTCTGAGAACAAGTACAGAAATAATGATTGATCATGTAAATTAGAACATCTTATAATTTGCATACCCTCTCTAAATATATCCTAGGTTTCAGCCTACCCATGGCAGAAAAGTGGGGAAGGTCATACTGTTCCCAGTGCCTTGTACCATTAGAATTTGAGGAGCTGTAATACTGCTCCCCAACCCACCCCTTTAATACTCAGCAATAACCATTGCAGAAAGGACATACCTACTGCCTTTTAACATTCAGGAAGGCTGCAAATTTACTCCAAATGTTTCCTTTAATTCTCAGTTTTTAAACTTCAGATTCTTTCCCTTCTAGTATTTTTCTCATAAACTCTACATTACTGACAACTAATCAACCAATGGGGTGCAATGATTAACTTACTGTGACAGACAAACAGTCAAAGAACATTAGCCATAAATGGTACGAAGACAGAAGATGTATTTGGCTTTCACATTCTCTGCTGAAGACTCAATACCTAATAGAACACAACACCTAGATGCTGCTTCTCTCTGATATTTTCATACCTTGTCTCTAATGCATCTTTAGGTTTAATCATCCTTGTTTATTTTGGTCCCTACAAGTGGATGTAATGTCCTAAAAACAATTACTCGAGTTTCTGGCCTGTTTGATTCTTTCAGCAGACAGCACAAAACTGGATGTCAGAGATGTCATGTCTGTATTAGACAAACTACTGGGCAATCAGCCAATAGTACAGTGGCAGAGAGGGAGGTAAGTGATTGACTCCAACCTGGCTTTCCATTGGTACCTTCCTCTCTACATGGAACATATATCAACCTTACATGTCATTAGTTATTTAGCTTAAATCAATTAGCTTATTCTAGTCATATTTGGCTGTATCCAATTGCAACAATAATTTTTCTATAAATTTATTATTCCTTTTCCACAAGACAAAAACCATTTATATTATGGTGAGCTACAGTTCCCCTACCACAAAATTTCATTTCAACAACCATTATTTCATAGCTGTCTGCTACTTCTTTGCCCTAAATCTTCAATATTCTTTCCTCAGAGTTAACTACAGCCACTCAAAAAAAGCCCAATATTTATACTCATACACCTTGTTCTGTTACTACGGCTTCATGCTTGCCAACACCAATGTCAAACAAAGAGGCAGAATACAATCTAGTCACCACAGGGAAGACACATTAAGGGACTATATTGTTTTTTGGCTACCATATTAACCTACTCATTATAGTAATCTATCATAACCTTAAGTCACCACTTCTCAGAGACAGTACCCCATTCTTCTAAAGTGTGACACGTTGCATTACTAGGTATCTAAACCATAATAAAATATTAATTACGCTTTTGTAATCTTTATCTAAAAAGTTCAGATAATTCTGTATTGGTGAACTTTCCTATCCTTTCTTTACCACCCTTATTTGTCTCATATGCAAACCCTGCTAGGTAATTATGTTATATTATCTTCTTGGACCAGAGAAATGCAGGAACTCACTAGGAAAACATGCTCTACATTATTTATATTTTATTTCCTAATTTTGAAATTATTAGTTTGCATTTTTTAAAGATAGCTTTAAACTGTCCCATCTTGATTTTCTATTGTACCAACTTGCAATTAAAAATACAGTATGCTACCAAGCTAAATACCTTACACAAGCCAAGTAAGACACCAGAGTTCTGTATGAATTTACATGCACCTTCTGTAGGTCTTTAGAAAATTGTATTAAATTATTTCCCTATTTGAAAGTATTATTTTTGTTCTGAGGAAAATCTCCTTAAACTGGAATATATTCTGAAAATTCTTTCCTTTGAAGTATGCTCTGTGCTTTCTGGACATTGTAGACTATTTTGCTCTTTTGGTAGGGGAAAACAAACAAATAATCCAGCTGATTTTAATTAGGAACTCCCTGAACAGTTACAATATCCTACCTCATTTTGGAGAGAATTTTTGTCAGCAAGATCGAGACTGCAGGTCTAGGTTTTTCCCATGGTACAGTTTATCTTGTATATACTATGTATTTTTATTCTTTCATTAAACTAAAGAACTTTCTCATAAAAAGCAAAGCTGCACATTACTAGGTGCCTAACAATAACCTGCTTGTATTATAGAATTGATGAGCAGCTAACTATATAATGTCTTACCCTCCAGAGAACTGAACCAGCAGAGGTAAGTTGCAGTGCAGTTCAGATTGCACATGTCTATGAAAGCCTCCCCAGTTTCTTTATATTAACTCCTTACTATAGGTACAAAGTACCATCTTGAACACTGAAAAGTGAAATCAGCAAATATCAAAGAGAAAGTAAGTAACGACAACTGATTAACGGTGTTCCTTTTGTTAATACAAAATACTCTGAATATTAGCCAGTTTCAGAATCACACAGATGTGTCATCATACAGTCAGTGACCTAAAACTGATTAATCTGATTTCTCTGACACTTTCAGTGTATGTATGGGGGTACCTATTGACTTTGTATAGAAGTCATAATTTAGCAATTATTCTTTAGCCTGATCATGTGTTCAAATCTTTTTTTGAGATTCATGACAGGGGCTGTTGCAAAATATAGTAAAGTGATAAGTTGCATTTTCTCTCTCTATAATACCATGACAACCTTTTTGTCTTACTGGAACTAGGTGATGCAAGTTCTAGGTAAAATAAATACCTTAGCCCTGTGATATGAAAAGGGGTTGTTTAAGACATGTCAGACATTGCAAACATGTCATTCAGCATCCCATTTGACTTGGGTTTTTTCCCCTGTCTCACTGTTATAATATGCAAATATGTTAATATCCAATAAATTAAATGAAAGCAGTTTAAATTCTCCTCATATACAAACTTATTTTCAATTGTTTTCATTTCTGCCTATCTTATACATTTTAACTTGGGTGCTGTAATTTTGAAAAAAAAAAATCACTACTTGGGTTTACAAGAAAACACAATACACAAAAGTTTCTGGTTAAGATAATTTAATTCAAATAATACAAATGGGATTGGGGAAAATAAAAAAAAAAACCTGCTCAGACTACTGTAATAGTTGGTCAGGAAAAGACTTCTAGTATATTACACAGCCAGAAAGACAATACATTGGAGAGCTAGCAATGCATTAAAGTTAGTATTTTGTAGACACTGAGTCTGATTTATAGTTCAATTTCACTCTAGACTATTGTTGCTCACACTGATAGAAGCTGAATGCAAAGTTATTGTAAAAGATTACCAAATCAAAATTGCTAGTGCTTTGTTTACTTGCAACTGTTAAAAGATTAGAGAAAACACCAGATAAGAATGAACCAGAGCATGAGCCTCCTCTGCAGTCCTCTTCTGAAGAGTGTAACTCATTTAATTATTTTTTTTATTTAAAAAAAAAAAAAAAGAATTTTTGGCTCTTGTTCCTCACTAAAAGATTCACAATAGATAGATGCTCAGGTAATTCAGTCAGTGTGGCTAAAGAGGTCTTTACACAGATAGGTAAGGAACTTTCCAAAACAAGATTATGGAAAGATTATCCCAAATCTGTCGATATCATTCATAAGATATAAATTGGAATAAACCTGTTAGATAATGTGTGCAATTTGCATTGCAATGTAAAAAAAATTCTAAACTTTTTTGTCTTTTCCTCTCTGCAGTCCTGATTTCATTTAATTTGAGACAGCAAGATCTGCACAGGAAATGGTTTTAATTCCTCCTGGTATTACCATAATTCAGAGGGATAAAAAACCCCCATCTAGTCACCTGTCCTGTGAAACAACTGAGGTGAAAATCATTAGAAAGGCTCCAGGTTGGAAACTTACTATCATGAGACTCAGTAACACCAGCAGAAGGAACCTGTCTCCAAGGTCGAGAGCAGCTGCCTTGCGAGAGCATAGAAGGCTGCTGGCAAAACCTGCAGCAGCAGCTGGGGACAGCCTGGGGGGACATAGGGCCAAAGATCTTCAACTCGTGCTGCCCTTGTGCAGGTCCAAACTACCTCCTACTGCTTATTCCCAGCAATCCCATACACTCCTGCACATTTAACCTGAATTACCTGTGCTTATTTAAAACAAAAAATTGGGGTAAAATATTGGGCAATTTGACACGGCTGAAACAGAAGGAAGAAAAATAAAATAATAAGGACTGAAAAAATAATGTTTCCTTAGAGAAACAATTAACTGCTCTAGTAATGCTTCAGGGAAAATGGGTGGTGCGAAAGAACTCATAAAAAGTTGGGGAAGGTAATATGAGAATCTGTTTGCATGTAGCATTTTTAAAAAGTTTTGGTGAATTTGAACTTCTTTGTACCTGTATAAACTTGAATATGAGGGTCTTTTCAAGAATTGTAGCTCAGCTTCTATGAAGAATGGTTTTAGCAAAAAAGCCAATTCATAATGACATAGCCTTAACTCACATTAACCAGAGGTACCAGTAGTAGGCTCTCAATACATTTATGGTTCAATTAAAAAAAAAAAACAAAACAAAACCAAAAAGCCCCCCCAAAAGCCCCAACAACCAAAACCCACAACTTTAATGAATGGTGTAACACTATCAGTGAATAACATACCTTTAAAAACACATATACAGCTTCAAATGGAGAGATTTGAAAATCTAGGGATCATAGAAAAAACACTCATTTTCTTTCCCTCAAAAAAACCCCTATTGTAGGATGCCTACTTAGGAGGCTTTTTGCTTAATTTCTCTTTCCAAATTTTTTTGCATCATCTTTTAAAGAACACAATCTTCTGAGAGCAAGTTGCATTACTGCAGTGGTCTAAGAACTACTTATAAAAACTACTCCTTGCTCCATTGGAAAAGGGGATACAGCTGAGGGAAAGGAGATGTTGCAATCCAACTCATAAATTATCTGCCACCATCTATTCTGCTCAAGCCTAAATAGTGTCACCATGCTCCTCTCTTTATTTTGAACTTGTCACTTAGTGCAACCAGACAGATTATTGATCTCTTCATCAAGCATCTGAAGTCTCAACTTTGATTAATTGCTTGTGTTTCTTTCTGGGAGTGAAGATATCCCTCAACTGCAGCAACGATAGAAAGCTGTGAGAGACTGCTCCCAAACACATGAGTGTTCATCCAAATGCCTGGGCAGGCCCTCAGATGGTCCAAACACCATGCTTTGGTACACTTGCACTTGTATCTCATGAGAAACTTGAGCAACTATTAAAGCATTCAGCTCAATGTCAACTCAATATTGTAAAAAAGTTAAGCTCTGAGAATCCTTACACTTTTCATTTTTTAAGAAAAGTACAACTGAGGCAGAACTTTCCATATCTCACTAAACACTCACCAAATTAAAACCAGGGTGATCAAAAAGCTTTCACCAAAACAAGGTTTCCTCAGAAAAAAAAAATCAGAAAGCATGCATAGAATTTTGTTGTTGTTGTTGCTGCTGGTTTTAGAAAAGTTCTAGCTAATATACATGGGAATTCTCAGTGAGATTTTTGTCCAATAAAAGTAATTATTAACAATGACTTTCATGACCAGGACCCATAAGGAAAAAAGAAAACTCAACCTGATGGAAAAGAACACAAAGCACCAGCCTCCTTTTGGGAACCCCTGAATCTTTGTGAAATATCATCAAGGAATATTCTCAGTTCTTTCTAATATTTTTCCTTTTTTACCTGTATTGGTTTTATTCTAGTCAGTTTATTTTCTCTAGGGAAGGAATTGCTTTCCTTTGTTTCATGACATACAGCTAAATGAAAGTGAAAGTTATCATGGTAAGTGAATCAAAATTAATGCAGTGCTTCAGTTTGCACTTCACTAAGGCTTATGTGCTCAGGACCCAACACTGATCCCACTGAACATCAAGTGGCTCAAAAGGTTCAAAAAACCATGGCAGGCTCCAAAATGTACAACTAAAAAGTCTGAGACCAAGTGGGTCAAGGTCATACTGACCAAAAGGAAGAAACCTTGCCCAGTATGTGAAACCTGTATCAGTATCAAATAGCTACACAGGAAATAAAGAAAAATACAGAACCAACACCTCTATTAGCTCGGCCATATTTTTCTGAGGACAACACTGTATATACATAAGCCTAAATATATCTGTTTGTGTTTTTACTGCTTGGATCCCAAAGAAATATTATATATTATTTCAGTACTTCTGTCTTTGGTGAAAGGGGGAAATCAGAACTCAGGAAAAATTAATTCAGTAGATTTGGAAAAAGTTGAGACATACTCAAGGCTGTCTCTTGTGATCTTTCCCTGTCCAAAAGCCCCCAATTATGTAATTGATGCTCATAGATCCACAAGTTTAATGTGTAATTTTTCTATTTGTAATCTGAAGTAGAACACATTAGACAAAGCTGAGCAATCACTGACCCTTTTCAACCTGCTGTTATTCTCTGCTGATACTGGGTCTGCTCCCTGCAATCCCAATGCAGGGAAAATTGCATTGACTTAACAACCTTTCTTCAAACTTATCTCCTGAATTATTATTCCCCTTCCCCTCCACCCCCCCTAATGAAAGGGACTTTTTGGAATCATGATTTACTGTCAGCTCTCTTCAGGATGGAGAAACCTCATCGTGTCTCATTTCCAGCTTGCTAAAGCACACCAGCTTGCAAAGGTCATGTCAAACTTTACAATTACTATTCCCACACTCCTCTGAAAAGGAGAAGAGGGAGAGAGAAGAGAGTTAACACATGGTGGGGAGAGATGAACTGGAAAACACAGTGGGGAAACAGTCTGTGAAAAGCTTATGTAAGGAAATTTCAAAAAGGAGTACAGTATATCTTGTAAATGGGAAGTGTATTTGTGCAGATAGACTTAACGACAACTTACCTAACATTTTGATGTATAAATGTTTTAAGTTTGACAACTATTTTCTTTGCAATTACTTTTCTGAATTAAAAACAACCTTTCCAAATACCAGTGATCCCTGAAAGAAGATGACAAAACTCCAATTGGTTTCGTGATTTTAGCTGTTAACAATGTTTCCCTCCCTTGTCATTGTGAAAGGGTGATTTTGGGGTATGAAGGAAGGAAGGAAAAAATATTTTATAAATGTTTGCCAATGGTTAATAAGTCAGTTGAATAGGTGACCCTGTTCAAATTTGAACTCCCTCTCAGAAGTACAGAAAAATCCTTTAAGATATGCCTGTGGATTTTTCTGCTTTTACCACTCTCCAAGCAGATGTGGCCTTTTCCAAAATAGTTTTCTTCTTCTTAAGACTGATTTTAACTCATGATACTACAAATACAGGGCAAAAAGCAGCTCATTGTTCATGAATCCTAGTTCACTTTGCCACATCCCTTAAACAGCTATATACTAGAGGAGGGATCTACCCTTTCAGCATGACAAAGAAATTCATCAGCTTATAAAAATCACCAGTAAAATGCCTTTTCAGCTTTAGTAATTTTCAAAAAATGTAGCTAGTTCATCGTTTGACAACTTGACATTATGAAAAGACCAAAACAACCAAGATCCCAAACTGTGATGGGTTTATTTCCAACATTTAAATTATTAACTTAAATAATTCAGTTTCTTTAGAAAAAGAATGACTTAGTATTTTCACTCCTACACACAGAATTGAGGTGGACCTTCCCTTACTTTTTCCATTTCACAGACTTTTTTCAACTAGAAAATTCAGAAAGTGGAGAAAATTCTGATTCTACTGAAGTCAGCTACAAATTATCATTGGCTTTGAGAGGATTTCATGCTTCAAAGACGATTACATGCATATATGTGTAATGTTATTCCCAAATTCCCTGTATCTCTCTAGGAATAGACAGGAAGTATAAACAGGTAGACTGATCTTCACATTTTTCAAATAGTCCTTCTTCAAAGATTCTTATATCTTTGAATTTTTAACTTTGAATGCTTAGATTCAAGGGAGCAAATATGATTATTCTCTGGGAGACTTTAACCATCTTAATATTTTTTTAGAAGTGTTCTACTTACAGCAGTAAACAAATTATATGCAATTAGAACACAGCAGAAGACTCGCAAAAAAGAGAAGCTGATAGAAAGCTACAAAATCATAATAGAAAGAAATCATAACTTTAGAGTTCAACCTTTCAGTTCTGATTTTTTTAAACCCTGCATTGTACAAAACAATTAGATAATCTAACATTGCCAAATCTTATAAATATATAAATGAATATACATGTATGTTTTAAATTTGTTAAACTTTGTGTTTGCTCTTCATGAATATTCTGGCAAATAACATAAGAGGAGAAAAATTGCAGAAGCTGCAATGCCAATATGAATGTTACAGACTATTAATAAAAATGTGGTCATGAAAGCAAAGTCATTTATATGAACACCTATTTAAAAAATTATTTGTATTTTCCCTATCCAAAGAGAAGCACACTTATATCTAATTGGGTTTATATTAAATTAGAAATTAAGTAGAGCTCAAGTGACTTCAGTATGTTTAAGTAATTTTTTTAGAAATCCACTATTCCTTTTTTCTTAAAAGAAAAAAAAAAACCTACCAGTTTTATCTGGCCAATAGTGAGATTCTGAAAATCACTTAAGTGTATTAATCCACAAGCCAAATTCCAGCCATCCACTTAAGCCTCAAAGCTTCATGATGTTTGCTGTGCGAACACACATTGTCCAACTCCCTAAAAAATAAATTAAAAAAATACTTTAACAACATATAAGACAAATAATTCCCATTTGTGTAATTTCACTGATTTCAAAGAAGCTAAACTCATTTACCACTCAAGTCTCTACTTGAGCGGGTAAATAGACTGGTACAAGAAAGGAAAAAATGGCATGGTAACATTCAGTAGTTTGGCTGAACATGGCTGCTTTCAACATTGTGTTTACAACTAATATTGCCCTTTAAAGCTCCTGTAAAATATATAACTACAGAAATATAATTTTTCTATTACCATTAAGGAAGAACCTTGGGAAACAAAACAAAGACCCAGTGTCTCTGCTGCTCTTCACTCCTTGATGCAAATACTGGTACTGAAAAATGAAAACAGTAGCCTGGAGGCTGGGAACATCATCTGTCTTCATTAACCACCATCTCCAGTGCTATGGACTGAGAGATAGCTTGAAGGGAAACAAAGTGCCACAGAGAAATCTCTTCCAAATAAATCACATTTTTAAAGAAAAAGTCAAGCACTCAAACAAATGGCAGCCAGCTGCTAGTGTTAAAAAAAGAAATCCAGTCTTTTTATGGGTACTTTTCAAAGCTTTTCAGCTTCTAATGGGAAATTATTGCCATTTGGAAGGAAAAAGCAACCAGCAAAAACAACCTTATTTGGCACTGTCGTGAATTAAGTCACAAATCAGAATTTGTGGGGATAGGTATATAGTTTACTATTCTCATCCCAGATCAGTTAAAAAATTCCAGACATAATCATAGGGGTGTGTGACATAAAAGGATTTTCGTACTGCACAGTTTGGTGGCTGCTTTCTGTTGATCTGTGTTCCTAGTTAATTTAAATTATGCTGTTTATTTAGCAAATGACTTGCCTTAAAAATCCTCTATGTTTTAATTGTAGGAGTGCTAAATGAATGAACAGTGCTAGATAATTTCAGAGTGCAGTGGGACCACCATCACCTTCAAATTTGACTTTAAAAATATAAGCGAGGGGGCCTTACTGAGGTACTTTTTCCTCAAGCATATAATTTGTTTAGAAACATTGATTTTTCTTCAGAATCTTCAGGTACTGATTTCTGATTTTAAAAATCCCAGAAATTTTAAGATATAGAGAATCACCTTATCTTTCCAAGTTAGTTAACCTCTAGAGAACCTGTCTACCCTATTAAAATGTTATCCCTGATTTCCATCTTAGGTTTATGCAGTTATATTTTCCACATATTGTAGTTCTGGTGGATTAGTCTCCTAGTATTCAGATTTTTTTTTTATACATATGTTTTATGTTTCTACCATGAATATTTCCATCTACCTTTTATTTTCAGACATGATCCATAGCTTTCCTAACTCCTTTTAATTCTCTAATAAAAAAAAAATTAATCAATTGATCTTTTTAATGTATTAAAAAACCCTCAAAATTTTAATAAAGTGTGTTGAACAAGATTTAACAGAAGAATAGATATTTAAAAAAAAATGTTTCAGGAAGCACTTTGTTGTGCACCTGTTTCCAGAAAAAATAAATAACACCATTGTTTCTCTTAAGGTTTTTTTTTTTTCATTTTATTTGGTAAAAGCTCTTTTCTAGATGATATAAATCTTGGTACAGTGATTGTATTTATGTCAGCTCAATATTAGGTGTCTAACCCCATTTAGCTGCCAAATCAAATGCCAAACTTTCTGCCTACTCATGACACTGAATATACCTTTAGGATTCCTTCAGATCAGTTCACCGATCTTTCAGCTTGCAGCTTCAAGTGACTGTGCTGTTTCCTCACTTTAAGGAAGTCACAGTAAAGACCAGAAAGGTATCTGAGCTGGAGATGCCTCATTTAGAGAGAAGTGTTGGCATGTTGCTCATGATGAAAAAAAAATCATTATTCTTAGAACATGTTCTTCTGTGGCATCCACCAAAAAGATTACTTGTCTCTAATAACAAACAGCTGTCATCTCATGGGCTGAGGAAAGAGCAAGTTGTGCTGAAAAAAAATAAATTAAAAAAAATGACTAATCCTTATTTTGTGGGTTTTAGCTGATGTGATAGTCACCTCCATGACTGTGTTTCAGCACCCTGCACAGACACACCACCTGCTCCCACACCCAGCACGAGGCTGTCATTGCCTGCTAGCTTAACTTTGCTTCTTGCAGAGTTGTCCCTCAGCATTTTCTAATCTTCCAACAATCTCCACAGTACTGCAACTCAGCTAGCAACTACCACCATCTTCAGACATTCAGTAAAGACACACCACCCTTGCTGTATTCCTAATTTGTCAGCTCAAAGTATTTGAAACACCAAAAACTAGAAGCTTGCCTTGATGAATGATGCCTTGTACTTAATTTTTAAAATAAAACTGGCTAACCTCCCTTAGCTTAATGAAAGGGAAGCACAATCTGACAAAGAGACAGAATTTGGCAGAAATAGGAAGTTTTTACTTTGTAAAAAATTATATTTTCTGACATTATGACAAACTGCCAAAGAACAGATGAGCTTCAAAAATACCAGCCTTTTTGGATCTTACTCTCCAAAATCCCCAGATTAAAGCAGGAATCTTACTGTGTGGCACTCCAGAAGTAACTACTGCTACAATCTGCCAAAGACTTTTCTGAGATGGACTTTTCTGCATACATACCTGGTTCTTTTGTAAGCTTGTTGTTTCTAAAACTAATGAAGCTGGTTTGAGAAGGGGTAAATTAATATAATTTGACCATAGCTGCATTTATTTTACAAACAGAAATATCTGCTAAATCATGTATGAGCTGCTAACCAGCATCAGCATCAGAAACAGGTTTACCCTGGCCAGTGGCACTGCACAGAGCTGTTGGGAACACCCAAGAATGGGGTCAAGACACTCATATGACTTATTTAAAAATGACAACATTGCCTATTTTAATCTGAGGTTCAGGCATACTTAATGTAAAACCTTGCTTTGCAATGTATAGTTTTTCTTCCTACTTAAAGAATATTCTTCCCAACATCTAAACAAGCAATAAAACAGAATTTTGTATTTAATAGCCCCAAGCTTTGTGCATGTTGCTGAGAAGCCTACACTTTGTTACTTTTGCCGTACTTGTTCTTCAATCATAAATTCCTGCTACATTTATTAAAAACTGTCAGCATCATGATCTCTATTGCCAGAGAAGTTGTAGGATGGATATAGGACTGGCTTTATGTAATTTAACTCCCTGAGGCTTGTTTGGGCTCTCAAGACTTAGGAAAAAGGCTCAGCAAGCAGAAAAGTCTACAGTGTGCCACAGAAAGAGTAGAACAGACATTTGGTCTGTCTTTAGAAGGTTATAATTGCCCCAGACACCCAAGGGGAGACTGACAGAACTTGCTTTAACCAAGAAAGCCACGAACTTAGCAGTCTGAGTGCAAGTCTGAAGAAGACACACTTAAAAGATATAATGGATGAGTGTATGCAAAGAGATATGCCTAATATGTATTATGTCTCACTCCAAGTTCCCAGTTTCCAAAAGTTTTATTCAGTACTCTGGTAAAACTCAGTTTTAAAGCCTACACACTTTTGTGGTCATTTCAAGTTGCTCACTGCAAAAGATAAAGTCCAGGGACTCCCACTCAGAGCTCTGCCCAAATTGAGTCTTAGCACAGACACTTTATAACTAAAACACAGTAATATTGTAAAATTCAGCACTGGTAAAACCTTGTGCTGCGAGGTAACTGAGACATATGTGCAGAAATGCAAAGACAAGGCAAAGTCATGGAAGCACACCACAGACATTTAGAGAATAAATCAACTCCTGAAAACTAAGACAAACCAGAATGATGTTGTGTTACTTGCTAGACCAGCACACAATTAATGTTCCAGTTTTAGACTGTCTAAATAAGTAGAAGTAAAGATCAGTGTGTGAACATCACTCACAGATATCACTCAGAAAACTGAGTGATCTGAACAGGTCTCAGTAGATCAAGTGCAAATTCAGTGCATGGTGCCTTCATCCCTATTCACAGCTTTTTAAATTAGGTTGCCTTTTACACTATGGACAAAACCCAGCAATAAAACCAAGTCCAACAGGCTGCCCCAAGCAACAAGTTCAGCAGCTTTCCAGTATGCTTTTAGTTCTCTATTTCTAGCACTATCTGCTATGGATAGAAACAAAGATATTCAGCTGACAGTTATGTCAAAAAATTCTGTCCTGTACATCTCACATTTAGACATTTTGGGTGAAGCAGGACTCCTTTAAAGGGGAGTGGGGTGAAAGGTGGAGTCATCTGCAAATATGACAAAAGTAAAAAAAAATGACATTAAATAAAAGCACATGTCTAATCACAATAGGACTACATGGTAAACTGCAGACTTAAGAAAAAAAGTTGTTGATGCAGCCTTGGAGTCTCAAAGTTTCATTGCTTTTGTCAAGCTAATGGCACTATTATTTTAAGTGAAAGTGTTTCTATAGATATGAAACTTGCAATTTCATTAATCAGCTTATGCTTTTTTGGAGAATCAATCAGATAATGTTATCTTTGTTCATACAACATTGCACTGTTTGCACAGTGTATTGCACTGCCCTTTATAAGCCAAGCTCACCTTATTCTTGCAGACATTTCTACTAAATTAAATGGAGAAGTTTGATAGAAATCACACTACATAAACCACTCTTTAGACAAAAGGTTTTGTCCAAAATATTCAAAATTTTGTAGCTTTATTTCTACCACACTGAAAAGTGAAACAACAGCCAGCCTGTTTCAGGTCATTAATTATAAAATGACACAGCAGTGACATTCAGATCTTAAATGTTGTTTATTGTCATGCAGAAAGTGATTATACAGCAAATACCTTGTCTTGACGCTGCTTGTGGGAACTGGAAGATTTTGCTTGTCTCAGCTCCTTTCCAATTGAATTCTGTTCTTAATAGAACAGAAAAGCCTAAAGCCAGTTTCTCTGCAGTCAGGATGTTAGTTGAGGAAAGACACCATTACCTACAGGGTACGCTAAAACGATAGTATTTTATTTAGAGAACGTTAGGCTGTTGTTGGAACAGCTATCAACAGCTATGTTTTTCTATAATTGTGCTGCTTTAAATGCAAAGTCTGGAGTAACATTTGTGGAAAACGAACCAGTTTTTCCCCCAAACTATGCTGCAAGGTTCTAAGAATCAGTTGTACAAGTGCTTTGAAAATGGGGAGAAACAACTGATGTTTGGTGAAGAGGAAGGTGACAAAGACAGACTATCAAGAAAAAAGGGCAGACTAGGAAAAGGTCCTTTGTCCCAATGGAGAATAGAATAGCACAAAGGAAATTGTCCTAATAAGAAATTATTAAAAATTACCCCTTACTTTCATGTTGCTCAGTAGAAGATACAAAGATTGTCGTAGGATGACCTGGCAAGTAAGAAGTACATGGTAATTAAGTATTGATGGAAGTTTGTAATTACTAAGTCTCACTCTATATGATTAGTTTTGAAATTAAAATAAGTCATTGATTGCTTCATTCTAGAATGGGTTGAAGTGACCCATTTCAGTACTAGACTTGGACAAGCTAATTGTAGCAAATATTAGTTTAATTCATCCTTTTAAATTAATAGATGAATTAACTGAACTTACACCTAAGCTATACAAATTTGCTCATTTTAAATTATTTAGTGAATTGTTTATGTAAAATAATTATACTGAATAAAAGGTAAATGTTTAAGTTCATCATCTAGACACCTCAGACATTGACTCTGTAAACAGAATGACACAAAAGTACCCTAATTCTGTTGTATGCCTTCTCCTAAAATGACTAGAGCTTATGTGCCTTTCGAATTGAGATTATTAAAATTAAACAAGTAAATTCTACTGTAAATCACTCTCTCCATGAACTGAGATCGAAGAGGCCTTTGCTTTGTAAGATCTAGTAAGTCATAAGGCCTAAAACTTGGTATGAATAAACACTGAAGAAATGCATATTAGTTGAACCACACCCTTGTTCAATGCTAAAAAGGTTACACATCATGACTCTCCTTTACTCCATTTCTAACTCAGATAGTGAAGAATGTATTATCATTATAGAATCATAGACCCAGAGCTATGGTTGCTGAAAATCCATGTGCTGATGTAATGGTATAATCTTCCTGGTCTGGATTTAGTCCTTCCTTCACCTTATCCTCTGATTTATTTAAACATTAGACTATTGGAGAGCCAATCAGGCCCTCATACACTGCTGTAGCTCAGTCAGTTCTCTGGATTTCAAAGAAAAGTGAAAATAGAATTGGGCCTACTGTGTCTTAGCTGAAAATCACCAGCTGCCTTCAAACTCTGACGTTGGCAACATATGCCATTTTTATTTATCACAGTCACTGTTCTGGAATATGCAAGAACCAAGCATATGTACACATTTTGGCCAGGGAGTTAAAAGACACCCATGGAAAAAAGTTAGTGAACAGATCTGGCTGGTGTAAAATCTGCTTTTTACCTTTTATAGTTCTCAGTATGCAAATTAGACAGCAATTATCTAAATAGTGATATACATCACAGGATTCCAAAAGGGGTGGAGAATCTCAGTATAAAGCCATACACACTTCTTTTGACAGCCTTCAAGCATAGCGACATCAGGTATGAGAAGCTTTGTGATGATGTCCATCTGTTAAAATAGCCCCTCAGAGATTATCACAGCTGGATGTGAAACAGCAGTCCCCAGGGAGCTCTTATTTACACCTGTGATTGAAATGCCCAGCAGTAACATTGTGACAGAAAACTGCTTTTGCCATAACTGCCATCTGCTTCTTTGCCAAGTGTAGTTCAACAGATTCAAATGGCCATTAAAACTTGCCATACTTACTTTGTACAAAATATGAAAGCCTTTAGTCACAGCTTGCAGAAATCACTTAATGATAATTCATTAGATTACAGTAACTGCTTGTTTTAAGAAGCTGTGATTATTTTACATTCGTTTCAAGGTGACTTTGTTCTATATTGAAAAGAAAGAAAAGGAATAGAAGTCTCTCCCTATCAACCTGCTACAGGCTGCTCTACCCAGCCAGACCATTCTTTTATTGGCGACAGCTCAAATTAAAACATGTTCATCTGTTTGTTGAGAACATTTTGTCAACTTAGATTAAGATTCTATTTTGTCATCCTTACCCAGACCAGCGAGTAGAGGCAGGCATTCAGCTGCAGAGGTGAAATAGAACTGGGATCTACAGAAGTAGAATCTGTGAGACTATTATAAGCCAAATACTGAATTTAGCCTAGCCATTTTTTCACTGTGTAAATGCTCACTGCGTACAGATTTAACTCTGCAAAAAGAGTAGATTTGCACTGAGGTTGCCAAATGCTAGTGTAATCAAAAGAGGATGCACTTGTGATCAGCTTAGTATGTCACTTAGTCTTTCCACAGAAAGACTTACACACTCAAAGGAAACTAGGACCAGCTTCTGCACACACCTAAAGAGTGTTAGAACACTTTTTTCCAGCTATTCAAGTATGGATTTCACTCTGTAAAATCATTTGCAGAATAAATTAATACTTTCTCTAAAACGTTCCAAAGTTCCTTCAGACAAATATGTACCAAAGCCTTTCAGTTATATGGTGAGGCCATTTATATTAGGTAACAGAGTAACAAAGACATGGAAATTTCCCTGAATCCCCTCTCCAACTCACCCCCCCGCCCCGCCTCTTTCTGTTAGCTCCATTAAGAGGAGCTCTTGCAGTATTTGGCCTGGATGGGATTCTGGTTTATCAAGTAACATTCAAAATAACCATTACCTAGTAGAAAGGGGCATACTCAGCTTTAAAAGTCAAAGTGAATATATTTCAAAAAGTGTGACTTCAACCACACAGCTTTTATTAATATTAACCACAGAAAACAGTTTGACCAATAAAAAGAAATACCCACCATAACAAATAGTACTACTAATATTTTTGCATTTCAGGGCATATGCACACCTTCAGACATTGCCACAACATACCAAAGCATCATCATATATATATTCTGGGAACATAGGAAAAATGCTAAATTATGAAATACAGGTGGAGTCACTTAGGAGCCATATCTTTTGTGTGACCACAGCAAAGATGTATCTTCACAAAAAAGTCATGGCACATCCTGGCATTGCAACAGATGCTGTGGTATTGTATGGCCCAGTTTGGTATGTTTGCCAACTCTACCACATTGCTTGATGGCACTGAACTGGCAAAGTTCAATGGACGGCAATAAAAAGGTGGTTCTATAGAGCTGAAATGGAATTCATCCAACTCTTGCCAAACAAAGCACAGGAAAATAGATGCAAAGACTAACTCCAGCCCACACTAACCAGAGCACATGGGATCACTACACACTGGATGTGTTGATGAGACAACATTCAATACCAGAACAGATTATTTCAGCACTGCTAACTTCAGTAGACTTAAATTGTTAAGTAATGAAGGTACTGCTACCCAGCATATCATCTTCTACTTATCTGACTGACACAAAACATTACACTTCATAAAGAACAAAAAACCTCCAAAATATTAAGCTTCTGAGCACCTACTGTAATCTGCTCCAGATGCATAACTGTATTTAAATCAAAGGACAAAAGCTGGAACTCTAAGTTCCTCTAACAGTCAACTGAGACATGCAAATGTAAAAGCACATACCTTAGTACTATAAAATGACTTAAGTTACCTAAGGAAGTATGTAACTCCTCTTGAATCTAAACTACAAAATTTTAGATGCAGCTGAAGTTCCTAAAGATAAATTTAATGTTTTAAAAATAATTTTCATAAACTTTTCAGCTTTGGCAGTGGTTATGTTTGATGACATACTTATCTCCATGATGGCTCTTTTTATGTAAACTGCACTTGACAGTCATGCACCGTTAACTTTTTCAGTAAAGAAATGTTTACTGTACTGTTTGGAGAAAAATAGCATAGAGCATATCATAAACCTGTTGAGTCTAATGAAAATGTCTAATAAGGTGGCATTTCAGCTAGTGCTCGAGTTTCTCATTTGAAGAAGCTTACATTTTAATTTTTTCAGAATAAGGATCAATAAGGAAGAAGAGTGTGGAAAAAACATTTTTCAGTGCTAGAAGCTGTTATACAAATTTAACTTCCCAAGGTCTTTTTTTGTTGTTTAAAGCTGATACTGTATCTAAGTCTGGAGAAAATTGTCAAGGCAGTACATAGTTTAATTTCAGTGTTAAAATCAGTGTTCTCTTTCCACAGCATAAATACAGAAACATAGACCTGATCTAGATTAGCAGAATTCTGAGTAGGTGGGGAAAATTGCAAGAGAAATTTGATTTAGCAGTTCAGTAGCCTTAACACATATCTGATTCATTCACACAACCTAACTTTTTTTTTTGTAGTTCCAGAGGAAAATTTTCTAATATTATTCTTACTTTTTCTTAATTGCAAAGGTATAATTTAATAAAGAAAGAACTGATAATTTATTAATGGACAAATACTTAATAGCTACATAGTCTAGACCATTTTCTTAGAAATTATTGGCTTACACATAATGCAATGCCACCTTGGGACACAGAAATCCTTCTCAGTGTGCAATGCAGCAAGGTCTACTGTCTGCTATTCTTGCCAATAACCTTTCCACACCACCTCAAACAATGCCTCACACTGTTCTTAAGAAATATCTACAGAATAAGATAGAGAGGAAAAATTAGATCAAGTATCTCTCAGCACTTTTAATCTTCAGTTTCTGCCATCTGCTGTATTTTACTAAAACACCATAGATTTCACAAATTTAAACTATTTAATCCAAAAAGGAATGTGATGGAGCGCAAAGTTTGTGTCAACAGCTTGCCTCACTCTCCAGGTGATTTTTTTTTTTTCCTGACCCATGTATGGGTACATGGTAAATAATTTACTGGATTTTAAAAAAATAGATATATTTTTTTAAAAGATATTTTAAACCCATTTGTTCATCTTCTATACACTAAAGTGACATTCACAGCACTGAAATTCTAAAACAAAGCCTGCAATATCGAAGGTCTAATTTCAAATGCAAGCTTATATTTTATCTGAAATATCTATAAAGAATCCTGCAGAATATATATGAAAAATCTTAAAAACAATAAAATGTAATTCTTTTAAAATAGCTCCAGTTTTTAGGCTAGAAAGGACAAATAAATAATGAGTGTAAATTCTAGCCCTCCTACTGAATTCATTCACTCTTGTTGGTTGAAAGCAGCTTAATGAAATTTTAACATAAGTTTTGCTGCCTGTTATATATAAATAACAACAATGTTAATTACTTTCAGATGGCACATTCCTTTTAACATCTGCAAATACATTGGTTAGACATAAATTATTAATATAATTCAATAATCTGAACATAATCTCTTGCATGACAAATGGAGAACAGGAATTGTTTAGGGGCTGTTTTTCTCTTTGACTCAGTACTATTCCTTTGAAAATCCTGGATAATTTTGTGCTTGATAATATTTTTCAGAGCCACCATTTTAATTAATTAAATAAATGTTTCACAAAGACAAGTCTAATGAGAGATTGTATCTTGCAAGACAAGTTAAAAGAATAGCTCAGTCATTTCTGTAATCAGGGCTCTTCTCTAATTAGATTTATATAATATATGTAGTGCCATTGTCAAACATTAAGTACTATGGAAGTAAAAGGTCCAGTCATAGGAACATTAGAATAATTATAATGTTTTGATTCATCAAAAGTCCTCTAAAATGAAGAGGGCAGTGATACACTAGTGCTTCTTGACAATTAAAAGCTTTTGACAGAGTGATAAAGTATAGTACCCTGAGAACCTCCACAGAGGCTCAGAATAAAACAGTTTAGCAACTCACTGTAAATATTAGAACAATTCAATAACTGTCTCAAAGAGCAAAGACAGTTACAGGTGATCTTTTCAAACTTAATTCAAAATAAATTTACATGACAATACTTAATATTCCACAGGTTCTGAGTCTGAAATGCTTGAAGACAAACTGACAGTGGGATAATATTACATTGCAAGTTCATCAGTAGTCATAGCATTTTAGGAAACCACTTGTGTTCTTGTTAACCACTTTGTGAAGTAAATCAAGGATATTTAGCCACAATGTTTTTCTCTAAAATAGTTTTCACACCCCAGAGTTGATTTAGTAGAATTTAAAAATTAACATTTGACAGATAATTAAGTCTCCATGTATGAAAGAACTTGAAAAATCATGCAAATATGAAAAAAGAAATTTAGACAGAGGTGTGAGATCCACAAAGTGGTCTGTTGAAGAAGTAGTTGTGCAAATAAGATCACACCCAACAAAATACCAGACAGGTGAGAGTAGAAAGGTGTCAGTGTTTTGTAATCAAATAATGATATTTATTTCTGAAAGGTTCCCCCCTCAAAGACAACGATAGCCATATAACAGAGCATTTATTTGTTCAAACATTAGATTAGAGGCTAACATCATGGTGGAGGATGTGATGACTGATCTCTTGGTTCTGACTGATAGATTATGGAAGAAGTTACTGTAAAGTGAAAATAGAGACAAGTAGGTTGTGTTTGGTGAAACCAGGGACAAAAAGCAGATCAAGAAAGGTACAAGGTAATGAAAGCAATTTGTGAGGCAGATGACTTTTACAGTGGTGTTCTGGCCAACTCAACTGTGTTTTAGGCCAAAGAGAAAGCAGGTTACAGCAACCAGATGCCAGAGGAAGAGAGTGAAGAGCCTTACTGATTGCACAGATAGGAAAGGCCTATCTTACATATCTAGGTTATCATGATGATTATCATGAAGAAAGATACGAAGGTCTAGATACAAGTCTGAGCAAAAAAAGTGATGCACAGGAGACAAATGAAAGAGCTGTAGTCTCTGAGACAGGAGGTAGCAAAAGGGAAAACATATTTTTGCCTAAAGAGAAGATGGATTAATCTGTGAGGACAAGTCAGGAAAACATGTCATGATTTTACATTGAGCAGGTGGAATCATGTCACACTGTTATTCCAGAGGTGGGTTGAAATGTTTATGCTTGCAAATAAGAACCTCCAGAAATATGGCATGAAGTTAGAAAAATTAAATAGCAGAAGTTTTGGGAAATATAAAAAATATGCCAAGGGAATGAGTGACAGCAGATTAAAAATCAGAATAATATTACAGTGACAAATAGCATGATAAATTTTTATTACAAATAAGTGCACAAATAAATAAAGAAAAAGTTTTGCTCTGTCATATTCCTATACTAATTTATGTGGTGGGTTGACCCTAGCTAGAGGCCAGATGCCCAAAGCCCACTCTATCACTCCCCCTCCTCAACTGGGGAGAGGGAAAAAATATAACAAAAAGCTCGTGGGTGGAGATAAGGACGGAGAGAGATCACTCACCAATTACTTGGTGGAAAAAAACAAATTTAATTTATTACCAATCAAAATCAGAGGATAATGAGAAGTAAAACCAAACCTTAAAATACCTCCTCCCACCCCTTCCTGGGCTTAATTTCTCTCCCAATTTCCCACCTCCTCCTCCCAGCAGCACAGGGGGGACAGGGGGTGCAGTCAGTTCCTCACACGTTGTTTCTGCCGCTCCTTCCTCCTCAGGAGGAGGACTCCTTCCTCCACACCAGTGTGGGATCCCTCTCATGGGAGACAGTCCTCCATGAACTTCTCCAACATGAGTCCTTCCCATGACTGACAGTTCTTCACAAACTGCTTTAGCATGGGTCCATTCCATGGGGTGCAGTCCTTCAGGAAGGGACTGCTCCAGCGTGGGTCCCCCACGGGGTCACAGCTCCTGCCAGCAAACCTGCTCCGGCGTGGGCTCCTCTCTCTACGGGCTACAGGTCGTGACAGGAACCTGCTCCAGCATGGGCTTCCCATGGGGTCACATCCTCCTTCAGGCATCCACCTGCTCTGGCGTGGGGTCCTACACAGGCTACAGGTGGTCATCTGCTCCACCATGGACCTCCATGGACTGCAGTGGGACAGCCTGCCTCACCATGGCCTTCACCACAGGCTGCAGGGGAATCTCTGTTCCGGCACCTGGAGCACCTCCTCCCCCTTCTTCTTCACTGACCTTGGTGTCTGCAGAGTTGTTTCTCACATCTTCTCACTCCTCTCTCTAGCTGCAAAGTGTGCAGCTTTTTTTTTTCTCTTCCCTTTTTTTTCTCTTAATTATGTTATCACAGAGGCGTTACTGATTGGCTCGGCCTTGGCCAGTGGTGGGTCTGTCTTGGAGCTGCTGGCAATGGCTGTGTCGGATATGGGGGAAGCTTCTGGCAGCTTCTCTCACAGAAGCCACCCCTATGTCCCCTCCCCACTACCAAAACCTTGCCACGCAAACCCAATACAATCTACTACAATGCTTATTTATGCTGACTATAATAGAAGTTGCTTCCTACCAACTGGCTTAATTTTTTAAGGTTCGTTTTAATTATTACTAAATTACACCAATTCCATGTCAGATCCTCCGATTTCTGCAAAAGTCTAATCAAAGTCTTTGACTTGAAGTTCTTCCACAATAGCCAACATTTTATGCTGTTGCTTTATAATAAATAGCAATATAAAATGTATCATCACTCCCTGTATGTACATTGTCAGTATCAGAATTTATTCTCATAGATGCATGTACTTAGAACTTAGCTACTTAGAACTATACAAGATGAGCAAACATGCTAATGATAAATACACAGAAACCTTCAAACTAATTATTTTTGTAACATTTCATTAATCCTAAGCATTTGTAAGAAATAACCAATTATTCTATTGAGTATTTCTCTTCAAGTGCAAGAGAAGGTACATTGCCCAATGGATATTCATTGCAAATGAAATGGTAAGAGCTTGCAGTGGTAAGTCAGAAAAAGCCAAACAAAACCCACAAACAAACAAAAAAACTAACAAAATGCATTTGTTCATCTAAATGGATATTCACAGAGTGTATTAACATATACTCGTTGTTATTCTGCATTCCTGAAAAAAACCCAGCAAAATCTTCCCATACAACTACTTTAGCATTTGGCAGAAATGTTTCCATGGTTAATACTAGAGGTCCAAAACATCCCTGATAAAATTTCCTGTACTAGTTCAGTGGGAGACTCCAGAAGGTCAAACTGACATTAGTGGAAAGAGATGATTAGTCAAATTAAATGAGAACTGAAGAACTGAGTTTCATTAACGTCTTTTTGAACACTTGATTCCTTTGAAAAATATTTTGACATCTTGAGAGTTCTTTTTTTGTTGTGAAAAAGATGTTGGTAAATTCAATTGCTAGGTTAAGTTGAAATAAAAGAGAAATCAGTAATACTCCAAGAAAAGCTTTTGATTAATTTAATTCCATCACAGAAAATAACTGGAAAAGCTTAGATACAAATATCCAAAATCAAAAAAACCTGAAATCATTTAGAAGTCCCATTTATTATAATCTTTGAGGTAGCCTATTTGAATTAGATTTCAAAATGCTGAACTTATTCTTGAAAATGAACACAGGCTTCTCCAGACATTGAGATGTTTTAGTAAAAATAATATTAACTGTTCTAGTGGCTAGAAATAATCCTATATAAAGCTAAAGGAGATGAATGAGATCAAATTGGATTCAGCTGGTGAGTTGCTTCTTCAACAGCCACTATGATCCCCAGACACAAGTAATAGACCAGTATGAGTTCTCTAACCCTGACAATATTACTTTGTGCAGTACCACAAGTGATTTTTAGTTTTCCAACTATTAAATTTATTATAGAAAAGATATCATGTACTTTTCAGAAATTATTTAAAAACAGAAGTTCAAATCTAAAATAGTTATTAGAAATAATTCAATTTAATTATATGAATGCATAAAAAGGTCTAATATTTAATCAAATATTCCTAATACTGTTTATAATTGGAATATTCCTGTTCCATTTGCTTTCAAATGTAATCCCAATAGACACATTATTAAATGTTGATGTTTCTTCCTTCTACCTCACACAGACCACTTGGCAAGCCACTTGGATACCCTATTTCCTTTGCATTAAATCAATTTAATTATTGTATCATTGCTAGGTAATACTCCTGCTGTACAGCCTTATAATAGCTTTTAAAAATTAAATATTCTTTTTCTTGAGGCCTCAGAAAACCCTGGTAAGATGGATACTATCATGTCCACTTTACAGACAACTAAACTAAAGCAGAACTAGTAATGCAGCTCAACATTTCTTGTAGTGCTGTTTCATAAACTTGAATACAACCACATATATATTTCAACCATACTACTTAAGAGCTTGTTGCAATGTGAAGGTTAAATGAGTAAAGATATCTTGGTGCAATACCTACTCTCAATTAAATTATACTTGAAAGTGAGTGCAAAAATAGAAATGGGAGCAGAAAGGGTGTTGATGTAAATGGAAGCTTCATCTACAGTGTTTACATCAAGAGTGACAGCAAAATTACTGAGTGACTTCAACATTCATACATTTGGAGAGCTTCAGGGTAGTCAGTATATCAGAAACACTGTTTGTGCTAGACAGTTTGTATATAGACATTAGAGTTCAAGTGACTCCTAAATCAACAGCAGACCTGTTTTTTTTCCTGTATTTGGTTGGGGTTTTTTGGGTTTTGTTTTTTGGTTTTTTTTTTTAGTAGAAGAAAATGGATTTATGATATAGTAATTTTACAAGGGTTTGGAAAGGCTGATAAAACTACAAATCACTTATGATTAGATCATAATATATTTTCAAACTATGGTAAAACAATCACCTATGAAACTCAGAAATAAGATTTCCCTTATTTTTGTTAAATTGTGCTGCAAAATCCTTGAAGTCATATTACAAGTCTAATTTGCATTGGTTTGCATAATATTTTTCATTTGCCAACTCTTTAGTAAGTATTTGGCCATCCTGTTTTCAAAGCACCAGCTATGGACTTCTCAAAAATTATCTTTCATTATAAGCAGTCTTTGATTTACTATATTAATGCTACAACTTGGCTATTTTAATTTTTTAATATTTATAATCATAAGCCTAAAGAGAAAAATTATTTTAAAAGCATTACAGAGGGAGTTGTTATCCATTTTTACCTAACAGGACACACTTCTGCACAAAGGGCTTTGTATAAAAACATATCTTGAATTTAAGTACTGAGAACCACTTACCCCATTCCCTGATGACAATGTCTGTCTAGCCTCCTAGTCTCAAACTTATCCACACTATTTTAAAGCATGTGGGCGTCCTGGGCTCAGAGGGCGCAGCAGCAGGGTGGCCCTGTGAGGGGAGGGCAGCCTGTCTGGGCTGGAGGCCACCGGTTCTGGCTGGCTGCAGCAGGGCCCTGTGGGAGCTGCTACACCAACCAGCAGAGCTGCAAGGCCCACCCCCATAGCAGCGGTGGGGGTGCTGGAATATCTGTGTCCCTCTCACTACCTACATCTATTTTAATTGGCAATAAATTAATTATTGTCATGTCGAGTCTGCTTTGCCTGCAGTAGTAACAGGGAAGCAGTCTCTCTTTACCCTGACCTATGAACTTTTCCATCCTCTTTCACCCCCTGTCCAGTTCATGAGGGGGAGCCAGTGAGCAGTTGGGTGAACACATGGCTGCTGGCCAAGGTCAGCCCAGCACAGCAAGTGAAACTTTCTACTATTTGACTGCACATACAGGCTGCAGCTAGACAACCTAGCATGGTCATTCAGTCATTGCATCATTTTTATTTAGTCTTTTAAAATTCTGTCAATTAGTGTAAACTAGTGATCACAATGAGGAATGCTTTAACTATTACCATATTTTACTATATTACTATTGTTTAACAAACAATAAAGAGCAAGACTCTTTAGAAGGCCTAAATAATTGAACTTGCTTGCTATGGATCAAAGGAGTAGCCTAAATTTGTCCCTCATGTTACAAAAGAAAGGAACATTAAGCATTCAGATATACTCTGAGTGCCTCCATATGAAGTCTGAAGAGCAAGAGAAGTCATAGTAGATTAGAGACAGTAGAGAAATGAAAAGATATTAAAGATATTTGAAAGAGAGTATGTGGAAAGTTTTTCATGGATCTTCAGTAGATGAAACTAAGCTGTTGAGGCTTTCGTATCAGATTAGGTTTCACTATAAAAAAATTACAGTTTTAGTTTTCAAAATGGCAGGTATTAACTACTTTCTGCGTACTAGCGATATTTTTCAAAAAACTCCCACTTTTGCCACAAAAGATAGAGAAACAAAACAGTCATAAGACCTATTTTTAAGAGCTACAGTCAAACTTCCCGTATAACATAAAATTGTTTGGTTTCAACCATCCATATAAGGTTTTTCAACTAATATCTGAACTATAATGTCCATATATCTTCTGAATGCATGTACTATCAGGCTTTTTAACATGCAAATTACTGCTACGATAATGACCACTTCTTTTGTTTAACAGGCTGGCTACTACTGAAGGAAGCAGCCCTCAGTAGCCTCAGGTCCATAGGAAAATGTTACTTGCACTGAGCTAGTTTTTCAAAATCACATTTTTAAAAAGCTATCAATATCACACTTTGCAATGTAATGCCAAAGAAACAGTAATTCTGGTGCTAGAGTTTTCAGAGATATGCTACTACTGAACCTTCTTTCAAGAAGTCACAGCAAAATAGGCAATTATCTTCAGAAAGAAAATTAATAACAGATTTTTGAGAAACTAATGAAGACTAGTACATCATTTTTCATGTAAGCCCAGATCAGAAATATTAGCTGCACTCTGTAAGAAGGGAAAGAATATAACTGAAGAATAATAAAATATAAGCAAAATATGTCAACAAAAAACTTGTTACTGTATCACAGAATCACAGGATATTAGGGATTGGAAGGGACCTCAAAAGATCATCTAGTCCAATCCCCCTGCTGGAGCAGAAACACCTACATGAGATCACACAGGAAGGCATCCAGGGAGGTTTTAAATGTCTCCAGAGAAGAAGACTCCACAACCTCCCTGGGCAGCCTGTTCCAGTGCTCTGGCACCTTTACTGTAAAGAAGTTTCTTCTCAACTTTAAGCAGAATCTCCTGTGTTCCAGCTTGCACCCATTGCCCCTTGTCCTATCATTGGTTGTCACTAAGAAGAGTCTGGCTCCATCCTCATGACACTCACCCTTCATATATTTATAAATATTAATGAGGTCCCCCCTCAGTCTCCTCTTCTCCAAGCTAAAGAAACCCAGCTCCCTCAGCCTTTCCTCATAAGGGAGATGCTCCACTCCCTTCATCATCTTGGTGGCTCTGTGCTGAACTCTCTCAAGCAGTTCCCTGTCCTTCTTGAACTGTGGGGCCCAGAACTGGACACAATATTCCAGATGTGGCCTCACCAGGGCAGAGTAGAGGGGAAGGAGAACCTCTCTTGACCTACTAACCATTCCCCTTCTAATGCACCCCAGGATGCCATTTGCCTTCCTGGCCACAAGGGCACAGTGCTGGCTCATGGCCATCCTGCTGTCCACCAGGACTCCCAGATCCCTTTCCCCTACACTGCTCACTGTAGGCTCTTAAAGTTTTTTCTTATAGTTTTTCCATTACGCTACTGCTAACAAATATCATAAAATGACAACCGAAATCTGAACACTTGCTTCCTTTTAACAGCCTCTGGCTAAGTTCCTCAAAGCCCCACATTACATTCATAGCACTTACCTCTCTCTCCTCTTCACAACTAAACACAGATAACCCTTTACTAACCAATTTGTTCTGGTACCAGTCTTTTATAGACTGATGGTTTACCAAAGTGTCTACACCTGAGCATGCTCTCTCTTTCACCGAGGATACTGTCAACTAATTGCAGACATGATATCCTGATTAAAGACTACTACTTAGAAGACAGCCTCTGCATTTCCCACAAGTATTTCTATAAACCAGAACTCTACAGATATTAGTTTCATTGCAAATGACCAGAGGCTGGATTTCAAAGGTATTTAGGAGTCTGAACACAGATATATATTTAGTACACTTTCCAAAGTACTTTCCTCCACCTGCTGCATCATCAACTAAGTTATCAGCAAAATCAAGGACTGATGTGTAGCTAACTACAAACAAGTGATACTAATAAAAAGTCCTTTTCAAGACCTTAAAAGCAAAAAGAGCTCATATTTATTTTATATTGACATTATAATTCAACAAGAACGAGCAGATACTCCCTGACAGGAGCAAATTAATCTCATGAGACACTGAAAAGAAAACAGTAGTTACAATATAAGTGAAAAAGTGTCAATTTATTTGCTTTTTCTTTTGGTGAATTTTATTCCACTTCTCCAAGTTTTGAATCTGAATATCCCCATCCCCTCTAATGATAGTTTGTCTAAGGAACTTTCCTTATTTTTCTTTTGCTTTAATCAAAGAGATTAGAAAGGATTTCAGTTGCTCAAATTCAAGATAGCCTTGAATGTAGAAAAAAGTACTCAACTGATTTCACCACAGTTGTCTTTGCTTATAGCACTTCAGCATTTGTCTCATAGTAATTTTTCAGGGTAAAACACACATGGAGAAAGACCATATTATCCACTGTCAAACTCAAAATCTCTGTCGAGTCAGTTTTAAGAGAGGATAGGATGAGATGGCTGCTATTAACTTTGTCAGCTACAGCAACCTCATGGCACATGACTGGAAACTTCCAGAGCTAATCTAAGAAGTTTTTAAACTTTCCACTGGTGATAGAACATGAGGAGCAATCTGAGGACAGAGTTCCTTCTGGTATTAAATGATGTATCTTTACTGTTTCCACATTAGCACCAAATAAATAAATAGCAACTGTAAATAGAGTAAAACCTGTGTACTTCTGAAGTGAATTAAGAAATGGCTTCCTGGGGAATGTGGTAAGGGCAAATCCATAACTAAGAGCAAATTTTCAAATTTGCCTTGGCATAGAAGCTTTAATAAATTTTATTTCAGCAGATGAGAGGCAAATCAAAAGTGGAAGGATTGAAAATTTGTTTTCAGCACAGCTTATCCAGTGCTGTGTTTCCCCATTTGTGGTAATTTTAGTAGGAGTATTTCAATGGACTCAGATGCAGAAGTGAGTCCACTCTAAGAAGAAAATTATGCCCAACATACTTGAACCCAGAATAAGGTTTCTCTTGTCCATGTGACTAGCATAGCAATAATAACTAAACAATGAATTTGTCCCATACTGTCCATGACTGACACTGACCATGCATTAAAATTGTAGACTTTAAAGAATAAATTTTCAATATAAATCTTTTTCTTCCTGTAATACTTATTCATTTATCCCTCCTTGAAGTTCTTTGTTATTAAATATTCCTTCTTAAATCAAATCCTTAACCATAAAAATATATTTTAAAAATATTTCTCAGCCTTATTGAACTTTTTCTTACTTTGGATCATCTCCATGTTAAGTGGCAGATAAAGTATTTTTCTCCCAAAGTCTTTTGATTAAGTTCAGTGAATAGTTTCGTTCCAAGTATCCTAGAAGAGCACTTATGCAAGTTGTCTTATAAATATGTACTATTTAATTAATAATACTTGTAACTTTTCACAGAACCACAGAATGGTTGAGGTTGGAAGGGACCTCTGAAGGTCATCTAGTCCAACCACCCTGCTCAAGCTACTAGAGCGCATGAACCAGGATTTTGTCCAGATGTTTTTTTTAATATCTTGAGGGAGGGAGATTCCACAACTGCTCTAGACAACCTCTTCCAGTGCTCAGTCACCCTCATAGTAAAGAAGTTCTTCCTTATGTTCAGGTGGAACTTCCTATGCTGCAGTTTATATCCGTTGCTTCTTATCCTATTGTTGGGTGCCAATGAGAGAAGTCTGGTCCCCTCCCTCTTAGATATTTGTAAACATTAATCAGATCCCCTGAGTCATCTTTTCTCCAGGCTGAACAGGCCCAGCTCCCTCAGCCTTTCCTCATATGAAAGATGCTCCACTCCTTTACTCATCTTAGTTGCCTTTCGCTGGACACGCTCCAGGAGTTCCAGGTTCTTCCTATACTGGGAAGCCCAGAACTGCACACAGTACTCCAGGTGGGGCCTCAGTAGGGCTGAGTAGAGGGGGAGAAGAACCTCTCTCGACCTACTGGCAAAACTCTTCCTAATACAACCCAGGATACCCTTAGCCTTCCTGGCCACAAGAGCACACTGCTGGCTCATATTTAACTTGTTGTCCACCAAGACTCCCAGGTCCTTCTCCACAGGGCTGCTTTCTAGGAGGTCAGTCCCCAACCTGTACTGGTGCCTGAGGTTATTCCTTCCCATATGCAGGACCCTGCACTTTCCCTTGTTGAACCTCATGTGGTTCCTCTCTGCTCATCTCTCCGGCCTGTTGAGGTCCCACTGAATTGCAATGCAGCCACCTGGCATATCCAGCACTCGTTCCGGTTTAGTATCATCAGCAAATCTGCTGAGGAGGCACACTGTTCCTTCATCTGAGTCATTGATGAATAGGCTGAATAACACTGGACCTAGTATTGACCCCTGGGAGACACCACTAGATAGAGGCCTCCAACTTGATTCCACACCACCAATGACAACACTTGGAGCCAATTCTCAATAGACCTCATCATCCAATCATCAAGTCCATGCTTCTTGAGTTTGCCAATGAGGATGTCATGGGAGACAGTATCAAAAGCCTTGCTCAAGTCCAAGTATAAAACGTCCACTGCCCTCCCCTCATCTATCCAGCCAGTTATCCTGTCATAGAAGGCAATCGGGTTAGTTAAGCATGATTACCCATTGGTGAATCCATGCTGCCTACCCCCGACAACCTTCTTGTTTTTCACATGCTTAGAGATGGCCTCCAGGCTGAGCTGTTCGATTACCTTTCCAGGGACTGATGTACTGTCTGGCCTGTAGTTCCCTGGGTCCTCCTTCTTATCCTTCTTGAAGACAGTCGTTACATTTGCCTATATAATATAAGAATTGGTCTATATATTATAAGACATATTATATAGACATTTTGGTCTATATATAAGAATTATGTGGAAAATACAAGAAAGATTCCAAAGCACAAGCAGTCACTGGCCAAAAACCAATTAATCAGGAAGTGACCTTTAATATGTAGCAATAATCCCCCCCCAAAGGAAGCAAAATCTTTTAAAAGTTAAAGAAAAATTGAGTAAAATTCAAGGAATTGACTCACTGCATGCATGGCTTATTCTACCAAGAACAATTTTTGCCAAAGGAATGAATGAATCAGGCAGATGCAGAAATCAAAATAATCTTCTGGATCTCTATTATTTAACAGTGTGGAATGTTCTCTCGTCAAGGTCACCTAACTGTTGTATATCACTGCTGAAGGGGAACATTAATTAAAATCACTGACGATGAATACTGCATCTTTAGATGTTAATAAATGAAACTAAATGCTTGTTAGATTTTCCATAAGTCAATCACAGCTTTAAATTAAATATCACACTAAATACCCTAAACTAGCACACAGTACTTTACTAAGACCAGTAGCAGAATACAAATTCAACAGAGTAATAGATAAAAAAAATCATTCATAGCAAAAATTTCTTACTTATTTTTCTCTGTTCATTTGGATAACTCTATTTCTTATATTTTTTTCATTTTATGTGATAGATTCATCAGCATTATCAATGTTTCCCATTAATCACATATCTAATGAATTGTATGGCCCTGTTACCCTTACGTACAATACTGTCATGTGGGTTGTGATATTACTATGGAACACTATATAGTTTCCATTTATGCCTCCTGCCCTTAGAAAAATTAATTTTGGAGCCAGTACATTTTTTCCTCTTATCTCTTTTTATTAGACTCAAGGTTGCAGGATTCTTCTTCTGGTTACTTGTAAAAGTAGAGATATAAGACATTCAATGGAGTTTGTCTAATTCAACTACTCCAATTTTCATTCAGTACTCTATTGTGATAAGTGCAAGATTTAATTTTCTAGGACATAAGCAGGTTTCTTGCACTTACTACTCTATGTGCAGGCCCAACAACAGTACCAAGGAATGACAACCACACTAAACTAAGCAAGGTGTTCTAATGTAAATAAAACCACCAGAACCAAATACTACAAAGATTTAGAGGTTGTATCTGTCCCCACTAGTAATATGTAGCATCTTTCTCTCATGCTAAGACTGGTTTACTCCAGTTTTGCTGTTTAGATTTCAGAGAAAAAGGCCAGCAGTTACGTTATTACTTTATGCCCTGAGGAGCCTGATTTCAATCACATTCTCTACTGTTGATTTTCTGATGACTGAAAGCAAGACACTGGCCTCAAATACCTAGTATTAGTCTGTTGTCTAGCTCTTGTTGATTTCAACAGAATAATAAACCATTAGATTATAGTACATTCATGAATATCAAGCTAAGTACAGGTTACACCAGTACAACTTGTCCAGTACAGGTTGGCAGCTGACCTCCTGGAAAGCAGCCCTGTGGAGAAGGACCTGGGAGGCCTGGAGGACAAGAAGTTAAATATGAGCCAGCAGTGTGTTTTTTTAAAAAAAAACATCTGGACAAAATCCTGGTTCATGTGCTCTAGTAGCTTGAGCAGGGTGGTTGGACTAGATGACCTTCAGAGGTCCCTTTCAACCTCAACCATTCTGTGATTCAGTAAGCTTAAAAATGTCTTGTTTCTTCTGTAATAGACAGTACATCCCACTTACACATTTATTAGACTATTGGAGCCCCAGTGAATGTTGCAGGTGGTTACTTTCCCAGTTTAGGTTTGTTTGATTGGGTTTTTTTCCAGGTTATGTTAGTACCTTAGTAACCTAAATAAAAATCTTAATCCCAAATCCAAAGTAGTGATGGAGCATAACAAAAGACACATTCTGCCTTAAAACAGGGAGATATCATGCCCTGACATGCTCTTACTAAGCTTTAAGAGCTTTAAGTGCCTCAAGTTCTTAGATTTCCTAAGTAATGTCCAGTGCATCACTTTGTTCATTGAGGTTAATATACAATGAAGTAAAAATAGGGTGCATTTGTAATTTCTTTTCCTCCCCAGCCCCAAAAATACTTTCTCTAAATCAGTCAGGCTCACCTTCTTCATTAATGTGTGTTATCTCTTGACTATTCAGTCTCCCTTCTTATGTTGTTAGTTGTTATTTTTGTTTGGTTTATCCTGATTATATAATTTTAGTGTTTTACTGTTTTCTCCTCTTTTTTCTCTTAATGAGAAAATGGAATACCATTTATCTAGTGCTATTAAAGAGCAAACAGTTAAGAGAAATTTAAAGAATGAATTACCTAACTGTACTTTTGCCTTCCTTTTACATCACCTGCCAGGTTCAAGCAAGATTGAAGATTAATAATCTGAGTGCAGTGCAGCTGGGTAAGTACTCAGGCAACAAGAGCATCGTTGAGAAAGAGAACAGCTATATAAGACATGATTAAATGACACATTCTGTGGGCTAGACTTGTTTTAGAGCATTGTGAAAATAATTCCTATTTCTGTTTCAAAACCTCTAATTAAAGAAAATCTCAGCTAGAAAACCTCACTAATGTTTGTTATTGTACAGTGGGATTTTTAAGAAAGTACTCTGGAGTAAACTCTGAGGCAAAGTTAATGAGTTTTGCCAATTCCTTCCTTAGCTGTGCTCTAATTCTTAAAAGTTTACCCCTAGTCCAGGACTTCAATTTTTAGCTATGTAAAATTTCCAAACTGCCACCTTTTACTACACCATTGTATCAGACCTCTGGCATCTGTGGCAATTAATAGTGCTGGTCCCATTGTAAAACCTTTTTCAACAGCAAGAGTTGATAGATTAAAAAAAGGGGGAAGCTGGAGGGAGGCAAAAATAAGGCCAGTTGTCAGACAGATCCTCTTTGTTCCTCCCATCCTTCGCATGGTCACCTGGGCCACTGTTTGGGACACTGTAATTGTTCTTGCACAGAAGCATGAATTCCTTATTGAACTGTAAACTTCTGATCTTGTCAAATGTCTGCTGAATGATATGCTATTGAATTTTGTACCAGCCAAGCCCAGCACAACTATTTTCCTTACTCACAACTAGATGTCTCCTAATGACTCAGAACTGGAAAGTCATTGAGCATTCAATATATCCTGCCTTGCCATCTACCAGAATCTCAAACTACCTCCGTGAATTCCTGGCAAAGTACAAAGCAACAACGAAATGTCAAAGCTCTTAATTTCCCCACTTAATGAGTAAAAAGAAAGAAAGATAGTAAGAAAGAAAGATCTCAAATTGTTGATAAATAAAAAATTGATAGAAACAAATGAATGTGATTTTCAATAAATTATCTAAGCCCTCAGATAAGTCACTGACCATCTGGCACTTGGCAACATAATAACTCACAAAACTACTCTGGTGAAGCTGCAGATTGGAATATTACATTCTTTTTCTCTTTTGCTTTTAACTGACTCATAAAGCTGAACAGTTTACAAATTCCGTCACAACAAATGTAATAATGACTCCCATCCTCTTCATCTTCTTAAATTCATTTTTTTAATAGCACTTTTCAGCAATCCACAATGACATGTTGTAGGTGGGCTAGTAGCTCAGAATAACTTTTACATGCCTTCTGATTTCATGAAGCAATTGAAATAGAAGCCTGTAGGAGGGAAAACCCTTTGCTGACACATTATTTGCAGGCCATGTTGTATGTGCCCCTATATAATTGCAAGATAACAATGTTAACAGTGCTAAAATTAGAGATAGCGTTTAGAAAAAAAAAATATGCGTAAGAGGTTTAGCAGTTTCAGCTTTCCAGAATATCATGTGCTTGGCATTTGATACCAAGAAAATACAGCAGATAATTTTAAGCATAATCTAAAACTGAATTTGCGCTACAAAAAGAGCAATCAAGTAACATACTGTTGTAGACATTTGAACAATAATACTATGTTTGCAGCCAACAGAACAGAATTCTTCATATGTATATATTACTCTGATTTTTAAAAGAGATTATGAAGGTAGTTATTGACTAGTCAGTTCTGAAGATGCAGATTTAATAAAGTACTTAAAATTGCTACAAATTTTATTTGATAAGCATGACAGCACTTGTCATTTTGGAAATTCCTTCCATAATTTTTGGAGTTTTCCAAAAGCTTGTGTTGAAATACATTATAAAAAATAAAGTAAAAATGTCCTTAAGGAAAAAAAAGCAACAAAGGTTGAATAAGCAACAGAAAACAAACATACTGTGATTTAAATGTATAAACAGGAGTAGAGATGTGCAGACTAACAGATAATATAGGATTATGTGATTTAAAAGAAAATTACCACTTAATAGTAGAGTACATCACTTGTTTTCTTAAATTCACCAAAATTTAGGTACTTATAGCATTATATACTTATTTTCTTTCAATTCTTAATCAGGCTGGCTGAATCAGGACTTGGCTGCCCAAGTCCTAAAAAGCAAAGAAAGGGTCCAGGAGAATGAAAAGCCGCCCACTGTAGGAGAAGATCAGGTTTGGGAGCGCCTAAGGAACCTGAAGGTGCACAAGTCCATGGGACCTGATGGGATGCATCCGCAGGTCCTGAAGGACCTGGTGGATGACATTGCAAAGCCACTATCCATCATATTTGAGAAGTCCAGGCAGTCTGGTGAAATTCCTGCAGACCGAAGAAAGGACAACATAACCCCCATTTTTAAAAAGGGTAACAAGGAAGACCCGGGGAACTACAGGCTGGTCAGTCTCACCTCAGTGCCAGGCAAGATCATGGAGCAGATACTCCTAGAAACTATGCTAAGGTACATGGAGAATGAGAAGATGATTGGTGACAACTAACATGGCTTCACCAAGGGCAAATCATACCTGACCAATCTGGTGGCCTTTTATGATGGGGTTACAGTATTGGTGGATAAGGCTAAAGGAATTGGTGTCTACCTGGACTTGTGCAAGGTGTGTGACACCGTCCCGCATGGCATCCTTATCTCTAAATTGGAAACATGTGGGTTTGATGGATGGACCACTCAGTGGATAAGGAACTGGCTGGATGGTTGCACTCAAAGAGTTGTGGTCAACAGCTCAAAGTCTGAGTGGAAACCAGTGATGAGTGGTATCCCTCAAGGTTCAGGATTGGGTCTGGTGCTCTTCAACATCTTTGTTGGAGACATGGACAGTGGGATTGAGTGCACCCTCAGCAAGTTTGCCAACGATACCAAGCTGTGTGGTGCGGTTGACATGCTGGAGGGACAGGATGCCATCCAGAGGGACCTTGACAGGCTTGAGAGGTGGGCCTGTGCTAACCTCATGAAGTTCAACAAGGGCAAATGCAAGGTCCTGCATCTGGGTCAGGGCAACCACAAGCACAAATATGGGCTGGGCGATGAGTGACTTGAGGCCAGCTCTGAAGAGAAGGACTTGGGAGTAGTGGTAGATGAGAAGCTGATCATGAGCCAGCAATGTGCTGGCTTGGCCCAGAAGGCCAAGCGTATCCTGGGCTGCATCAAGAGAAGCGTGGCCAGCAGGACAAGGGAGGTGATTCTCCCCCTGTACTCTGCTCTCATAAAGCCCCACCTGGAGTACTGCATCCAGTTCTGGAGCCCTCAACACAAGAAAGACATGGACCAGTTAGAACAAGTCCAGAGGAGGGCCACAAGGATGATCCAAGAGCTGGAGCACCTTTCCTATGAGGACAGGCTAAGAGAGGTGGAGCTGTTCAGCCTGGAAAGAGAAGGCTTCAGAGACACCTTATAGCTGCCTTCCAGTACCTGAAGGGGGCCTACAAGAAAGCTGGGGAGGGACTTTTCATAAGGGCAATTAATGATAAAACAAGGGGAAATGGCTTTAAGCTGAAAGAGAGTAGGTTTAGATTGGATGTTAGGAAGAAATTCTTGACTGTGAGGGTGGTGAGACACTGCAACAGGTTGCCCAGAGGAGTTGTGGATGCCCCCTCCCTGGAAGTGTTCAAGGCCAGGCTGGATGAGGCTTTGAGCAACCTGGTCTAGAGGAAGGTGTCCCTGCTGATGGCAGGGGTTTTGGAACTAGATGATCTTTAAAGTCCCTTCCAACCCAAACTATTCTATGAATTGCTCTCTTGTGTACAAGCCTTTGGCCTAGTAAAGCTGGAATTCCTCCTTATTGTACTTCTGGGTTAGGAGAGCTCCACTCATGTACTGCTAGTCTTCTGCTTGCCTGCTTGACAGTTTGACTGCTGCTCCTGACAGTGAAGCACTTCATTCATCTTCCCTGAAGGATGCACAGTCTGATATGTTGTCAGCTCTTTGGCCACCTGCAGATACTGGGAGTAAGTACTTGCTGTCATGATCACAATTGTCTTTGTAAATGTTCTTATAATATGTGACTGGTATGTCAGATACCTAGAAAAGGGGCAACGAATGATGTCAAAGTCAAACTCCTGCTCGTGCAAACAAGGCCAGAACTTTACTCCACATGTTCCATTCTGTGTGCTTTTTAGTAGAAAGTACATCACATAAGCCTGAGGTGTGATAATAAAATTATATTATTTTAATATAAATACCAAATGACAGAAACAAATCTAAGTTTATGAATGTTGCAAATGTTATTGCTGCAGGCACAAACATTTAGGATTTAGATTTCTGAAAATCTAGTGCAGTTTCATAGCATTATTGTAGGTAGCTAAACCTCATACAATAGCAATCAGTTCTCAAATTGACTTGAGAATTTGAAATAACTTCCTTGTATAAAACCAGAAATTCTAGCCTTTCCAGCAAAGAACAAAACAAACATCTACAAAACAGGAATATAGTGCTCAAAGATCATAAACCCTATTGTCCTAGTTTTTGCTAGGATAGGGTTAATTTTCTTCTTAGTAGCTAGAAAGCACTGTGTTTTGGTTTCAGTGAGGATTGTTACAAGAAGAATGCTGATAACTACAAGGACACCATGCTTGGGCAGTTTCCAAGAAGAGAGGACTGGAAGGGGCGGGGTGGGGAGAAGGAAAGTGTAGTAGTTAGAAAACCCAGAATTGGCAGTTGAATATGCCAATAAGATATTCTATATCATATTATATCATGTTTAGTATATTAACCAGGGCTGACCAGAAAGAGGGGGATTCTCTCAGGAATCACTCAGGCTGTCTTTTCCAGGATTGTGATTTTGGTTTCAGAGTTCCTTTTCGCTCCTCCGGGATCATTATCAGTGGGTGGTGAGCAATTGTACTCCGCATCACTCATATATATATAGTTGTTATCACTATTTCTCTTATTATTCTTATTATTTTAATTTTATTCTACTCTAATTATTAAATTGTACTTATCTCAACCTACAAGTGTCCTTACCTTTACCCCTCCAATTCTCTCCCTGATTCTTTGTGGGGGCTGGGGGGGCAGGGGCAGTGGGAAAGGCCGGGGCGGGGGGGGAGGGGTGGGACTGTGAGTGGCTGCATCTTGTTTTGCTGCCAGCTAGGTTAAACTATCACACCTATACAGATGAAGCTGTGAATATGGCTAATAAAATACATCTCTGGTTTCTTTCCTCCGATGAATAAGTCTCACCTGTCAAATCAATGAATAGAATCTATCGCTGTAGCAGCTAAAGCACCTGATTTGCAGAAAGTAAAATTCAACACATGCATCAAAGGAAAACAGATAAATCCATGCTTGAAAAGTCCTTCATAAACTGAGTTGCTGCCATTTCTTACACATACCTATCACTAAGAGGGTTAAGAGACCATGTATTTTGTGTTTAATGAAAATTAGTCATATAAAGATTTATTCAAGATGTCATAATATGAAATACCTCTTATGTTTTCTTAATATCTTCAACCATATTGAACAGGAAGAGTAACAAGGAAGACTTTCCTTACAATAAATAGCATTTAGATACAGTGTGAATAACACTTGAGTGGGAAGCCTGAGTGAAAAGAATAATGCTTCCATTTGCTTACATGAGGCTTGTAGAATAACTTTTTTAAAAAATGAGATACCACCTGATGTCACAATGATAGTTGGCAACTCCAAAGGAAATCAGTAGGACCAACTGAATCAGCATATTCACCTTCCTTTTCTTCCCATTTTACTAGCAAAAATAATTATTCACAATTATTGTTAGGATTGCCTCTGGAAGCAAAATAATTCCTCAGTATAAAATAAAAACACGATGAAAGATACACTTTTCCAGGTGATGGAAACATTTAAGAAGCAGGTTAAACTCCAAACCAATTTTCTTACACTTGGCATAGATGTGCCAAGCACAGAACTTTTGTCATTATATCTTGATTTGTATTCTTCATGAAAAACAGAAAATTATGTGCTTGTTGTGAAGAACAGCTCATTTAATCATCAAGTTTACTTGTGTCACTTAATAATGCTACCAGACTGATAGACGAAATGATTATTTGATTATAAGTGGCAAATCTGCATACAGTAACTCCTGCCATGATGTCATAGTTTTATTAAGAGGATCAGCTTGATTTTGAGCTGAAGAGAGAGCCACCGTTATCCTATGCACAAGAAGAAAATACAAATGGTTGACTAAGATTTCTCTAGTAGTTAGAAGCCTAATCTGATTTAAATTGTTGCTAGTTAATTTATGTGTATTATAATAGCACTCACAGTTGAGAACAGAACTGGCACATGTGATCCGTGTGTACATCAAGAACTGGTTATTTCTTCTGAGATCTTACAATATGCTTTGAAGAAAAAATGAGAAACATGTTTTTAAACTGTGTTTTACAAATAGAGAAATGAGATATACAAAGTCTGTGACAGAAGAGGTAGCATCCAAGTTACCTGCCTACTTGTATATTATCTCCCTTATCTGTTAGTCTTGGATCAAGACTAGAAGTACAGCATCTTTGTTCCTATTGATTAAAAGAATAAATTGATATTTACCAGACAATTTCACAGAAGGTAGGTGATTCAAGTTCTACTATTTTTTCTAGTTTTATCTGATTCATGTTGGGGATTAGAAAGAGACTGATGGCAACACTACAGATCTGTTCTTCCTTAGTTTAGTAATTGTTTAAAAGAATATACAACAACAAATAGCATCACAGAAGGGAAATGCTGAGTGAGCACCTTATTCCATGTTACCCTGCAATGAACTGGTTAGAGGGCTTTTGTGGGTGCTCTAGGTTGAGATCCCCTTATGCAGTAGAAGGAATTGAACCTAGGTGTTACACAATGCTGGATAACTCAAAGTTTTAAACATTCCTTTTTTTTCCTTTTTTTTTTTTTCCTTGAAGAGAAAATCTTTTGGCAATTTGTGAATCCAACTCTTTGTTGCCTTTGCTATTGCTTAAAATGTTTGATTTTTTTTTTTTTTAAGAAACATTTGGGTTATATGAAAATTTTATTTGGACCAATTAAAGTTTTATTTTCTGTTAGATAGCTGAAACCATCACTTACTTATACAGTTTAGTAATAAAACCTGTATACAAAGGAGTTTTCTGATCATTACTGAAAAATATGAACAAGTTTAAAAGAGTATAAGCATAATCTGAAAGTAGGATAGATGAATAGGAAAAAAATACCACAAATTATTTAGTAGATTAACTTTTTATATTGACTTATGTGTTCCTTTGTATTAATTGTGAATGTTTCACATTGCTATTGATTTAAAGTTGGCTTATAAAGTATTTTGATGCCAATAATTCCTACCAATAGTTTGATTTTTTTTTCTTGAAGCACATGACATAATGAAAATTGCTGTACCCAATTACTATTCCCAATGCACATAAACTGCAAGTTTCTTCATGTTACTAAAATTTTTGAATTGTGATTAATCTAGGGGACTTTGAAATGTTTTGAAACTTTCTATTCTTACTCTCCTGCTTAATATCAGCTATTTGCATCATATCTTCTAATGGAGCTCCTGTGAGAATGGTAAGTAATCATGGTAAATAATCGCCTTATTGCTAAGCTCCATTATACTAGCCCCAAATGAAAATTCTTTATAGTTAATCCATGTCTCCCTTGTTCTCATTATAGAATCTTATTTTCAAAATAGTGGAAAAGAACTTATTTCTAACGAAAGTGAATTAATACCAAGGGAAAATAAAAAAGATATGTATTAAAATAAAGCTAAAAGGCAGGTAGGAATTCAAAAGCAGCTAGAGAAGTAAAATGTTACCAGTGTTATGCTATCCAAGAATGTGCAAAGACTTGGTACATTCCTTTAACTTTTTTTCATCATAGTAGACAGCCTAATCATCAACTAGTACACAGAGTTATGCATATTTACTGTCATTGTGTTTACAAACCTTTTAACCCATGACAAATATATTTACAGCTGTATGATTTACCTTGAGTCAGTGCAAGCCTACAGGGAAAAAAACCAGCTGATTTGGCACCAGAGATATTCATGACTCTAGCTGCTACTTAATGCTTGTGCACACAGCAAAAAGTTTAAAAAGTTTCCAGAAACACAGGAACAAAAAATGAGCAGTACAGAAACTTTTCATGGCATGCTTTTTACCTAGTTTCATTTATTTCATCAGTTTTCTTGTAATGTCTGCTCAAGAGGAATAAACTAATTTAAAATTAAAGAACAGAATGTATGGTTTCTAAATTATAAGACAGTTTAAAAAAGATCACTGGATATTATTTTTGTATCATGATACAAATGGTCCACTACAATGAAGCACTCTTCTCAAAAAGCAAGATACAACTACAATAGCTAACACAAGTTAGACAGTTACTGTTTGGAAGATAACTGACAATTTAAAGGCCTTTTTCCACTCAGACTGACTTCTAGGTTCAGTAATACAATGGTAGACTCTTCACCTTGCCTTGAGGCCTTGTATTTTCACAAGAGTTTCTGTCTCTCTGATAGGATTAACACACATTGCCAGTTCAGCAGAGCCTGAAAGAAGGTTATGGGAACATTTCTATCCAAACCAGTTATATTTAACAGATAGTGTTATTTAAGGTTGGTTCAATTTCTATGGGAAAATTATTGATCGACTCTAGATTTCAGTTTTTCCTTTCTACCACTAGCCAAAATAAGAATTATTTTGTAACAAAATAAAATTACCCTCCCTGGATATGAGTCATTTACATTATTGTGACCTTCTAGGAGGTAAGCATCTGTACATAAAAGAACTGTTGAATATACACATGTGTCTTAATCATGATACATTTCTCCTTCTAGTGTTAAAAAACTATATCAAGAATAAAAATAAAATAAATAACACACAAAGGCTAATAAATCAAGTCAGACATGAAAATACATTTAAGCCCCATACTAATTCATTATGGACAGATTTATTTAAAGATTCATCTGGAATTTGATGAAATTTGATCACATGTGAACACTTCTGGAATCGATACAAGCATTTTTCAGCTAATCTGAAGCAAATTAATAATCACATGGAAAAACAACATCACTTCCTTTAATTCACTTTAAGACATCAATGATAAAGAAGAGATATTTCAATGCTAAAGAGTACAGTATTGTCCAAGAAAGTGAGGGTGAATATAGAAATAAAACTTTCCAAAAAACTGCAGAAAGAAAAAAAAATCATTTGGTTGTATCTAGGCAGTGAATTGTGTACATTTAAAGGTTCATTTCCTGAGGTCTTTCTTTCTACTGTGCCTCTTATGCAACATAAATCCCTCTAAAATTAATGGTGTGCTTGATTTTATCAGGGTGGTTATATTTTACAGATTCTTGCCTGGTCTTTAAACAGCAGAATATTCACAGTGAGATTTAAGAAGAAATTTAGAATTTATTGCAGGAACATAATCCAGTAAGGCTAGAAAAGTCATTGAATGCATGTGAAAGTAGCTCTTAAATTGAATTTACCAGCAATACTCTATCAGTGAGCAGGCAAGTAGGCCAATGAAGTGTCTACAAAATTATTATGGAGACTGTGAAAGACATCCAAAAACTGCTTGAAAATCTGAAAAATCCTGACATTACTGTGTTAAAGCTTATGAACTCTAGAGGTTCACCTGAAGAAGGATCTGACTGCAGTCTGATCTTCTGATCTCAGTATAGCACAGGTCTATTTTATAAGGAACTTTATTTTAGTCCTTAATGTATCTATTAAATGAACTATACTTCATCTAGATAAACTCCTTTATCTATGTTCTGTCTGAATCATGTTCTCATCAGTGTTTGCCTATACTTTTAAACAAATACTGCTGGCATAAATGGATGCAAATCCAGAAGATTTTTTTTTTTTTATAGACAAAGCTTCTAAAAGAAGAGATACAGTTTCTTCAGGCAGTTCAATCTGTTAATGATGACTCTCATTCATAGCACTCTTTAAAATCATGTTATCTTAAGAAATTATGCAATTTAATTATCCATTATCTATTTGAAAATGCTTTGAAGATATGCAATAAGAAAATTATATTAAAAATGATTACAAAATCAAAATATAAAATGACATAGATAAATCATTTATGCATTCATCCTCATTGCACAGATGAAAGTGATCTACAATACCATAGTTGCTCACAGAAGAACTTTGAGTCCTATGACATTTTGATAATGTTGTAAATGGCATATTCTTTGAATGGCAAAGAGTAAAAGGTAAAGGGAAATGGCTGTTTACAGTGCATTTCTTTGTTCAAAGCTTTGAATATAATGAAACTATCTGATTTTCCATATGAAATAGGCATAGTCATAAAGAGGTTTATGGCTATATTCTCAACAGTTGCTCAGGTCTTATCTAATTGGAAAGATGCATTGTAACCAAACTAAATGGCTCAATGAAATGTGTTTAATACTTGTATTAAAAATTGCTTTAGACAGGAATAGAGGGATAACATGTCTTAAATTAATAAGTAAGAAAAATATCTTAGCTAATAAATTAGTGAAGAACATCTGACTTCAATATTAAATTTTACCATCTAAAGATGTAACTCATATTGTGTTTTGTCCCTTAATGAATTCACTCAATCTTTCATGGGCAAAAGTATATTTTAGAAATTCTTTTTTCATTTTACCCTTTCTTCATCCTCTGTTCTTATTTATATCTTTACTATATTTGTCCAGACTCAGAAAAGTATTCAAGGACCTGAAGGGAACTTTCATTTTAGGTATAGGTACCTACGTTTTGATGTGTGACTCTTGATATTAGTCATTCAGCTTCTGTGTGACCTTGATGATGCCCAGATGCTGTCAACAAGAGATTCTTGATGCTCCTGATTTTGCTTTTACCCCTAGTACCTGTTTTGACCATGCTGATCAGATCTGTATATAGTCTTCCTAAACATCATCAGAAGTAGTACACTTTTTGTTCTGCTCCCAGTCTGATCCTAACTAATCAGGTTGGTAAATGTTTTTTGAGCTTATGTAATGAAGAGAATTGTGACAAATTTAAAATAAGGCTGATTTCCCCTTTAAACCAGGTAGGCATGCATTTTTCATTAAAAAAAACCAGCTTTAAAACATTCAGTGCTGTTACAGGTTCAAGACCCTCTTCTACCTGAATAAATTCAAATCTACACTGTATACCTTCAAAGAGCATATCCTAATCAGTTGCCTAAGCGCTAAGTACTTCAAAATACTTCAGTGTTTTGGTTTACAAGTTTCTCAGGCATGATACAATGATTAACCACTATCCCAGAGCATTTTCAGAATCATTGCATCTCTGATACTACTCTTTACATTTTAAACATGACCTACATTCTTCTATGTTATAACTGTGTTTTAATATGACGCCAGTGACAATTTAACAACGACCTGAGGATCTGTCCAGTTTCCATTTTACATATTGACATAAAAAGGTTTTGTCTAGTCCCAGCCACTATGTTGAATAACCTTTCTCTGTGCAGAATATGCGAGTCTGTATTTCTTTACACACAATAAAACAAGAAGTGCTGCCTGAATTCAAACAGACGTTTCTTGGCAATCTTGCATAAATTTGGATAGTAACTGAGCTCCTAAATAAAGAGTTTGATATTGGAGAAATCAATCATAAATTGTGGAAGACAGCTTCAAGCCAGAAAATAGAGATGCTCCTCTTTCCTTTGGAGACACATTGTGGCTAAGTGTTTCTGATGGATATTACTGTGAATTTAATTTGCAAATAAGTCATGCATATCTGATCATGTAAAATAAATATTTTCTTTCAAATAAATGCAGAAGTCTTAAAAAGCCACACAGATCAGATACTCATAATTGTTGTAAGTATCCTTGCAATTCCAATTTAACTAATTAACCAGTTTCACGTTGAAACTGGTATTGTTTTACAGTGTAATTTTCAGGTTTCATACCCATACAAGGTAGAGAGAATAACTACCATTTATTAAGGCTATTTACTTTATTACTGTAGATGAGCTTGGATAAAAGAGTAACAACAGAACATTTCTACTATTAAAAAGGTTGCTATTTACCTTTTTAGTTTTCCTCCTACCACTTTATGTAATATAATATCTACAAGTGCTAACTTAGGCCATCTGTTCTTATTCCTATTTCCAGTACAATTTTTTTTTTTTTTAATTTTTTTTTTCTGTTTCATTGCCCTGGTTTAACTCATTTTAGCAGTATTGGAGCTCATTCTGTGACATTTTGCTACAGGGAAAATCCATGTTTATTTCCATACAATTTAATAGACCAAATCAAACAATGAATATGCAAATACTGGAAATAACAAGATTTTTGAAAAAGAGAGCTGTGAAAAAAAGGAAAACTGTCTACTTATAAACACAGCCAAAATGGTAGAGAGCAGATGTAATGAATGTTACAACACAGAACAAGTATTATAATTAGCCTCTAGACACTACAAGGAATATATGAGACACTGCCCAGATCAACAGATAGAATAAAGAAAATAAGATTTAATTACACTAAAAAATGAATGGGGACAGAACTAGAACTCTTTGAAGTTTTACAGATTAATAGTTTATTCACTGCCAAAAGGAGAACAGAAGTGACAAGAAATATTTGCATTATGGATGGCATTTCAAGCAAAAGGAAGAATTTTCTGTTTCAACATTTTGCTTCCTGTGTTTGTGAGAAAGACAAGAGTATGTGGCAAAAAACCTGGCCTAAGCTTGGCTGGCACTGTCTTTTTGATCCTGATGCCAAGAATTTCGCAGCTGCTTAAGCAAATTTCTATGTGTACTTTGAAGCAGTGTAAAAGAATCAGGGTTGGGAACTGATCTGACAGAACATATCTGAAAATTCAGTTAAACCATCCACAAACAAAATAAAAGGAAGTAACTAAGCAAACATGTTGTTATGTATAAATAAGTCTGGGTTTTTGTGCAGTCATTTGTCTGTTTAAAAGAGTCTAATTTATTTGTTTTCTCAGGATTTCCTTTCACAGATGCAGCAAAGAGATATTTTTTCTCCTCTTTCTTTCTTGCAGGATTGTGACTGCAATGCCCATTAGGGAGGATTATTTTGAGAAATAGTCTCCCCATCTGTTGTCTCTTTTAAACAGTGTTAAGTAGTATTTTTCCTCCCTGGAAAAACTGTCCATGTATTCTATTACTACTGTGCAGCAGCAGCCTGGAATGAACACCTAGGAAATGCAACTGAGTGGAGCACTCTCAAAGAACGTTTGTTTAACTGAAAGTAAGAATGGTCTTACATTCAGACAGAAAATTATACTCATAAAAACAGAGTGCACTGTAATGCACAGTAACCTGTGGCTTAAATCTCTTCCTACCTCAACAATGCACTCTGCCTGCAAGAAATCTCACTTTTTATTCTCCTCTCTAGTGAAGCCTTAGTGGAGAAGAGTGGGAGTTGGCAGCACCGGGGCCCAGCAGTGCTCTTTCTCATCCTTCGGGGAGAAATTGTCCAAGAAGCTCTGGGGTAGCTGCATGTTTCCCTGTCTGGGTACTTCAAAGACACACTGCACTGGGCGGTAGAGTGAACTTATCTTTTTCAAGAGTGGAAAGAAAGAAATTTCACATGTGAAAAAAAAATAAAATAAAATCAGGGCCAGTAGGATAATCGGCTTTAAAATAGGTCAAAAATTCTGATTTTTTTATTTTCCATATCTCCACTGTGCTCTGTGAAAACTCAGTTTTGAATCTAAACTTGTGAACTTTGCCACACCTCTCTCTGTTTTTCCTAGAATCTGTTTCATGGACCCTGATGAGTAACACATAAATAAGTAAATGCTGGTGCATGCATTGCTTATGCAAACATGCTACCTCAGGGGTGTAAAAGGTTGTTTCTCAACCTGTTTATTCCTCAGTATTGCTCTGAAATTATACAAAACTTAGTTAAGAAGCATCTCTGAAAAAACCAACTATTTAATTTCCTTTTGAATTCTAGTTTAAATAATGATACAGATGCTTACTGCTAAACATCCAGATATAAAAGCAGCAGGTTAGCCTTTTTCCTGGATTCACTCTGGCATCATTGTTGACATCATTTGATAAAGTTGAAAGCGTACAGTCCATTAGTTTCTTGGCTTGTTCTTTAGGAAAAGTATGAAATATTAAATCAATATTTGCTGAATGAAAAAGACCAAAAACTTCAGGAAAATAAATCTTGGCTTATAGCTTCTGAGAGACTATTCTAAAGAAAGAGGAGTGTGTAACATTTAATGAATAATTAAAAAGCACTTAAAAGGCTCCTTCTAATGGTTTCTTGCAGTATAAACTCACTAGTTGATTCATGACTGTGTCAGAGGACAGTATACTTCATTTTCAAGGGGATAAATTTTCAGAATCTTCCATTTTAATTTCTACCTGTTTCTATGTATCTGACAACAACAGTAGATAAAAAGATATTAAAAATGAAGCTTTCTCATAGTAGCTGGTTTAATTCAATTTTTCTTGTTTTGCTTTATTTTTTATTAATATATACATTAATATTAATTTTAGCCCAAGCCCCTGGATAGTAGCACGCACATCTGAAGGCCTTCAGATTTCAAGCTAGGCAATGCTGCCTAATTATGATTATCACATGATTAATTTTAATAATAGCACAATAGTGTAATAATTGCCATTGCTAATAATAGTCAGTATCCTAACCTGACTAGACATTATAGTATTTTGTATGTTCACATTTATTTGAACTTTTTTTTTTCAGTTATTTTTGCTTTAAAATGCAGTTTAATTTACTGAAGTTCTAATGGAATTGTGTTGAAACATGAACTCATTAGTTGTAACAGCCCCTCTGATAATAAAGCCTCTACTGTGAGAGAACTGGGAAACTAAACTAGCTTCCTTTGAGAATAAAGACAGTTTAGAGATTTTTTTTTTCACCATGACAAGGTGTACAAAGCATCTAGCATACAAAGCAAGCACAAATAAATATATATATATACACACACACCCCTGGGAAGCTGCTATTATTTGTGGGTTTTTAAAGTGTAAAAGAAATAATATTTATAGTTATTCTCAGTCTGATTTAGCTAGCAGTTTTACATTACACACTTTTTTGTTAATAAAATTCTACACTAGAGGAGACCAGATGCACCATCATCAAGTTTGTGGATGACACCAAACTAGAGCATGGTGCCAACATGCTCGAGGGCAGGGCTGCCTTTCAGAGAGGCTGCAATAGGCTGAAGGAATGGGCCAACAGGAATACCATGAAATTCAGCCAGAACAGATCCAAAGTGCTGCCTATGGGATGGACTTATCCCCACCTGCGAAGGTGAGGGCTGGGGTCTGACTGGCAGGGAAGCAGGAAGGAATGGGAATACTGTGTCCTGGCAGTGGTGAGGACAAACAGTAAGGAGGTCAACATTCACCTTCACCTGGGCCTCACCAAACCACATCTGGAGCATTGTTTCCTTTTTAGGGGCCCAAATACAAGAAAGTTATTGATAAACCTGAGTGAGTCGTCAGAGGGCCATGAAAGTGGCTACACTTGGAGCATATCCCCAGGACCCCCAGAGAAGTGGCTCAGAAGGCAATGACAGAGAAAAGAGTCATTAAACAAAGCAGGATAAAAAATAATTCACTATGAGCATAATTAAGGATTGGAGTGAACTGTCCAGAGAGGTTGTCAAATCTTCATCCTTGAAGCTTTTCAAGACCTGGCTTGGCAAAGTCAGATTTAAGTTCCATCAGTGCTGACACATAGGAGGCTGGATGAGAGACCTCATGCAGTCCCTTCCTGCCTGTCATCTGATTCTGTGAGTACATCCCAACAATGTACCCAAGCCTCAGGTTTCAGCCTGATGATAAGTTACATTTTTCTATGACAGGTTTTTAGAGAGGTTTTGTGTTCTCAGTCCCAGTTCTGAGAGCTTTATAGTGCTCAAAAGAAGCAAAAACTAATTCCTACAATTTCTGTACTTCCTGTCACTGTACAGCCTCAAATCAGCTCCTGAAGCCTCATTTCATCTGATGAAATAATCTGTGGTAGCCAGTTAAGGACAAAGAAGTGAGTATAAGTCTTTACAGGAGGGGAAATGTTTCTTTTAGTATACACTTAACTTACTAAATAGTGCATATGGACGATATGGAACTACATCACTTTATTTTCCCTTGATGAGTCACTGTTTAATACATATTATGAAGTTTGTATTTTGGGGCATTAGGATTCTTGAAAACTTAAAACAGTAGAGAAACATTGAAACAGATATCTGTTAACATTGGTAAAAGCTAGGATCTATTCTGCAACTGAGAGCATCACACAATCTACATTTCAGTGGAGAAGGGATGATTCAGATCTCTTTTGTTTGTTATTATATAGTCCATGCCATTTGTAGGTGAAAAAGAAGACACTATAAAAGAAAGATGCTACTCTTTAATGTTTACAAAACAAACATACAAAAAAAGACAAGCAGACAAAGAAATAAGAAAGAGGAATAAAAGCCTTACAGGTCTCTTGCAGTCCCAGCAATTTGAAGAGATTTTCAATGCAGTTACATTTGTGAGTACATTGTAAGTAATACAAGAACAAATAACATGAAAAGTAATAACGTTCAGGTTTTTCTTACAAAATTACTTAGTAGTGGACTTTCATGTCAGAAAACTGAACTTGAGAGACAGAGATGAAAAGAGGCTAAAAACTTTATATAAAATCCTTGGAAATAACTTTTTTTCCCTTCATTTTCTTTTGATCTTGTAAGCAATACTTGTAATTTCCCATTACTTCTTCTCCTTTTCAACTCATATGCCTGATTTCTCATTACCATATATGTGGGCTTCCTCAATATTTTTTTCTCATTGAAATAATGAAAAAAGCATGCCTTTGTTTTTTTGGAATAAGATGTTTTCATTGCCCTTTAATCTAATAAATGAATTCATTTCTATCAGTTCTTACAGATAAAAAGATATGTAGGAGACTGCCTTTTTACTCTTGTGTTTAAAAGCTTAACTGAACAATTATCTGTGTGTTTAATTTCAGCCCTTTATTTAACTTACACATAGCACTTATCTATCAGTCATAGAAAGCGACAGTGAAGGGACCTCAGATACATATTTGACCTCAGCAAATTGATCCAGTGCTCTAGGATTCCTACTAGGAATTTTTTTCTGAGTTATCCAAAGATAATTAATCTAAGAAGCTGCGATAAATCTCTATCATTCTACAAAACAGAAATACCAACTATTCCCTTCCGCATTCCACCAGTACATATTTGAAAACTTGGCATAATTCCTCTCAGACTAAACTGCATTTACAACATGAATTCACTATTCCTTTGAAAACATTTTTTCAAGACTTCTGGCCATTCTTTCTGAACATTCTAAAATACATCATATTTTTTCAGATCCACTTCTATTGGAGTCCTGTGAGGAGCAGTGAGCTGGACTCCATGATCCTTATGAGTCCCTTCCAATTTGAGATATTATATGATTCTATGATTCCATTTTTTTAAGGTCTGACCCTATTCCCTACCATGCCCAACCCACTCCTGCCTCTGGCTTGGTATCCTTATTGAATATAGTAAGAATATTATTCATGCTATCATCCATATCTTTAGTTAACATATTTAGTAATAAAAAGTACAGAAGAAACACCTGATGAATCCTACTCGGTAGTCACCTGTATTTTAAGAGCAAATCATCAACTAAGAACAAATTTCTATAACTAGATCATATATCTCTGGTTTGCTCATGAGAATATCATACACAGTATCAAAAGTCCAGAGTGAAAATGTGTACTCCTTGTCTGCTAGCACACGTGGACTCTTAACAGTTTCATTGGCATAATTTTCAATGTGTATTTGCACCCACTGTTTGGAGTGTGATACTTCAAAATACTGAAAGTTTGTTTACAGAGATTGAAAGAGCTTATCCAGAACAGAAAACATGGTCATACTGTGAGACATCTTCTTCAGCATTATATAAAGGCAACATAAACAAAAAATAATCCAACCTTATAACTCAAATATAGCCATGAAAAACATGTTGAATACTGTACTGATAACTACAGTTGTATATCCTTACTCTTGCATAACTAATATAACACTGTAGCACGGACTTTTTCTGTTTTTTCTTCTTTCTTAACAGGAGAGAATGGAATGCTTCCTTTCTGCAGGAAAAAAAAAAACAACAAACATTCTTTATGGCCTACTACCTCCATTAACATTTTGGTGGAAGATATAAAAAATAATTTGTAATGATTATACAGAATGGACGTAACATTCCCTTGGCAAGGCTGCCTGTAAGGCTTTCACAGCACAGGCTGCACAGAACCTCAGTACTCTGGATCCATTCCTGATGTAGGGATTCCTGCTCCACTCAACGTGCACAAAAACATACTTGTGTTCAAGTGCCTTCTTACACAAATGGCAGGAAGTTTTTCCTCACATTTACTTAGGGAGGAGATCAGCCTTGCTGATGGAAATAGACTTTGAATATTGCATTAATAGAAAATAGTGATACATCAAAATAGATCCTAAGTTTATATAAACTGTCTCAAGGAAATACCAAATCTGGCATGGAAATACAGAACTTTTTGCTCTGTGTTAGTGAACAGTGAGTAAAATGTCAAGCCTACATTGTATGTCAAATCAGATTTTCTATACAAAAGGGATGACAACCACAGAAAAAGTCCATGAGGCTGGGTCTGACAGAAAGAGTGGCATGCTCTGAATATTTGCTATAGTACAAATATTGGAGATTGGTGTTTTAAAATACTCAGTGATGAACAAAGTCAGGTTTTGTATTGATAAATCTCACCTTTTTACTTTTAGATCTCCTTTTCCTGGTATGAGATACAATCAGAAACAGCAAAAATATCTTCACTGACAAAACAGTGATTACAACTGTGAGAACTGAAATTTGGAGGTTGAATTGTTTTCTGTCAAGTAGTGGTCTTTTCTTGCTTTAATGAAAAAAAAAAAGGCCGCACCTCCTTGTTCAAAGACCTGGACTTAGATAACCATGATGTTATACACAGCAGTTAAATAGGCTCTTAATTCTCATCAAACTTTGTGAGACTTGAGCTTTATTCTAAGTATGTGTTTCAAGCTACTTCCTGTAGCCTCATCAGGAATTTACAGATTTTATTCTTCTGAAAAATATGGAAAACCTGATAAAATATTTCTTTCTGAAAGAAGTAATCATTCTTTAGATAGCTGAGGTTTTTTTGCTTGTGTGGAAACCAAGTATCTGGTGGTGGTGGTGTTCTTGTTGCATTATATTTTGGAGAAAATGAATAAATGAATGAAGAATGTTTTCCTGGTCTATGAGAATTTTCATTCTTCGTCTGGGATTAAAAATAATACTGTAGATGTGTACAGTTTAAATGGGGAATGCAGTTGACTGAAAGAGTTTAATGATAAGAGAATCTTAGATGTTTACAGAACAAAATAGCATTTGTTAAGTCTGTTGCTGGCAGGAGCTTGTAAATCTAAGTACAGTGAGAGAACTGTTTGCCAAGAACTTGTTTTCTTTACTCTTTTAGCACAAGATCAAAGCATACAAACAAACACAGTATTCTGGGTTTGTGTTTTGGTTGTTTTTAGGCTACCATCATTTTTCTTTTAGGTCAAATACTCAGAAAGTAATTGCTTGGAATAGAAACATTATCAAAGAGTTTACATAAAAATATTTTTGAAAAAATGTTCACTTTGCATAAAAAACTGAAATGCCACTGTATACATATTTTAGGAAAGTATTCTCATTTTTTTGTTACTCAGCTCTAAAATAATTCTTTAAAAAATAATTTTTCAAGCAGCATAAGTTTTTGGCTTTCTTAAAAATGCAGTAGGTTGAATCCTCTAAGAAGCTAGCGTCAGCTTGATGGCTTTCTTGAAAGAATTATTATTTTCCCTTTTTTAGTCCTATTTTCTTTTATTCTGACAGCTCAAGTGAATCATCTGAATTCTAATAAATAGCACTGAAACAATGCTTAAATTATACTTTTTCAGTTAAATAATAAAATCCATCTGGAATCCTACTTTGCCAATCTAGAAAATCCACATTCTACACAATGATATATAATTTGTCTGACTCCTTCATCCAATATTTACCAGAGAAAAACAGCAATGAGATTTAATATTAAGAAGTTACTTTTTTTTAATAATCATAAATAATTATTTTTAAGTTACATTGCCAAAATAGAGAGATCTATATTTGGATACATGATGTGCTACAGTTTTGAGTCCATCTACTTAGTACAGATATGAATGTGTAAATCTGTGCAGTTCCAGTAATTTTCAGTTAGACTTGATAAAAAAAAACTCTTTGAAAGGCCCAGATTTCCTATCCATTAAGAAGTAAGAAAATCATCTCTAAACTATGATTTTAGTCTAGCACTAAAGATACTTTCTCTTCAGACCACCTCCATACCACTCCTTCACAAAGTATCTGTATAATTCCTTGCACATGAATTAAAAGAGAACTAGACATCTAGGTCTTCTAAATGAAGTGTCTACCCACACTTCCCTGACTTGGCAGTTAACAGTCAGACCTGGCAGTTTCTTTTCTAGTACAGAATTCTCTTTATCAGTGAGTTAATAAACTAATAGGAAAATGCACACTCCCTCCCATAGACAACTGCAAACACTTATGTACACTAATAAATGTATAAAAACATGTGCTACCTTTCTTCTAGGAGTTTTGCAAGATTCATTTTCTAATACACATTTAGACCCCTATTGATGAGCAGAAAATGTATTAGAAGGCAGGCCACAGGAAAGGGGAAAGGTGAAAGGTTGTATCAAATCCTGGAATTCCATCTAAGAAATTTTTTGCACTGGATGCTATTTTCCTCAGGAATTCGGTATTAATATATTTCCCCAGGGGTAGAATATACTAAGATAATCTTGGAGGAAACCAAAATATTATCAATGTTATTACTGTTACTATAAAATATATATGTATATATAGCTTTAAACAAGGTATTTGAAAAAAAAAAAAAGGTGGATTCATGCAGCTCAAAATGCTTTTTTTAATAACTACTTTATTTCTAGAAAAAAATAATTTGGAACATTTAATATATTCTTCTAAGCACCAAAACACTACTTGGTAAGTGATTAACAGTCTCTGAAATCATTACTAGACAATTTAGCTACTTCGACAGTTCCTTCTTTTGCCTTTAAGAAACCATCCATAACATGACCCATAAAAACCAGTTACGTCTTACCCAAATCTCAAGCCATTTGAGAGACAGTGAAATTAGCATTTTTTTTATTTAAAGCAACACAAAGAATTACAAACTGAAGCAGAAAGAACTTCCAGATATGAATATGTGAGAAAGAAAAAAAAAAAAGTAATATTTTTTGTAAATAACTTGCCAGTATATTGACATTGACAGTATCCTTTTTTTTTTTTACTTTATCTATCTTTTATAATACTTTTATTTTTGCATTTGCTTTTTCATATATATCATTTGTCTTGTTTTTTTTTAATTTATGATGTAATATTTGATACACAGGACAAAGTCACTTTAGAGTAAGGAAGAGCTACATTTTCTTTGGGCCTAAACAGACACCTACAGAAATCAATGGGATCTGAGAACCTCCTTGTAAATTGACAAACTATCTGCCGAAGAATAGTAAGATGGTGTTGTCAATATCATTCTAGTCTGATATAAATTGCATGGGTTTGGAGCAATCACTTCTGTGTTTAATTATTCTTCATAAGACATTTTTTTCCAGAAAAAAACTTTAAGTCGTTTGTTGTGAATATACCACATTTGTGCTCAGGGGCAAATTGCTATGTGGGATTGATTTATCACACAAAAGGTGTTAGGAAAACATTTCACACTAGGCAGTGTCCTCATGTGAATTTGGTCCTTTGTCATAATTCATTATGATGGAATTTTAAATCATTGCTGTCTAGTCCAAGCTTGTGGGCACAAAAAGCAGAACGCTGTGCTTCAAAGACAACATGTGTTCAAATAGAAACCAGCCTATTAGACTTTTGTTTTCTGTAGCAGTTATATCTGCTACAGATAAACTTTTTTTTTTTACCAGCAAAGGTTATCATCATAACCAGACATTATAATATTAAAATACATTAAACATAAAAACAACTTTGCTTTCTCTTCCTTCCGTCCAAGGTTACAAAGAACTGCAAGGACAATTTAGCATTTGAAATTACTTACAGTCAAAATTGCTATTGCTTGATTATTGATGTATATATGTTTTATGCATCATGGTCAAATATTTTGATATCTAAATAATGTTAGCTCTGATATCTACTGTCTAGGAGCACTGAAAAACCTGACTTGATCTTTGTGTCGTCCAGTGACTGGATCAGAGGCTGAAGACCCAAATTCCTACTAACTAAGTCAATACCTAAATATCAATTGCACACATCTAAAAGTAAAGTTAAAGTAGATGCATCTGAGACAAAAAATTGATCACAAAATCCTGATGCAAGTTTTAATACACAGAACAATCTACACAATCTTCAGTGTACACTTGTTCATCAAAACCCATTGTTATCCAAATAACAATGTGAATAGAAGATACTGTTAATAAAATACCTATAGGAATAATATTATCAATGGCTTATGTCTCTGCACATCTTAATGAACTCTAAGCAGTCAAAGATCATTATTACAGTATCAACTCCTTTTGACATACCTCTATATGAGGGGAAACCTAGAAAAAAACTCCTAAGATTTGACACCAGCAGGTTTTTCTTCTATTGCAGACCCCTTGCCTCTCTCAACAAGAATAATGAGCTGAACCTCTGGAGTGAAACTGCCTAAAAATTTTGTAGGAAGTCCAGGAACTATTTTCAGAAAGGAAAGATGTGAAATATTTTGCTATGGGACAAATTTCAGTAAATAAGTGCAGTGTAAAGCTGATGTTCCGTATGTTACAGTAGACATAGTTGCTGTAGCTAAGATAATAACTATTTGCACAGTTCCTAGCTATCAACAATTTTGATTCCCTCATCAAAATATACACAGCATTGTTCATCTTGAAAGGAATGTTTTGATAACTGATGAGAGAGATTACAGCAATAAAATCACAAAGGTGTCATTTTCACAGGTAATGAAGTGAACCACGAGCAAATGTTGGTATTTGAATACACATACATACATATATATATATATATATATATATATATATATATATATATACACACACACATACACACACACAAACACACACTGAGAGATAGAGATAGATAGGCAGAACATTTGGAATATATTATAAACTTTTCTCTCTAAAGTGGCTGTATTTCACAAGTTGGTGAAATAATTAAACATAGGACCATTGACTGGATATATTAAGAGGCGGATTCATAACTTGTTTCTTGGTTTGGAAACACTGATAAAAACAAAGTGACAGTGTTAGATATAGACTTAAATTATCACAGAGCTATCCAGGGGACAAGATGTAGTCCATTTAGCTAATAACATTGATTGCTTATTGATATACTTAAATATATTGTGTTTGGAAATGGAAAAAAAATAGCTTGATGGCTGACGGCTGGATCTATGTTCTTTCAGAACATTTCCCATTTTCTGGCACAGCAACTACTGTAACTATTTTTGATAGATAAATTTCATTTTACATTTGGAATTATCAGTCTGGTCTGGGTATTGGCAGGTTTGAGCAAGATCAAGGTGTCAAATTGGGTTCAGAGTAGACTCAGTCTAGAGGGAAATTTTGATGCTTTTATTCTATTAGGAACATTTAACTTTCTCTCCATTTAAGTGTTATTCGAAAAAAATTATTTCTTTGTTTCTCCTTTGAGTTTTAGAAAGATGGGCTTTGAACTGAAGCAGTGTCAGTTCACATATCCTACTTCCTGATGATTATGTTTACACATCAATCTCCTAGTTCATAAACAGCATTGGGGAGGCTTGATACTGTCTATATTGGCTTTGGTTTTAAGCAGAAAATATTGGGGAAATAAAAATTTGTTATTGTAGCTCATGGTCCAGGTACCTATTTTAGACTGAGATGCTCTTACTTCAGGAAATCGTGAGATTCCTTGCATTTTTACTTCACTAGTAGCTGCTAAATTGCATTTTTATACAATGGAACTTGGAACTCTGGTTCCAAAATTTGGCAAGATCCAGCTTTTATGACCATCTAGTGTTTCCCCTCTGGCCAGGAAGCATTTCCTGTGTCTGTGTAGCCTGATATTATTAGGGGGAGGGGAGATAAAAACCTTGCATATTCCCCCTAATCCTATCACACACTAATCCACCTCATTCACACTGACTCCACCAATACTGCTTTCCCCATTTCCTGAGTTACTTAGCAACAACCAACCCTCCCTTTTCCACTCCCCCATCCACCCGTTCATTTTTTTTTCCCTTTGCAATCACGATTTCTAGGCTGTTTAGAAAAATGAGGATGCTCAGCAGCATAGGGCAAGCTTTTCCTTCCAATCACCCTTTTTATGCCTGCCAAATCCTTCTTGCCTCCAAAATGAAAATCCAGGATGCCCGCATATGTGTAATCAAAGGTTAAAAAGCACCCCGGCTGACACCACGCATGTGTTAATCCGTGCTGCAGCAGAGTGCATCATTTCCACTTTGACCTCAGAGTTAATCTGCATTCAGGCAGAAGCTCCATTGCTTTCTTCTTTTTTTTTTTTTTTTTCTCCCCCCCCTCCTCCCCCCTTCCATTTACTCTTTCTATCTATTGCTTTGTCGGAATTTGTTGCTTGTAAGTGGTTCTGTAAATGTGTGCATGTGTTTCTTCTTTCTTTGACTGTTTTTATTCTGTGGGGGGGGGTTAGGGTTTTTGGGTTTGTTTTGTTTTTCCTTTTCTTCCAATTATATTATTCCCCTAGATTCAGAAGCTGCTGCCTGCTGCCTGAGCTGACGTTTTCTGATTATATCTGCAAAGAGCTTGTGCACATCTAATTTCTGTCCCCCTGCATATTAATTCCTGCAGCTGGGCGCAATGTATCATCCCACTGACGGGACCTGGTAGGGAGGGGGGGAGAACCACTACCAAAAAAAATTAACGAAGGGGACGGATCCATCTGCAACCAAGAGGAAAGGGGAAAAAAACCTGGGGGGTGGGGGGGAGAAAAGAGATGATTCCTCCAAATCCAACAAGCCTGGGGAGCACTGCATTCTTGAATCCTGCATTTTCTCTCAAAATGATGGTGTGGGCACTTCTGTTCCTCTCTCTCATCCAGTGGTAAGATGTGCTTTCTGATTCTGTTGGGGGGGGGGGGGAAGAGGGAGGGCTGGGGGGTGAAGAATCTGTTTGCAAATTTGCAGAGCTGTGGTGAGAATGCCGGGGGTTTGGATAGTGGCATTACATTAATCTATCTCCTAGCAGCTGAGATCGTGCAATGTTTTATTTCTCTGACAATTGTTGTCGCTCTGAGATGGACAGGGAGGGTAAGCAGCGGGTGTGTATGATGGTGGTACATGCCGGGTCTTTCGGAGAACTTGATGCCATGCTAATGAAGCCTTTTATCTCTGAATTGTGGTTTGATGCTGTGCACGGGGTTTTAGTAAAGCTGTGGTTTGTGTTTTGGGGCAGAATGTCAGGGCGCTGGCGGTTGTTCCCGGCGAGGCAGCCTCATCATGGCTGTGCCGGCTGGGGGCTCGGCAGCGCCGGCTCCAGCACCACGGACAGCGCTGCCGCCCGTCCCCGCTCCCACAGCCGAGCGCTACCGGCGGGACCGGCACCGGCATCTCAGTGCTCGCTGCTCCCGTGAGATCCGGATCTGCGGTAGCATTTACCCCCCGCCCCGACAAGTACTGTCTGAAGAAGAGCTGTGCATGCTGCATATGTGTGCTGTACACATCCATGTGAAGAGGTAACACTCCCAACAGCAGAGGAAGAAGGGGCTTATGTGTGGCTGAGTGGAAAGTGGAGGGGGGCAGTGAGCAGTGCTGCAGCGCCAAGCATTGTGCTGAGCCAGACATTCTTGCAATAATTTGTGGACTGTGCATTTAAGTGGTTAGATGAGAAGGTAGCACATCATTGCAAAACACCTGGCCTTCCCAGTGGTAACAGACTTTCCCTCACAGCTGCATAAGCCATGTTGTCATTGATACGTTAGGGAAGGTAACATCCACTCTCTTTTCTACTACTAATAGTAGTTCATACAGGCTTCTCATTCAAAGTGACCTTCTTTCTTCTTCCCTCCTCTTACCTGGACACTACCATACTAAAAAGTGGGTTCTTTCTTTTTGCTTTTTTGATTGTTTGTCTAAGAAAAATCAGACTTTGTAGCTGCAGTGGTAGGATTTTAGTTCTAAGCAAAATAAAAGGCCAAAATTATTGGCCAAGGAAATTGGAAGTTGCTGGGTTTTAGAGTAACTTTCTTCACACAAAAAGTACTTTGTGAAGAATTACTGTGGAAAACAGTTTAAAATGGTTGAAAATGGAGTAGAAAATGAAACAAAACTTGGTGAGCTTATTGTGAGGGAGACTTTGTTATTGGGAGTAAGACAGGTATAAGGTGTCTGATTCTTACAGAATCATTTATGATTACTAAGTGAATACAGCAATGGAAAACAAGCTCTTATAGGATTTCATTAACACAGCCTCAGACTATTTTAACATAAAATTTCTACTAAAATAATCCCAGATACTTATTTTAACACACTTCCTTCTTTTCACTTATCTTTCAGAATAACAGAGCCTGAGAGGAATTATGCCAAAATTATTTCATAAGCTTTAAAGGAAACTCTTCACAATGCAAATTAAATTTTACCCCAGCAAAAGGTTCTGTTTTCTGTTCATAGACATCTGATAGCCAAGACGGTTTCCTCTGACAGCTTCCTGACCTCATAATTTTAAAGAATAGGTAATAGATGGAAAAACAATATTAAAAAGCTACAAATAAGGGGGAAAATTATCCTTAGTGCTTTTCAAAAATATTTGCAATGAGTCAACATGCAAATACGATTTTAATGCTAATAATGAGGACACTTTTCTCCTTCTGTTGTGGCAGAATCCTTACTATTAGTTTTGGTAACTCTTGGATCAAGACAGAGTTACAAAAGTTGAATTTACATACCATTTATTTATAGCCAGAATTAAAGTTTTCCTTTGTTAAAAACTCATCAAACACTTTAGAAGGAGGGGAATATCGTGAAATATGTGAAACATTATTATGTGTCTCCTGTCTTGGACACTGAAATTCTTAAAGGTCAATGCAGCTGAACACTAACACATGTGCTCCATGTTATGCATGTGAATAAATATGCTGACATCAATAAGAATACAAACAAAAGTATTTGCAGAATCTGATCAAAGTAGTTGGAGAAATAAAAATTGATTACTAATATTGTGCAAAACTTTTTTCCCTATTAATACAAAAAAACTATATAGAGAAAGGAACTGTTGCACAATTGTTGAAATTTAGAAGATTAGAAAAAGAAGAGGAAAGTTAAGGTGTCATTCAGGCATTAATGAAAGCAGCTAAAATTCTAGCATTGACTTCAGCAAACGATGATTTGAATTAATTCAGAACCAATGTCATATTACAGCACTGCAGTATTTTAACTTTACAATAATTGTATATATTAGTTTTATTATATACACAAAGTACATCCTTAAAATTTTGCACACTAAAGTTTTAGGAAGTGTTTTATTCCAATTTGTCTCTTGACAGTCATAACTGTACTGCAAACTTCTTACATAAAGTTCCCCAATCATGTTGCTACTCAGACAGATGTAAAAGCATTGTGCAGTCCATCATATTGACTGTAGCTGTATTTCAGTAAAATGAGTCAAAACAAATCAAATTTCTGAAAGCTGAGCATCAAAATCCTGGGGTTTACAAACACTTCAAAAAATGTAAATAAAATAGTTTCATATTTGCACACCTCAACGTTGGGTTTAATTGAAACTAGTTATTTGATTATGCTTATTGAACATATAACAGGTAATTAACACATTACATGTAATAGACCTCACACACTAGCAAAAGTTTCAAAGAGATTTAAAACTATCCTCTGCACACTACTTACATACAGGTTTTATTAGTTATTTTTGCATAGCCCTTAGCTTTAACAAATTGTTGTCAAAAATCACAGGAACACAGCACATACTAATGTCCAGATGTGAAATGTTAGACACTACTTTTATTTTTTCACTCTTTAGTGCCAGGTAGTGTCATGGCATTGTTTCTGTGCTGCAGCTACATACCTGTAGCTGAAAACTGTCAAGACTGATCGGAAAAAAATGTAAGCAAAGCAATCATTTTAGCGCCAAAATGGTTTGGTGCATATGTGAACATGTGTATTTTTACTAGTAAATTACAGAACATAGGAGTAAATATCTTGTAAAGCACCAGCTGTGTCAGTTGGGTTCAGGCACTGTGCAGTAAGTGATATAATATCAATGATTAAAAGGGGCATGAATATGTCTAAGCTGACCAGTCATTTAGAATTACTGTAAAGGTTGCTAACATCAGTTTGGTATTAATCCCGCAGCTGTAGTTATTTGAACACAAGCTCCAAATACTCACATAGTATCTAGCACTCATATTCAGTCAGAGATCCCACTGAAGTCATTTGGAGCATTATTAAAATAAGATGTTTTTCAGCACAAGACAATTTCTCAAATAAGGAATAATCCCTTTTAAACAGGTGTCACGAGAGATGTGAATCCGGGTGCTGTTAAATAATGACTTTATCCGTGTCTAAGATATCATGGAATTGAATATTTAGTGCTGACTGGCCTATACACTACAGTGTGTGTTTCAGCAGAGCTCAAGCTGTATGGACACAGGACCTGTACTCTGCTTGAACATTTCAGGGGCAGCAAGGAGGGTGAGACTGCCTTTGAGTTTTTCACAGCCATGCAGCATTCCTGACTGCTATCAGCTGTAATGCTGGGATGCAATCTTGGTAAAACTACTATTGTAATAAAAAAAATACCAAAACCACTGATCTAAAGGAGATTTGAACAATTAAGTAAAATTCTCAGTATCTAATTATTAGTAACTTGATGGGGCAAAAAAGATTACAACAATGCTTCCCTACTTGCAAGTATATAATGATTTGGAGGTGTGTGCTAAACCCTTTAACTAACTTCTGCTTTAGTGGCTATACCACCTAACCGTAACCTGCAAGCCAAAATTAATGCATTCCAAAATACTCTAATGAATATGTAAAGTCATGTTAGAAAGTCTTTCAGAAAGTTTGAATCCTTGAAAATTGCAGAAGTAAAACATGTTAATAAAAAACTATAGAAACTAATTACAGTAAAAATAGCTTAGGAAGTAAATCTACTCTTTTAATGTAGTATTTTCCATATGATTCATATTATATTTCTTCTTCATGACCATCCAAATCTAGCTTTTGAATCTTAAGATTAAACTGTACTCAATCAGCGCTGATCTGGAAAAAAATACCTTGTTGGATTGTGGTCGCATTGTTTTCCTCTTTATGTTACATTTGCTCTGCTGGCATATGTTAAGAAATTCTGTAAGAGTTGCACAGAAATTTAAAAGGGAAGAAGACTCTGACAGGAGTGAACAGATGAAGGGAAAAGAAACAAATTTTTGGTCAAAGGAAACTCATTTCAAGTTCCAGTCCCAGGACAATTAAATTCTTACACACTTAAGTAAAGACCACCACTTTCTCCAACAAAGAACTGACTTATGAAATGAAAGCATGAATTATTAAAGGTTAGATAAAACATTAGACACAGGTGAGCAATAACAGAAGCACAGGCTTATGGGAAGCTTCATTTTTTTCACATTCTGCCTCTTATGCCTGCTTAGAGTATTTCTGTACTGACCAGTAAAGTACCTTGCAGAGACACATTCAAGGAAGTTCCAAAGCAGAGGCAGTTTTAAAGTCAAGACTTCTGACTGGCACTGTCCTGCAATGTGAAGATGCACTATCCTGTTTGGAGCTAGCTCAGCACCCTGTAGCCTTTCCCCTGTTATCTTCAGCTACTAGAGCTGTGAAAGTTCTATACATTTCTCAATACAGATTCTATTAGAGTGATCATTGGATGAGTGTATTGTGGTTCTCTGCTTCATTGGTACGGTCTGAACTGCTGCTTTACAAACCATTGTACCTGCAGCCCCATTCACAGTCTTACACAGAAAAAGAGGTAGATCATGTAAGAATGGCAGCAAAGAACACAATACTAGCTGGAGGCTCACTTAATATGAATTTCGGCTTAGAAAATATACACGTTAAAATGACTGACATAGGGATGTTAGAACTGAAGAGGTTTTTTTTACTTTTCATGTTTCATAGTCTATCTAGTGTTGTACTTTTTTATGGATATTTATTGCAATATAAATTCCCTTTAACACAGATGGTAAGGTTTGATTGTCCACTTTCCCAGCTATGTCTACTAAAACTACTACTCTGTCATATACCTAATGCTGAAAATCTCAGGAGTTTTAGGAATCTCCTTACATGACAGGCCTAGTTTTATCCTCTCAGTAATCTCGGACCCACCGAGTCAGTCTGTTGCTGAGGGAAAAGCCAGGACCTATGCAGTGTAAATTCTTACAGGTGTTCGTAAGTGAGAACAGGGAAATAACCCACAGTTAAATTATAACTCAGTAAGAATCTTCATGAAGTGTTTCTTACACTGCATAATGCTTTTACTTTTAGCAGAAAGATCTCAACCTACATTCCAGCTAACTGATTTACAATACCTCTAAACATTTATTTTCTTCATTCCTTCTTTTTTATTCCATATAGAAGACCAGCTTAAACTTTACACTCCACTTCAGCCCACATACTGTAATGTAAATTGATCTTAAGTGGTACATCTTGTCCTGGCCCTCTGGACATAACAGAATTTCTCCATTCAAGAACAGAGCTTGTTTTCTATGAATGGAAGTTCTGAACAAGAACTAGGGAAACTTTGTGGCAGTAAAAGAGAAAGAGACATGTTTGTTTATCTCTTTTTAGGAAAGATAGACAACTGATGATAGAAATAGACATCCACGTAACTTCACTGGAAGTAGAGGCGTGCTTCTGGGCTCAAAGGTGGAGACTGTTTACTTAGAACTAGATACATTCATTATATGATGAATAAGACTGCAGAAAGTACCAGGAAAGAACAATAAATTGCAGGGAAAAAAAGTCCATCACCATAGTCAGGTAACTATAATTATTACTGGGAAAGGAAGAGCCTGTTTCATAGAATGATACTAAAACCAAAATTGTTGAGCACAAATGAAGTTAAGGACTAAAATTGCCCCTATGAATATATCCAAAGCACAAAATAACAGGGTGAAGAGCTATTTGGGCTGAAGGAAGGCAGCATAAATTGCCCATTCTAAATGCACTGATTTTTTTAAACTTCAGATTGAATATGATAAGTGACTTCTAATGACTTAAAACTTAACATTCACTGCATGCTGCTTTTTAATACTGGGTTATGGCCAAATTGTCATAATGTTAATAAAAAGCATAGCATGAGAGTCTAAATTCACCTAGTGTGTACTCCTATAGAGGTATATTGTCTTTACAGGCATTTTATTTAGGTGAGCTCCTGTCTCAGAAGAGTTCCAGTGTAGGAAGTAGGAGCTTTGCTGTTGCTTAAATTTGGTCCAGTTTTCGATTTGTGATGTTCAGAAGTAAGCTGCTTCTTTGATTCTTACAATTAAACAGAAATTCAGCTTTGCACTAAGCCAGAAGGTGAAGAAAACAGCATTTAATTTTATATTTATAAACAAAAAAATAATATTACTTGCTTTTAAACTTGTCATATGAAGTAGTTAGAAATTCACTTATAACAGAATGTGTAATCATCTCCTTCAATGTGAGAAATTTACAAAAACCTATCTTTTTTTTTCTTTTCACCCATATGAAAAAAGAGTGGGAAGAGGGATAGTGAGTACATATTTTCACAAGTTTCAGCACCTGCCAACTGGCAGAGACAAACTGAGGTAAAAGAGGGGAGAAGGTGGTAGGTTGGAGAAAGCAATTGACAGAACAGTGAGGATTACATCTAGTCATTCTGGGGTATTCATACAGTTGTCACAGGAAATTAATATGCAAATATTGTCAGATGGAATATAAGGTATTCAGTCTGACACATGGTGATATCCTCTTATATATATATAATTGGATAATATTTTTAACACAACTTCTGTCAAAAAAGGAAGTTCTAATGCTGCTGAAAACCACCAGTGACTGCATAAGCAGAAGAGAAATATAGCAAACACCTTCCCATGTAAATTCCTACTGCAGCTGTGTAATGTTTTTTCATGTAATGTCCCAAGCAACATGGAAAAAGTTGATTACAAAATATTACTTATTTTCTCTTACATAAAGGGCATAGGGCATACAATTAAATTAGCATTGTCTGTTTGGAAACTTATGAAAATGGTTTTCTTTCTAATCAGTGAGGTAACACAAAGCCCAAAGATTTATATAGATTCAAAAAAGAAGAAAATTACTTCAAAGTCCATTAAACTCAGTGGTAACAGTTCATTACAGGAAATATCTAGCTGCATGTTTCTGAAAGTGGAGAGGTTTTACCAGGGAAGCATCGTTACATTCTTGCTCTGATCTTTTGCTCTTAATTTCTGCTATTGGCATCTGCCAGTTGTAAAATACGTGGCGCAATATAACTCAGAGTAATCATTACATTATGTTACTGCAAAGTGATAGTAGGTAATAGAATTTCAGTAATTTATACAAGAATCTCAGCACAACTGATTATCATTAAGGAAGAAAATCACTAATGTCAGGTTTTCTTATTTACAGGACCAGTTCTATTTTTTCAGATTTCATGGAAGTGTATTTTCACATGCAGTAAAGCACAACACAGTACATAGGCCTAGTTGTGAAATCTGGCCATTGTATATGAAACTAAATATTACTCTTACAAGACAGAACTTTCATCTCTTCGCAGACAGACAGCAAAACATTAAAGAAATAGCATTTTTACAAAACCGAAGCTAACATATACAGATTATTACGAGAAATAAAACATCAACATAAGAAAAAAAAAAACTATTTAAAGGAAACAAAGGATAATAATGAACATTTGGAAAAATGTGGAACAAGAAGATATGTACTTTTAATGCTTGCATTAGCTCTTTCCAAATGATACAGGTAATCATGTATGAAATTGTATTTTTTACTGAATGTCATCTTGGACTTTGATGTGAAGCCTTGAGATGAAAGGCTAGCTTTTTCCTGAGCTATTTATCATCTTAAGTTTTTTGAATGCTCTATGTTCTACAGAAAAATACCCATGGTCCTACATATTGATGAGAAATGCATCTTAAAGAGGATCTCATGTATACCCAAAATAACCTTCTGACAGAATTCCCTGGAAAACAGTGGGTGATCCGAGAAAATGAATGTTTTCCTTCAATAGTGATTAATGTTATATTGTGTAACACGAATAGCATGTTCTGGTCACATGAAGCTTTTCTTAATCTGTAGTAAGATATTTTCAGATCTAAACAGAAATCTGCCTGCTCTGACAGATTGGGGATTATGTACTGAACTCCACTTTCATTTAATTCCCTTAGATTACTTTTCAAGAGAAAAAAAAAGAGATAGAAGGAGAAATAATGAGAATGAAACAATTAAGAACAATTACTATTAATGAGATAATGCTAGAAAGCCTTACTAAACTAATCAACATATTATTCAATATATTATTAAGTGATAATGCACTTCTGGGACCTACTGATCTATGCATATGTTTGATAAAACTGGAGAATGTGTTTCACCAAACCAGAATGAATTATACTATTATATTATATAGTGAAATAAAGAGATCAGTGATCTCTTGCTCATTTAGTGCACATCCTACACCATAGGATGTACTCTGCTTCTCCTCTCAAAAAACTGATGAAGCCACAAAAGACTTCACACTGTAGATTAACACTAAAAGACCGTAATCAGGTGTACAGCAGTCACTGATACAGGCAAGGGAGAACAGTTTATCAAGGAGTCTGCAATCATCTTTCCCCTTCTGCTATCCTGAACAACATGCCTTTTTCTACTTTTATAGGCCTAAGGGCTGTTCTTTCAAAATTTGGGTATTCAAACTGCCTCTATGTTCAGAAAAGTAATTACCTGACCCCCCCAAAAAATCAAGAAAATAATTCTACCTGCAGATCATTAGCTCATGATTATTTGTGCCAATGGCCAATGTTTTCAAAACAGTTGTGAAACTGTTGCCCAAATAGATACCATGACAAAGACCAATAAGCACATAAGCGTCAGTGAACGAAGAATGCTACTAAATAGTTGATATATAATTAAAATGACAGTCAGCTTGACCTTCTCAGATGAATCACTCATAGCTCTTTGAGTTACTTAATACAGAGAGCAAGGACTTCAGCTATGAGTCCAGAAAAGCTGTACCATTACTGTGAATAGGAGGCAGAACTGAAGGCTATATGGAAGTGAATTATGAAGGCTGGAATTATATGGCATTTTTAACATAGTGAAAAGAAGCCTTCTGTTACTTGCTTTAGTTTAACTTGGCTAGCAGTCAAACGCCACACAGTTGCTTGCCCACTCTCCCCCTGCCA